>OY740790.1:28623336-29823336 GCA_963514005.1 Raja brachyura
CCAGCCACATAGCTCACTTAGCGAACCCCCATGAATATCCTCTCCAATTACCGCTGTGATGTTTTCTCTAATAAAAAGCACAACTCTCACTCCTCTCCTACACTTCCACTTAACAAAACCTAACAAGCCAGCATAGAGGTACAGTTGCTGCCTTACAGCACCAGAGACCCGGGTTCCATCCTGACCATGGTTGTTGTATATGTGGAGATTGTATGTGACCACATGGGTTTTCTCTGGGTGCTCCGGTTTCCTCCCACACTTCAAAGATGTAAAGGTTTGTTGATGAATTGGCTTCTGTAAATTGTCCCTAGTGTGTAGGATAGAACTAGTGCACGGTTAATCGCTGGTCAGCACTGTCTCGGTGGGCCAAAGGGCCTGTTTCCATGCTGTATCTCAAAAGTCTAAAGATAAAGTCTAAAGTAAAGTCTAAAGCCAATAGGTTAAGAATGCCGTTAATAAATTAATTGGATTTGTGTTAAAAAATTGTGACTCTGCTACCATCTCATTTTTTTCCCAATTGTCAGACATCTGATATTTAAAAAATTAGATGCTAGTTATGGAACTGTAGTGAGAAGAGTTAAATGAACATTAATCTATAGTTTAATTATGAGTTTGTTGCCATAGCACTTCACAACTCTAGCAGATGCACAGAACAAAGGATGTCTGAAACTGAACAGGAATCACGCTGAGATGTCAGGAGGCTTATCAAAATGCTACTTGATTACGCTGCATGAAAAGACAACTGGCAGATGTGAATACTTTAACATCAAATATTATTTTTTCATGAAACATGCAAAACATTTTTTAATATAAACATTAGTTTTTGTGGAGACAATGCTTCATCAATTTTGTCAAAATTATTGATACTCTTCACCACATCCTATTTTAGTTTTTAGCATGGAAATAGGCTCTTCGACCCACTGAGTCCACGCCGACCATTGTTCTAAGTAACTAACACTAATTCTATGTTATCCCACTTCCACATCCTACACATTAGGAGCAATTTACGGAGGCCAATTAACCTACAAACCTGCATGTCTATCGAATGTGGGAGGAAAGCAAAGTATCCAGAAAAGTCACAGGGAGAACGTACAAATTCCACACAGATAGCACCCGTAATCAGAATTGAACCTGGGTCTCTGGTGCTATAAGACAGCAGCTCCATCGCTGTGCCACTATTTTCCTTTTTTCACCGCCCATTTGTGGAGCTGTACTTTTTTGTCTTTTGTCTAATTTTCCACTTAATCATATTTTGAAACAGCATCATATCTCACTTTTCCAGTGTTTGGGAGTGAAGTCCCATCTTTGAGGTTTACAAATTAAATAATATATTTTGTATCCAACAGCACTGTTTACTCCAGGATATGTACCAACATTTCCTTCACAAAAACATCAAGTTGTATTTTAGAATGACATTGATGAATAGGGGTTGTAAATTCTTTGCAAACTTCAATGCTGCTAACTGAAGCATCAATGACTGACTGGGTCTTTAGGCATGGTTTGATTTGAGCATGAGAATCAACTTCTATCAAGTAGATTCCTTTGGACAGAATACACAAATTCCCAGGAGGAAATACAATCCCATTATATTGGACCAGTGTGAGCTGAGCTACTGATGATCACATGAAATACATTTCCCTGTTAAATAAATGAAATACTAATTCTAAACACCAGTCATTTGTGAAAATAACTGGTGGCCCTGGAACTAAGCCCAATAAGGTTTGTGCATCTGTCCTCCATCATCCCTTTTCAATGCTGCATCAAGGTGACAATTGCTTGGATAGAGTGAATGTGGAAAGTATGTTTCCACTGGTGGGAGAGTCGAGGACCAGAGGACATAGCCTCAGAATTAAAAGGACGTACCTTCAGATAGGAGATGGGGAGGAATTTATTGTGTCAGAGGGTGGTTAATCTGTGGGATTCATTGCCACAGGCAGTTGTGGAGGCCAATGGGTAAGATTGACAGATTTTTGATTAGTAAAGTTATCAGGGGTTATGGGGAAATTGCAGGGGAATGGGGTTAGGAGGGAAAGACAGATCAGCCATGATTGATTGGTGGAGTAGACTTGATGGGCCGAATGGCCTAATTCTGCTCCTGGAACTTATGAGAAAGGTGGTGCGGACAGCTTATTTGTAAAATGCCTGTGGGGTTCCTCGCCAGAGGCTTGCTGGCATTATACGTGCATGGTAACCTGTGTTGCTGTGCATTTGACAGAGTGAAACAATAGATACTGTCAAGCTCCCAGCACAAGATTGAGGGGGTAGTGTACAGGCTATGCACATACAATAAATAAAGAGCCTCCAAATGCACAACATTACATTGTGCAGCTAATTACTGCGTGACCTAGTAAAACAAGCTAAAACAAATACAAATACGTCCCTTGCAACCATTAAGAGTAATTGATGGTGCTATCAAAACCCAACCAAACCAATGAGGAATGTCTTTGAAAATCAAAGATGAATAGGTAAATGGGTTCTTTAACCTCAGTGGATTTAGCGAGCCTGAAAAAGTGCTGACTTGGTGACAAACAGACTGACCAGAGCAATGATATAATTAATTTTGTGGAGCCGTCAAGGGTAAACGCACACACCGCAGGCCCCATTCCATCAGGCAGCTGCACCAAGTTCGAGTCCCTCCCGAGCTCTGCCCACAATCTCTTATCTGGCTGAGCTCGCTCTTCAAATTGACTCATTTGTACATCTTAATTGACAGGAAATATAATGTGCGGTGTGTTGTTTCCTGCTCCAGTTGGCTGGTTCAGGCCTTGTGCCGAGCATCATGCTCATTCTGCACTCTGCTGGGAAATGCTTCCAGTTCCACTGGACTGTTCAACAATTTGTCCACAGATCAACGCTGGCAGGCAAACAATCTGCAAACGTAGGCCAAGGCTACCTGCAGGAGGTCTGCAGTTTACTTGAAGGAAGTGTGTAGATTAGGTTTAGGTTTATTATTGCCATGTACCTAGGTACAGTGAAATGCTTTGTTTTGCATGCTATCCCATCAAACCAGATAATCCTATACAGCTTCATCTACTGTATCCGCTGTCCTAGGTGTGGACACCTATGTATCAGTGAGACCAAGCACAGACTGGCCGATCGTTTTACTGAACACCTACGCTCAGTCTGCGTTGGCCACATGATCTCCTGGTTCTCAAACACTTTAACGGCCTTTCCCATTCCCACACTCATCTTTCTGTCCTGCGTCTCCTCCACTGTCAGAGTGAAGCCAAACACAAATTGGAGGAACAGCTCCTCATATTTTGCTTGGGCAGTTTACAGATCAGTGGTACGAATATTGATTTCTGTGATTTCAAGTAACCCTTGCATTCTCCCTCTCCCCTGACTCCCAGTCTAAAGATGGGTTTCAACACGAAATGTCACCTATTCCTTTTCTCCAGAGATGCTGCCTGACCCACTGAGTTACTCCAGCTTTTTGTGTCTCCAATCAAACCAAACTCAAGTACAATAAGTAGAGCAAAGGGGAAGATACAGAGTGGAGAATATAGTTTATAATATTGTAATGCATGTTTCCATAGATAATGTTCAATGACCGCAATAGGGTAGAGGTGAATTGGACCCCAGCTGATGTGAGGACCATTCAAAAGCCTGATAATTGAGGGGCAGAAGCTGTTCCTGAGACTGGTGGTGTGCACTTTCAAGCTTGTGTACCTTCTGCCCAATGGGAGCAAAAGATACAGTAGCTTGAAAGCACAAGCCAACAGACTTTGGAACTCAGGAGTTCAATTAACATTCTCTAGTTAGAGCATTGACAGATTTAATGGGAGATGATCAGCCCCCAATTGTCAACCGGTATTAGAGGAACAAATATGCAAGGAGATTGCAGAGAGCTACATGAATAATAGGTTTCCAATGTTGGTGGGGGGGTGGGGATATTTTGACTTTTCCAAAAACTGACTGGGGCTTCCCTAGTGTTAAGGGCTTGGAGGTGGTGGACATTGTGAAAAAAAAGGACACAAAGTGCTGGAGTAACTCAGTGGATCAGGCAGCACCAGGCATTGCATTCAAATTGATATGATAACTGCCAGTAAATGTTGTTTACTGGATTTGATCGTGTCTACAGGTGCTGTCTCTACGGAGTTCTCCCTGTGACCACGTGGGTTTTCTCCAGGTGCTCTGTTATCCTCGTACACTCCAAAGAGATACAGGTTTGTAGGTTAATTGGCTTCTGTAGAATGTCCCTAGTGTGTAGGATAGTGTTAGTGTATGGGGTGATCACTGGTCAGTGCGGACTTGGTCACTCGAAGGGCCTGTTGCTGTATCTCTAATAGTCTAAAGTCTAATAGAGGGGAAGAAGCTGTTTCTCAGTCTAGTGGTGTGCGTTTTCAAGCTTCTGTACCTTCTACTGGACATGAGCAGGGAGAAGGAGGAATGACTGGAGTGGGACAAGTCTTTGATTGTGTTGGCTGCTTTTCTGGGGCAACGTGAAGTGTAGATGGAGTCTATGGTGATGCTGGATGTTCAAGCCTCCATTATTTACTCCCCAGATTGAAGCGTGAATAATGATCAGATCAATAAGAGGCTGCGGATAATTAGTGTCCCAAGAACTGTACAGTAACATTCACCGACATCACCAAACAATGGTAAGAGGGAGGGGATTTATCCTGCAGCTAAATGCATGCCCAAAATTGGATGGATTAAATTCAATGCTGTCAGGATGCCAGTATCTCAAGAACATAGCATAGATATCTCAGAGGATTATAGAGCTGGAGGCGAATTCTGACAAAGATGAACACGATTATGGGAGGAATTGAAAACCAGGATGAAGATTTTACCACTGAATGATGAATGCTTAACCAAGAGCCATTGTAAATTGACAAAACTCTGGACAAGTGGAAGTTAGATCTCTTCTCCCCGCTCCCATCAGGCAAGAGGTACAGAACCTCCAGACTCAGGGACAGTTTATTCCCAGCTGTTATCTGGCAACTGACCGTCTATCACCAACTAGAGAGCGGTCCATTTACCTCATTGGAAACCCTCAAACTGTCTTTAATCAGACTTTACTGCACCTTATCTTGCACTAAACGATATTGTCTTTATCTTGTCTCTGTACAGTGTGGATAGTTCGATTGTGATCATGTATTGTTCTGCTTATATTGTGTTGTAGTTAGCACTCAACAAAAGCTTTTCACTATACCTCAGTACATGTGCCAATAAACTAATCTAAACGAGAACACAGTAAGCAAGATTTTATATAGGCTCAAGGCTGTGACGATCAGAAGGAGAGAGGGAAGGCAGGAATGCCATGGAATAGATAGCTCTGGAAACAATAAAGCCACTGATCATTTTATTGCCTTCTGCTCACACGGAGTGAAAATACTACAAGAGGAATAGAGTCATCAATGTTCTTATTTGCACAACATGTGCCTGAGAAAATAAATGTTCAGGAATGCATTTCTTAAGTCCGTAGACTGTGAGCATACAGAAAACCTGTGTACGTGGCACCTACACATCCACTCAAACCCTCCCCCATCTCCCTGACACTACCTGCCCCCTCAGTGGAAGTGTCCGCAGTTCCCACAATGGTCTCATTGGCCATCCCAGAACCCACAAAACCGGAGTGAAAGGAAGTCATCATTAACGGCACACATCGGAGTGAAACAGTAGTGCAGTGGTGGAGTTGCTGTCCTGCAGCACCAGAGATCCGGGTTTGATCCTAACTGTAGGTGCTGCCTGTGTGGAGTTAGTATGTTCTCCCTGTGATCGCATGGGGTTTCTCCTGGTGCTCTGGTTTCCACCCACAAAGGAGTACAGGTTTGTAGGTTAATTGGCTTCATTAAAATTGTAAATTGTCCCTCATGTGTTGGATAGTGCGAGTGTACAGGGGTGATTGCAGGTCGGCACAGACTTGGTGGAACGAAGGGCCTGATTCCGTGCTGTATCTCTAAAGTCTAAAGACTCTGAGTGACTGCCTGGGAAAAGCTTCGATATTCAAGGCACAATCCAGTAACAATGAGGTTTCCGAATCACAGGGCCTAAGAATATTTATTTCTAGTTGTAACTTATGGACACTCATCTATAATTACAGTGAAGGTGACATGGTCTTGTATTTTCACACTCTGTTTATTCTGCTTTGATAATTGCTCCTGTGCAATGCCTCTTGCTGTGTCAAAGACAAACACATGCTAATGGAAGCTTGTGAGGCTTATGTAAACATCGACCAGGATACGGATTTTTTTCCGGAGAATAGAGAGGGCTGAGAACCCAGTTTGAGACCTACAATAATATTTCACGTACGGGACAGGTAAAGGAAAGCCATTTATCTTACATATAAACGTGCTTCTTAGGATGACCTTAATCTGCATTTTACGTTGCGAAAAGGTGATTTAAGCCCCATACGAATTGGCAGTATTTTTCCTGCCCATATGGCGTTTAAATTCACTGCAACCGCAACGTTCCAAACGATCGCGTTCCACAAAAGCCCACTCACAAGGTGATTAAAATGGCCATTAATTTACAGGAATTAAACACTAAATTCCTTCCATTTGGCCTATAAATTCATGACAATGAGATTTGAAAATCATGTTATATTGTGAATTCTTGTGTGAATGTTATTTGGACACTGAGGCTATTTAAAAATGTTAATCTTGTCTTAAGAAATGGATAGATGTTTAGATCTAGTAATTGAATTTTGTAATTAGCTACAATTGGGTAACTAACTAATTATATGCTTTAATTTCAGGTCATCCATGTAAGATTGTTTCATATTTGTTTCAGAATGCTTCAATCTTTAATAACTGAAAATTTATTTCAGTTCTCTTAATTTTTAAGAAAGTTATGGGCTTTTGACTGTCCTCGATCACAGCTTTTGTGTTAAGTCATTGGAAAAGCAATAGGGAACAAGATGCTAATTTCAGAGTATGAAAATGGCCATACATTTTTTAATACCGAAGATATGAAAGTGAATTAGGTGTCAAACTAAACTTCTTTTTATGCTTTATCTGATGGGATAATTTGCAGACTTGATTTTATAAATCTAAAAATGTTGTAACATTGCTACAAATGAGCTGCAGGATTTAATTGCAGGTTTCCTCAAAATGCGTTCCGATCAGGTATCTATAACCCACATCAGGTTAATAGGGATGTGGGCCAAACCCGGGTTGATGGAACCAGCGTAAATAGGCATCTTTGTCAGCATGGGTAAGTTGGCCGAAGGTCCTATTCCATGCTGTATGACTATGCCTTAAAGAAGATAAGACAGCCTGCTTCACAATGCTGTGGCCTATGGGAGAAAGGAGATGGTGAAGGTTCAAAAGGGATCATGGTGAGGGTCCTTGATCATGATGGATGGGAAAGGAGGTAGATTTGATTGATAGAAGCAATAGAAACTGTAGATACTGGAATCTTGAGCGATTCCAGCAGAAGGGATGGTGACTTGACTCAGAGGAACGGGCACCATATGGGGATGGAATGTACAAGCAACAATTCGGGTCGGGATCAGGCTGAAGAACGGGCCCGACTCAAAATGACACCAATCCATTCTCTCCCCAGATGCTGCCTGAACTATTGACTTCCTTCAGCACTTTGTGTTTAGGAATGGACGATAGTGATCAGGAAGGCACAGGCAATGTGGGGGGGAGGGGGGGGGGGTGTATTGTGGTTTATTGAAACATAGAAAATAGGTGGAGGCCATTCAGCCCTTTGAGCCAGCACCACCATTCATTGTGATCATGGCTGATCGTCCCCTATCATAACCCGTGCCTGCCTTCTCCCCATATCCCTCGACTCCACTAGCCCATCGAGCTTTATCTAACTCTCTCTTAAATTCATCCAGTGACTTGGCCTCCACTGCCCTCTGTGGCAGGGAATTCCATAAATTCACAACTCTCTGGGTGAAAACGTTTTTTCTTACCTCTGTCCTAAATGACCTCCCCTTTATTCTAAGACTGTGGCCCATGGTTCTGGACTTGCCCAACGTTGGGAACATTTTTCCTGCATCTAGCTTGTCCCGTCCTTTTATATGTTTCTATAAGATTCCCCCCTCATCCTTCTAAACTCCATTGTATTCAAGCCTAGTCTTTTCAATCTTTCCTCATATGACAGTCCCGCCATTCCAGAGATCAATCTCATGAACCTACGCTGCACTGCCTCAATCACAAGGATGTCCTGCCTCAAATTAGGAGACCAAAACTACACAATACTCCAGATGTGGTCTCACCAGAGCCCTATACAACTGCAGAAGAACCTCTTTACTCCTATACTGAAAGCATCTTCTTATGAAGGCCAACATTCCATTAGCTTTCTTCACTGTTTGCTGTACCTGTAAGCCAAATTTCAGTGACCGGTGTACAAGGACGCCCAGGTCTCGCAGCACCTCCCCTTTACCTAACCCCATTTAGATAATAATCTTCCCCCTTGTTTTTGTCGCCAAAGTGGATAACCTCACATTTATCTATATTATACTGTATCTGCCACGCATCTGCCCACTCACTCAACCTGTCCAGGTCACCCTGCAACCTCCTAACATCCTCTTCATAGTTCACACTGCCACCTAGCTTTGTGTCATCCGCAAACTTGCTAGTGTTGCTCCTAATTCCCTCTTCCAAATCATTAATATATATGGTAAACAGTTGCAGCCCCAACACCGAGCCTTACGGCACTCCACTCGCCACAGCCTGCCATTCTGATAAGGACCCGTTCAATCCTACTCTTAGCTTCCGGTCTGCCAACCAATTTTCTATCCATGTCAACACCCTACTCCCAATACCATGTGCTCTAATTTTAGTCACCAGTCTCCCGTGCTGGGCCTTATCAAAGGTTTTCTTAAAGTCTAGATACACTACATCCACTGGCTCCCCTTCATCCATTTTACTTGTCACATCCACAAAAAATTCCAGAAGATTAGTCAAGTATGATTTCCCTTTCATAAATCCATGTTGACCTAACCTTTTACTGCTATCCAAATGCCCCATTATTACCTCTTTAATAATTGACTCCAGCATCTTTCTCACCACTGAAGTCAGGCTAACTGGTCTGTAATTCCCAGTTTTCTCTCTCGCTCCTTTCTTGAAAAGTGGGATAACATTAGCTATCCTCCAATCCACAGGAACTGATCCTGAATCTATTGAACATTGGAAAATGATCACCAATACGTCCACTATTTGTAGAGCCACCTCCCTGAGGACCCTGGGATGCTGACCATCAGGCCCAGGGGATTTATCATCCTTCAGTCCCATTAGCCTACCCAATACTATTTCTTGCCTAATGAAAATTTCTTTCAGTTCCTCTACCCCCTTAGATCCTCTGTCCTCCAGTACATCTGGGAGATTGTTTGTGTCTTCCTTAGTGAAGACAGATCAGAAGTACCTATTCAACCCTTCTGCCATTTCTTTGTCTGCCTTCAAGGAACCCACATTTGACTTTGCTACTCTTTTTCCCTAACATATCTAAAGAAGCTTTTACTGTCCTTTATATTCCCAGCCAACTTACCTTCGTACTTCATCTTTTCAGCCCGTATTGCTTCCTTCTGTTGTCCTATGAAAGTTTCCCAATCCTCTGGCTTTCGGCTACTCCTTGCTGTGTTAAACATCTTTTCTTTTAGTTTTATTCTATCCCTAACTTCTCTTGTCAGCCACGGTTGCCCCCTACTCCCCTTAGAATCTTTCTTCATTTTTGGAATGAAATGATCCTGCGTCTTCCGGATTATGCCCAGCAATTCCTGCCATTGCTGTTCCAATAATATTCCTGCTAGGATCCCTTTCCAGTCTACCTTGGCCAGCTCCCCTCTCATGCCTTCATAGTCCCCTTTGTTCAACATCATCACTAACACTTCCGATTTAACCTTCTCCTTCTCAAATTTCAGATTAAAACAAAATCATATTATGATCACTACCACTTATCATATCTGGTTCATTGGACAACACTAAATCCAGAATTGCCTTTTCTCTGGTTGGCTCCATTACAAGCTGCTCTAAGAATCCATCTCGGAGCCATTCTACAAGCTCTCTTTCTTGGGGTCCTGAACCAACCTGATTTTCCCAGTCTAGCTGCATTTTGAAATCCCCCATCACCATAGTCCAGAGAAAGCTCACCTCCATCTTCTACCTACAGATAGGGCTGTCAAAGATGTTTACCTCATAGAATCAGCCCTCTTGTAGCTTTACATCTGCTAGGCATCCTGTGGCAGGATCTACAGAAAATTGAATCAGGCAGATCTCAAAGACGTGCAGGTTTGCAGGTTAATTGGCCTCTGTACAATTGCCCCTAATGTATAACATGTGAAAGTGGGATAAAATGGAACTAATGTATGGGTGGTCGATGGTCGGCATGAACTCGGCGGCCAGAAGGGCCTGTTTCCACGCTGTATCTCCAAACAAGCAAATATATTGAAATGATCAATCTGCATGCTATATGTAGATTACCATTAGCCTCCCATCCAGAAATGGATGGGTTTATTTTACACTTCTCCTTTCCTATATTACAACCTCCAACTCAACCATAGCCTAATAGCTTTTGGGAGTCGAGAATTAGACAACATTTCTGCAGACCACAGTGGTAACTTTGCTACTAATTGGACTAATTGCAAGAGCCACCACATTTAATGAGGTCCACAGAGTTCCTCAGTCAAACACGTCCACTTATTCATCACCCTGTCTCTAACAATGAGGTCTACCTGAAGACGATCGCTATTTGGCTTTCCCTGACCATCTGTTTCTGTGTAAACACTTACTATGGTAGCTCTGGCAGTGCAGCCCCTGAAGACTCGTTATTGAGATGCCTTTGTCCTATCTTTCAGAAGTGGTAAAGTTCTAAAAATACTGGGCATGACATTTCAGTCACAAACCATACTCCTGAGATAAAGAATAATTAAAAAGTGAGGTAAAACCTCCAAGCTGCAGATGCTTGGGAATGCTGATTATTTATCTTTCTCTCAGTTCTTACAGTCTTTTGCTGTGGCTTTTACTTCTTAAATGACATGATATGGACCAGCATCAGTTAGAAATTATACTTTTGAGTCATCCAGCACAGAGATGAGCCCTTCAGCCCACCACATCCACGTTGACCATCAAAAACATATCAATACTAATACTATTTATCAGCACTTGATGTGTGATTATCTTAAATGTTGTGTATGGACCTTCCTCCACATCCTTCTCAGTCAGTGCATTCTAGGTTAGACTATAATCAGCAAAAATATCCCCTCTAAATGTTTACCCCTCATATTAAACTTATGCTCTCTGGTTTTAGACAGCTCTGTCATGTGGAAAAATCTCTTACTATCAATCCTATCCCTGCCTCACATAATTTTGTACTGTTTATTTAATTTAGAGATACTGCGTGGAAACTGGCCCTTCGGCCCATTGAATCTGTACCGGCCATTGATCACCCATTTGCACTAGTTCTATGATATCCCAGTCTTGATCCTACGCACTCAGACAATTTACAGACCTGCACGTCTTTGGAATGTGGGAGGAAACCAGAGCACCTGGAGAAAATCTACATGGTTACAAGTAGAACGTATAAACGCCATACTAACAGCACCCGAGGTCAGGATCGAACCTGGACATCTGGTGCTGTCAGGCAGCAACTTAATAGCTGTGCTACTGTGCCACCCAAGGTCTATCTGATCACCCCTCAGCCTGCTCTGTTCCAATGAAATGAAACCCAGCCCCTCCAGCTACTGAGCAGGTTGCGTTCTACACAGGGTTCCAGCATCTGCAGTTCCTTGTATCAAAAGTTGAGGACTCGCTGGAAATGGTACGATTATCATATTTTCAGGCTCAGGATGGTCACAGCTGAGGAAGCAGGATCTGCTGCAGAGTCGGAGATGCCATGATGCATAGCTATTTCCAGGTCCCAGATGTTCAAAGGCGCAAAAAGTACAGCCAGTCCTCCTCCTTGTTCACCCATGGTCGGGGCCATGAACCCTCGATAGTTGCCGTTACTGAAGGCCTGATGATCGGGATGATTCAAACTCCGACGTCAGGACAGTTGAACACACTCCGCGGCTTGGAGGTCCCGAATCGGCTTTCTTACCGGAGACCGCGACTTCAAGGTGTTATAGGCCGCAGGCCAGCGGTCGGAACTCTTCTATGGCGATCCCCGGCGAAAGATCCCAGGCTACGAACGGCAAGTCCACGGCGGGCCCATGGCTAGAAGCTCCGCAGACCGCGGCTTCAGAATGTAGCAGTCAGCGGTCCAGCGATCGGAGCACTCCTCTCTGGCGGCCCCTGGCAAGGGTTCGCCCGCTCTGTAATGGAAAAGTCCACGCTCCGCCCACTGCTGAAGCTCCAGGCCCGACTCCAGGAGAGGCCGCTCCATGGTGTTAGGCCGCGAGGGAAGTGACATGGAAAAAGTCGCTCTCCATCGAGGAGGCGACCGAAAGTGGTTCCCCTTTTCCCTTTCCCACCACCCCCCACACAAGACATATCAAGAGACACTAAAACATACATTTCGACTCATTAAAAAATACAGTCGAAATAACAAACATGCTGCTGGCAGGGCAGCTGACTCGCAGCGCCCCACCAACCTCTCTCCTCTCAATACTTATGTAAATGTGATATTTCATTTATTTATTTTTCATTACTTTGAAAAAATTTCTAAACACCTGTTTTTGTTTTTTATTAGGGGTATAGTGTGTAGATTGATTATTTAAAAAAAAAAGAATGTAATTCATTTTAGAATAAAGCTGTAACGTAACAAAATGTGGAAAAAGTGAAGGGGCCTGAATACTTTCTGAATTCACTGTAAATAAAAAAGTTAATCATTGGCAGTAGCCTTTTCGTAACAAGCTTTGTAAAAAGACTCCTTTTAAATCCAATTATTGCTTTATTTTCTGCAAAAACCCAAAGGTAAGTTTATTTCAAAGCAACATACAGTAATATTGATTATTTTTCAGTGCCATTTAAGTCCAGGTGAGTGGCAGCAGGTAGGTCTGCTGTCAGTCTGCATGTGGATAACACCACTAACAAACAAATCCCTGTCTACACTGCTTTTGTTCAGTTGTCTTTTCAATGCAATTGTGAAGTCAGAGAAAAACAATACAGAGTGGTTTCTGTTTGGTCCTTTTTTATGTTCACGTTGATGGCTTGCCCAGTAGGATATGAGGAATCAGTGGTAAAATATGACAAAATAATAATCGACTTCAATGTCAGGGACTTAGTTCTTGGCTTCTCACATCACTATTAAATTATGCATTGCACCTCACGGAGTCTCTCTAATTCCAGTGGACAATAGCACTTTTTTTACCGACAAAATATAATGGCCTGCTGCGCCAAAACTCCAACGCTTTGCTTTAAATATTTTTCACTGGGGAGAGATTCTTGCTGAGATTTCAAAGTGATTCAATCCTTTTCATCCTAAAGAAAGAGAAGTTCAATTTATATCACACTTTCCACCCCAGTCATAGAGTGAAACAGCATGGAAACAGGCCTTTCGGTCCAACTTGCCCACATTGGCCAACATGTCCCAGCTACATTAGCCCAACCTGCCCACGTTTGGTCCAAATCCCTCCAAACCTGTCCTATCCAACTGTTTCTTAAATGTTGAGATAGTCTCAGCCTCAACCATCTCCACTTGTTCCATACACCCACAACCCTAGTCATTTTACCAGTCCCATAGTTCTCCATGTTTTTTCCCCTCTTGAGATCACGCCTTTCTAAGCTAACAATAGACCCACCGAGCACTATTTGTTCATTCGTGGCTGGCCTTGATTGGTCCTGGTCTTTTCTCGCCTCCAACTCCACCTCCCACCCCCTAACTCCTTACTTTCCATCTGAAGAAAGGTCCCAACCTGAAACGTCATCCATCCATTTTCTCCAGAGATGCTACCTGACCGTTGAGTTACTCCTGCAATTTGTGTCTATTCGTGGCTTCTGCTATTATCCTATCATGACTTGCAGTTAATGGCCGATTTATTTTGGTCACTCTGGGTCATTCGGAAAATGGGACAAGTCACAATGAAATGAACAAGCTCTATACAGCCACTAGATAAATGCCAAAATCTTCAAATTATGTTGGCTGTGCAATCAACACAGACGTAGAGAATTCCTCTAATCCTCTTGGAGATGAGCCCTAGGATATTTCACATGTACCAGACAGTGTCCCCATTGCTTCAACAAAATTTATTTAAATCTATATCACTTCATTTTGTGTCTCCAAAATCTTATAGAACAAATCAGTTATTCCATTTGCAATCACTTTCTTTAGTTTGGCTTAGAGATACAGCGCAGAAACAAATCCTTCGGCCCAGCGAGTCCACGCCAACCAGCAATCCCTGTACACTAGCATTTTACTGACACACCAGGGACAATTTACAATCTTTACTGAATCCAATTAACCTACACACCTGTATGCCTTTTGAATGTGGGAGGAAACTGGAGCACCCAGGGAAAACCCACGTGATCACCAGGAGAATGTACAAACTTCGTACAGATAGCACCTGTAGTCAGGATCAAATTCGGGTCTCTGGCGCTGTAAGGCAGCAGCTCTACCACCGTGCCACCCTTTCTGTAGGGCATGAAGAATATCAAAAAGTACATCTAATGAAAAGCAGGATAAAATCACAGATCAAAGTTACTCAAAGTCATGCAAAGACATCAGCTTCCATGTCTCCCTTTGCTTGATATTGACTAGGACAGGGCTGGGTGACTGTTTGCTGCATAGATCACTGTTAATTTGAACTGACAGTTGTTTAAGACAGATCTGGTAATTGCAAATCTGGGTCATTCCACAGCCACCTTATCCATCTGCACTCTAGTTACCTCTAATGATGTTAATATCAATCGCTGCAAAGTTACAAGAAATCTTATTATTAGTTCATTATACTGCACATCTGCACTTTGCCCAGAGCCACATGAAATATCATACTTGGTTGAGATGGGTTTTCTGTTGATGTTTACAGAAAATTCATTTTGCCATACAGAGGCATGTTTTATTAGAACATACTAGTAATATGGAGATAGTGCTGACCGTATCTTAGCAGTTGACCATTCTTCAGAGAGAGGAGCCTAGAAATTGTGCATCATCAAAGATGCGACCGATACAAGGATGCCATATGCATGGACTATTTGGCCACTATCTCTGGCATCCAGTGGCTCAGAACTTCATATGCCATAGGACAGCTCTTCCACATTCTGTACATGCCAGAGCTTGTTTGCCACACGCTCTATTAGACGGGTTGCAAAGAGAATGGTGAGAGGAGAAGTAGTGGAAAGAGGGGCATGGAGGATCTGTAGAAAGCACAGTGGTTTCACATATGGTGGAGGAGTGGAGGATTGCAAATTATAGAATTGAGGCTCATATGGACAATGGTGAGTGCAAGGGTTGTTAGAGCACAATGGTGCAGTGGTAGAGTTGCTGTAATGTGTGTTCAAGGGTTATTGTGGTACAGTGGTAGTGTGGCTTCCTTACAGCGCCAGAGACTAAAATTGTCAACTGTCCCTAGTGTGTAGTACAGTGCTAGTGTACGAGGTGATCGCTGGCCAGCGTGGGCTCAGTTGGCCGAAGTGCCTGTTTCCACGCTGTATCTCTAATCGAAAGTTACAGGAAGAGGCTACCAGGTGGTTAGAGGAAAAGATTCAAGGATTCAAAGCCTCCTTGTAGGAATACAATAGGTTGTCTCACTCCTGGGAATCTCTGACCCAGCATTGCTCAAAGTGGAGAAGGACTGTTCAGGATGGAATTCAGAAAGGTGGCACAGGGCATCGGGCACAAGCATTGGATAGAGTGGGCCAACTTACAATCCTCTCATTTATCCACCCAGTCAGCCACCACCCACCCCATCGTGGAAGAGTCTGTAGACCCTACAATAGCCACATTACTCATGCAAGGACACACAAAAGCAAAGTTGAAGTAAGTAATTCTTGATCCCAAAGAAGAGGCACTGCTGTACATAGAACAGTACAGCAGAAGAATAAACCCTCCGGCCCACAATTTCTGTGCTGAACATGAGCCAAGGCCAACTCTTATCTGCTTGCACACAATTCATAACCCTCCATTCCCTGCATATTCATGTGCTTTTACAAAAGTCCCTTAAATACAACTACCGTATCTGCCTCGAGCACTTCCCCTGCAGTACATACTAAGCTCTCAACACATTGTGTAAAAAAACATGCCTTTAAACCCTGCCCACTCAACTTAAAGCTGTGCCCTCTAGTATTTGATATATCCATCCTGGGAAAAAGGTATTTACACTCAGTCCATTGCTAATAACAATGGCAGTAATGCCTCACTGAAGCCTGACATTAGTCCTTACTCTTTGGAGAGAGATAAGAGGAGGTCAGGGAAGGAACTGATCTTCACAGTGCAGAGGAGGGAACTTGAATGCAAACACTTGTTTGACCAGCAGTGAAAAAAATACACTATTTACAGAAGTAATTTGCTTCAAGCAACGTAATAAAGATGATCCATTTACAAAGTAAGAATAAAGGGCATCCCTGGAGTGTTGTTGATATCACTTCAATACCCAGATGGATTCCCAATCAAGTTTTCTTTGCTCAACAGTTTTACCTCCACACAAGCATAGTACAGTGGCGCAGTAATAGAGTTACTGTCTCACAGCGCCAGAGACCCAGATTTGATCCTGTCCTTGGTGTTGTTTGTGCAGACGTTGCACAATCTCTCTGTGACCTCGTGGGCGTTTTCTTCGGGGCTCCGGTTTCCTCCCACATTCCAAAGACGTGTGGGTTTGTAGGTTAATTGGTCTCTGTAAATTGCCCCTAGTGTGTAGTATAGAACTAGTCTATGGGTAACCACTGGGTGACATGGATTCGGTGGGCCAAAGGGCCAGTTTCCATGCTGTATCTCTAAACCTAAAAAATGATTCAAATTTTAATTTAGTTTGTTTATTGTCACGTGTCCCGAGGTACAGTGAAAAGCTTTTGCTGCCACTTAGAGGATAGACTATACATGATTGCATCCACAGTCTACAGATACATGATGAAGGGAATGATGTTTAGTGCAAGATAAAGTCCAGTAAAGTCCGATTAAAGATAGTCCAAGGGTCTCCAGCAAGGTGGATAGTAACTCAGGACTGCTCTCCCGTTGTTGTAATGGGCCTGTCCACTTAGGCGACTCTTTAAGCAACTGCAGGAGACTATGCTGTCGCTACATGGTCATCACATGTTCGTGGGTGGTTGATGGGTAGTCGCCTTCATGGTCGTGAGGAGTTCCCACATTCTCGGAACTAGTCACAGCCTCATTATAGTCACCGCAAAATGTTCAACAGGTTAAAAAATTAGCGGCGACCAGAATGAAGCCGCAATGGAGAGTAGCAAGAATTCTTATGCCGTAGGTGCAGTTGTAGTGGGTTGCCAGGAGGTTGAAGACTGTCGTCGGTTCTCATAGGTTGTAGCCAGTGCTGAGTGGTGAATTTCATTGGCTCATTGGATTTAAAAAAAATGTAGGCAGTAGTTTTCAGAACCAAGGATAACCGACTGGTAAAGTGAATGGCTGCCGAGCTGCACAGCCGTGTATCTCTGCCTTCTTCAAAGTTGTCTCCACTCCTTCTACCCCCTTCTTTTAAAGGACTTATGTGACCCTTCCCGTACACTGTGCTTTCACCGTCTTAATTACAGCGGCAACCTTCCTGTTCATCGCGGTGTGGGTCTGTATCAAATTGGCTTTGCACCGTGTGAATTTCACTCAGACAGCACTACCCCTGCTTGCCCTGCCCCTCGCCTGCAAAACGGGCTGGTGAAGGAAGCGATGTGTGTCTGTGTTCCACTCTGACAGTCGCCTGATAAATCGTCTAAGTGGGACAGGCCCATTAGGATGGTTCAGTAGCCTGATGACTGCAATTGCCAGCAAATTACTGGGATGTTTATAGAGTGGTGTCTTAATCTTTTCTACTTCCTTTCCAAGTCAGGAAGGTAATTCTACATAAAGATTCTGCTCAATTATATGAAGAGAATTTGGTTTGTTTTATTTAGCAACTGCAATGTTGAAACATGGAAATGGTTGCTGCTGCTGCCCAGACCTCTTGTCGATTAACGTCCGTCTGTGCAATTCAAATGCTTATTGCTTTTACTGCAGTGGTTTCAGTTCATTCAAGAGGAACGATGATTATCACTTGGGAACAGAATACATTCCCTCTCAACTCCAAATGAGAGAATCGTTCTCTTACCACAGGAATACAAAGTGTCAAGGTTACTATAGATTTTCTGCTAGACTGTCTCATAAAAAGTCCCCAAGCTAACTCTACAGAAAGCACTACATTGACAATTCCATTTCCTCACTATCTACGAATAGTGACCTGGAAGCACCAAACACACAATGTACAAAACCTGTAAATTACTAACCAGCCTGTAAAATGTTACCATGAGCTCCAATGGAAACAGTATCACACCCTTAAAGTGTCTATCTGCAGCTGGGCATCAAGCCAGTCACACATTGCTGTGTAAGTGTTGCCCTGGAGTGTGAGCAAACTTATTATAAAGTAGCTCCTATCAGTAAACTCTCCGGCATGATGTGCTGTTTGCAACGTGTGAATGTGATTGTCGGCAGGCTAAAAATAACCATTTTGAGGGATGTCCTGCAATGTCAGCCATAGCTTATTTGTAACTTCATGCAGACTTTTCTGTTTATGGTGTGCGGGTTCGATTTCATCATTGCGGCAACTATTTGCTTCACTTCATGAGGGTATCTGATGAAAATTAATTTATGGGGCATTTGGGGGGGAAGTTACAGGAAGCTCTTTGCTTGTCACAGGTACCCCTTTATCCATCTGGGCAACATAAATGAATCCTACCATGCATACAGAATGTTGGTACTCCACCATAAAGCATCATCAAACATGTCCACACCTTTCTACATAAAGATGGATTGCTTTTTTAAAAATAAAATAGTTTAATACTGAGGTTATTTGGCACATCAAGATTAGTCTTTGCATAACTATCTATTCTACCCTTCTACTTGAAGGTGACACAGTGGCGCAGCAGTAGAGTTACAGCACCAGAGGCCCAGGTTCAATCCTGACTATGGGTGCCATCTGTGTGGAGTTTGCACATTCTCCTTGAGACCATATGGGCTTTCCCTGTGTGCTTCGGTTTCCTCAGACTCTGTAAATTGTAAATTGTCCCTAATGTGTATGATAGTGCTAGTGTAATGGTGATTGCTGATTGGCGTGGATTCTGATGGCTGATGGGTCTATTTCCGCGCTGTATCACTAAACTTTAAAGTTTACTCTTCTCGATAAATATCCAAAGAAAAAATTCAATATTTGTACTTCATAAGGTTCCATGATCATCAAATAATTTTACAGATTTGATATTATTTCTTCAATTCCCAGACTGGGTGAGTCATAGAGAAATGACTAGCAGGTTCTTCCAGCTTATCAACATTCTGAACAGCCTTCCGAACCATTCTATCAGCAAGAGAGCCTTCCTGAGCTACTGCCAACCTTATTGAAAACATCTTCTATAAGACTATCTATCTAAGACTATTCGATAGAAGACTATCTTTAATCGGATATTATTGGACTTTATCTTGCACTAAACGTTATTCCCTTTTGTCATGTATCTACACACTGTGGATGGCTCGATTGTAATCATGTATTGTCTTCCCACGGACTGGTTAGCACACAAAAGCTTTTTACTGTATCTAGATTCATGTGACAATAAACTAACTAACTAACCCAGCTTAAGTAAGCAGTTTTTTATTCATGTTTTGGCAATGATCACAAAATAATTTCAGTCTTATAAATATCAATCGTCTATATTTGCACTGCCTTTTTGGAAGGTTTATCCACAGCTCTTTGTGTGAATGTGTACGTCTTGAACGAACAATTAAATGGCCTAGTTTTAATTCAAGATCATATTCCCTTGATCTGGACTCCCCCGTTCAGGGGTATATTGAATTCCTGCTTCTATGAAATCAAATCTTAGCCATATGAAACAACTGAATTGCATTATATATTAACCATCGGCATCCTAACAAATTCATAGCAAGTCACTTCTGCATTTAACCCTTAGGTTTTGGTGACATTCTAGTGCTGAACCTCTTCCAAGCTCAGCATTTCTTTCCTGAGCTCTTTGCCCAGAGGTGATGATATGCTGCAGGTGGGTGTTAGACCAAGATTCAGCATCCTCCTCCCCGCCCCCCCCCCCTCCCCCTCCCCCCCAACCCCACCTCCAATTTTATTTATTAATCATTTCAAAATAAAGTCTAGAACTGTAGTATTTTTATTATTTTCTCTTTTCATCTTAGTTTAGAGACACAGCGCAGAAACAGGCCCTTCAGTCCACTGAGTCTGGGTGGACTAACAATCCCCACACATTAACACTACCCTTCACACACTAAGGACAATTTACACTTATATCAAGCCAATTAAACTACAAATCTGCATGTCTTTGGATTGTGGGAGGAAACCAACGATCTTGGAGAAAACCCACACAGCCACAGGAAGAACTTGCTGAAAGTACTGCAAAGGGCGTGTCCTACCAGCGTCCGACTCCATGCGATGAGCGCGATCAAACTAGAAGTGGGCGCCGCGCGGAGGTCAGGTGATACCCTGTACACGGCCGTTCCCACCAGCATGAGGCAAGCGCGACCAAACCGGCAGCAGGGGCTGCGCGGAGGTCGGGTGAGTGGCGTAACGCGGCGCAAAGTGAGGCGAACTTGGAGCGAAGTCTTAAGGTGAGTTCGCCAGGACAGAGAGGGGCACACAGAGAGGGGCACAGAGGCGCACACACACAGAGGGCCACGGAGCCACACACATAGAGGGTCACGGAGGCACCTACAGATAGGCTCACGGAGGCACGATGTCGAGGTGGCGTGTAATGCGTCGAAGCGACTGCGAGCCGACAAGCCGTTGCCACGTGGAATTTTTGAACATAGTCAGTTTTCAGATCCCCGCACGATGTTGGGACGAACTCCGCACAATTCCGCACGGCTCCGGCGATCGAAGTGAGACCGGCCCCATGATGCCAGACGGCTCAAGCGACCACGTTAGGTCGCGCTAATCGCATATAGTTGCATGCTGGTGGGACAGGCCCTTAAGGCAGTAACTCTACCGCTGCGCCATAATGCCGCTCCACTTAGAAACATAGAAATATGGAAAAATAGGTGGAGTAGGCCATTCGGCCCTTCGAGCCTGCACCGCCATTCAATGTGATCATGGTTGATCATCCAACTCAGTATCCCGTACCTGCCTTCCCTCCATACCCCCTGATCCCTTTAGCCACAAGTGCCACATCTAACGCCCTCTTAAATATAGCCAATGAACTGGCCTCAACTACCTTCTGTGGCAGAGAATTCCAGAACACCACTCTCTGTGTAAAGAATGTTTTCCTCATCTCGGTCCTAAAGAAATTCCCCCTTATCCTTAGACTGTGACCCCTTGTTCTGGACTCCAACATCGGGAACAATCTTCCAGCATCTAGCTTGTCCAACCCCTTAAGAATTTTGTAAGTTTCTATAAGATCCCTCCCTCAATCTTTTAAATTCCAGCGAGTACAAGCCGAGTCTATCCAGTCTTTCCTCATATGAAAGTCCTGACATCCCAGGAATCAGTCTGGTGAATCTTCTCTGTACCCACTCTATGGCAAGAATGTCTTTCCTCAGATTTGGAGACCAAAACTGCATGCAATACTCCAGGTGTGGCCTCACCAAAACCCTGTACAACTGCAGTAGAACCTCCCTGCTCCTATACTCAAATCCTTTCGCTATGAATGCTAACATACCATTTGCTTTCTTCACTGCCTGCTGCGCCTGCATGCCTACTTTCAATGACTGGTGTACCATGACACCCAGGTCTCGTTGCATCTCCCCTTTTCCTAATCTGCCACTATTCAGATAATAGTCTACCCTCATGTTTTTGCCACCAAAGTGGATAACCTCACATTTATCTACATTATACTGCATCTGCCATGCATCTGCCCATTCACGCAGCCTATCCAAAACACCCTGCAGCCTCCAAGCATCCTCCTCACACCTAACTATACACCCCAGCTTGGTGTCATCTGCAAATATGGAGATGTTGCATTGAATTCACTCATCCAAATCATTAATATATATTGTAAATAGCTGGGTTACCAGCACTGAGCCTTGCGGTACCCCACTAGTCACGGCCTGCCATTCTGAAAAGGTCCCGTTTACTCCTATCCTTTGCTTCCTGTCTGCTAGCCAGTTCTCTATCCACAACAATACTGAACCCCCAATACCGTGTGCTTTAAGTTTGTATGCTAATCTCTTATGCAGGGCCTTGTCGATAGCCTTCTGAAAGTCTAGATATAACACATCCACTGGTTCTCCCTTATCCACTCTACTAGTTACATCCTCAAAAAATTCTATCAGATTTGTCAGACATGATTTACCTTTCGTAAATCCATGCTGACTTTGTCCAACAATTTCACCACTTTCCAAATGCGCTGCTATCCCATCTTTAATAACTGACTCTAGCAGTTTTCCCACTACCGATGTTAGACTAACTGGTCTGTAATTCCCCGCTTTCTCTCTCCCTCCTTTTTTAAAAAGTGGGATTACATTAGCAACCCTCCAATCCTCAGGAACTACTCCAGAATCTATGGAATTTTGAAAAATTATCACTAATGCATCCACTATTTCTGTGGCTACCTCCTTGCGTACTCTGGGATGCAGACTATCTGGCCCTGGGGATTTATCGGCCTTCAATCCGTTCAATTTACCCAACACCACCTCCCGGCTAACCTGGATTTCACTCAGTTCCTCCATCTTATTTGACCCCCGTTCCATCGCTATTTCCGGCAGATTATTTATGTCTTCCTTAGTGAAGACAGAATCAAAGTAGTTATTTAATTGGTCTGCCATGTCCTTGTTCCCCATGATCAATTCACCTGTTTCTGACTGCAAGGGACCAACATTTGTTTTAACTAGTCTCTTTCTCTTCACATATCTATAACAACTTTTGCAGTCAGTTTTTATGTTCCTTGCCAGTTTCCTTTCATAATCTATTTTCCCTTTCCTAATTAAGCCCTTTGTCCTCCTCTGCTGGATTCTGAATTTCTCCCAGTCCTCCGGTAGGCTGCTTTTTCTGGCCAATTTGCATGCCTAATCTTTTGTTTTTATATTATTCCTGATTTCCCTTGTTATCCATGGATGCACCACCTTCCCCGACTTATTCTTTTGCCAAACTGGTATGAACAATTTTTGTACTTCATCCATGCAGTCTTTAAATACCTTCCATTGCACATCCACTGTCAACCCTTTAAGAATCACCTGCCAGTCTATCTTGGCCAATTCACATCTCATACCTTCAGAGTTACCTTTGTTCAAGATCAGAACCCTTGTTTCTGACTTAATTTTGTCACTCTCCATCCTAATGAAGAACTCAACCATATTATGGTCACTCTTGCCCAAGGGGCCAGCACAACAAGACTGCTAACTAACCCTTCCTCATTACTCAATACCCAGTCTAGAATAGCCTGCTCTCTCGTTGGTTCCTCCACATGTTGTTTGAGAAAACTATCCCGCATACATTCCAAGAAATCCTCTTCCTCAACACCCCTGCCAATTTGATTCACTCAATCTACATGCAAATTGAAGTCACCCATTATAACCATGTTACCCTTGTTGCACGCATTTCTAATTTCCTGTTTGATGCCATCCCCAACTCCAATACTACTGTTAGGTATCCTGTACACAACTCCCACTAGCATTTTCTGCCCCTTAGAGTTTCGCAGCTCTACCCATATCGATTCCACATCCTCCACGCTAATGTCCTTCCTTTCTATTGCATTAATCTCCTCTCTCACCAGCAACGCTACCCCACCTCCTTTTCCTTTTCGTCTATCCCTCCTGAATATCCCTGGATGTTCAGCTCCCAGCCTTGGACACCCTGGAGCCATATCTCCGTGATCCCAACTATAGCATAGTCATTAATCACTATCTGCACCTTCAACTCATCCACCTTATTACGAATGCTCCTCGCTTGAGACACAAAGTCTTCAGGCTTGTTTTTACAACACTCTTACTCCTTATACAATTATGTTGACAAGTGGCCCCTTTCACATCGATCCCTATTACACTTGGCCATACTCTCCTATCCCTTTGTGAGCTTTCTTTCCCGTTAATTCTGGGGTCATTAACCATCCCTTTACTTTCTTTCCCTTTAACTCCATCCTCGACTATCCCATTTGACACCCCACCCCCCTTATTCAGTTTAAAACCATCCGTGTAGCAGTGGCAAACCTGCCGGCCAGAATGCTGGTCCCCCACCTGTTAAGAAGCAATCCGTCCCTTTTGTACAGTTCCCCCTTACTCCAAAGTCCTTTAAATAACAAATGGCCAAAGGCCACTATGAGGAAAGTATTGAAATGTTCCTCTTTGCATCCAAGGTGAATGAGCTCCCACCTTTCTAGGTTAAACTCCTTTTCCATCTTTGGTTCTGACCCAGTCCCTCCCCCACCCTCATCATCGTATTAGTTTTACTGTCGTCCTGTTGAATACCCCTGTGTGTATACCCATTGTCACATCCCACAGCCAAAAATGGCCTATTATGTGCCTCACATTTCGTTGATTATCATTCCTTTTTGCATATCTTTCATTAATTTCTCCTCAGTGCCATCGATATCTCTCACCTCCTCTTTCCTCTGACTCTCAGTCAGAAGAAGGGTTTTGACCCAAAATGTCACCTATTCCTTTTCTCCAGAGATGCTGCCAATCCCGCTGAGTTACTCCAGCTTTTTGCATCTGTCTTCAATTTACAAATTTTCAGATGACAACATCATAGAACCCGGTAACCTGGTGCCAAGACAACAACGTCTCCCTCAGTGTCAGCAAGACAAAGGAGATTGTGACCAACTTCCAGAATCGAAGCAGCACACACACCTCGATATACATTGATGACTTCAAATTGTTAGGAATAAATATCACCTGCAATTTGTCCTGGACCAGCCAAATTGAAGCAATGTCCATGAAAGCACACCAACCCTTCTACTTCTTTAGAAGGCTTAGGAAGTTAAGCATGTCCCCAACAACCCTCACGAACCTCTGCAAATGTGCTATAGAAAGCATTTTATTGGGATGCATAAGAACATAGTTTGGGAAAAGCTCCATCCAAGATTGCAAGAACTTGCAGAGTTGTGGACATAGCCTAGACCATGACACAAACCAATCTCCCTTTCTTCAGTTTTAGAGATGCAGCACAGAAACAGGTCCCTCGGCCCACAGGGTCCGCGCCGACTGGCGATCCCCGCACATTAACACTATCCTACACCCTCTGGGGACAATTTTTACATTTACCAAGCCAATTAACCTACAAACTTGTACGTCTTTGGAGTGTGGGAGGAAACCGAAGATCTCGGAGAAAACCCACGCAGGTCACGGGGGAGAACGTACAAACTCCGTACAGACAGCACCTGTAGTCAGGATCGAACCTGGGTCTCCGGCACTACATTCGCTCTAAGGCAGCAACTCTACTGCTGCGCCACCGTAACCGCCATTGACTCCATCTATACTTGACGCTGTCTCAGCAAGGCCACCTGCATAATCAAGGGTGAGTATCACTATCTCATCTCCCCTCTCCCATCAGGCAAGAGGTACAAAAGTTTAAAAATGCATATCTCCAGATTCAGGGAGAGTTTATTCCTAGCTGTTATCAGGACATGCAGTCCCATCCTTGCGCCAGCTAGAGAGCGGTCCTGACCTACTATCTATCGCAATAAAGACCTTCAAACTATCTTTAATAGGGCTTTGTCTTGCCCAAGACATTATACTCTTAATTCTGTATCTGTACACTGTGGATGGCATAATTGTCATCATCTATACTCTTTTTGCTGACTTGATAGCATGCAACAAAAATATTTTCTCTGTACCTCAGTTCATATGACAATAAGAAACTAAACTAATCAAGGTGAGATGGAGGGGACTGTCGTACTTTGCATCAGATGTGACCCATGGAGATGGGAAGGGAAGAGTACATGAATAACCTCAGGATGTAGAAAGATTAATTGAATTGTAAGATACAGCACAGGAACAAGTCCATTGGCCCACTGAGTCACACAGACCATTGATCACCCTTTCACTCTAGTTCTACGCTATCTCACTTTCTCATCCACTCCCTGCACACTTGGCACAATTTACAGAAGTCGATTAACCTACAAATCCGCATGTCTATGGGATGTGGGAAGAAACTAGAGCACTTGGAGCAAACCCACGTGATCACAGGGAGAATGTTCAAACTCCACACAGACAGCACCCGAGGTCAGGATCCAACCCACGTTTCTGGTGCTGTGAGACAAAAGTAACCATTTCAAGAGTGAAGAATGGGATGAAGAATGATAGCAGAAACTCATTCTTACGGCAAATTTCAGCGTTCAGTTTTTTGAATTGTGGAATGGGTGGCACAGAGGTAGAGTTGCTGCCTCACAGCACCAGAAGCACGGGTTCAATCCTGACTACAGTGCTGTCTGTACCGAGTCATATGTCAGGCTGATATTCATCGATTACAGCTCGGCATTTAATCCAATCATCCCCTCCAAGCTGGCTACCAAACTCGCAGAACTGGGAATCTGCGCATCCCTCTGCAATTGGATCCTCGACTTCCTCATTCACCGACCACAGTCTGTTCGTATTGGTGGAAATGTGTCAGACTCGTTAACAATCAGCACGGGAGCACCTCAAGGCTGCGTGCTCAGCCCCCTGCTGTACTCTCTCTATACTCATGACTGCGTAGCTGGTCACAGTGTGAACTCCATCATCAAGTTCGCTGACGACACCACTATTAAACCATTATCTGTTATTTGCACTTTATTAGTTTATTTATTCATGTGCGTATATATTTATATATGTTATATGGACACACTGATCTGTTTTGTAGTAAATGCCTTCTATGTTCTGGTGCTGATGCAAAGCAAGAATTTCATTGTCCTATCAGGGACACATGACAATAAACTCACTTGAACTTGAGTTTGTACATTTTCTGTGTGATCGCATGGGTTTTTTCCGGGTGCTCTGGTTTTCTCTCACACTCCAAAGACATTCAGGTTTGTAGGTTCATTGTGTTTGGTAAAGTTATAAATGATCCCTAGTGTGTGCAGGATAGTGTTTGTGTACAGGATAATTGCTGGTTTGCATGGACCTGATTGGCCGAAGGGCCTGTTTATAAAGTCTAAATAAATAGTGTAAACCTTGCCAATAGAAAGTGATGCAGGAGAGGAGACAGAAAAGTCTCTGTATTCCTGCAACAATCACAAAAAAATGCATTATAGCAATTCAGCAAATCCAAGTTAGAACTGATACACATCCAGAGGCCAACCGTTTCCCTGAGAAATTGAAAATGCATTAATCCTCCCACAATCTGATAGCTTGTTAGGTCAATCACTGGTTAAGGTATTGATTGATTAATGGAAAGGTGCAGCATGAAAAAAGGGTTTCAGGCCACCCGTGTCCATGCCGACAATCGATCACACTAATTCTATGTTATCCCACATTCACATACACTCCCTGTACACTTGGAGCAATTTCACAGAGACCAATTAACCTACAACCTCGTGAACCATGAGAAGTCATGAATTCGTTCTCAGCTTACAATCAAGGCTGCTTTTGAGTTACTAGGTTCTTTTTTCTGGTACAACTTTTACTCCTTCAGTGTTTTAAACAGGATGAAAGGGTTCATTGGTTGCTGGTTATCATCCAGGCTCACTTTTGCTTGCAACACTTCTATTGGTACATCAGCTGAACAGGCACCATGGGTCATAGTTTCAGGTTAGCCAGCTTTTAGCTGATAAAAAAAATCTTACATCATGCAAGAGTAACAACATCACTGCTTTTTCCCACAAAGTGAAAATCCATTCTTTCATTTAATCGCCGTAGGAGAAGTTCTGCAAAGATTCTCTGCCCTTTAAAGATAAATCAGCTGGGAATCATCCGAGTTGCTGGGATTATGGAAATGTCGCACAGGAAAGGCACAGGTCTTAAGAGCTACATCTCCTTAAATGTCATTCCACCATCTCACCAACAGTCGATTATCCCCATCTGCCTGTGGGAGGAAGTTCATTTTAATTCAATTGGTGTAATTTAGCTTATTTATGTAGCATTTTGTGAGAAACTAAAAGCAGAAATTGAATTCCTCTTGCATTAACAAGAGCCCCAGCAATATCTAGACTCACAGATTAAAGCAAGAACATTTGAGCAAGAGAGATACAGGCTGTGCTTCAACCTGGAGGCAAGTAAAACAAAGTAAACCAGGTGTCCTGCTGAATTTAACTGCAAGGTTCTTTAATTTAATGTAGAGACACAGCATCGAAACAGGCCCATCGGCCCACCAACATCAGGCAGACCAATGATCAGCCAATCACACTTGTTCTGTTTTCCCACTTTGCCATCCATTCCTTACACACTCGGGGCAATTTACAGAGGTCAATTAACCAACAAACCCACAAGTATTTGGCCCTGGTAAAAAAAAAATTAGAGCACTCAGAGGAAACCCACACAGTCACAGGGAGAATGAACAGACTCAGATAGCATCCAAGGTCAGGTTCAAACCAGGCCTCTGGTGCTGTGAGGCAGCAGCTCTGCAAGTTGCACCACCCTAACTGATGTATCTCAAAGCTGAAGCCTCTGATAATACATTGGTGCATTGGGGGAGGAGGGTAGTAGAGATACATCAGGAAGAGGAATAGGGTGGAAGAGGGTGGCCAGTGGGTAGTGGTCAGTTTTAGATTGAGGGTTGAGGGTAGGGTAGACAATAACCAGCATTACCTTTGGCAATTCTGGTTGCCCTATTATACGTAGGATGTGCATGCTTTCAAATGACTGGAGAAGAGATTTACCAGAATGCTGAAAGTTTAGCTACAAGAAGAGGTTGAACAAACTCGAGTAGTTTTCCCTGGAGCCTCGGTGGTTGAGGGGAGACCTGACAGAACCATATAACCATATAAAACCATAACAATTACAGCACGGAAACAGGCCTTCTCGGCCCTTCCAGTCCGTGCCGACCATTTACTTTCCCCTAGTCCCATCTACCTGCACTCAGACTATACCCCTCCATTCCCTTCACGTCCAGAAGTATATAAAACTATGAGGAATAAGGCAAGCTCAGTGGCTCAGTGGTAGAGTTGCTGCCTCACAGCGCCAGAGATCCGGGTTTGATCCCGACCATGGGTGTTGTCTGCATGGAGGTTGTACCTTCTCTTTGTGACCGCATGGGCTATCTCCAGGTGCTCCGGTTTCCTCCCACATTCTAAATTTGTGCAGGTTTGTAGGTTGATTGGCTTCTGTAAATTGCCCCTAGTGTGTAGGATGCGAAAAGTGGGATAGCATGGAACTAGCATACGAGGGAATGGATCATATATGCAGGGAGAGGAGATCAGTTTATCTTAGTATCATGCTTAGTACAGACACTGTCAGCCAAAGGACCTGGTCCTTGTGAGGTCTCTGGGAGACCCTCTCTCAGTGCTCCTCCTCTGTGATTACTTTCAATCTGAAGAAGGGTCCCAACCCAAAATGCCACCCATCCTTTTTCTCCAGAGATGCTGCCCGACTCATCGATTTACTCTGTTCATCTTTGGTACAAATCACCATCTGCAGTTTTGTTCCTGTGCTGTATTGTTCCAACTTTTATGTACTTCTACTGAAAGGCTGATTGAAATATTCCTGCTCCTTGCTGTGGCTGTCAAAACACATAGTCATGGAGTCATAGAGTCTAACAGCATGGAAACAGGCCTTCGATCCAACTAGACCACACCAGCCACCATGTCCCATCTACACTAATCCCACCTACTGTACCTGCATTTGGCCCATATCTCTCTAAACCTGTCATATCCCTGTACCCGTCTAAATGTTTCTTAAATGTTGCAACAGTACCTGCCTCAACTCTGCTCTCCTCAGTGTGATGTGGAAATAAAGCATCTCAATAAAGCTACACTGAAAAGCAGGATGCATTTTATTAAGTTCTAGATAGTAGTGACAGAGCATGCAACTGGAAAATATCCATATGTTCCAAGACCCTAAACTCTTTCACATCAGATAACATAATTCCTTGGTTCCTTTGGTGCGAGCTAATTATAAAAACTCATAGTGCAGACTTTGTGCATGTTTATTACTCACTCATTTATTTACTTTTACACCATAAAGGTCATTTAAGTAGTTCAGCAAGAAAAAGGATTTGAGCAAAACCACATAGCTTTCACTGAAAACAGCGGGTAATAAAATGGTTCTAATCTTAAATGTGTTCAGAACCAAATTAATAGCTTGCTTCTCCTCATCAGACAAGTCACATATACTCATACATAACACAAAGCAGCTGCAAAGGACACGATACTGAGGAACAGAAATGCCCGCAGGGAGTCTTGGGGACTGATAAAGAAAGGTTAGGGTTTTTTTATTGCTTGAATAAATTACAGTGCAGATTAATAGAGCTGAGATTAGGTCAGTAAAATGTCCCAGATGGAGGAAACGACTGAAGATCATCTGAGCGAGCCTTAGACAGAGGGCTCCTGCAATCCACCATCGTTTCAACCTAAATGCCAGGGCCTTATGTAAAACAAATGAAAACTTGGGAGATTTACTTACAAAGAACAATGAACAAAGAACACTATGGCCTGGATAGAGTGGATGTTTCCACTAGTGGGAGAATCTAGGACCAGAGGTCATAGTCTCAAAATAAAAAGACCCACCTTTAGAAAGAAGATGAGGAGGAATTTATTTAGTCAAAGGATGGTGAATCTGTGGAATTCATTGCCACAGAAGGCTGTGGAGGCCAGGTCAATGGATGATTTTCAGGCAGAGATTGACAGGTCTTGACTAGTATGGGTGTCAGGGGTTATGGGGAGAATGCAAGAGAATGGGGTTGAGAGGGAGAGATGGATCAGCCATGAGTAAATGATGCAGTACACTTGATGGGACAAATGGCCTTATCTGCTCCAATAACCTATAAATTTATGACCACTACAGCACAGGCACACACCTTTCATCCCACGATATGTGCTGAACATAATAGCAAGTTAAATTAATCTCATCTGTTCACATATGAGTATATCCCTCCATTTCAAAGATATCCATATGCCTATCTGACAGCCACTATCGTAACTGCCTTCACCACCAGCCCTGCTAGCATATTCCAGGCACCCAACATTATCTCTGCAAGAAACATGCCATCACAACTCTTTTGAACATTCCCCCTCTCATCTTGAAGCTATGCGCTCTAGGCATTTATAATTCCATCCTGGGAAAAAGGGGCTGATTGTCCATCCTATCCATGCCTCTCACGATTGTATATACTTCTATCAGGTCTCCTCAGAACCGCATCATTCCAGAGAAAACAATCCAAGTTTGTTCAACTTCTGCTTGTAGCTACTACCCCTTAATGCATACAGCATTCTGCTAAACATATTCTGCATTCTTCCAAAGCCGACACATTCTTCCTGTGATAGGATAACCAGAACTGCACACAACCATTCCTCATGATTAAATAGCAGTAGCTACTCTTCAAAAAGTAGATTTGAAATTTGTCTTAGTGCATCCCAAGTTCTAGAAGTCACTCTGTAAATGCAATTTACTTTATTTAAATGCAGGAAGGAAAAGGTTAGAGCTTGTAATTGCAGGGATTACATTGCTGAACTAGTTCAGAAATAGCTACCTCTGTGAAATGTTGCCACATGGCATAATGGACCATTCTGGAAACACCACATTAGCTTCCTCACAAATGGTTACATTCAACACAGGTGTGAGAATTCACAGCAGAATGTAAACCAATGGGCCCATCTTGCTGAAGATGGCTTGAAAAGGTTGGTAAGTTGGGATCAAAATTTGTAGACCCATCCTCTCCTCCCTATAACAATAAACTAAGACACATCTGGATAAGGTGAAGAATTGTCCCAAGTGAACATGTTGCATCACGTGTCATCTAAATGTTAAAAGATCCACACATGATCCTGCTGATGGAAAGACAGTCCAGTTCTGTCTCCCACTCTTAGTTCACTGTGTTGGAGTTTACGGGACATTAAATACTTTATTAGGCTTCTAATTATACTGAGAGCTTCACCTCCACCAATCATTAAGGTAGTGGTCTCTGAACTACCCTTCGGGTCTCCAAAAATCTCCCCAATTTCCTGCCAATTCTGCTCATTTATGTCCATCTATATAGACTCTATACTAAGAAAGACCGTCTTTCTGCTCACCCTTTGTTGGCTTCCCACCGTTTTGTATACCTGAATTATTTCTCTCCTTTGCTTTCTTTGTTCCAACACAAGAAAATTCCCAGCAGTACCAAACTTTATCTGTATCCTGATATGAACCCTGCTTTTCTAGGTTCCCCAAATTCCAAACTTTGCACAAGTTTAAATGATGGTTCGATCAGACTTATGATCAAAAATTGTGCCATCACATTTATTTGCACAAAAATACAAGTACCATACTTTTACCCTTTATTAAGTTTCATAACGTTATACTCTGGTTTTCACCATTTACAGTCATACTAATCCTACTCTTGGCAATTAACAAGTGACAGAGAAAGTAATTTTTGCTCTGCTGCATGGATGAAAATTTGATGCAACAACCCCTAAAACTACACAAATTGGAATGGTACCGAAAAGCCAATTATCAGATTACTTCAAGTAGTCTACTATCCAAGAGGACTAGGCCACAGGCAATTTGCAATAGATAGCTGCATCAATTTCTAAGGCAGGCTCAATATGTGGAACAATTGATGGAGCCAGACAATAGAGTTGAAATGTTATTTGAATTACAACTGGATAGTGTGATGAAAGATTTTCTTTAGTGCTTTAAGGTATTCCAGAAAATATTAGATGCACTCCAACTCAATGCGAGGGTGATACAGGAGCTTGAAAACCATGACCGTGTTTCTCTTGGAGATATTTTGGCACCACTGCTTTAAATCTGACCAAAGATTATGTGCATACAGAGGACTCTATTGGGTTTCAGGTAGTACTTCATAAGAGCCCTGGAAAATTCTTGGCATCAATGACCAATGGACGAGAAACTGACGTATGTTCAGCCAAGCAAGGACCGGTGGGCCTTACGACCAGCAGGCTGGCACCTGCTCGTACCCCAAGGACTTAAAAACCAGAGAGGAGTATGGAGGGAGCCAGCGATGGCAGATGCAAGAGCAAAGGCAAATACGAGAGCGAATCGGGGTCTTATCTTCCGCATCCTCAAGATCGGCAGCAGGAGGCTCCCCCCAGGGGCTGGAGGTGGCCGGCCGAGAAGAGGGACGATGGTTCACTGGACGATCCAGATGGAGGCAACAGCTGGAGGCCCTGCAGCAGCCTGGAGCTCGTCTGGATCAGCACCACTCCGGAAGACCGAATATGCTGATTGGACAGGAATTTGAAAATGGCGCCAAAACCTGGTGACTGTTGTATGTGGTCTCAGTGGACTATTTCTATGCATTTTATACTAATCCAGGATTGTGCTTTGGTAAGGCAATACTTTATGGAACGGTATGCAAAAAAAAAATTTCACTGTACGTCTGCACATGTGATAATAAGAACCATCGAACCATACTCCAGCAAGGTAATGCAGGGATGGAATTCTTCAGCACCTCTCCATATGGAAAAGAAACTGACTGTGAATTTCAGCAGTAGTTATCAGGACATTTCTTGAAAGTGGGAAACAAATTGACAAAAAAGGAATTTTCTCTTTTTACAAAAACACTGCCTTGGTGTGAGACCATAAAGGCAAGTGAGAATATCTCACCTATTGTAACTAGTCACACAATCTGCCTTTCACATCATTTAAAAAATGGATTTTGTACATAATTAGTCAGCACCTGCTGATAGTATCAATGGTAAGTGTTTCAGACAGTGAGAAACAGATAATTATTGGGATATTGCTTACACAATTATACTTTTCTTAGAGAACTGTTTGTATTAATTAACAGGATACTTGACAAAGGGCATCATCCTCTAAAATACTTAATAGACTGGTGTAGCATTGAGTCATAGTTATAAAGTCTTATAGCTTAGAAACAGGCTCTTAAGCCCAGCATGCTCATACTTACCATCAAATACCTAATTGTCTATACAAATTATATTTACCTTCACTTGGTCTGTAGTCTTTTATGCCTTGGCAGTCCAAGCACTGATCCAGACTTTTCTTTGTGTGCTCCAGATTCCAATCAGCTTCTGGATGAACAAGTTCCCAGATGCTTTTCTAACCTCTTAACCCTTACATGATCTCTACTTTTATATAGTTCTAGTCTAAAACAAACTCACCTGCTTAACTCATCCTAGGCTTTTAGAATGATTCACTGAACCATTGGGGAGATAATTGGACCAATAAATCTGGGAGGAATGGACCTGCAGCAGCAGAGCTAAGATGATTGGACTGCCATTTGTGTGACTCATTGTAGAACAGCCTAACTGTATCAGCTGGTGTTTTTCCTCACTCTGAACACAGTCTAAAGTTTGACTTTTTATGAACCAGGACATTCAGATTTTTTTTCCACTCGAGTCTCCCAACTGCAACCTCTACACTCCTCCCCACAGAATAGGAGCAACACAGTAGCACAGTGGTAGAGTTGCTGCCTTACAGCGCCAGAGACCAGGGTTTGAACCTGATCACGGGTACTGTGTGTACGGAGTTTGTACATTCTCCCTGTGACCGCGTGGATTTTCTCTGAGTGTACCTCTCATACTGCAAAGGCGTACAGGTCTATAGGTTAATTGGCTTCTGTAAATTGTCCCCAGTGGGTAGGATAGTGCTGGTGTACTGGTGATCGATGGTCGGCATGGTATCAGTGGTCCAAAGGGCTTGTTTCCATGCTGTATCTTGAAAGTAAGATAAACTAAAGTAAAGCTGCCATTCAATTCTTAAAGCATTCCTCTTGAACTAAATTGGGACTGGGTCAGGAGAAAGAACCTGGAGTTGCTGTTGCAGAGTTCATAAGATTATAAAACAAAGGTGCAGTATTAGGACATTCGGCCCAGTCTGAGTCTGCTCGGCCATTTCAATCATGGCTGATCTACTTTTCCTTCTCAAGCCCATTCTCCTGTCTTCTCCTTGTAACAATTGAGGCCTTTACTAATCAGGAACCTATCAATCACTGCTTTAAAAATACCAAATGACTTGGGCTACACATGCTGTCTGTTGCAATGAATTCCACAGATTCACCACTCTCTGACTAAATAAATTTCTTCTCATCTCCATTTTAAAGGTACATCCTTTTATTGTGATGCTGTGTCCTCTGGTCCTAGGCACTCCCAGAGTTGTTCAGCATTGGGTCCTGCATGACTGGTCAGAACTCTATGGAATGTTCGAAGCAATAGTTTCAATCTTCACGATAGGGTTTAGTTTGGTGAAACAGCGTGGAAACAGACCCTTTGACCCACCACTTCCGTGAGGACCAATGATACCCGGTTTACTAGTTCTATCCTACACGCCAGGGACAACTTGAAGAAGCCAAGTAACCTACAAACTAGCACGTCTTTGGAATGTGGGTGGAAACTGGAAAAACGCATGTGGTCACACGTCCTGAAGAAAACACATGTGATCACATGGAGAACGTACCTACAGACAGCACCAGCAGGATTGAACCCGGGCTGGCGCTGTAAAGCAGCAACTCTGCCACTACACCTCAGTGCTGCCAGTGTCTCTGGAGCTATGCTGCATCACCACATCGCCCTTGATGAGTACAACAATAACCAGTCTTTCCAATCTGCATCTGAGAAGGCTGGTTCTACTCGTAGACTATTAATTTGTAATGTTAATTCTGTTTCTTTCTCCTCAGAGGCTGCCTGATTTACTGAGTATGACCAGCATTTTCTTCATGTTATCTGCATCAGCGGTTTTTATCTGTGTTGTGGTAACTGTGGTTTTTATGAGTATTGCACCATCAACAATGTCTGACCAAATCACATAGAGATTGATTCCAGTTTGAATTACGTTCAAGTTAAATTCACGAACCGTGAAGCAGAGGTGCAGTGTGAGTCTGACCTGTTAGGTAGTCCGGATCTGGGATGGGATCGGATAATAGTTCCTGGCACTGGTTCTCACTGGGCAGAGCCGAGACAACCATTCCATCGGGCAGCTGTTGGTGGATGCCGGTCACAAAATTCTTCTGTCTAAAAGAGAAAGGGAAAATAATAATCCATGATGAAAACAGTTTAAGATATTTTCAACACATAGAAACATAGAAAAATAGGTGCAGGAGTAGGCCATTCGGCCCTTCGAGCCTGCACCGCCATTCAATGTGATCATGGCTGATCATCCAACTCAGTATCCCGTACCTGCCTTCTCTCCATACCCCTGTGCAGCATGAATTAAACTTGTGCATTTATCAAATCTTAAATCCAATTTTTACAACACAGAGTGCTGGAGGAGCTCAGTGGGTCAAGTGGCATCTGTGGAGGACATTGATAGACAACGTCTGAAGAATGGTCCCAACTTGAAACATGTCCATCAGTCTGAGGAAGGGTCTCTCCCCGAAACATCTCCTTTCTGTCTGAAGAAGGTTCAGGAACTGAAATGTTGCCTGTTCATTCCCTTCACAAATGCTGCCTGAGTTCCTCCAGCACTATGTGTTTTACTAAAAATTCCAGCATCAGCAGTTCCTTGCATGTCTCACACTTAAATTCAATTGTTTCTTAACTGGGACTTGGCAAGTAGACATTGGCCATTTTTAAATCCCACAAGCTATCCGTGGATTATCTACACCATTTGCTTTTCCTAACTCGATCATAATGTTTCTTCAATTAAGGTTTTCTGGAGAAGTTATACATTGTTAAAACCGATCAGCTCAAAAGACAAACTGAAAATTTATTCGTCTGACTTCGGTCAAAGGTAGTGCAGAACCACATTTTCATTGAGGGGAGTTGGGGAATGCAGCTATCCTGATACGAAGATTTTTTCTTCGCTAAATTGGCTGCAGCTACCTAAATGAATCAGATTTGTATACATAATAGGACCTGGTCATCAAAGAGCCTGGTATGGAGGTGGGACTTCCAATGCGGATCCTTAAGACAAGCTGACATAAAGTCCCGGATCTACAATGGACAAAAAACATCTGAAGACGTCTAGATTCAAAATCAAATTCCGACCTGAAACATTGTCCATTCCCTCCAGAGATGCTGTCGGACCTACAGTGTTCCTCCAGCACTTTGTGTATTGTACAAAACTCCAGCCATTCCTGGGGTCCCAAGAAATAAGATATACAGCCCAACTTATCCATGTTGGCATTTATGCTTTGGTTGAGCTTCCTCACAACTTCCATCACCTAATTCCATCAGAATAAGCCTCCATTTCCATTTTCCTGTTCTACCCATCCAGCTTTCCCTGAAATAATCACTGTGTTACTGAGTCGCATAATCTCAGCATTCTTTGCATGGAAATGTTTCTTCTTAATTCCTTGTCAGATATTTTGGTGATCATATTCTATAAATAGGTTATGCTCATTTCTTAAGTCAAAAGCTAATAAAATCCTTCATAATTTTTAAGATCTCCCATTATTTTAAAGATATCTGTATAGTCACCCCATAAGGGTGGTTGATTTATCCATTCCTGCTTTATACTGTATATCCTTGTATTTCCAGCATCTTCTTCGTAAATCTGCTCTGCATTTAATACCTCATCATCATAGAGTGACTAGAACTGGACACAATACTCCAAATGTGATCAAATTAAGCTTTGGAATGATCTTAACATTATTTCCCTACTTTTCAATTCTGTCCCCTGGAAATAATTGCTTGTGTTTGGCTTGTTTTATTTATTCATAGACTTACTAACATGTAGTGCAATTTGTATCTTTGGTGTATCCATATTCCCTCAACCTTCCACACTGGTACCTATTGTGTAATTATTGAGCTCCCTATGCTTCCTATGCTTTCTGGCACAGTGCAATGCTTTGTATATATCTGTATTGAATTCTGTCTGCCAAATAATCTTGCACTGTGGATGTTTATAATTGCCCAGCAGTAATGTGATGCAGTAATAATAATCCATCCATCGCCACATCCCCATAGAAGGAAGTAGCTTAAGAAAGGAAATTAGGAGGAATTTCTTTAGTCAGAGGGTGGTGAATTGGTGGAATTAATTGCTGGAGGCTGTCAATTGATATTTTTGTCAGGTGGAAGTTGACAGATTCATGATCAGTACAGGTGTCAGAGGTTATGGGGAGAAGGCCAGAGAATGGGGTTGAGAGGGAAAGATAGATCAGCCATGATTGAATGGCAGAGTAGACTGAATGGGCCAAATAGCCTAATTCTACTCCTGAACCTCTGGACAAAGGCCAGAGATGAAAAGAAAACAAAACACTGTGATATATACTGTATATGAAGCAAGAGGAAGGACTATAGGTGGAAAGGAACAGGGGAAGAAGAAAGGAGTGTGGGATAGTGGGATGTGTATGCATCCAGGTGAGGCATGAGGAAAAGAAGGGAAGAAAAGAGGGAGCGATGTTGCTGTTGGCTATCTTAAATTGGAGAAATCATCGTTCATAATGTTGGGTTCTAAGCTACCCAAATGGAATATGAGGAGCTGTTCCTACTCTACCTGAGCTACTGTATGGGCGATCATTGGATGGCTTGGACATGGAGGGCCAAATGGCCCGTTTCCATGTTGCATCGCTAAACTAAAGTAAACTCTCAGGCTGGGCACTTTGGGCGTAAGAGTAAAGAAAATGTAGGGTTAAATTATCATTGAGAAAATGCTATTAATTAAATAAAGTCCTGGAGAGAAAGGAGGAATGATGAATTTGATGACGAAATGGAGAGGAAGGTCTGGTTGGCACAGTTTTAGACAATAGACAATAGACAATAGCTGGAGTAGGCCATTTGTCCCTTTGAGCTAGCACCGCCATTCACTGTGATCATGGCTGATCGTCCATGTTCAGTACCTGATTTCTACCTTCTCCCCATATCACCTGACTCCGCTATCTTTGAAAGCTCTACCTAACTCTCTCTTGAATGCATCCAGAGAATTTGCCTTCACTGCCGTCTGAGGCAGAGAATTCCACAGATTCACAACTCTCTGGGTAAAAAAGGTTTTCCTCATCTACGTTCTAAATGGCCTACCCGTTATTCTTAAACTGTGGCACCTGGTTCTGGACTCCCCCAACATCGGGAACATGTTTCCTGCCTCTAGTGTGTCCAATCCCTTAATAATCTTATATGTTTCAATAAGATCTCCTCTCATCCTTCCAAATTCCAGAGTATACAAGCCCAGCCGCTCCATTCTATCAACATCTGACAGTCCCGCCATCCTGGGAAATAACCTTGTGAACCTACGCTGCACTCCCTCAATAGCAAGAATGTCCTTCCTCAAATTTGGAGACTAAAACTGCACACAATACTCCAGGTGTGGTCACACTAAGGCCCTGTACAACTGCAGGACCTCTTTGATCTTATACTCAACTCCTCTTGTTATGAAGGTCAACATTGTTCCTCAATGAACTCATCAACTATTTTGGACAGTTCGAGGCATTAAATAACACACCTGCAAGCAAAGGTATTCCTCACTGTGATGAACACGCACTCATTCTTGACATAGTGGATGTACGGAGGACCCTAAAAGGAGTGAACGCACAAAAGGCGGCAGGCCCTGATAACATACCAGGGCCGGTGCTCAGGGAATGTACTGATCAGCTGGCACATGTCCTTACGGACATATTTAACACTTCGCTGAACCAGGCTGTCCCATTATGTTTCAAGACTGCCACCATCATACCAGTGCCAAAAAAATCCAACATACAATGTCTCAACGACTACCGCCCTGTAGCACTCACACCCATAATGATGAAGTGCTTCGAGAGGCTGGTCAGGGACCATATTACCTCCAGACTCCCCTCCACACTTGACCCATACCAGTTTGCTTACAGGCCAAACCACTCCACAGAGGACGCTATATCCTCCGTACTCCATCTGAGCCTGGAACATTTAGAGGAGAAGAACACCTATGTGCGAATGCTGTTCGTGGATTTCAGTTCAGCATTCAACACAATTATCCCCCAGCACCTGATAAGCAAACTGGTTCCATTGGGCATCAGCACCCCCAAGTGTAACTGGCTACTGGACTTCCTCACTGACAGACCCCAGTCTGTGAGGGTTGGAAATAACACCTCTAACACCATCTCTCTGAGCACCGGCTCCCCTCAGGGCTGTGTCCTGAGTCCACTGCTGTTTACCCTGATGACCCATGACTGTTGTGCCAGGTTTAGTACAAACCACATCATGAAGTACGCAGATGACACAACAGTGGTGGGCCTCATCAGGGACGACAATGAGCTGGCTTACAGGGAGGAGGTGAAACAACTGGTGGACTGGTGTAATACGAACAACCTGATCCTGAATGTCGAGAAAACAAAGGAGGTCATCATCGACTTCAGGAAAAACCGGCACAGTCCCACACCACTTCACATCAATGACAGCGATGTGGAGGTGGTCAATAACAATGACAATAAAGTTTGTTTGACTTGACTTGACTTGAACATGCCATTAGCTTTCTTCACTGCCTTCTGCACCTAGGAGCACTCACCTAGGTACAGCAGGCTAGCTATTACTTACTGTTACTGACCACAAATTGTTCCTCATGCTCCTCTCTCAGGCTAGGAGAGTGCTGTACCTTCACTGCATGCTTACTTTCAGTGAATGATGAACAAGGACCCCAGATCTCTTTGTACTTCCCCTTTTCCCAACTTGACACCATTCAGATACCAATCTGCCTTCCTGTTTTTGCCACCAAAGGGGATAACTTCTCATTTATCCACATTAAACTGCAACTGCCATGCATCCGCCCACTCACCCAACCTGTCCTAGTCACCCTGCATTCTCATGGCATGCCCCTCTCAGTTCACACTGCCACCCAGCTTTGTGTCATCTGTAAATTTACTGATGTTACTTTGAATCCCTTCATCTAAATCATTGATGTATATTGTAAATAGTTACGGTCCCAGCACCGAGCCTTGTGGTACCCCTCTAGTCACTGTCTGCCATTCTGAAAGGTATCCATTAATCCCTACTTTTTGTTTCCTGCCTGCTAACCAATTTTCTATACATGTCAGTACCCTACCCCCAATAACATGTGCTTTAATTGTGCCTACTAATCTTCTATGTGGGACCATTGTTGTTTCAGAAACTTATCTTTTTGATAAATACATCTAATGAATTCCGAGTTGCGAAAATTAGTGAAAGCTCAAGAGAGCTATTGATTAAATTCATTGTTTCAGAGAAAAGTTAAAACTGCACAACAATAAATGGTGCATCATACACATTGAACAAGCTCAGCTGAATCACAGCCAGGTGTTAGATATTCTCAAGAATCAAATCATGTCCTAAAAATGAGTTTGTTTCGTTTGGGAGGACTGATTCGGATGGATGAAACAAGCTACGATTACCGAGTTCTGTCACATATACCATGACACCAACTCTAATTACATCACATAGATTGGTTGACTGACTACAATTAGGCTTGATATGATAGGATGCAAGTCAAATGCTTTGCAGTTGAAAGCATCAGTGAATAGTACAATCCAATATCAGAGAGGAATAACACACCCAAATTGATTTTGAAGAGTTATGATATGTACAAATCGCTTCAAAAAATCAAACAAAAGAATTCTTGTTAACTGCTCAACTACTATATGTTGTTGGATGGATCAAAGGTCCATTTTAATTTAGAAATAGAATTTTGTTATTGAGTTTTCCCTTTTTTTTAGCATCTGAACAGTTTTTCTAGAAAGACTGCAGGGTGAAGTATGAATAATATTTTAGGCCATGTATACAGGAGAATATCAGTGAACTGTTCCAGTAAACAATATCCTGAGAGAGGAGCATGAGGAACAATTTGTGGTCAGTAACAGTAAAGAAACCCTAAATTGAAAGATGCTAAAGACCACATGAGATGATAGTACGGAGTTGGGAGAGAGATGAATTTCAACGGCAGTGCACAGTATAGTAGCAATGTTACAAAATGTTGAGATTTAAAAAATCAAGTCTGCAATTTATCCCATCAGATAAAGCATAAAAAGAAGTTTAATTTGACACCTAATTCACTTTCATATCTTCAGTATTAAGAAAGTTATGACCATTTCCATACTCGGAAATTAGCATCTTGTTCCCCATTGCCTTTCAATTGACAACTCAAAAGCTGTGATCTAGAACAATTAAAAGCCCATAACTTTCTTAAAAATTAAGAGAACTCAATGAAATTTTCAGTTATTATAGATTGAAGCATTCTGAAACAAACATGAAACAATCTTACTTGGATGACCTGAAATTAAAGCATATAATTAGTTAATCTAATTGTAGCTAATTACAAAATTCAATGAGTAGATCTAAACATCTATCCATTTCTTAAGAAAATATAAACTTTTTTTAAAATTACCTAAGTGTCCAAATAACATTCACACAATAATCCACAATATAACATAATTTTTAAATCTAATTTTCATGAATTTCTAGGCCAAATGGAAGGAATTTAGTGTTTAATGCCTGTAAATTAATGGCCATTTAAATCAACTAGCGAGTGGGTTTTAGTGGAATGCGGTGGATTGGAACATTGCGGTTTGCGGTGAAGTCGGGAGGAAAAATACTGTTGGTTCATACATTTTTTTGGACCCCATTTCGCAACATGAAAATGTGATTAAAGCCTCCATAAAAACCAACTTTTAATATAAAATAAACTGTGTACCTTTTTTCCTCCCCTACACAAAATCCTTCCCGTTGTCGGCGCCCACGGCTTTTGAAGGTGATTTTTAAATTACTCTAGTTAATAAATAATATAGCGTAATTTAAAAATACCTTCATTAATGAAATGTCGGAGCGATTTTTCTTCCGCAACGAAATCACCTGACATGGATCGATTTTCCCAGTCTGCAGAAAAACGGCACTTTAAGTCAGCCCCCCTCTGAAAGGCGCCAAAGTCACGCACACGGAGAGCGGCAGAACTGCAGCGCTGCTCAAGGTAAGTTTTGTAACATACCTAAGTATAGTTCAGGGTTACAGCATAGAAACAGGACCTTTGGGCCACTGAGTCCATGTCGACCAGTAATCCCCATATAGGGACAATTTATAATCTTTACCAAAGCCAAACAACCTACAAACCTATACATCTGAAATGTGGGAGAAAACCGGGGTACCTGGGGAAAACCCACGTGGTCAGGTGGAAGAACATACAGACTCTGCACAGACAGCACCCATAGTCAGGGTCGAACCCAGGTCTCTGACGCTGTAAGACTGCTGCGCTACCGTGCCGCCTCTTGGTTCCACCATGCCGCCCCTAAGGTAGGTGTAGGTCCAAGTGCAGGTAGTCAGAAACCTTTCCCCCGGGGTGGAAATGTCAAAGACTTGAAAGCACGGCTTTAAGATGAGAGGGGCAAAGTGTAAAGGGGATATGAGGAAAAGTTTAATTTTACACAGAAAGGGGCGGGTACCTGGAATGAGTTATCAGGGATGGTGGTGGAGGCAGGTACAATAGTTGCATTTTAGAGGCTTTCGGATAAACACATGGGTATGAAGGGAATGGAGTATGGATCATGTATAGGCAGAGGAGATACCGTATGTATGATCATGTTTGGAATTGACATTGTGAGCTGTAGGCCCTGTCCCTGTGCTGTACTGTTCAATGTTCTTAATCTCAGTGCAATGTGATAACAGTTGGGACAGGAGGATAAAGCGAGGGAGCGGGTGGCTGGAGAGATAAGAGAAGGAAGGGCTTTTGATATCTGAGTCATTTGAACTACTTTTGGGACAGGTGGAACCAGTACAAATGGAAAGATTTGCATTTTAGCAAGGTCTGCATCAATATTCCCACAGGATGGAAAGGATACGTGAGCTTGAGAAGGAATTGTGCTTTAAGGTGAAGGGAACTCAAAGTAAATTCAATAAGGAGTGATTCATAGCAAGTCATGGAAGATAGGAAAGTAATAAACAAAAACAAAAAAAATCTATAAATTCTCAAGGACATAGTGCTGGAGCAACTCAATGGGTGAGGTAGCATCTTTGGAGAACATAGATAGATGACGTTTTAGACCGAGACACTTCTTCAGACTACAGAAGAGTTCCGACTCAAAACGTGACTTGTCCATGTTCTTCAGAGATGCTGCCTGACTCGCTAAGTTACTCCAGCCCCTTGTGTCCTCATTTGTAAAACAGCATCTGCAGGTTTCTTAAATCAGGAAATCATCTTGATCACTTCCTGTCTGCACTGTATATTGAATTTAGAAAAAAACGCTACACTGTATCACTGTGATGTTTGGCCATCTTACTCACAGTTCTCCTCCGTTGAGCCAGGCCCGAGGATTTTTCCCAGCGATGAAAAATTAAAAAGTTATGAGTGTTTAAAAAACCTTGAGATCAGCTGATTGGTCCTCTCGCATGTCAATCACCACGATGAAGGTAACGCCCCTTCCGGGGGGCATGACTATAAAACCTCGGATGCCTGGACGTGAGTCAGTCACTCTGCAAGATCGCGAGGGAGAAGCTACAACTGTCATTCTCAGCTGTGAATCAACTGTGAGTCTGCAATGTAATTGTAATAAATGATTTGTTAGCCCTTAATGACAATGCAATAAGTTGTTTGGTCTGCTGCCCTGCTTGTGCTTCAAAGTGCAATGCTTAATTGGAAATGAAATGAAATGACAATGCCATGAGTTGTTTGGCCTGCTGCCCTGCCTGTGTTTAAAACTGCAATACTTTATTAGGTCCGACTGTGTTTGGCAGGAATAAATGCTTTATTAGGTTCGACTGTGTTTGGAAGGAATAAATGCTTTATTAGGTCCAACTGTGTTTGGAAGGAATAAATGCTTTATCAGGTCCGACTGTGTTTGGAAGGAATAAATGCTTTATTAGGTCTGACTGTGTTTAGTCCAAAAGTCCTGCTCATTTCGTGGCTTCCGCTTAGTGGACAGGTCGCGCTGATTGCATAATTTCCGGTGAATGCAGAGGTTGCGTTGATTGCATAATTTCTGGTAAGTGCAGAGGTCACGCTGATTGTGGAAGTGCCGCTGACTGCGGAAGCCCCACATTGCAGAGGCCACGCTCAGCCGTGTGAGTAGATTCAAGAAAGTTTACTGTCTTATATATGGTGTGCGTGTGTGTATGTGTGCGTGTGTGTATGTGAGTGTGTATGTGAGAGTGTATGTGTGTGTATGTCTGTGTGTGAGTGTTTGTGTGTGTGTGTGTGTGTGAGTGTTGGGGTGTTTGAGTGTATGTGTGTATGTGAGTGTGTGTGAGTCTGTATGTGTGTGTGAGTGTGTGTATGTGTGAGTGTGTGTTTGTGTGTGTGTGCATATTGGTGGAGAGGTGGAATATTGCGTTGGGGGACCATGCCTCCTGTGTGAAGCTGGGACCCAATGGGTCCCACTCAGTCTAGGGTCTAGTTAAAACTTATTTCTTTCTTTTACACAACATCAACTGCAAAAGTGGTTCCTTTGGGATTGTGAGGAGAAATTAGAGATTGCATGATGTGCAAGGAAGAACCTCAAAAAGTTGCCAGGAATAGATGATGCGAGGGTTAGGGGCATTTTGGAACCAAGCAAATGGGAACCAAACAATCGTAAAGAGAGGCAAAATACAATTAAGCAATTTAGGTTTAGTTTAGTTTTAGAGATACAGAGACCATGTCAACGAGCGATCACCCATACATCAGTTCTATCCTACATACTAATTCAACCCAACGCACTAGGGGCAATTCAGAAGCCAATTAACCTACAAATCTGCACATCGTTGGAACATGGGAGGAAACCACAGCACCCGGAGAAAACACAAGTGGTTACAGAGAGAACGTACAAACTCCGCACAGACAGCACCCATATTCATGATTGAAAACAGGTCTCTGGAACTGTAAAGCAGCAACTTTACCGCTGTGCCTGAATCTGTGGATATGAGTAAGGAAGATAAACTAAATGCGAGCATTCTGTACAGACATGAATTGGGATTTATAATAGGGAATAAGGAAATTAGAAGATAAATTATGCAATTACTTGATGGAAGACAGTGAATCTCCTGGAAATATCAGAGAACTGAGGGTCCAGTGCGAATGAGCAACTGAAGGAATTAAGTGTATAAAAATGTTGTACTGGAGAAACTGGTGAGACTAAAGTCTGATACATTGCTGCATATTACAGGGCCTTGAGAAGGTTGCTGCAGCCAACATGGGTTCTCTGGCTGACATCTTCCAAAATTCGATAAATTCCAAATTATTTCTGTGGGTTGGAGTGCTAAATTAGTGCAAGTATTGAAAACAGTGACAGAGAATACAAGGAGTACTAAAGTGGTAGAACTACATCAACAGATAAAGTATTGGAATCTATATCAGAGTCATAGAGTTATACAGCATAGAAACAGGCTCTTCAGCCATCATGGTCAAGCCTAACTGTTTGGCCATCATTACATACTCTAATCCCATACTCTACTCTCCGTGTAAAATTCCCCTGCATACCCCTCATTTAAAATTTGCCACTTTCACCTTAAAGCAATGTCCTCTCGTCTTTGGTATTTTCACCCTGGGGAAAAAGGTTCTGAGTCCACCTGCTAGATTTATTAACAGAATAACTTGAAAATAATTACTTATTGGTCATCAGGGATTTATGCAAGAAAATAATATTTGGCTAACCAAGTTTTTAAACTCGGAAGAGCTGTTGGAATGAACTCGCACCGTGGGACAGGGCTATTACGTCAGAGACCCAAGTTCATCCTGACTATGGCTGCTATCTATACAGAGTTTGCATGTTCTCTTTGTGACCATGTGGGATATCTTCAGGTGCACTGGTTTCCTCCCACATTCCAAAGACGTGTGGGTTTGTAGGTAAATTGGCTTCTGTAAATTGCCCCTACTGTGTAGAAGAGAACTAGTGTACCGAATAATTATTGGTTGGCGTGGACTTGGTGAGCCGTTTCTACGCTGCATCTCTAAACTAAACTAAACCGAAACTATCTGGAATCAGGGATTATAGTCTCAAAATAAATGGAGGTCTAAATTATCATTTCTGACTGAATTGAGCAAACATTTCTTCACACAGACGGTAGTGATTCATTGGGATTCTCTTCTGCAGAGTGATGGAGGTTCCATCACTGATTTTACACAAAATAGCCATTGCCAGTTTTGGAGAGTATGGAAATGGTGGCAATCACTGATGTGTAGGACTGTGCATTCAATGTCACTCAGGTAGAAGATTAGCCATTATCTTGATAAATAAAAACAGGCCAATTAGCCTACTCCTGTTCCAATTTCTGATGTTCTTACATCTAAGACGAATCATTTACTGCACTCCAGGAACTTACTTGCAATCAGAGATATTTTAATCATTATTTTAATTTGACTACAAACAAACGAACAAAGGAGAAGATGGAAATCAAATAGAATTATCTGCAGCTGGAGAAGTCTTTGAAATATTTTTAGAGCTGATTCTGTAGAAATATTTGATTTTGAATCATTTTGAAGATGACAATAAAGCTAGTTCCTAATATTTTAGTTCTGTATCAATTATTCTGGAATACATCAAGCGCCAACAGTGTTTAATTGTCATATGTACCAAAATGGAACAATGGAGTTCTTATTCACAGCAGCATAATGTGTCTCTTAATGTAGTGCTCAATAGAAAGTGCTGGAATACTTCAGCAGATCAAGCAGCATCCCTGAAGAACATGAATAGGTGATGTTTCAGGTCAGGTCAGGACCTGAAACATTGTCTATCCATGTTCTCCAGAGATGCTGTCTGACCCATTCAGTTACTCCAGCACTTTCTGTCTTTTTTCTGTAAACCAGCATCTGCAGTTCCTTGTTTCGACTCAATACATAACATAATAACAAAAAATTAAATGACTAAAAAAACACAATATAAAAAACATATTGCAATTCCATAGTATCTATGGATTAACATACTGTATAGCAGTAACGACCAATAAAACATGCTGTCAATTGCATCCAGAGTAGAATTAGTTTGTTTTAGCGATGAAGTTTAAAGAAATTTGATATGCTTTCATATCAAAAGGAAAATAAATGCATTCAGCCACAGTGCCTGGTGTTACGAGTTCATCTACAATTCTGTGGGAGAAACACTTGTAATAAATATCAGCAGAGGAAACAGCTACTATTTGGTCAAACAGCCTGTTGATGTGTGGAGTATGATTTCACACCACCTGCTCAAGGCAGACTTCCATCATTTCCCCACTCTCAGTTTCCGGACTTGTTTATTATCTTGATTGGCTTTCAATAATAGAGAACCTGTCACTGCAGGGTCTCGCAGATGAAGCAAAGGCATTAAAATGACAGATGTGTCCAGAATATTCATGGCATCTCTGAAGGAATAAGATCCACAACCGCACTGTCAACCTCAGTGCTGATGTCTGTACTCCAACACAAACCAAATCCTGGACATCTATTGACCCTCAACTTGCTGACTTGCATCAAATGCCAATTAAATCCAATTTACAGAGGGATCTTGTTCAAGTCCAGAGCTCCCTGAAAGTGGCCACACAAGTAGATAGAATGTTAAAGAAGGCATATGGAATGGCCCACAATGTTTGTGCCGAATATTATGCCAAACTGATCTCATCTGCCTGTACATGATCCATATCCCTCTATTCCCTGCACTTCAATGTACCTAAAAGCCTCTTAAATGCCACTATCATGTCTGCTCCACCATCACACCTGGGAATGCATTCCAGGCCCCCACCAGTCTCTATGTAAAAAATTACCCTGCACATCTGCATTAAATGTTCCCCCTCTCACCTTATAGCTTTGTCCTTTAGCTTTGGACATTTCCACCCTGGGAAAAAGGTTCAGACTGTCTATGCTATCTGTCTCAAATGACAGCAGCTTCAAAGTATACACAAAAGAGATTTCACTGAATTAATGCGAATATTACAAATGTTTCTTTCAGCAATTTTACATGCCAGACTATGAGAGGTTAAACAAAATGAGTCCACGTACATTCTGTCGTAAACAGCATTTAGCGGTCAGTTTAATGTTATATTCATTTTAAAAGTGTAGGATGAAAACGAAAATTAAAAATAAAACATGTTATCACCAAGTAACACAAACTCCTTGTCGAGTGAGACACAAAATTAAAGACACTGCATATCCATGGGTGACAATATTTTGAGGACTGCAGTGTGTCAGACATCGTCGAGAGAATAGCTCCGGTTTCCTACCGTTTTACATGAGTCTGAAGTCATTTGCTGCACACCCCTGCTATTTCAAATGGAAGATATTTAGTTCTGTTCCCCGTGGTACAATTTTACAATATCACAGAAGATTTAATTAGTGCCTGTCTTTGGGCTGCTAAGCAGGAAGTTGATAGCTTACTCTCTTTGTTTAAAGAATCTCAACACAAACACACAAAAAAAGAAACAGATTATAAGGAGTGGACATTGGTTCAGTGGCGTGGTGCTCATCAAAAGATCGCAATTTGAAATCCAAACTGGGTAGTTTGGCTATAAGTGTTTAATCTCTCAGACACAAAGGCCAAATAAAATGGTTTAATCTGCCCTAATCTTATGCATGCAAAGAAGATGCCAAGTAAATATGTTTTCAGTTCCTGGACTTGCCTTGTATAAAGGTGATTTGCTTTCAAGGCAAGGAAAATAATAGAGTCTGGTTAAGCAGTCAAGTAAGGGCATTCATTAATTAGGATAAACATTTTATTAGCGGCAGGAATTAACAATGTGACAGGATGATATTTCTATTAGCAAAAGCAGTAATTACTTATGACAATGCAGCTTACAGTATTAAAATATCTGCTGTCATTTTAACATTTGTGGACATTTGTTTAAATTTGTCTGAATTGGAAGTGACATCCCAGAAATTGTTAAGGTCGAGTCTGGGGTGCCACAGTGGCACAACGGTAGAGCTGCTGTCATACAGCACCAGAGACTCGGGTTCAATCCTGACTACAGGTGCTGTCTGTACAGAGTGTGTACGTTCTCCCTGTGACCACATGGGTTTTCTCCAGGTGCTACGGTTTCCTCCCATATTCCAAAGACGTGCAGGTTTGTCAGTTGATTGCCTTTATTGAAATTGTAAATTGTCCATAGCGTGTAGGATAGTGCTAGTGTATGAGGGTGATCGCCAGTCGGCATGGACTCGGTGGGCCGAAGGGCCTGTTTCTATACTGTATCTGTAATGTCTAAAGAGTCCAACTCCCGGCTGCATCAAATATCAAAGCTCAAGTTTCCAATACCCCAGCCATCAGGGATAATCAGCTGCACACCAAGTTGTTAAACTGATCCAGGGATAAGGTTGCATTCTCCAAGCATCGTGCTGAGCTTGTGATATATGGGAGTATCAAGCATGGGGATTACTTGTGACACTGGGTTTTGAAATGTGGTCAGTGAGCTTGCCTCTGGATGGTCAGACGTTCTGCTCAGGAAGAACCAGTCAGAATTTTTTGCCCAGGGTGGAAATTTCCAACACCAGAGTGCATAGCTAGAAGGTTAGAGGGGAATGTTTAATGGAGATATGCATGGCAGGTTTTATTACACGGAGAGTAGTGGGAGCTTGGAACATCACCAGGGGTGGTGATTGAGGTAAACACGATAGTGGTGTTTAAGAGGCCTTTAGATGGGCAGGTGGAAGTGCAGGGAATAGAAGGATATGGATCTTGTTCAGGCAGATGAGATCAGTTTAACTTGGCATCATGTTCAGTGCAAACTTTGTGGCCTAAAGGACTCTTCCTGTGCTGCACAGTTCTATGTTAATGTTTATATAAAAGAGAGGAACACGTAGATCAAGAGTATCTCAACAGGTTTGGCAGGACATCTGGAGGATATGGCAGATGTGCTTCAGGTCTAGACCCATTTTCGAAATGATTTTTAGAAGGGGAGGAGAAAGCAGGACAAGAGGTAGGGGTGAAGAAAAGCCAGGCAAATGAGAGGTATGTAGGAAGGAACTGCAGATACTGGTTTACACTGAAGATAGACACAAAATGCTGGAGTAACTCAGTGGATCAGGCAGCATCTCTGGATGAAAGAAACAGGTGACATCAAAAAAGGGTTTGAACCTGAAACATCACTTATTTCTAGTCTCCAAAGATGCTGCCTGACCCATTAAGTTACTCGTACTTTGTGTCTAATTCCAGGTAAATGATAGGTGGATACAGGTGAGGGGGGTTTCGATTGGCAGATGGTTGGACAAAGGCTAAAGATACAAGGAAGACATAAAGATGACAAAAGGAATCAAAGAGACAAAAGTGTGTCAATCAGGAGAGAAATGATGAAACAAGACACTGCAGATGCTGGAAGATTGAGCAAAAAAAAAGTGTTGGAGGAACTCAGAGGGTCAGGCAACTTGACAGGCAATGTTTTGCATCAGGATTTTTCTTCAGTCTGATTGGGTGGGGTGAAATGGGGTGAGGGGGGGAGAAATATGGCAAAGAGAGGTATGCATGGTACAAGCTGGCAAGCGATAGGTGCCGAGGGGTGATTGGCAGATGGATGGAGATAGTAACAAAGGCTAGAGGTGAAACGGTGACAATTGGTTGCTAGATAAGGAACGAAAAGAAGGAGTGAAATGTAAAACAAAAGGATGTAGGTGCAAGGGGAATTGCGTAGGGGAAATTGGGGAATAAAAGGGAGATGAAAGACCTAGTGGGAAGGGATGGGAAGTCAACGGGCGGAGAGGAAAGGAACAGGGTGATGGGGGCAACAAGAGAAGATAAGCACATGGCTAGGGGAATGAGACGGGGGCATGTGGGGGGGGGGGGGGTTGGAAGTATTTGAGATTGGAGATTTCAACTTCCATGTAATTAGGTAGTAGAGCAAGCAGAGTTTGAGGTGTTGCTCTTCCAGTTTGCATGTGGCCTCACTCTGTGGCAGTGAAGGAGTCCAGGGAAAGAAAATGAACACTTGCGCTCAGCCCATTTCACTGAATAACTATAGCCCAATCCGCCTCGGCCTACGCAATCTCCAAGACATTTTAATTCCCTTCCCATTCTCACCTTTCTGTCCTGGGCCTCCTCGACTGTCAGAGTGAGGCTACGTGAAAATTGGAGGAACAGCACCTCATATTTTGCCTGGCTTGCAACCTAGGGGTATGAACGTTGAATTTCAAGTAACCCCTGCATTCCTTCCTTCCTCCACCCTAGTCATCCTTCAAATTCCACTGTTCGCATCCTTGTATTCTATTGTTATCACCTCTTCCGTAACCAAAAATGGGCCATTATGGTCTCCACACTTCCTTGGTCATCTGTTGCTGGCCCTTGGTTCTTGGTTCTTGGTTACTTGGTCCTCCAAAATATTCCAACTGGAATTTAAACCGGAGGTGGTGAAGGGAGGGGTTTAGCCAGAGAGGGTTATTGGGAAGAAAGTGCCACTTTAAATTTAGTTGCATCTGGCTGGGCAACCGTGGCTTGGTGGAGATTATTCCATGCTTTAATAGTGCGTGGTAAGAACGAATTGCTGTACACATCTGTCTTTGTACGATGACAGTACAATGTCTTTGTACGTCCCTGATTTATTCTGGCCATTTCCAATCTATGCTGGCCTGGAAAATCGCCCATCTTTTTTTCTCCATAAATGCTCCCTGAGTTACTCCAACACTTTGTGTTCATCGCCAAGGAAAAAAGGTTGGTATGGGAATGGTAAGGGGAGTTAAAATGGTTGGCAAACAGGAGATCTTGCGCAGATATAATCTTTCCACTTGGAAAGGGTGGTCAACCAGATGAAGTTAAGCAGATAATCTGAGAAGGTCGCAACTGTGGGTTTACAGTGGAGACCCTATTGTATTATGAAATATATGGAGGAAGATAAAAAGCCGGAAAGTGATCGCATGAGAGCCGATTAAATATAGCCATACACAAAAGACCAAGTCCCCTCTGGAGATAATCCAGCAATAAACTTCACAGATCCTTTTTGAAATTCTCTCCAGAGTATTGTTGTAAGAAATTGCGCTTCATTATCTTCAAATCCTGGAGGAGTTATTCTCATTGCTATAGTGAAAGCCAGTTGTAGGAAGGCTGCTTGGTCACTAAATAATATGGGAAAGGGAGGCCGGAGTATGGCTTTTGGCCCCTTGTGCTTGTTCTGTCATTCGTGGTTAATGGTCTACACTAAAGTAGACATCCTCTCCTCCTTGTGTTCATCTCCCACCCCTCCCTACCCTGAATCACCCATCACCCTTTCCCTGCCTGTGCTAACCTCAAATCCCTTGATCCCCTTAATATCTAAGACACCCTTCCCTTCTGTGACAAATACCACCAATCTACAGAGCCACAATGAAGGATTAAACAGACATCTACAGCTACATTCACACAGTGCTCAGTTTAATTTAGAGATATAGCATGGAAACAGGGTCTTCTGTCCATCGAGTTTGTGCCGACCAACGATCACCTGTTCACACTAGTTCCATGTTATCCCAGTTTTGCATCCTACACACTAGGGACAATTTACAGACACCAATTAACCTACAAACCTGCACATCTTTGGAACATGGGAGGAAACCGGAGCACCTGGAGAAAATTCAGGTGGTCACAGGGAAGCCATACAAACTCCATAAAGACAGTAATAAAGAAAGTCAGGATTGAACCCGGGTCCCTGGCAACTGCACTACTGTGGCACTCACTGGAACTGCTAGCTGCAATATCTACTCCTCAAATGACTTCTAGATGGATTTGCTTCTCTATCAAGAATGTCCTCACTCCATGCGATTGCCATCTCTCTCAACTCTGTTGGGCAGTTCAGATTTTTAAGCATGCTTTATGGGCAAATTTTCAGCAAAATCTGGTGTAACATTATCACTTAGATCAGCCTATATCAATCTTCCTTTGTCCTGTGCTTATCAGTAATGAATGCAGGCATTGGCAGCTAAGCAATACTAAAATACTGGCAGAAAGTCCAAATGGAGCATTAAAATTGCAGTTCTCTGCTGAAATATTACCGCAAACATAGCTCAAGAATTTCAAAACTCAGCAACAGAGACAGATTACAGTTGCTTGTTGTGCCCATTATTTTTAAGCTATGGGTTATATGCTACAAGCGTATTGTTCCTATGCTAGAGGAGCGGACTTATGTGACTTAGTTCTTACTGAACGTTGTAATAACAAACATTATTAACGAACACGAAGACACAATGTGTTGGAGTAACTCAATGGATCAGGCAGTGTCACTGGAGAACATGGATAGACGACATTTTGTATCAGAACCCTTTTTTCTGAACATAGAACTACAGCACAGGAACAGGCCCTCCGGCCACAATGTTTGCACAGAACATGATGCCAAGTTAAACGTTCATATCTGTAAGTGGGTCCCAATACAAAATGTCACCAATCCATGCTCTCCAGAGACATTGCCTGACCTGTTCAGTTACTCCAGCACTTTGTGTGTTTTTATTTGTAAACCAACATCTACAGTTCCTTGTGTCCATCAGAACAAACCAGTTTAGAAGACCTTTCAGTCATTGCCATTGCTCAGAGATTTGTACTGGAAATTTAATGTGTATGCAATGAAATATTAAGGAAAAAACTTAAAATGTGTTCCAAGACTTTTCGTTCAAATGACACTTTGTTGATAGTTAATCCTGGCATAAAGCAATGCAGCATTATGCCTGGAGGTCTGGTTGAAGACAAAATGAGCTTTCATTCAGACTCAACAAGTTCAATTATGCAAAAAGGCAAAATCATTTGACTTTATATCATTAAGACCTCTGCAATAACAGTGGCATTCAGCGGCATATTAAATTAATGCTATTTTCATTTGTATTATAGCTTCAATAAAAGACCATCAACAACAAATATGACCAATGATGATACAGTTAATATATGAAACAACGGCTTATTTCTAACAAACAAGAAGAATGGCTTATGTCAGTCTCAGTCGTTCGCAGATATGTGAACAGCATTATTTAGGAAACACTAAAGATTTTAACTAGAACGTTTTCAGCACGAGTTCAGAAGACTACTCAACCTACTCTATATGCATTTCCTTTTAATGCCAAACATTAAAACTTAATTCCCAGAGAAAATTCCTGCCATAATTATTAATAGGCCCAAGATAATGGAAGCTTTCAAGCATGTGTAATCAATTGGTCTATTATACTCAAGGTAAATGTCTATTTTATTGCATGATAATCACTGTTCCTTTAAAAGCAACGCTTTCACCATGTGCAAAACGATAGCCCAGAAAGAGAAGCATACTGTGAGAGAGAAACAAATCCTTCTGTATGTCCCGAAATTAGTTTTTAACGATGATTTTCTATGATGGCAGGGCAGTGTGTTGAATATATTAACTAATGCAGATTCGTGCCAAAATGGAATGTATTTCTGCTTGTGAAAGCAAGCTGAAGTAAACAACTTAAGAGGCTATTATCCCATTTTCTACCAAGCTCTGAAGACGATTGACATTTTGTTTGCTGCACTTTATAAAGAGAAATGATTTTCCATTAAAGTAGATGTACAGGATAAATACCCAATTCACCGATGCACTGAGGTAGCGCAGCACTGTGGGAATTCACAATTCTCAGGGTGACAGAGCAATTTTAACAAGCAGGTGGATCCTTGCATTCAGGTCAACAATTGTTCTTGCTCTAACTTCCATAAAATAGATGAATTAGCCCATTGATCTCAACCAACAGACACAGGCTGCTTCAGTTCTGTCATATTTTCCAATTACCAAATGTTCATGATTTGCTTTCTCTTTCATTGGATGTTTTACTGTCTGAGACAACAATTCCAAGAAGCTGCCGACATCAGGGACTTCAATAACTTTGAAGTATTTTGCTTATTTTTACAATGCCAGGTTGCACAAGGTATCAATTATTTGTACAAAAATGAGGAAAAAACAATTACAATGACAATTTTGGCAGCTCATTCAGACACAAGAAATTCTCTGAGATAGGGTTTAGAGCTGAAAATTAATTTATCATGCCTTTACTTCAAGATATCTGCAGTAGGAAAAGATGATTCAAAGGTCATTAAGGGATAATTGCTGCTAATAATGGAACTGTTGCCTCACACCCAGAGACCCAGGTTTGATCTTGACCTTGAGAGCTACCTGTGTTGAGTTTGCATGTTCTCACTGTGGTTGCATGGGTTTCCTACGGGTGCTCCGATTTCCGTCCACATCCCAAAGATGCAGGTTTGTAGGTTAATTGGCATCTCTAAATTGCTCTAAGTGGGATAACAGAATTAGTACGACTGGGTGATCGATGGTTTGTGTGGATTTGGTGGGCTAATAGGCCTATGTCCATGCTATATCTCAAAACTAAACCAAATGTTAAAAATTCTTGCTGGCACAAATTAGCAACATCACACTATTTTGTTGGTTGGCATTTGTTCCAATGGTTCTCCCAACAGCCATCAGTTGTTTGGAAAGGGACAAAACAGCCACATGGATTTCAAGCAATAACCAAACAGCTGGTGGAACTCATTAAACCATGGGCTGTATGATAGAAGGTGGGCCAGATGAGAGATTTATCCCGGACATGCAGGTTGACGGGTGTGGCAGAACCCAAATTTGACGGGGCCAAAGACATTTTAGATCAGAAAAGTGCTGAGTAATTCAGGTTAGGTGGCATCCCTGGAGAACATGGATAGGAGACATTTCATTTCAATAGAAGAAGGGTCTCAATCCGGTCATATATCCATACTTCCATGCTATGGACAGGTTGATGGATAGGAAAGGTTTAAAGGGATACTAGACCAAGTGCAGACTCAACTCCCACAGGAGTCGTGATCCTCCAACTCAAGCCGTTCCTGAACGTAAGATTCCGGCACTTCCCTTGCCTTCCTCAGCAATGATCTTGAAAAATAATTCCAATTGCACTTGCCCTGCGTGTTACAATAGCAATTCGCCCTCCCCTGCTAGTCAAGTCATTGTGACGTCATCAGTTGAAGCTGCTCGGTTTGAAATTCAAGATATTTTGATTTTTTTAAACTTTAATCAGTAATAAGTTGAAAAATAAAGCATAAAATATTCAGTGAAAGTGATCTCTGCCTCGAGGGGAAAAATGTGAATCAGAATGTGTAAAAATCTTGTGAAAGCTGGCATTTTTAATCGCGAATAACGTGTCAAATGTAGGATGAAATCTTCATTGAGGCTATTCTCTGTTAGCTGAGCCATTGTGACATCATTAGTTGAACCTGGTGGTTTTAATTTCAAAGTCTTTTGACTTTTTTAGGCTTTTAATCAGTAGTGAGTCGAGAATAAGTCGAGAAATAAAGCATAAAATGTTCAGATAAGGTGATCCCGGCCTTGATGGGAAAAATGTCAATCGGAACATGTAAAAATGTAATCGTTGCCGCATAGTGTTTCTGCAAGGAAGTAATGCCAACCACGTATACACATGTACAAGATCAGACATTTAATAAGTATATGATGAACCAAATGGAAGCAGGTGGGATTGGCATAGATGGGATATCTTGGTCAGCAAGGGCAAGTTGGGTTGAGGGGCCTGTTTCCAAGCCGTGTGGTATTCTGACTCAATTAGTGGTTGTTGCCTATCTGCTATGTACTCATCATATCCTGCTCAGCAGTCTCGGTAAAGAAGAATTAATTCGCTGACCCCAACTTATCTTTGTGCGGTAGACCTTGGGAAGGTCTGACCAGAAAGACTATGCCATCATGTTTTAGTTCAATAGTGTGTTATTGCCACATGTGCAAAGCACAGTGAAATTATTTTTAGAGTCGCCAGATTTGACTCAATTTCCAAGATCGCTGGGTCTTATGGAGCAGTGCCCAATCCAGGCAAGCCCCTGGATCGTTTACTGTACCGACGTTCCTCTTCTCACGCAACCATTTTTGTGACATGGGGCTGCCTCCCATGATTGATCATGAGGATGCGGAAGGCAAGAACTCAATTCCATCTCCTACCGGCTTTGGTCCTTCCTTCGTTGCTGGCTCCCATCTCTTAAATATCAGATGCCTCAGACAATTATGGGACAATTCAACTATGTCACTGAAGGTTTTTGCCTTCAAATTCCTTGAAATTACATTATAATTTAAATTGTTTTCCATGCCAATCTTGCTGCCCTGAACTTAAAATTAGCTTGCCTGCCACTAGCTTTCGTTGTGGACGGATGATCAAACTCGCAAATCTAGAAACTGACTCAAAAGTCCAAGTGTGTTCTCTACTGCAATTATGTCACAGTTGGATATTTAATTGAAAAATACAGCTTGGGAACAGCCCCAGAGCACCTGGAGTCCAGACCGCCCATTGATGACTCGTTTACACTAGTTCTATGTCATCCCATTTTTGAATCGATTCCCTACAGAATACCGGCAATTTACAGAGGTCAATTAACCTATGAGTCCACACGTCATTGGGATGTGGAAGGAAACCAGAGCACCTGGAGGAAACCCACGCAGCCACAGGGGAGTAAATGTGCAAACTCCACACAGACAATACCTGAGGTCAGGATCCAATCTGGCGTGTAAGGCAACAGCTCTACCAACTCTATCAATTGTGCCATAGGTGTGTGACATTGCTACCTATCATCCCCAATTATGTACCTCAGAGATACAGTCTGTGGTATTGAGCTACATCAATAGGAAGTATAATTGTGCTAACAATAACATAAAAACCCTGGGAATCCTAACGGATTAAGAAGCTATAAGGAGAGGTTGGACAAACTTGGATTGTTTTCCCTTGAGTGTGAAGGGCTTAGAGATGACCTAATAGAAGGATATAAAATCGTAAGTCGACAAGGTGGTCATGGAACTGTCAAATATTAGAGGGTTTAGGAAGGATCTGTAGATGCTGGTTTACATCGAAAATAGACACAAAAAGCTGGAATAACTCAGCGGGTCAGGAAGTTTCTCTGAAGAAAAGGAATAGGTGACACTTTGGGTCAAGACTCATATAAGAGGGTATTAGCTTAAAGTAGAGGGACAATGTTTAAAGTAGATTTGACAGGCTGCTTTTTAATGCACAGAGTGCCTGGAATGCACTGCCAAGGGAAGTGGTGGAATGGTTACATTTAAGAGGCATTTAGACAGGGGATTGGGGGATGTAGTCCATGTACAAACAGATGAGATTGGTTATGGTTATGGGTTGAAGAGTTAGTTCCTGTGCATAATGCATTTGAGGAAGTGCAACAAGAGAAGGGAATTTACCATAAATGGTGTACTATTGAAAGGTGTGGAATGTCTACTGCCATTGAAGCTAACCATACAGGTTGACAAGGTTGTAAAATGCCATACCAGATAGTTTCCTATGGTAGCCAAGGCACTGAATACAAGAGCAGAGAGATTATACTTAAACAATACATTAAAGGTCTTCAGACACCATTCAAATAGTGTGTACACTTCTGGTCACAACATTACAGAAAAGATGAGAATGCACTGGAGAGGGTGCAGAACAGATTTCCAAGAATGCTGCCAGGACTAGAAAATTGCAGCTTTCAGAAATAAATTAGATACCCTGGCTTGATATTTTCTTTGGAAATGGAGAGTTTAAAGTGAAATTTGATGGAGTATATAACATTATAAGTGATATAGGTAGAGTAATGAGCAGTAAATATTTACACAGCAGAGGCTTCACAAATTAGGGAGCGTAAATTTAAAGGATTTGGCAGAGGGATCATAGGGGATTTTGTTTTTTTCCAGTGTTGTTGTGGTCAGAAAATCAGTGCATGAAAAGGTGGTGGAGAGAGAAGCCCTCATCACATTACAACAGTACTTGTGTGTACAAGAACAACCTTGGCCAGCAAGTTTATAGAGATTTCCTTATCTCATACTTTTAGTCTTTTCATCTCTGGCCTTTGTCCAACCATCTGCCAATCAAAAATCCTCCTCACATGCATCCACGTATCACTTGCTAGGCCATGTTCTGTCCCCACTTCTCTTCCAGCTTTCTACCACCCTCCCCCTCCACAACAATCAGTTTGAAGAAGTGTCCCAACCCAAAACGTCATCTGATCATGTTCTCCAGAGATTCTGCCTGACCTGCTGAGTTACATTGACTTTGTGTCTCTTTTTTGTAAACCAGCATCTGCAGTTCCTTGTGTCTCCTCATTATAGATCTGGTGTTGAATAATGGGAATTGTCCGGGTTCCCGTTTAAAACTGTCAACATCATTGATGATCACACAAAGTCAAGAATAATTGCTCTCCAGTTAGATCATGTCTGGGGACCATAAAAAAGAACATCGAAAAAAGAACTGCAGTTGCTCGTTAATACACGAAAGGATAAAAAGTGCTGTAGTAACACAGCAGGTCAGGCAGCTTCCCTAGAGAACATGGATAGGTGACGTCTCAACCAGAATCCAGGGATGCTCCAGGTCTCCTGACCTATTGAGATACTACAGCGCTTTGTCTCCTTTGGTGATTCAAGAACCTGATGGCTATCGAAAAGTAGCTGTTTCTGATCCTGATGGTGTGCGACTTCAGCCTTCCATTCGTCTGGCCTGATGATAGCAGTGAGATGAGGGCTTGGCTCAATTTATGGAGATCCTTGATGGCAGATGCCACCTTCATGAGGCAGCACCTCATGTAGATACTTTTGATGAGCAGTGCTGTACCCTTAATGAATTGGGCTGAATCCACCACTCTCTGTAGTCCCTTGCAACTCTTGTAAAATCCACTTATTGTCATAGTAGAAGAAAATAAACAGATTATTTACTTTCAAACAGTTCATTTTACTAGTTTAGCCTTAAATAGATATTTGGATGCAGGCTAATTTTAGTGGGAGATAAATAGGATTTATTTTGTAGCTTTCAGTTCCTCACTGACATCAACTAGAAAGGATGACAATTCTTTTCAACAAAGGACCATTGCTGCCTTTTTTTTTTAAACCACAGGCAATAAGATTAAAGGATTGCAGGCAAATTGTTTTGAAAATTAATTTGTCAATCCTATGGCCCACTTTGAAAGCTTGAATTAATCTACTAAATGTTTTATTGTTAACAAATTAAATCCCTGATAAAACATGAGAAGTCAAAGAAAGTGCTTTGAGCAAATAGTTCTTATGGATTTATTTATTAAAGCACTTGAAATGATTAAAATGTAAGAGGAAAATAGAATTTGTGGTGGTTATGGCTTAATTGTGTCTGGCTGCCTATTGTGGGAATACTTAATAGAGTTAGTGATGAAACAGCATGAAACAGGGCCTTCGGCACGACGCATCGATGCTGATCAAGATGCCCCATCTAAGCTAGTCTTATTTACCTGCGTTTGGCTCATAGCCCTCCAACACTTTCCTATCCTTGCACCTGTCCAAGTGTGTTTTAAATGCTGTTGTAGCATCTGCTCAACTCCCTCCTCTGGTGGCTCATTCCATATACCCACCACCATAGACTGAAACAGTTGTCCTTCAGGTTCCTATTAAATCTTGCCCTTTTCACCTTAACCCTATGCCTTCTGTTTCTTGATTCCCCTGTCCTGGGTGAAAAACTCGCCCTATCACCCTATCTATTCTCCTCATGACTTTATGCACAAAATAGGATCAAGATTAATGTGCATGAACAGGTTAAACATAAAACATTTATTCTTCCAGGCATCTACCTTAATTTTCCTTGGTCAAATCATGTTCCGGTCAATCATTCCTCTGCAATTCACAGTCACACTTTTTCACTTTTAAACAAGATACCATGGGAGTTCCTCAGAGATTGAAGTCACTTCCCATAGCCTGTTTGTTTGTCATGACATTAACAGTGTTTCCAATTATAGCTGATCAAATGATAAGTTGATAGTACATACGATAGTGGCATTTAGATAGCCACATGGATATGCAGGGAATAGAGGGATAGGGATCACGTGCAGGCGGAGGAGCTTAGTTTAGTTTAGTTTATTATTAAGATCACATCTACTGACATACAGTGACAAGCATTTTGTTGCATGCTATCCTGTCAGCTAAAACACTTATAATGGAGCATAGACAAAAATGCTGGAGAAACTCAGTGAGTGAGGCAGCATCTCTGGAGTGAAGGAATAGGTTTCAGGTCGAGACCTTTCTTCAGACTGATGTGGGGGTGGGGGGAGGGGCGGGAAGAAGAAAGGAAGAGGCAGAGACAGTGGGCGGTGGGAGAGCTGGGAAGGGGAAGTGAAGGAGGGAGAAAGCAAGGACTACCTGAAATTGGAGAAGTCAATGTTCATACCACTGGGGTGTGAACTACCCAAGCGAAATATGAGGTGCTGCTCCTCCAATTTGCAGTGGAACTCACTCTGGCCATGGAGGAAGCCCATGACAACGGAACCATCCACAGTTTACAGATGTAGGATAAAGGGTATAATGTTTAGTGCAAGATAAAGTCCAGTAAAATCCAATTAAAGATTGTTCAAAGATCTCCAATGGAGTAGATTAGGGGCCAGGACCACTTTCTCATTGACAACACTTTGGTTCAGTTGCCTGATATCAGCTGGGAAGAAATTGTCCCTGAATCTGGAGTTTAACTTGGCATTATGATCGAATCAACATCATGGGCCAAAGGCCTTGCTCCTGTACTGTACAGTTGTATGTTTTAAGCTCTGTGTTTAACGTACGTTTCAGGAAAATTGAAAATATCTGAACCAACCAGGGCCCAAGCATTTCCTGGAGAGATTGCTGCTGCTCTTCTTCTGAACGAGGAGCTCCGAGGAAATGCTTAACTAATTTGCTAAAACAGCTTATACAAAACATCTTGAGGGCCTTACATTACTGAACTGCTGCATGACAACCACAATCAAGTCTTAGACATTATTAGGTAGTCCACCAAGAACGATAATGACTTGGATGCACTTCATGTTTGTGGTTCTGATGTGGTTAATGAGGTTACTATAGCGACCACAGACTCTTCCACAGAAGGGCCTGCTCGTGCCTGACATGGTAAGATAATGCTCACCTTCTCCTAAAATCATCCTAAATACTCTCCCTTAATTTGAGCCATTATGGGCAAAGGAATCCTAGGACTCAGTGGGAATGTTCCATTTCTACAGGACATAGCTATAAAGTGAGAGGACAAAAGTTTAATGGAGATGTCCCAGGCAAGTTTGTTTTTGGACAGAGAGTAGTGGGGGCCTGAATCACAGTCAGGAGTGGTGGTGGAGGCAGATACGATGCTGGTATTTAAGAGGCTTTTAGATAGGTATATGGAGGTGCATGTAATAGATGGCTATGGATCATGTGCAGGCAGATGAGATCAGTTTAGCCTGGCATCATGTTCGGCACAAACATTGTGGGCCAAAGAGCCAATTTCTGTGCTGTGCTGATCTATGTTGTTCATGAAGAGTTTGAGTACATCGTTGAATCTTTTTCTCAATCTGTCTGGTGATCTCTTCCCATGACAGAGGGAATGAAGCACTTACTTCGGGGATCTGGCGTTGGACAGACAAACCGGAAGTTGCAACAACAAAAACACAAGAGACTACAGACGCTGGAATGCTAAGCAAAAAAGCAAACTGCTGGAGGAACTAAGCAGGTCAAGTGGCAGCTGACGAATGAAATCGACAAACGGTGACTTGAGGAAAGGACCCAACCCGAAATGTCATCTGCCCATTTCCCTCCACAGATGCTGGCTGACCCACTGAATTCCTCGAACAGTTTGTTTGTAGTTACAAAGAAAATGATCATAATCCTTAACTTTATTTCACTAGTTTAGAATTAAAATACCATTTGGTGAGACCATTTCATTTTCTAGTTGACTATACCTAATATGTTTAATCAGGACAATGCCTTAACAGCAAGCTCAGTCTTTGAGTTATTTAGAAGATAGACACAAAGTGCTGGAGTAACTCAATGGATCAGGCAGCAGCTCTGGAGAAAAAGGATGGGCAATATTTTTCTTCTTCAGTCTGAAGAAGGGTTCTGACCTGAAACGCCGCCCATCCTTTTTCTCCAGAAATGAGCCTGACCCAATGAATTAATCCAGCACTTTGTGTCTATAGGTTTGAAGAAGGGTTACGACTCAAAACATCACCCATCCGTTTTCTGCAGAGATGCTGCCTGATTTACTCCAGCACTTTGTGTCTATCTTCAGTATAAATCAGCATCTGCAGTTCCTTCCTACACATTGAATTATTTACTTTGTCACATGAAACTGTTAGTGATATAAATACCCTGCGACCTCCCTCAACATCCTCAGAGAGAACATTGGTATAACTATTCTATGATTCAGTACAGAAGTTCAATCCCGGCATATACAATGTAGTAGTAAAGACTCTGTTCTAAAGAATCAATAACATCTGATAAAAACCTTATAACCTGGTGGCATTTTGGTTAGAGTTGCTCATATTTAAAATGTCAGTTAATCTATAAAAGTCCTTTAATAATTCAAATTCTGTCCATAATGCTAGTCATTCACCATTTACTGGATTCTAATACAAGAAGGCAAACTAAATGTCAAGAATAATAGTTAACCACAGTAAGTGGGATACTTAGTTAATGAAGGCTCAGAGCATTGTGCGGCTTAATCAATTTCTCTTACAGTATGAGAACACAGCCTGTTATCAAGACACCAATAGCCAGGACATAGGTCGAATGAAAGCCTGGATAGAGTCAAGTCCATCAAAATAGCAGGTCTATATAGTTGGGGCATGGCTCTGTGAACTGTGAATGCCTGCAGAGCAACCCAAATGAAGAGAGGTGCAGAATGAACACTGTATCATGTCAAGAGATAATAGGTAGGAGCAAGACAACATCTTCTTAAAGCCCTAACAAAAATAGAACATGTTAGAAATTCTAGATGGTAATGGATACATTATCGGCAAAATATGCTGTTGAATGATATGAAAGCAAAGTAATATTGTGGCAGAAGTAAGCCATTTGGACCACTGAACCCACCACAACCACCTACCCAATGTTTTTCTGTATCGCTCAGTACTGTAAAGGGGCTATCCCACTGCTGTGGCCTAATCCGCGAGTTCAGAAGTGTGTCTTCGACCTTCAAGCTCGAGGGCACTCACCGGAAAACCTCGAGCTGGATCGACTGTCAGCGATGAAACACACACACACACACACAGAGCAAAGGTGGGGGTCGGGGAAAACGAGGGCGTGCTGTCTGAAATTCACACCTGCGATGAAGAGGAAGGTAAAAGACGGCTGCACAGTGTACGGTAAGTGCTTTCAAGAGCGTGGGGGGGGGGGGGAGAGAAGGGGATAGAACGGGAGAGTGGGGGATAGAAGGAGAGAGATGGGGAGAAAAGGGGAGAGAAGTGGGGGAGTAGGTGGAGAAGGAGTGGAGACATTTTTAAGAAGTATAATAAAGTTTAGCAGGCATTTAACCTACCAGTCGGTTTTTCTTGGTCCTGAAAACTCCAATAAGCCAATTAAAATGCCCAGTCAGCGAAGGAGATTGCCTACGGCTGCCCTCAACTGCCTGTTTACTACATAGTGACCCCACTCCACTGCAGTATAGGTTCAAAAGAACCATGCCGACCAAAATTTACTCGCGGACAATTTTTCAACATGCTGAAAAAATGTCCGTGACCTAGCTGAGGCCGTGAGTATGCGGGAACTTCCCTCGAGCATGAAGAAGAGTTCCAGTGACCTCATAGGATCTCCTAGGACCTTGTGTCGACCATGCTGCAAGTTTGAGTCAAGGGCAAACTCTTCTAAACTTGCAGATTAGTTTGCCGCAATGAGACAGTCCCTTTAGTTGTCAAAATAGATCAGTCATCAACCAGGTGCAATGAGTTAGGAAGAGGTGCATGTGAATCTCTGATGAGTTTAGAAGTAGTGCACATGAAGCTCTGACGAAGTTCAAAAAGGTGCCCTTGAATCTCTGACGACGTTGGAAGAGGTGCAAGTAAATCTCTGATGAGATTGGAAAAGGTGCCCTTGAACCTCTGACGAGATTGGATGAGGTACACGTGAACTTCTGAAGAGATTGGATGATCTGTCCCCACACGTCCTCTCTCACTTCCATCCAGGGACCCCAACAGCCTTTCCAGATGAGTCAGAGATATGCGTGCATTTCTTCCAATCTCATCTATGCATCGTGAGATGAAGCACAGACAATGCGACCGTTTCGCTGAACACTTACTCTCTGTGTGCAAGGCTTGTTGGATCTCCTGATTACTAACCACATTAACTCCCCTTCCCATTCCCATACTGACTTTTCTGTTCCTTTGTTGCCAGAGTGAGGCCACAAACATACTGGAAGAACAGCACCTCATATTCTGCTTGGGTAGTTCACAAACCAACGGTATGAATGTGTTCTCCAATTGAATGAATGAATGAATAAGTTTATTGGCCAAGTATGTACACATACAAGGAATTTGCCTTGGTGCTCCGCTCGCAAGTAACAACACGACATACAGTAAACAATTAAGAATAAAACATAAAACATGAAAACATTAAGAATAAAACATTATAGTTTAAACATGTGAATGAAATAAAATACCAAAGCAAAAGGAGGCTACAGACTTTCGGTTATTGAGTAGAGCTACTGCTCGTGGAAAAAAGCTGTTTTTATGACTTGCTGTGGCAGCTTTGACAGTCCGGAGCCGCCTTCCAGAGGGAAGTATTTCATAAAGTTTGTGGCCAGGTTGAGAGGGGTCAGAGATTATCTTACCCGCTCGCTTCCTGGCCCTTGCAGTGTACAGTTCGTCAATGGAGGGAAGGTTGCAGCCAACAACCTTCTCAGCTGATCGAACGATTCGCTGCAGCCTACGGATGTCGTGTTTGGTGGCTAAGCCAAACCAGGCCATGATGGAGAAGGTGAGTATAAAACTGGACCATCATTGCCTGTGGCAGATTGTGCTTCCTCATCTGCCGCAGGAAGTACATCCTCTGTTGGGCCTATTTGACTGTGGAGTCGATGGTGACCTCCCACTTGAGGTCCCTGGAGATGATTGTTCCAAGGAACTTAACTGACTCCACAGATGTGGCGATGGTGTTGTTGATGGTGAGTGGGGGTAGGAGAGGCGAAGCTCTCCAACAGTCTACAATCAATTCCACCATATTAAGACCATTGAGCTCCAGGTTGTTGCGATGGCACCAGGACGCCAGCTGTGTCACTTCCTGTCTGCAGGCAGATTCGTTCCAATCCTGGATCAGTCCAATAAGGGTTGTGTTGTCTGCAAACTTGAGACGCTTGACAGAGGAGTCTGTGGAAGTGCAGTCATTGGTGTAGAGAGAGTAAAGGAGAGGGGAGAGTAAAGGAGAGGAGAGAGTACGCAGCCTTGCAGTGCTCTTATGCTGAGGGTCTGCGGGTCCAAGATATGCTTTCCCAGCCTCACATGCTGCTTCCTGTCTGTCAGGAAGCTGGTGATCCACTGAGAGAGGTGTTCAGGCACAGTCAACTGGGAGAGTTTGGAGTGTAGTAGCTCTGCACATTGGTGTTGAATGCAGAGCTAAATTCTGCAAAATCTTTGCATAGGTCCCCTGGCAGTCTATGTGCTGGAGCATGAAGTGCTCTATTGGCCCAGTTGGGCCAGCAAGTCTTTCAAGGTTCTTCATGACTACAGAGATCAGTGTGACAGGCCTGTAGTCATTAAGACTAGTAATCCTTATATTTTTGCGTACAGGGACAATAGTGGAGACTTTGAAGCAGGCAGGGACAGTACCGGTTCGCAGGAACTGGTTGAAAATGTGTACGCTGGTGCCAGTTGTTCGGCACAGAGCTTGAGGTGTCGTCCTGGAGATTACCGGCTTTTCTGTCCCCTGAATAGTTTCTCCACCTCCTCACTTTCTATTGTTGGTGATGGAGAAGTGGCCAGACAGATGTTGGGCAGCAAGGAGGGGGTGGATAGTGGTCGAGGGCCCAGTCTTTGCAGACTGGAGTCAGGCTGTAAGTGGGTGTGAAGTGGTGATTGGGGAGGAATGGGTGTGGAAAGCTGCAGTCATTGCAAACTGGAGTCAGGAAATTAGTAGGTGTGAATTGGTGATTGGGGAGGAGAGGTACCAGGGTTATGTTTCTGTTTATTGAACCTGCAGTAGTACTCGTTCAGGTCGTTGGTCAGCTGACGATTGTCCAAGGAGCGGGGGGTTTATCTTTTGTAGCATGTGATTTCTTGCAAGCCCTTCCAAACTGAAGAGTCATTAGTTGACAACTTGCTCCTCAACTTCTCAGAGTAGCTTTCCTTGGCAGCTATGATTCTTCTTCTCAGCTTCTACTTGGCCTGCCTGTAGAGATCTGCATCCCCGCTCCTGTAGGCCTCATCTTTAGACTAGTGGAGCTGCCTGAGTTCTACTGTAAGCCAGGATGCAGAGTGAAAACAATTTCAAGTAAAACTCCCTGCATGCCTCTCTTTTCCCTCTTCCCTCCAGTGGTGTGCACCCATTTCTCCCACTATCACCCCCCAATCAACCTGCTCCTTTCCCCTCATTCGTACACTCATCTTCACCCCCAGGTTCCACATATCCCTTTTATATCCCCTCTTTCCCCTCTCTGTCCCCTATCACTCCCTCTAACTTACATTTCTCTGCTCGTCTTCCTTCCATACCTGACTCCTATTTGTCTCCTTTTCACCTCCAGCCTTTGTCACTTACTCCACCCATCTGCCAATCATACCCTTTCACGTATCCAGCTATTACTTGCCAGGCTTTATCCCACCCCAGCTCTCTTTTTCATCTTTCTCCTCCTATTCCAATCAGTCTGAGGAAGTCCCAACCCAAAACGTTGTCTGTCAATTTCCCTCCCGCACTTTGTTTTTGTTAGAGATCTCCATAAATTGGGTGTTTGTAACCCAGAGATAGCCTGTGCAAAATAAATTCAGGATAAAGTTCCATTCAACTACAGCAAAAATAAACTCAACCAGATATAATTCAAGTTAAATGCAAGTTAAATTTACTCCACAAAGAATTGTGGGACAGGTTCACAGTGAAAGGCAAATATAAATTATACCAACAAGGGCTCTAATATCACATAACAAAATGTTTAATGAAGTATTGTTTTTCTCTACATTGCTTCGTTGAGTTTTACCGGGCTGATGTAACAAGGATTTGATGCAGAGTGAAAACTATTTTTTCTGAACCTTGTTCAATTAGGCCAATTTTGAGTAGGAAACTACATAATGCATGAGTGTGACATTTTATTTTCATCCCTCTATGCCTGTTTTTATTGTACCTGACAGAACTCGTCTGAAAGTATTCGTCATTAAGAGAGGAAGTTTCTATTCCGCCACTCCCAGGTGAATAAAACCCCGATCCCATGGGTGAACTTATGTTCCACTTCACCACGTTACCTCCATCTCATATCATCTTTGGACCAGAGACAAAAGCAGCAGCTTCCCACAGGAAATTTAATCAGTCAAAATAATTTTGAATTCAAGGTTTCAAAGCTCTGCCTGATGTGAAGTACACGCATGATCGTGGTTTAGCATGCATCCGATGGTCCTTCACAAATTTAAATGGAAATGACATGGAATGCTGGACCAAGAAAAGAGACAATTAAAATCAGTTTCCGTACTCTGGTGCTGTTAAATTAGTTTCAATGGGATTCCTTAATTTTCCCTCAGTTGGAACGACTCTGTAAATAAAGGGAATCTTAATCCGCAAACCCCTGCAGAGAGCTGGAATCATTCTTGATCGGCAACAGCGCAGTCCTTGAATTAAGCTGACATCCGCATATTCGACTGAATCCTGCAAAGTCGTGACACCAGCGTCTTGTTGTGACAGGAATGCTTATGGTGCTCCCCCAACCTCAATGCGCTTGATCAGATCACTTCAATAATGCATCAGCTTTGAAAACAAGGACTTTTAAAAAAACATTTTAAACACTACAGTGCCCTCCATAATGTTTGTGACAAAGACCCATCATTTATTTATTTGCCTCTGTACTCCACAATTTGAGATTTGTAAAAGAAAAAATCACACGTGGTTAATGTGCACATTGTCAGATTTCATTAAAGGCCATTTTTATACATTTTGGTTTCACCATGTAGAAATTACAGCCGGGTTTATACATAATCCCCCCATTTCAGCGCACCATAATGTTTGGGAAACATGGCTTCACAGGTGTTTGTAAGTGCTCAGGTGTGTTTAAATGCCTCCTTAATGCAGGTATAAGAGAGTACCTAGTCTTTCCTCCAGTCTTTCCACCACCTTTGCAAACTTTTATTGCTGTTTATCAACATGAGGACCAAAGTTGTGCCAATGAAAGTCAAATAAGCCATTATGAAACTGAGAAACAAGAATAAAACTGTTAGAGACATCAGCCAAACCTTAGGTTTACCAAAATCAACTGTTTGGAACATCATTAAGAAGAAAGAGAGCACTGGTGAGCTTACTAATCGCAAAGGGACTGGCAGGCCAAGGAAGACCTCCACAGCTGATGACAGCAGAACTCTCTCTATAATAAAGAAAAATCCCCAAACACCTGTCCGACAGATCAGAAACACTCTTCAGGAATCAGGTGTGGATGTGTCAATGACGACTGTCCGCAGAAGACTTCATGAACAGAAATACAGAGACTACACTGCAAGATGAAAACCATTGTTTAGCTACAAAAATAGGATGGCCAGGTTACAGTTTGCCAAGAAGCACTTAAAAGAGCAACCACATTCTGGATAAAGGTCTTGTGGACAGATAAGACCAAGATTAACTTATATCAGAGTGATTGCAAGAGCAAAGTATGGCAGTTCCTTCTAACTGCCTAAGATCCAAAGCATACCACCTCATCTGCGAAACACAGTGGTGGGGTTGTTATGGCCTGGGCATGTATGGCTGCTGACGGTACTGGCTCACTTATCTTCATTGATGATACAACTGCTAATGGTAGTAGCATGAAGAATTCTGAAGTGTATAGACACATCCTATCTGTTCAAGTTCAAACAAATGCCTCAAAACTCATTGGCCGGTGGTTCATTCTACAGCAAGGCAATGATCCGAAACACACTGCTAAAGCAAAAAAGAGAGTTTTTCAAAACTAAAAAATGGTAAATTCTTGAGTGGCCAAGTCAATCACCCGATCTGAACCCAATTGAGTATGCCTTTTATATGCTGAAGAGAAAACTAGACTAGACCCCAAAACAAGCATAAGCTTAAGATGGCTGCAAAAAAGACGTGGCAGAGCATCACCAGAGAAGACACCCAGCAACTAGTGGTATCCATAAATCGTAGACTTCAAGCAGTCATAGCATGTAAATGATATGCAACCAAATACTAAACATGACTACTTTCATTTATATTACATTGCTGTGTCCCAAACATTATTGATGTTGTATCTGTAATACAGCTGTAATTTCTACATGGTGCAACCAAAATGTATAAAAATGGTCTTTATTAAAATCTGACAAAGTGCACTTTAACCACATGTGATTTTTTTCTATTACAAATCTCAGATTGTGGAGTATAGAGGCAAATAAATAAATGATGGGCCTTTGTCCCAAATATTATGGAGAGCACTGTATGTCAATGCAGGTGGAAATTCACTTTCCTTTTCAAGTGTGTGTTGAAGGTGGAACAAGTTTAAACCTTTTAATCCCCATTGGATTTTTGCAAGGTTGGATAGGTGCATAGATGTCATCACCTCTCCACAACCTCCAACCTCATTATTCCTCAGCTCCACATGGCCCGCTTCTACCTCCTCCCGAAAAGTCTGAAGAAGGGTCCCAAACTAAAATGTCACCCATCCTTTTTCTTCAGAGATGCTGCCTGACCATATATGATTACGTTTGCAATTCACAGATATAGGGTAAAGGGTATAATGACTAGTGCAAGATAAAGTCCAGTAAAGTCCAATAAAATATATTTTGAATGTCTCCATGAAGTAGATGAGAGTAAGGACCACTTTCTAGTTGGTGAGAGGATGGTCAAGTAGTACAAGCACTTCAAGGATGCTTCAAGTAGTCTCTGCCAAGAATATGTGCTGCATACAATCTCTAACAGCACATTTTTCAGTAAGAGACTTTACAAATAACATTGAGAACCATTGTTGGACACAGGTTCATGACAATAAGAACTGCAGCAACCACTATATCATCTTTTCATTTCTTTGGATTTTAGGGAATAAAGATACAATCTCATGCAGAAACAATGATGACACTGTCTACGAGACCTGTAACACAGCATCATCCTAAAGGCGAAAAATACATTCTGGCAACACTTAGAACATAGAACACTAAGCACAGGACCAGGCCCTGCGACCCACAATGTCTATGCCAAACATTATTCAATTTTTTGTGTAACTCAGCGGAACCAAAACAGCTGGCCTCACCTGAGCCCAGTACCCTCTGTCTTAGCGTTCCGCATTGAACTGAGGCATGGAGGATCAGGCAGATTGTACCCAGAACTGAACCAACAACACATTAGATTGCAGCTAACAGACACTGGCTCAACCTCGACTGCTGTGAGCAGGAGCATTTAAAGAGAATGGGTTGGCTGTGTTAGTGGCAGGAGAAGAGGGGGAATGGGGGATGGGGATGGGGAGGGGCAACAGGAAGTAATAGGAGGAGCAAGGGGAAGGCAGAGAGCAGAGTAAAGTAGCAGGGCACAAGAAAAGGGAAGGAGGGATGAGAGAAAGAGAGAGAGGTGTAGGAAGGAAGCATGGCTCAGAAGTTCATGTGATAGGAGCAGAATTAGGCCATTCGGCCCATTGAGTCTACTCTATTCTATCATGGCTGACTTATCTTTCCTTCCCAACCCCACTCTCCTGCCCTCTCCACATAACTCCTGTAACCCTTACTAGTCAAGAATCTATCAATCTCTACCTTAAAAATATCCACAGACTTGGCCTCCACAGCTTTCTGTGGCAATGAATTCCACCGATTCACCTCCATCGGACTAAGGAAATTCATTTCAGATCTGCAGCCTGCTCTTTGGCCACTCACCTGGAGCAACACTCCCCTCCCACTCTCAATTCAGACCCTCTCATTTTCTTTGCAGCCATCTCCTCACTTCTCTCTCTCTCTCTCTCTTTTTTTTTCAAGGGCAAAGCATGTTTTCATTATCCTATTCCGTTATAATGAATAGAAATCTTTAAAAAAAATGAAAGGTGTGATTAATTGTGATTCACTTTAAATCAAGGAATACACAGAGACAAGTACAATAACAACATTGAAAATGCATTTGGACAAGTACAGTACATGGGTAGGGCAGGTTTTGAAGGATATGGGGCAAACATGGACAAATGGGACTAGGTTAGATGGGGCATTTTGGTCGGCATGAACAAGTTGGGCCTGTTTCCATGCTGTATGATTCTATGATGCTATACAGATGCTATCATAACAGATATAATCGCAGGTACTATCATAACATTTATCGCAGGTACTACAGTCGAGGGGGCGCCGTCGAGTATGGCTGCTCTGCCTTCTCTACCTGCAGCTGTCTGTCCTTTTCACCCTTTTTTGTTTTTAGTGTCTTAAAAGTTTTTGTTTCAGAGGTCTAGTCTTTTGTGTGTGGGTGGGGGGGGGGGGAGGGGGGGGTGGGGGAAACTATTTCTCGGTCCCTACCTGGTCGGAGATGCGACTTTCCTCCGAGTCGCATCTTCGCCCTTCCTTGCGGCCTACCAACGGGCCAGGAGCGGCGTTTCCTACCAGGACCGGCCAGAACTTCAGTTTCGGCGGCAGCACAGCGCTGAAGCACCATCGCGGAGTGGGTGATGAACTTACTGGACTTTGATGCCTTCCCTCACAGTGGGGACCATTGTGTGTGTGGGGGGGGGGGGGGGGGTTTATGTTTTATGTTAAATTCTTTAATGTTGTGTTTTATTTTTATTGGTGTGCTGCAGATGGCTCGGATAACATGGCTGCTGGAGGCGAGAGTGAACGCTGGCCCGATCGACTGCCGCTGTTCTCTCTCAGAATTGTGTATTGTTGCTGCATATGTTATTTTTGTTTCATGCTTGTTTTAATTGTAAGGCACCCTAAAAATAAAATGTATTATTATTATTATTATTATTATCACAACATTTAAGTGAGAATTGGATAGGTACATGGGTAAGACAGGTTTAGAGGGCTAAGGGACAAGCGCAGGCAGGTGGGACTGGTATAGATACGGCATGTTGATCAGTGTGGGAACGTTTGGCCAAATGATGTACTGTATAATCATATGGTGTATGATTCTATGACCTTATAACTGAGAGCCATGTTTTCAAATCTTGGCCTCCCAGAAGAAATGATCTGTAATAATGTTGCTTAACTCAAATAAGAATGTTGCAATGGTAAAGATGTTGATAATGTTATTGTGGTATTGCAATGTCACAAAATTAATAAATAACAGCCTGGTTCATTTAATACACGTTAATACAATCACACTAGTGCTATCCTACATGATAGAGACAATTTACAGAAGCCAATTAGTCCACAAACCGTCACATCTTTGGAACATGAGAGGAAACTGGAGCACCCAGAGAAAATCCACACGATCAGAGGGAGAACGTACAAACACCTTACTGGCAGCACACATTGTCAGGATCGAACCTGGGTCTCTGGCACTATAAGGCAGTAACTCTATCGCTGTGCCACCCTAAACTGTACTCCCACATCAAGCACTTTCATTCGGGACAAGGAGATTTTAAGGACAAAATAACAATTCCTCCATTCTGCCTGGCAAGCATCAGATCCAGAATAAAGCTATCCTCTACCCCACAGGGTGTTGTCGGCTAACCATTTGTTTATAAGTCAATTCAGAAACATTACAGCCTCTGTCTCAACCATCAAATACATTGCATATTGAAACGTTTAAAGAAACTAAGAATTTCATTTATTCCACGAAACAATTTACTGGGAATTGTGAAATAAGTTATCTGATTCAGTAATGCACTCAATCAGCAGGCATTACATGCTTCAACAGGCACATTATTCACATCATTGAATACATTGCTGTGGTATTAGGCACCCATTACACAATGGGTGGCTCAGGAACACATTTCTCCAATCAGATTTAAATCAATGCACTGAAATCTTACATATAAACTGATTGTCCACTTTCACACTGAATACCGAAACATACCGGAAATTTGAAATAAAACTGAAAATGTCTCAAATAGCCAGCAATGGGTGAGGGGTTGACTCAGCATCATTGTAAATCCAGGACAAAATTAAGCCAAAAGAGGGCCAAAATAAAGTACAGAATCCATGCATTCACAAGGCCTGATGGTCAAGTCTGCAAAAGAAGCCACAAGCTGCTACCTGGTGCTGGGAAGTCTAGGTCCCAGATCAGCCGCTCAGGTAAGACAAGTCAAAGAATTTTTAATGCATGAGAATCTTGCAGAAGGAACTCCAAGGTATTGTGAATGCATGAGTTTGATTGGATTGCTACAAAGAGATTGTAAATAATGTAAATAATGTTGCAAGACAGTTACCCTGCTGTTTGTTGATTGGCCAAAGTGTTAAGCCCTGGCAGGGTTGTTTTAGGTTCCAGGGTAAATGTTGCATTATTCAGTTAGTTAGCTTCTTTTCAGAAGCTTCTGCAAGAAACATTGTTTGGGAGACTCTGTAATTGGTTTGGGGAACTGTCAATAATGTATTGATGTAATTAATATGTTTGCTTGGATTGTAAAGGGACCACTCCTATGTAGTTTGGCCCCTCAAGGTGGCCCCCATTTAGATTTGTGTCCATTTTCTGGAAGGACACTTGGGACTGTGTGACCTTTCGGAGCGTATCTGCTTGCACGAGCATGAAGGTCTTCGCCAGGCTGAAACAAGGATCGAACCTGTAGTGGTTTAGGTATCGTATTGGGGAATTTGTGTTGATCCTACAAAATAACCAATAGTTGGTCCAGTGCTTGAGTCAGAGTTTTTACTGAACTAGACTGGGGGGGGGGGGGGGGTGGGGGGGTAAACTTTAGGAGCAACAATTGGGGGTAGGGTATTGACATGGATAGAAAACTGGTTGGCAGACAGGAAGCAAAGAGTAGGAATTAACGGGTCTTTTTCAGAATGGCAAGCAGCAACTAGTGGGATGCCACAAGGCTCGGCACTGGGACCTCATTTATTTACAATTATATATTAACATTTAGACAAGGGAATTAAATGTAACATCTCCAAGTTTGCAGATGGCACAAAGCTGGGTGGTAGTGTGAGCTGCGAGGAGAATGCTATGAGGCTGCAGGGTGACATGGATAGCTTGGGTGAGTGGGCAGGTGCATGGCAGATATAATATAATGTGGCAAACTATAAGGTTATCCACTTTGGTGGCAAGAACAGCAAGGCAGATTATTTTCTGAATGGTGCCAACTTAGGAAAAGGGGAGGTGCAACGAGACCTGGGTGTGCTTCTACATCAGTCACTAAAAGTAAGCATGCAGGTACAGCAGGTAGTGAAGAAAGCTAATGGCATGTGGGCCTTCATTCTGAGAGGATTTGTGTTTAGGAGCAAGGAGGTCCTACTGCAATTGTACAGGGCCCTGGTGTTTTGTGTGCAATTTTGGTCTCCTAATTTGAGGAATCACATTATTTCTATTGAGGGAGTGCAGCATAGGTTCACCTGGTTAATTCCCGGGATGGCGGAACTGACATGTGTTGAAAGAACGGGTCGACTGGGCCTGTATTCAATTTAATTTAAAAGGATGAGAGGGGATCTTATAGAAACATATAATATTTTAAAAGTAGACAAAAATGCTGGAGAAACTCAACGGGTGCAGCAGCACCTATGGAGCGAAGGAAATAGGCAACGTTTTGGGCCTTCTTCAGACTGATGGGGGGGGGGAGGGGGGTGGGAAGGGTGGGAAGAAGAAAGGAAGAGGAGGAGCCATAGGGCTGAAGGAGAGCTGAGAAGTGGAGGAGTCAGTAAGGATTACCTGAAATTAGAGAAGTCAATATTCATACCGCTGGGGTACAAACTGCCCAAGCGAAATATGAGGTGCTGCTCCTCCAATTTCTGGTGGTCCTCACTCTGTCCGTGGAGCAGGCCCAGGACTGAAAGGTCAGATCGGAATGGGAGGGCGAGTTGAAATGCTGAGCCACCGGGAGATCAAGTTGGTTATTGTGGACGTGTTCGGCGAAGCGATCGCCAAGCCTATGCTTGGTCTCACCGATGTAGATCAGCTGACATCCAGAGCAGCGGATGCAATAGATGAGGTTGGAGGAGATGCAGGTGAACCTCTGTCGCACCTGGAACGACTGCTTGGGTCCTTGGATGGAGTCAAGGGGGGAAGTAAAGCAACAAGCGTAGCATTTCTTGCGGTTGCAAGAGAAAGTACCCGGAGAGGGGGTGGTTCGGGTGGGAAAGGACATATTGACCAGGGAAAATCTGCTTAAGGGTCTGCCCCTCTTACGCGACTTTTTGGACGACTGCCGGTATCCGTCATTGGTCGTCAAAAAATTTCAACATGTTGAAAATACAGTGGCGACCAGAAAGATGGCGACCCTTCGAGCCAGCACCGCCATTCAATATGATCATGGCTGATCATCCAAAATCAGTACCCCATTCCTGCCAAAGAAGGCAGTGGAGGCCAATTGACTGGATGTGTTCAATAGACAATAGACAATAGGTGCAAGAGCAGGCCATTCGGTCCTTCGGACCAGCACCGCCATTCAATGTGATCATGGCTGATCATCCCCAATCAGTACCCCTTTTTTTGTACAACTTTTGTACAACTTTTTTGTCAAGAGAGAATTAGATTTAGCTCTTCGGGCTAAAGGAATCAAGGGATATGGGGGAAAAAGCAGGAACGAGGTACTGATTTTGGGTGATCAGCCATGATCATATTGAATGGTGGTGTGGGTTCAAAGGGCCGAATGGCCTCCTCCTGCACCTATTTTCTACGTTTCCTTACTGAATTCACGCACTCTCACCTACAGGGTGGCACAGTGTCGCGCTATAAGAGCTGCTGCCTCAAAGTGTTAGAGGCCCGGGTTCAATCCTGACCTCTGGCGCTGTCTGTGTGCAGTTTGCATGTTCTACCCGTGACCGCGTGAGTTTCCTCCTTGTGGTTCAATTATATTTTGTCAATGGTTCAAAATTCATCATTTGTCAAATATGCTCTGGTTTCTTCGTGCGGGTTTGTAGGTTAATTGACCCTCTGGAAATTGTCTGTGGTATGCATGGAATGGATGCAAAAGTAGGATAACAGAGAACTAGTGTGATCGATGATCAGCATGGATTCAGTGGGACGAAGGACCTGTTACATGCTGTATCTTTCAGTTCAACCAATCAATCTAAAGAATTGTCTGACCCGAAACGTCATCTTGTGGCGGTCCCTGGGGGGTAGGCCACTCCTTGGATCATCCCCCTCGTCGATTGAGTGACAGGGGCATTGGTCTGCCACGGGGTTTCCTGACCACCCCTGGATGTGTGCTCTCAGTTGGTGTGGTGTGCTCTCGCTGTAGGGATTAGAGGACTACTGTTCAAACCTGCCTAGGGTCTGGTCTTTTCCTGACATCGTCTAGGCCACTACACTGGTGACCCTCGACATTCATCACACGTCGTGATGGATAATAATGCCGTTGCGCTTAAGCTCCCTACTCTGTGGACCGAAGAGCCTGACATCTGGTTCCAGCAGGCGGAGGCACAATTTGCTGTGAGAGGTATTACAGCAGACAAAACAAAATACTATTACGTGGTCAGCGCGCTTGACCAAGCAACTGCGAGGCGAGTTAAGCCTTTCCTCAGAGCCCCCCCGATAGCTAACAAATATAGGGGCCTTAAGGAATTCATTATCAGGAAGTTTGGCCTTGGTGACATGAAGCGGGCAGCTCGGATTCTCCGAATGGACGGCCTGGGTGACCGCCGGCCGTCTGCCCTCCTGGAGGACATGCTCACCCTAATGGGGGCCATGAACCTTGTTTTCTATTTAAATTCGCCTACCTGCAGCAGCTGCCGCCCGACATCCACCTGCAGCTCACCAGGGTCCCCTTTACTAACATGCAGGCGCTGGGCAAGCAGGCCGACGAGCTGTGGATGTTTCGCCAGAAAAACCTGGAAGCGTCCTTCCCGCGGCGGTTGGAGGCTCAGAGAAGGTCAGGGCCGCTATCGACCGCGTCTCTACTGCTCCTAGTTGGCCCTCGCGGCAAAATCCAGCCGCCATTTGGCATTCATGTCCAAGCATGTCTTTGCACCAGGGCCCGCCTGCAGTTCGAGCCAAAGCCCCAGAGGTTGTTCAACCCAACCAACTTTGCCTGCTGTTCCACCCAATGCCACAGAGGTCGCTGGCTTTCAAACCAGCCGGATTCGCTTGCAGTTCCACCAGAAGCCAGCTGAGGGGGTTGGTTCTATTACCATCATCGCTGGGGAGCTGCAGTCAGGCAATGTTGCCCACCCTGTTCATTCCAGAGAAACAAAGGGGCCGGTCATCAATGATTCCTTCGGCGGCCGGCAAAATTCATCGCATCTTCGCCTGGGATCGCCGCACTGGAGGTCAATTCCTCATTCCTCATTGCATCCGTTTCGTTGAGGGCAAATTCAATAGGGTGGCCGACACCTTATCGAGACCTGCAGTCCACGTGGTTCTCCAAGTCGCTGATGGGATTAATTATTCCGCCCTGGCAGCCGCTCAGCTGGTCGACGAGGAGATGGCCGCCAATCGTACGGCAATTTCGGGCCTGCAATTGCAGGACGTTGTCTGTGTTCCTGGGGCGCAATGCTGCTGTGCAATGTCTCCACTGGAGTTCCGCGACCCATCATCCCCATTGCATGGCGGCGCAGGGTGTCTGAGGTGCTCCACGGGCTCGCGCATCCCTCCATTTGGGCGACAACGGCCCTGGTAGCCTTCCGCTTCATGCGGCATGGGCTGAGGAAGGTTGAACAATGGGCGCGCACTTTCAACCCGTGCCAGAGAGCCAAGATGCAATGACACGTGCGCACACCGTTGCAGGTGTTCACCATCCCTCGGCAGCGGTTTGACCACATTTATGTGGACATCGTGGGGCCGCTGTCGCCGTCCCGGGACTTCACCTATCTACTCACCATTGTTTACCGATTCACAAGGTGGCCTGAAGCCATTCCGCTACCAGATTCTTCAATGGCCACGTGCTCGGGCCTTGGTGGCGCACTGGATCGCCCGGTTCTGGGTGCCACTGGACATAACATCCGACCGGGGCCCTCAGTTCACGTCGGAACTGTGGTCGGCCATGGCACGCCTTCTGGGTGTTCGGCTACACCACACGACGGCGTATCATCCGCAGGCGAACGGCCTGGTGGAGCGGTTTCACCGTCAGCTCAAGGACGCCGTGAAGGCACGGCTCAATGATCCGGACTGGGTGGACGCCCTGCTGTGGGTTTTGCTGGGGATCCGCACTGCACCGAAAGAGGACTTGGCCTCCTCCTCCGCCAAGTTGGTGTATGGCTCTCCGTTGAAGGTCCCTGGGGAGTTCATCCCGCCGGCACGGGGCCAGGTGGAGCAGCCTTCGGACGCTGTGCGACGTCTTCGGAAGACGGTGGTCAAGCAGGCTCCGGTGCCCACGTCTCGTCATGGGTCCTTCCGTCCGCACGTTCCCGCTGCTCTGGAGGACTGCCAGTTCATCTTCCTGCATAGGGATGCTCATCGCCCACCTCTCCAGCGGCCGTACGAGAGTCCCTTCCGGGTCCTGAAACATGGCTCGTCTACTTTCAACGTGGACATGTGGGGTCGGCATGAGACTGTTTCAGTTGCGTGGCTGAAGGCAGCACATATTGATATTGATCAGCTGGTGCTGGTAGCGCGGCCCCGTAAGAGAGGGCGCCCTCTGTCTAGGGTACCTCCCCCTCTGGCTACTCTGTCTCCTCCCCCTGTTGGTCAGTCGCCCGTTCTTGTGCCGAGCATGGTGTACGCCCTCCTGTCTGTTTCGTGCCTCGGGTACTTGGGGGGGTCCTGTGGCGGTCCCAGGGTGGGTAGGCCACTCCTTGGATCATCCCCCTCGCCGATTGAGTGACAGGGACGTGGTCTGCCACAGGGTTTCCTGACCACCCTGGGTGTGTGCTCTCAGTGTGTGTGGTGTGCTCTCGCTGTAGGGATTAAAGGACTACTGTTTAAACCTGCCTAGCGTCTGGCTTTTTCTTGACCTCGTCTAGGCCGCTGCAATCTATCCATATTTTCCAGACACGCTGCCTGAACCACTGAATCATTCCGGCACTTCATGTCTTTTTTTACTGAATCAGTTATATTCCGGAAGTGGTGGCGCTGCTCTGCAGCTGTGGCTCGCCTGCAGTCCGACTGTCTTTTACTTTTTTATTGTTCTCTTTTGTCTTGTTAGATGTATGTTTTAGTTTATTTTTAGTTGTGTATGTGTGGGGGGGTGGGGGAAACTTGTTTTAACCTCTTCGTTCAAGGGGATGCGGCCTTTTCTTTGTCGTATCTCCATCTCCGTCTCCGCTGAGGCCTAATCTTGGAGTTGGCGGCCTCCAACTGGAACCAACTTCGAGGCTCCAGAGGCAGAGACTGTGTACTGACCATTGCGAAGCTGGCCGACTTAGGAGGCTGTGGTGGCACTATGGCTGCGGCCCGACTTTGGAGCCTCGGAGGCTTCAGCCGAGGGCCCAATGGACGACAACGTCGGGAGCTCGCAGGTTGGTGCCCAATTCTCTGGAGCTCCCGCAACAACAGTTTCGTCCGCTGGGCTGGAGGGTGGCAGCTTCATCCGCCATGGGCTGCGGAGTTTAAATCGGCCCATTCAAGGAGCTTGGATTCGGTCACGGGACTTACCATCACCTGGCGGGGGGCCCAACATCGAAAGCCTGGATCGCCTCAACGCAGAGGGAGTACAAGGAAGGGAGAGACTTTAAGACTTTTTCCCTTCCATCACAGTGAGGAGGTGCCTGGAGATTCACTGTGATGAATGTTTGTGTTAAACTGTGTTCATTGTGTGATCTGTTACTTTATTTTCTGTCATGACTGCAAGGTATGCAATTTCGTTCAAACTAAAAGTTTGAATGACAATAAAGGAAACTCTCTAACTCTAACTCTATATTGTTCCTCTCCATGCATCCTGTAATATTTACTGGCAAGGCACTCCTATTTCCCACTTCTCTTAGACTGGTGGGAATTCTTCATAAGTTGCTGGAAGCTCTATGACAGTGGTGTCTCCAAAGGAATAATTAATAGGAAATTGCACCCTAAAGACGTTTAAGTTAATGAAATATTGATTTTGCCTGTGATGTCCAGATCTTAAAAAATGGATACAATGATGTACACCATCCATATCAGAATGGGGCCGTGAAATTGCTTGCAAATTATATAATCGAGGAAAGCTTGTGGCATTAGAGCTTCAAACAAGAAGAGATGAACTTAACGCAACTGCCTAATCGGGCAGTTGTTGTGTAAGTTTTCCGACCGGAGATTCTGGAATTGTAGGCAGAGTCTGATTCTTTATTCTGAGAATGAGGACATTTGTTTTCTGAGAATGAGGAGAATTTTTTTCTGAGAATTAGGTGAATCTTTATCAGTCAAAGATGCAGCAAACCTTTCTACTTCTTCCTTCCAGAGGAATGCGAACTGCCAACTTCAATTAACAAAACATTCACTAATGAAAATATGCAGCAGCTTGATCACTTACCGTTCACATTTTCTATTAAATCCATTGAATGATGTGGACATAGTGAGTAATGTTGACATTTACTGCCCATTCAGATTGCCCTTGAACTCAGTGGTTCTCCAGTGCATTTCTTAAGGCAGTTCAAAGTCAGCCATTTTGTTGTGGATTTAATGCAGACTTAGGAAGGATAGTCAATTTTTATTTTCCTCTCCAAGGCAACAGTGAACCTCATATGGGTTTACAACAACCTGCTAGACTCACAAACACTACCGCCAAAGTTAAATATATCCCAAATTTATTTAATTACCTGAATTGAAATCCCCCCTGTGGCCATGCTGTCCCTGGATCACAAGCTCTTTGCCTGTGGATAGCAGCCCCATTACAGAAGAAAATGCATTCTCTCCTCTCATCAACAGTACACTATTCTGACAGCAGCATTTCAGGGCTGGAGGATTGAACATCATAAGTTTTCTGATAAACAGGGTAAAGACAGTGGGGAGAAACTAACCAATTTTCTAGTCAGAGAGATTCCCATCTGACCCGCAAAAGGACTAGCTGAAACCTGTGCATTGAGATAAAGAACACAGAAACAGCAAGTGTAAAACATCCTTCTGTTCTTTTGACTCACAAAAATAATTATCACTTCGGCTGTCTAATGCAAAGAGATGACAGGGACAACAGGAAAGAGAACATGTTTTCTATAGTCAGACAGAATAATAAACAGTCTCTAAGGACATGATGTCTCCTGAAGCGGCGAACGTTGGAATAGTTCAAACTAAATTGTTTTAGATAAAAGCAGAGTTTTCCTCCTCGCAGGTAGACGGAAAATGTAATAAATGAAATACCAACTCTAATCAGAATTATAAATTAAGCTGTGGTCAGTTACTTGTTGCAATCTTTAAACTCATGAGCTTGCCAACACAGCAGTTTGGGCTTTTGATAAGGCAGGTGGGTGGAAGAGGGAAAGTCTGCAAAGCAGTCACATCATTACAATCCAGCAAAAAAGTGCTCAGAGAGAAACAAAGATGCTGGGTTTTTAGTGCTGTCTCAGCAGAAATAAAATGTTTAAAAAAAGTGACAAACAAACCAGTGATTTTGAAAAAGAATATCGAGTGTAAGAAGAAATAAAAGAGAATGTGTTGAGGGATTCCAAATGTTGAATTTACAGGAAAGTATCAGGCATGTCGAGAGCACACATGATGAGGCAGACTTCTAAACGAACAGGGAGGTGGTGGAGTGTAGTGGTTTTAGCAGAAATCATGCTTAAGCTGAACAAATAGAGCAAATGGCGCAAACAAATGTTTAATAGAAATAATCGAATGCCGATAATAAATTGTATTCCTAGATTATTTCAGGATATTCTAATAAAATTGAAACATACACATTTTAGTCACTTTATCTTGCACTAATCGTATAAAATGTTGCTGGTAGAAATTCTGTTCTACAATGTAGAAACAAAGAATTGCAGATGTCAGTTAATAAACAAAAGGGTATGTTTCTGTGTTGGATCAATGTGTGTCAATAGAAGCAAACAACATATTGTAGAACAGAAAAGCACACTAAGTGCTGGTGTAATTCAGCAGATCACGCAGCATCTGAAGGGTCCTGACCCAAAACCTAGAAACATAGAAAATAGGTGCAGGTGTAGGCCATTCGGCCCTTCGAGCCTGCACCGCCATTCAATATGATCATGGCTGATCATCCAAAACGTCACCTATTCATGTTTTGCAGGGATGCTGCCTGACTTGCTGAAAAGCTTTTGTTGCGTACTAACCAGTTAGTGGAAAGACTATACATGATTACAATTGAGCCACCCACGGTGCAGAGATGCATGATAAATGGAATACTGTTTAGTGCAAGACAAAGTCCAGTAAAGTCCAATTAAAGATAGTCCGAAGGACTCCAGTATGATAGGTAGTAGCTGAGGACCACAACCTAGTTGTCAGAAAATATGAGGTCAGTGTGAGAGATAAGAATCTCTGATAGCTTGGGCAACATCTAGTGTCTGAACAGGGGTCTCAACCCGAAACATCACCCATTCCTTCTCTCCAGAGATGCTGCCTGTCTCACTGAGTTACTCCAGCTTTTAGTGTCTATCTTCGGTTTAAACCAGCATCTGTACTTCCTTCTTATATAACAGTGCTGGAGTAACTCAGTGGGCCAGGCAACATCTCTAGAACGTTTTGGGTTAGGATCCTCCTCCAGACAATGGTCAAATGGCAGACAATAATCATCATCAAGGGCACTGGGGGTTTTGAGCTAAAATGCACCAACTATTTAGCAATTCAATGAATGTTTATCATTAATTATCCATTTAAAAACATTGGCCACTTCACCAAATGTTTGGACATCAAATAGGATTCTGCAGCTGTGTACATCCATGTTATGTAGAATGATTTTCATTAGTTTTGGGTTGACAGCATTCATATTAATTATAGATTCAGTTGCTTCCGTTTTCAGTCCACCTGTTTTTACCGCTGCAATATTCACCTGACGCAGCAGTGACACAGATCTAGCTTGGTTAATGCCCAACACCTTTGATCTTGTCGGGTGGAACAACTTGGTATAGTAACACAGAGTAGCTGCCTTACGGTGGCAAGGACCCACCGATCCCGACTATGGCTGCTATCTGTACCGAGTTTGTTCATTCCCCCCGTGACTGCTTGGGATTTCTCCCACAATCCATAAACATAGGTTGTTAGAATAATTAGCTTGGTAAAATTGAAAATTGTCCCTAGTGTGTGTTGGATAGTGTTAGTGTGTGGGTATTGCTAATTTTTGCAGACTCAAAATCTTCCCACTGAGAGGTGACAATGCTAGTTAAATCTGACTTACTCTCCATGACTTGGCAACATTCAGACAGGTGCATGGATAGAATCAATTTAGAGGGATATGGGCCAAACGCAGGCAGCTGGGACCAGTGTAGATGAGACATGTTGGTCACTGTGGGCAAGTTAGGCCGAGCGGTCTATTTCCATGCTGTATAGAAACATAGAAATTAGGTGCAGGAGTAGGCCGTTCGGCCCTTCGAGCCTGCACCGCCATTCAATATGATCATGGCTGATCATCCAACTCAGTATCCGTACCTTCCTTCTTTCCATACCCTCTGATCCCCTTAGCCACAAGGGCCACATCTAACTCCCTCTTAAATATAGCCAATTAACTGGCCTCAACTACCCTCTGTGGCAGAGAGTTCCAGAGACTCACCACTCTCTGTGTGAAAAAAGTCTTTCTCATCTCGGTCTTAAAGGATTTCCCCCTTATCCTTAAGCTGTGACCCCTTGTCAAACATCGGGAACAATCTTCCTGCATCTAGCCTGTCCAACCCCTTAAGAATTTTGTAAGATTCTATAAGATCCCCTCTCAATCTCCTAAATTCTAGAGAGTATAAACCGAGTCTATCCAGTCTTTCTTCATAAGACAGTCCTGACATCCCAGGAATCAGTCTTGTGAACCTTCTGTGCACTCCCTCTATGGCAATAATGTCCTTCCTCAGATTTGGAGCCCAAAACTGTACGCAATACTCCAGGTGTGGTCTCACCAAGACCCTATACAACTGAAGTAGAACCTCCCTGCTCCTATACTCAAATCCTTGACTCAGATTCTTTGACTCAATAATGCGGATGTGCCCATTTGGCAACTCTCAGGTTCATTCAGTAAAAGGTGGGAAGACCTGGCCTGAAACCTTCCAACGTAATCAGTAAAGGGGGAGGGGGAAGGTGCCATGAAAATCCAGCCTTTGCTTTTTTTTAAGGGCCGAGTAGAAAAGCTGTTCAATTACAACACTCATTGCTGAAATGCTATAGATCAAGTGTCTTAAACTTAGAACTGAGAACTTAATTTTAACTCTAGAACTTTAAAGATGTATCATGGATGGCCACCTCGACAACAGTCTGTCTCGTCCTTTCTCCGTATTTATTATTTTATGTATGTCTTAAATGAATGTTTTAATGTTACTTGGTCTGTTTTATGCGGGGGGTGGGAGATCTGGGGAAACTTGTTTCAGTCACCTACCTCGACGGAAATGCGACTATTCTCCATGTCGCATCTCCCCGTGTCCCCCCCTATGGCCTACAACGTGGCGTGGTGCGGCCTTTCCTGCAGACTGGCATGGAGCTTCAAGCCACAGGCGTGGCGTGGACTTACCATTAAGAAGCAGGCGATCCTTTGCCGAGGAACGCCAACGAAAGTGCTCCGACCGCGGGGCCTGTGGACTTTAACACCGTGAAGCTGCGGTTTCCGGTAAGAACAGGCCAACTCGGGAGCTGCCATGGGGTGTTCTGATCCGTCCCGATGCCGGAGTTTCGATCATCCCGACGAGAGGGCTTGAATATCGGACTGTCAGCAGCAGCAAGTGCAGAGGGTTCGGCCCCGACCACAGGTGAACAAAGGAGGAGGATGACTGAACTTTATTGCCTTGCCTCACAGTGAAGAATGTGGATTCCACCGTGGTGAATGTTTATGTTAAATATTATTTTATGTGGCTGTGTGTATTGTTGCTTTTCACTTAGCATGGCTGTATGGTTACTCAAATTTCACAGTACCTTAATTGGTTAAGTGACACTAACCGCAAACTTGAACTTGGAAACAGGCCCTTCGGCCCCATCGAGTCCACGCCAACCAGTGATCACCCTGTACACTAGCACTAGGCACAATTTTAACCAAAGCCAATTAACCTACAAACCTGTACAGCTTTGGAGTGTGAGAAAAAACTGGAGTACCCAGAAAAAACCGTTGTGGTCACAGGGAGAACATAGAAATTCCGTACAGACAGCACCAGTGGTCAGTATCGAACCCAGGTCTCTGATGCTGCAGCGTAGCAACTCTACCATTATGCTGCCATGGGTCCTAAAACATATCTAAATAAGATGCCAGAAACAATGGCTCATTGCCTTCTCTAGACCCATCTTATATTTGAGTAAGATTCAAGTTTCTCAGCCCTGCCCCTGGCAACCTAATATACAATGTGTACTGATTATCATTGAAAGCTTCAGCCACTTAATTACCTTTGTTAATGAGACATTTCCGTTGCTTTCGTTGTTTTAATTATTAAGAGATAATGAATTGAATCTGACGTGAATTATCTGGGAAGCATACACGCATGCACAGTGAGCCCGTACAAGCAGTTGCCTTACAGCACCAGAGAAGCGGGTTCGATCCTAACCTCGGAAGCTGTCTATGTGGAGTTTGTATTCTCCCTGTGACCGTGTGGGTTTCCTCTGGGTGCTCCAATTTTTTTCCAGGTTTGTAGGTAAATTGCTCCTTGTGTGTGGTGAATGGATGACAAAATGAGGTAGATAGAACTAGTATGAACGGGTGATAGATGGTTGGCATGGAGTGAGTGGGCTGAAGGGCCTGTTTCCATGCTTTTAAAAAAAGGGACAATTGAAATTTACAGAAGTCCATGTGTTTGTAGTGTGGGAGGAAATTGGAGCACTCAGAGGAAACCCACATGATCACAGCAACAATGTACAACTTTGTATAGAGAGTACCTGTAGTCAGGATTGAACCCAGGTCTCTGGTACTGTCAAGAAGGATCAAGAGTGTTTTTTTGTCATGTGTCCCAGATTGGACAATGACATTTTTACTTGCTGCAGCACAACAGAACATGTAAACATAGCACGCAACAGGAGGAAAAAAGTTCAGTATGTAGAGCACCTCTAGCGCTGCACCACTGTGACACCCACCCTCTGCCCTAAGCAATCAAGTTTGTTTTTATATATGTAGCCCTCGGAATATTTTAGATTTGGGCACACTTTATCGAATTAATCTTTTATTTCCATTATCCTCTCAGGTTTAATCTGATTGTTTGGAGAATCAGCAATTACGATGGGAAAGTTGAAATAACAACATGGTGATTAAATCCGAGGAAATAGTTAAAACAACAATATTGGGCAAGTTTTCATTATGTAGAGAGAAAATGACAACCAAAAATGGTTTTAAAAGATTTTTTAAAATCTTTTATTAACCGTTCAATGGATACTTACCTTACATTTTTCAAAAGCAAATGGTCCTAATGCAAAGTCTCAACATGAAGTATGAACCTCAATTAAAGTCATAGTCATACAGCACGGAAACAGGCCCTTCGGCCCAACTTCCCCACGATGACCAAGATGCCTGATCTACATTAGTCCCACCCACCCGCCCGCATTAGGCCTATATTCCTCTAAATGTTTCTCTAAAAATTCTTTCTCGCTAGATGTTCTTGGCCTGTTGCGTATTTACAACATGTGCTGTTTCATTTTATATTATATTCTGCCATCTCCAGTCATGATATGTTGCTGTTTCATTAGACATGGATGGAAAATGTGACACAAAGTAAATGTGTTTTTTATTGGAAATCTTTTGCACGGGCTTTTTATATTTCAGTTATAGATATTTATATAATATGACATATTCTAATATATCAGCCTACTGTTGAGTATCTTCAGTTATTCTGTCATGATCTGAGCACACCAAATACTGATAGAATCTTGCGATCCTCAGGGGTATTGTTAAACAGATTTAATGCCAACACAATGTAATGCACACCAGCCTGTTGTCACCAGCATAACTGCCAAAATGTTAATGTCATTGGCTGCGACAATCATCCTTCATGTCAAGCTGTTGTGATGGATATATTCATCCAACATGGATCATTAATGAAGATGATCGAGACTGACAGATGTGCACTCTCTGGCAATCAACCAAGATCATCAGCGAAGTGCCAAGTGAGGAATAGTGTTAAAAGGATGCGGATTCGGGAATAAGCCATGTGCTTTGATCTACAATTGATCTGGCGCAAAGCAGGTGGTCTTTTCCGTGAGAGGATCTCCCTTGCAAAATGTAACAACACAGAAAATATTGCAACAAATATGGACGGATTTGGAGAGTGCGTTTGAAGAGAATGTCTAAGATCCTGCTATTGCTACTTTTCCTGGGACAATAACAGGTCAGGATCGATCACACCTCCAAAGAGCATTGAGAGTTAGTGAGAGCAATTTCAGATCCTACGCCCCATTAGTGCTGAGATTTAGTGGCTATAAAGACAAGAAGAAACGCAGTTTAAATTGCTCACATTAGTAATGCATAAATATAAAGAACGTCAATGTTAATCATAATTTATGTTGTATTCAACCAGGTTACAGAAATTGAAAGGATAGTCTTCCAGCACGGTTCAAGGGACACTGTGACGGGAGTAGATCACTCAGTTCTTTCAGAGGTCCACTGCTGGTTTGTGTTCGATTTCATTCACAGCTTTCATTCCATGATTTTTAATTCCCTTAATTTACCTAGGTTTATCGTTGTCAGATTTGATACTATCAATTAATCCGCACTCTTAGCAGTTCTGTGCCTTAGATTTCCACCAGCTTTGTAGAAGTGCATTGAGTATGAACTTTTACACCATGGCCCATATTCTAGCATGTCCCACATGTGGGAATATTCATTTCTATCTGCCTTAACAAACCTCTTACTCACCTAAAACAGCTTAATGAGTTCAATGCATCTTCTCTTATATCCAAAGAAACACCGGCTCAGTTATCTTCATAATTTAACTTATTCCTGATAAATTAGCCTTCAATGGCAGCAAGATGTAGGAGCAAGTTATTTACTTCAGGAGGCATGGTGGCGTACAGGCCTCAATCAACCTTAATATTACCAAAGTGCAAATGGTTGTGTACTTCAAGTTCCTTGGCATTAATATTACCAATGACATGTCATAGGCCAACCACATTAATGTGCAACCAAGTTGGCACACCAATGAGAGTGTATACTAGCAGTACCAAATGCAGTGGAAAAATAAAGAAAACAGTGGAAGAATAAAGAGCACCAAATATCGAATGGAAATTTACTAGAATTCAGCTTATTCAGGACCGTATCTGAACCATCAGCATATGACCTTCGGGAGTACCCCTCTACCGTTGTTATACTTGGAATAACATGATGCAACTTGTAACTCCCTAATTGCAGCTGATTAGGTCAAAAATAATTGTTGACACGTGATATTCTTGAATAATGATTGGGCAACTGAAGGGGGGGCGCCGAATTGTGAATGTTTATATGCTTGGATTTTGTATTAAATATCACTTACTCAGGGGAACTCCTTGGGAGTTAGAGGCTGTGGACCTGAGTAAGTCCCCTGAGGTGACAATTGAATAAACTTGTTGAATCAAGATCTGTATATTCGTTTTAGTATATTTACTAAACCAGATTGAGGGTAAAAGAATCCAGTTTGTCGTCAATGCCTCAACGTCGTAAGAAAAGTCACCATGTCTCCAATGACTTTTACAAGCTTCAACAGATGCATCATGGAAAGTATACCATTGTGCTGCCACACAGCTTGGTTTGGGAACTCTACCTAGAACCGCAAGAAATTGTGGACAGTCATGCTGGCAAATACTAATCCTACATTAACCTGATCCAAATTTCACACTTCCTCTCCTCCTCTCTTCCACCAAGCAAGAGGTACAACAAAAGTTTGGAAACACATACCTCGTGATTTTTGCAGAAGGGTACCGACCAGAAATGTCACTTATTTATTTTCTCCAGAGATGCTGCCTGACCCGTTGAGTTACTCCAGCATTTTGTGTCTACCTTCAAATCCAAGGACAGTTTCTTCCCATCTGTCATTAAATAAATAACAGCTAAACCATCCTATCAACCAACTAGAGAGCAGTCCTGATCCACCATCTACCTCATGGACCTTTGGACTATCTTTAATCAGACTTTATTGGAATTTATCTCCCACTAAACATTATTCCCTTTATCATATACACAGTGGACAATTTGATTGTAATCACGTATAGTCCTCCCACTGACAGGATAGCATGAACCAAAAGAGCTTCTCACTGTACATCAGTGCATGTGACAATGAACTAAACTAAATTAAACAACTGCTACTTTAGAATGGCGGAAAAATTTGGTGACTCTAGAAACTGTCTCAGTGTACTATTCCTGTACACTTGTACTTCATCTAAAATTGTGCTTCTGTATAGTAATATTTTTATTGAACTGTTTGCAAAAAAGAATTTCACTGCATCTCAGTGCACATGACAATAAAGTACCATTGATTAAACTTTATTCTCTAAATATTGCCATCATCGCTCCCCAGATTTTAACTTACACAAAAGGGCCAATTTACAGTGACCAACTAACTTAATAATGTGCAGGTGTTTGGGATGTGGCAGGAAACCAAAGCACCTGGAGGCATGGTGGTGCAGCAGTAGAGTTGCTGCCTTACAGCGCCAGAGACCTGGATTCGATCCCGACTCCATGTGCTGTCTGTACGGAGTTTACATATTCTTCCCATGACTGCATGAGGTTTCTCTGGGAGCTCGTGTTCCTCCCACAATCCAAAGACATACAGGTTTCTAGGTTAATTGGCTTGGTAAAATTGTAAATTGTCCCCTGTAAGTGTGCGGGGATCACTGGTCGACGCAGAATCAGTTGGACAAAGGGCATGTTTCCACATTGTAAATCTAAACTAAAACTAAACTCCAGGAGGAAACCCACATGGTCACAGGGGAATATGCAAACTCCACACAGATAGCCCCAGAGGTCAGGATTGACCAAGAGTTTCTGGCGTTACAATATGTGGAAGTGGCTCGCACAATCTGCAATACTGTGGCGGCCTTTTGTTCCTTGAAAGGAACGCCCAGCATCGAGTGCCCAGAAACAAACTGGAATCATCGAGGCTTGATTCCTTCTCTGTTGTCAGTTGAGTTGGAGCACTCCAACTGGATTATCTTCTTTGAGTTGGGAAATGAAATAAATCAGATGCTAGATTAGGATCAATCTTCCTCATTACTGTCGTATGATCCACCTTTCCCACCCGCATGAACCTTGAGGCGAGATTGGATTCAAAGATCTTCACAGTCGGCCGATCTCCTGAACATTAGAACTGGGCCAACACATGGGGAACAATGCAGTAACAAAGAGCTGCAGATGCTGGTTGATACCAAACTGCACCCAATTACTGCATCCGGTGTTCCCGATGTGGGCTCCAATACATTGGTGATGCTAAATGTAGAATCGATGACCGCCATGCCCGATTGCCAACCATTTAAAGTCCGCTTCCATTCCCATATTGACCTTTCTGTCCTGGACCTCCTCCATTGCCAGAGTGAGGCCCAGTGCAAATTGGAGGAACAGCACCTCATATTTCTTACACTCCAGTGGTATGAACATTAAGTTACTTCTCAGACACCCCTATCCTTCCCCCTTGCCCGCTTCCTCCACCCTAGTCAATTTTTGTTTTACCAATTCTACTATTGTACTGGTCTGAAGAAGGGTCTCGACCCGAAACGTCGCCTATCTCCTTCGCTCCTGAAATGCTGCTGCACCCGCTGAGTTTCTCCAGCCTTTTGTGTACCCTCGATTCTCCAGCATCTGCAGTTCCTTCTTTAACTCTTTGCCTACTGTTCTACACGTTGTTTCTCTTAAGATCACACCTTCCCCAGCCAACAATGGGCCTTCCAGGCAACACCCTGCTGAAGGTCATTTGTGGCTGTGTGTATTGTGGCTGGCCCCGATCAGTCCTGGTCTTTTCTCATCTCCAGCTCTTTACCACCCACCCACCCCCTATTTTCAGTCTGTAGAAGGGTCCTGACCCCAAACGCCACTCATCTTTTTCTCCAGAAATGCTGCTGGACTCACTGAGTTACCCCAGCACTTTGTGTCTCCATGGGAACAATGTTTTGTGTTTCATTGCCAACTAGTTCCCGTCAATTTATTCGCTCTAACGACTCTGAACATCTACATGTAGGAGAGAAGGAGGGGCAAAATAATGTTCCAAAAGCTGGACCTCCTGTTAGGAAATGAGGCAGGTCATGTGACGGAGGTATGCGTTGGTGAGCACTTCGGGACCAGTGATCACAATACCATTAGTTTCAATATAATTATGGAGAGAGTCTGAACTGGACCCAGGGTTGAGATTTTTGATTGGAGAAAGGATAACTTTGAGGGAATGCGTAATGATTTAAAAGGAGTGAATTGGGACAATTTGTTTTATGGGAAGGATGTAGAAGAGAAATGTAGGACATTTAAAGGGGAAATTGTAAGAGTACAGAATCTTTATGTCCCTGTTCGGTTGAAAGGAAATAGTAAAAATCGGAAAGAGCCATGGTTTTCAAGGGAAATTGGACACTTGGTTCAAAAAAAGTGAGATATCTACAATAATTATAGGAGGCATGAAGTAAATGAGGTGCTAGATGAGTATAAAGAATGTAAAAAGAATCTTAAGAAAGAAATAAGAAAAGCTAAAAGAAGATATGAGGTTGCTTTGGCAAGAAAGGTGAAAGTAAATCCAAAGGGTTTCTACAGCTATGTTAATAGCAAAAGGACAACGAGGGATAAAATTGGACCATTAGAGAGCCAGAATGGACAGCTATCTGCAGAATCAAAAGAGATGTGGTAGATATCGAACATTTTTTTTTCTTCGGTATTCACCAAGGAGAAGGATATTGAACTCTGTGAGGTAAGGGAAAAAAGTAGAGTAGCTATGGAAACTATGAGATTCAAAGAGCTGGAAGTACTGACACTTTTGAAAAATATAAAAGTGGATAAGTCTCCAGGTCCTGAAAGGATATTCCCTAAGACATTGAGGGAAGTTAGTGAAGAAATAGCAGGGGCTATGACAGAAATATTTCAGATGTCATTAGAAACGGGAATAGTGCCGGAGGATTGGCGTACTGCGCATATTGTTCCATTGTTTAAAAAGGGTTCAAAGAATAAACCTAGCAATTACAGACCTGTTAGCTTGACGTCAGTGGTGGGCAAATTAATGGAAAGGATACTTAGAGATAATATATATAAGCATCTGGATAAACAGGGTCTGATCAAGAACAGTCAACATGGATTTGTGCCTGGAAGGTCATGTTTGACAAACCTTCTTGAATTTTTTGAAGAGGTTACTAGGGAAATTGATGAGGGTAAAGCAGTGGATGTTGTCTATATGGATTTCAGTAAGGCCTTTGACAAGGTTCCCCATGGAAGGTTGGTTAAGAAGGTTCAATCTTTGGGTGTTAATGGCGGAGTAGCAAGATGGATTCAACAGTGGCTGAATGGGAGATGCCAGAAAATAATGGTGGATGGCTGTTTGTCAAGTTGGAAGCCGGTGACGAGTGGGGTGCCTCAGGGATCTGTATTGGGTCCACTGTTGTTTGTCATGTACATCAATGATCTAGATGATGGGGTGGAAAATTGGATAAGTAAGTATGCAAATGACACTAAGATAGGGGGTGCTGTGGATAATGAAGTAGTCTTTCAAAGTCTACAGAGAGATTTGGGCCATTTGGAAGAGTGGGCTGAAAGATGGCAGATGGAGTTTAATGCTGATAAGTGTGAGGTGCTACATCTTGCCAGGACAAATCAAAAATGGGACGTACATGGTAAATGGTAGGGAATTAAGGAATGCTGTGGAACAGAGGGATCTAGGAATAACTGTGCATAGTTCCCTGAAGGTGGAATCGCATGTAGATAGGGTGGTAAAGAAAGCTTTTGGTGTGCTGGCCTTTATAAATCAGAGCATCGAACATATGAGTAGGGAAGTAATGTTAAAATTGTACAAGGCATTGGTAAGACCAATTCTGGAGTATGGTGTACAATTTTGGTCGCCTAATTATAGGAAGGATGTCAACAAAATATAGAGAGTACAGAGGAGATTTACTAGAATGTTGCCTGGGTTCCAGCAACTAAGTTACAGAGAAAGGTTGAACAAGTTAGGTCTTTATTCTTTAGAGTACAGAAGGTTAAGGGGGGACTTGATTGAGGTCTTTAAAATGACGAAAGGGATAGACAGAGTTGACGTGGATAAGCTTTTCCCATTGAGGGTAGGAAAGATTCAAACAAGAGGGCATGACATGAGAATTAAGGGACAGAAGTTTAGGGGTAACATGAGGGGGAACTTCTTTACTCAGAGAGTGGTGCTGTGTGGAATGATCTTCCTGCAGAAGTGGTGGAGGCAGGATCGATTTTAACATTTAAAAGTAAAATGGATAGGTATATGGACGGGAAGGGAATGGAGGGGTATGGTCTGAGTGCAGGTAGATGGGACTTGGGGAAAATAAATGGTCGGCACGGACTGGAAGGGCCGAGACGGCCTGTTTCCGTGCTGTAATTTTTATATGGTTATAAGCTCATTCAAGTTTACTTTTATCTATAACAATTTAAGAGTGGCTGACTTAATGCAAGAATTCTTTCTAGCCTCTGAGCAACTGTCCCTTAAATAATATTATCTGCTAATTAAATGTTTCCAATTAATCAGCAACAGGGCCGAAGAGTGTTTTCAATTTTCAAGTTTGTGAACCTAAATTTCATTAGCAGTCCTCTCTACATTTTTTAATAAGAGTGATATGAGTAGCAAGAGGTTAGCAGAATCTTCAATTTTCTTTAGTGTTCCAGCAGACTGGAGAAGCTGATAGAAAATCAAATAGAAAACTAAAATGCAGTGCAAACTTGGCAACAAATCTTCGGTCAGCATTTTATATCAATGAGGCTGCCAGCATTGATGGGTGTAAGATATAGCCTAGGAGTTGTTTCTTGCTGGAAAGTACATAGTGTGATTTTCACATCCAGTTATTACAAGGATTCATCCAAAAATGTAAATTGCTTCATCATACTTTGATAGTAAACCTGTAAGTATGGGAATAACACTTCCGCCCAAGTGACTTCTGCTCCATGGCTCAGAATACGCCACACAATGCATCATTAAGTGACGACCTTTCACTTCAACAAGGGATAAATCCTAGGGACTAGAACTTGACTACAGTTAGAGTTAAGCTTCTCCCTCCCACCCCCACCTCAATCTGAAGAAGGGTTCAACCCGAAATGTCGCCTATTTCCTTCGCTCCATAGATGCTGCCTCACCCGCTGAGTTTCTCCAGCATTTTTGTCTACCTTCTATTTTCCAGCATCTGCAGTTCTTCCTTAAACATCAGTTAGAGTTAATCTACCTGGAGTGTTACGTACAGTTTTGGTCTCCAAATCTGAGGAAATACATTCTTGCCATAGAGGGGGTACAGAGAAGATTCACCAAACTGATTCCTGGGATGTCAGGACTTTCATATGAGGAAAGACTGGATAGACTCGGCTTGTACTCGCTGGAATTTAGAAGATTAAGGGGGGATCTTATAGAAGCTTACAAAAATCTTAAGGGGTTGGACAAGCTCGATGCTGGAAGATTGTTCCCGATGTTGGGGGAGTCCAGAACAAGGGGTCACAGTCTAAGGATAAGGGGGAATTCCTTTAGGACCGAGATGAGGAAAACATTCTTTACACAGAGAGTGGTGAGTCTCTGGAATTCTCTGCCACAGAAGGTAGTTGAGGCCAGTTCATTGGCTATATTTAAGAGGGCGTTAGATGTGGCACTTGTGGCTAAAGGGATCAGGGGGTATGGAGAGAAGGCAGGTACGGGATACTGAGTTGGATGATCAGCCATGATCACATTGAATGGCGGTGCAGGCTCAAGGGGCCGAATGGCCTACTCCTGCACCTATGTTTCTATGTTCTATGTTAGGTACTCCTCCCTCAGAGGCATGGGAAGGATAGAGAATCAGATATCAGATAATAGTCAGATTTAAAAAAAAGTTTTACAGGGTCATATTACCTGAGATAGGATGTCAACAGGGGTTGATAAGAGACTAAATGATAAACTTTTGGAAAAGGCATGACTGAGCTATTCACTGAGAACTTTGTAATAGTGCTTCCCGTGGAAGTGGGCATTCCAAAACAACCAAATGTGAGAGGGCTATTAGGGTACTGGTTGGTGTAAGTGGCATTGTAAAGGCTACTACACCTATTGAAGGGATCAGCAGGAGGCACACACTGTAAAAGGGAGCCAGTATCATTCAAGACCCTACTATCGCGAATAAGGTACAGGAGTCTGAAAACATGACCGCCACGTTCAAGGACAAGCATCAGGCACTTGAACTCTACATAACACTAACCTAGTATTTGAGATATTAATTATTTTGTATTTATTGTACATTGTCAATTGCATTGTGTTTACAGACCTATTATATTGCTGCGAGTAGGAATTTCATTGTTTCATTATCAGACCATATGGCAAGTATACACTCTTGTTTGTGGTCAAAAGAAGCTTATGGAAGAAAATATGAATCAGTAGTATGGATACAAAGCTGGTAATGACTATTTGGGGTAAAACTACGACAAAAATGTTGACATTTTCAAAATAAACAAATCTTCTAAGTATTGCAAATAGTGAGGTAAAGTCCAAAATCCGTGGAATGGTTGAGTGGTGTCCGATAAAAATGAGAAGGGTTACTCTCTGAAAGGCAAACAAAAGGAGAGAAAGCACGCGCCAGAACGTTATTTTAAAAAGTATGCAAGATAAGAGACATGTGGGGATGTGTGCACAAATCTTTGAAGATGTTAGGACAGGTTAAGGAAGCATTTCATAAATCATTTGGGAACCTGGGCATTATTAGCAGACGATGGAGTATTAAGGTTATGCCTAACTAGCGTAAAAGACTGAATCAGCCCCAGTTGCTGTAGACTGTCCACCACATTTCAGGAAGAACGTGAATGGTTTAAAATACATAAGGGAGATTTACAAGCTACAAGCAGGGTAAGATTGAGCTATAATAACAAGCAAGAAAGTACAGGATGTTTCAATCTTGAGGCTGAAGAAGAGTCCCAATTAATACGTCACTCTGAAGAAGGGACCCCACACAAAACACCGGTCTGACGAAGGGCCCAGATTGAAATGCTAGTCTGAAGAATGGTCCCAACCCAAAACGCCAGTCTGATTGAAGGATCCTGACCAGAAGCAGCACCTATCCATGTGTTCTACAAAGATGTTGCCTGTTACTTCAGCGCTTTGTGTCTTTTATTTGGTAAACCAGTATCTGCAGTTTTTTGTTTCTACTTTCTTCTTTTCTTTCTTTTCCTTGTGCAGAGGCAAGTTGAGGTCTTTATGGAAGTGTTTAATATTATAAAGCTTCTAGTTAGAAAAACCACTGGAGGAACTGCTTCTAATCTCTGCCGAATCGATAACCAAAGATTGGAGGTGATCGGCAAATGAATCAAAGACAAAAGGTGAGTCATAGAGTCATGGAGTGATACAGTGTGAAAATAGGCCCTTTTCCCCAACTTGCCCACACCAGCCAACATGTCCCAGCTACACATCCCACCTGCCTGAGTTGTCTATATCCCTCCAAACTTGTCTTATCCATGTACGTGTATTGTTCATTGAAAGATACAGTATGGAAATAGGCTCATCGGTTCATCAAGTCCACGCCAACACCAACCATCGATCGGCGGTACAGTAGCGTAGTGCTAGAGCTGCTGCCTTAGAGTGCCTGGTACGATTCAGATTATGGATGCTCTGTATGGAGTTTGTATGTTCTCCTTCTGACCACGAGGATTTTCTCCGGGTGCTCCAGTTTGCTCTCAAGTTCCACAGACACAGGGCTGGATTTGGATGAAGAGAGGCCGTAGGCTATTCCACTTGTGAGGCCCCTCCCAAACCCCCACGACGAGAGGAAGAGGGAAGAGTCCACCAGATTGACACCGATGTGCAGCTGAGCGTGGCCAATGAGATAAGGGCTGGAATGCTGCGCTTTTTATTTATTGCCAGTGTTAGTGTCGAGTTATCGGCTTAAAACACTATTATTCTGAAATGGAGGGCAAGGAAAATTACCGAAGTGTTGTTTGGAGACTACAGTGCATTGTGACAGCATATGTCACAGCAAAGGCCTACAACAGTGTCAAAAATATTATACACAAGGCCCGTACAAAGTTTTTCAAAAAGGTTGGCAAGGCAGGATTACAAAAATTTTATGTGAAATAAGTGCACGCAGTGCATATCAGAAGCGTGAAGCTCAAAGACCCTTGCGGCCGGGGTCCAGGGCCCTGGAAGCTCTGCAGTTTTAGATGCTCTCTGGTGCATTCTGAGCCTTATTTTGGATCATTTCTGCACCAAATTTATGACCAATATTTCAGAAATAATTTGGGTTGAGTGGTTGGAATGGGATGATTGGGATCATTGTTGTATACATTTTAAAAAAAAATCAGGAATTGAAGCCGTCTTTATTTTAATAATCAAGTTGTATTGTAAAACATTATGTAAAATGTTATAAAGGAGCATGCAAGCACTGCAAATAAAATATTGTAAGTTTTTGCAGTAAATCACCTATTTTTAGAAAATGTTTTGTGTGTTGATTTGATTGCCTGTTATTGTTCGACTGTGTTAATGTGGAATACATATTTTTCAGTATTGTTATCAAGGAAAAGAAAGCAGTTCCAATTGTTTGATATTATTCAAATGGAAAAGAAAATATAATTGCTACCTTAATTTTGCAATCCCCCTTTAATAATCCCACCTCTCCCCCCTCCTCCTCTACTTCTCTCTCAAACCTCTTCTCAAATCTTGTTCCGGCCAAGATGTTTTTTTCCCCCAGAGTTAAAAAATCTCTAGATTTTGAGGACCTAGGCTTCAGCCGATGAAGCCTATAGGTAATTCCGGTCCTGCCGAATCCTGTCCAGCCCTTAGCTTGTAAATCTGGCCTTGCACAGACATACAGGTTTGTGGGTTTATCAGCTTCTGTAAATTGTTCCTAATGTGCAGGATAGTGTATGGGGTGATCACTGGTCATCTTGGACTCCGTGGGCCAAAGGGTCTGTTTACACGCTGCATCTCTAAAGTCTAAAGATCAACAATTGATACCAGTTCATTGTTTTCACATTTTGCAACCACTCCCTACAATCTGGGTGCAATTTACAGAGACTGATTAACACACAAACCCCCCCAAATGCCATCTCAACGGCAGTCCAGTCCGCCCGCTCCCACCTCGACAACAGAGACACCTACGTGAGAATGCTGTTCATCGACTATAGCTCAGCATTTAACACCATTAACACCCCTCAAAATTGATCACCAAACTCAGTGACCTGGGCATCAACCCTCCCTCTGCAACTGGATACTGGACTTCCTGACTAACAGACCACAGTCTGTTAGGTTGGACAACCACACCTCTTCAACCCTCACCCTGAACAGCAGCGTACCACAGGGCTGTGTACTGAGCCCCCTCCTCTACTTCCTCTTCACCTATGACTGCACACATGTTCATGGTTCTAACACCATCATCAAGTATGCAGATGATACAATGGTGATTGGACCCATCAGCGACAATGATGAGTCGGCCTATAGGGAGGAGGTTCAGCTCCTAGCAGCATGGTGCGCTGACAACAACCTGGCTCTTAACTCCAAGAAGACCAAGGAGCTCATTGTGCACTACAGAAGGTCTAGGGGCTGCACGCACACCCCCATCCATATTAACGGGACAGAGATGGATCGTGTTTCTAGCTTCAGGTTTCTGGGGGTCAACATCTCTGATGACCTCTCTTGGACCCACAACTCCTCAACACTGGTCAAGAAGGCTCACCAATGTCTCTTCTTCCTGAGGAGACTAAAGAAGGTCCATCTGTCTCCTCAGATTCTGGTGAACGTCTACCGCTGTACCATCGAGAGCATCCTTACCAACTGTATTACAGTATGGTATGGCAACTGCTCTGTCTCCAACCGGAAAGCACTGCAGAGGGTGGTGAAACCTGCCCAACGCATCACCGGTTCCTCACTCCCCTCCATTGAGTCTGTCCAAAGCAAGCGATGTCTGCAACGGGCACACAGCATCATCACGGACTGCTCTCACCCCAGCCACATGCTGTTTACCCTCCTCCCATCTGGGAGGCGCTCCAGGTCCCTCCGTTGCAGGACCAGCAGGTTCAGGAACAGCTTCTTCCCTGCGGCTGTTACAATACTTAACCATGCACCTCGGTGATTACCAGTCACCCCCCGGACACTCCTTCCCCCAGTCTAATTGCACTACTGATACTGTTTGGACATATATATTTTACCGTTCATTATTCTAAGTTTGCTCTTCTGGGGAGATGCTAACTGCATTTTGTTGTCTCTGTACTGTACACTGCACAATGACAATTAAAGATTGAATTGAAAAAAACGTGCAAACACCCCACAAACAGCATCCGAGGTCCAGATTGAACCCGGCTCTCTGAAACAGTGAGGCAACAGCTCTACCGCTGCACCACTGTGACGTCCTTTCCACAATGAGCTTCAGTTTAGTTTAGTTTAGAGATACAGCATGGAATCCCCACACACTAACACTATCCTACACACACTGGGGACAATTTACTCAAGCCAATTAGCCTAAAAACCGCTAGGTCTTTGTAGTGTGGTAGAAAACAAGAGCTGCTGGAGGAAACCCACACAGTCATTACGAGAACATAAAACTCCATACAGACACCACAGCTAGTCATGATCGAACCCGGGTCCCTGGTGCTGTAAGATAACTCTACCGCTGCGCCACCGTGCCGCTGTTACAATTTGAGTGTCCTTCCATCCTAATAATTGTATCAACAGTTGTTATTTTATTACCAATTCATCATCTGTGAAGCAAAAGGCAGCACTTCAGCCATGACCCAACCTTTGCACTGCTCTAATTCCGTGTTGCAGTTGTTAAAAATTGTGGCCTGGATGTCTTGCATGAACGAATAAAATTAAAGTGCAGCTCTGATCAAGAATCTCAACTTCTATCATGTATAAAACATATTTTGCTAAACACCGTATAATTTCAGCATTTTTTGTTACAATTGCTTTCTATTCATCTGCACTCTCTACACTTAAAGGAATCGAGTTGCCAGGCAACTGTCTGTTTGATAACTACTGCTTGAAACATCCAATGAAATGATGAAATAAGTAATTCATGTGGAAAATAATTTATTTTTAAAGTATAATTACAGTAATAGTATAATGGGATACATTAAGGAATTTAACATGCATTTAAACTGGCTAGACCAGCAATGTTCATAATGAGGTCTTAAACTGACCCGTTTAGATGAACAATTAGGAGATTTACATTAGCAAAGCAGGGAGTTTGACGTGAATTGTTCTGATGGTTAAATCTGCAATCTGGGCACAAAATCCAGATTTCAGATTTGAGAAAATGTCTTTAAAAATGCATGCAGGGTCCAGCTAACCTATAGGTCTATCCATGTTCTTCAGGGATACTGCTGACCTGCTGAGTTACTCCAGTACTTGTGTGTGTGTGTGTTTTTTTGCCCAGAACCCAGCTTCCCTGATGCTTTCCCAAATGAACTGACTTTTGTTAACGCCATAGAAGTTGCTAGCCTGCTTTTACTGTACTCGTGTAATGGACTGACAGTTGCTGGAAAAACAAAAAATACAGAATAGGTCACCCACCTACTCCATCTGTTTTGCTTTTCTATTAATTTGGGTCTGCTCCACACTTCAACTTCTTTCATTTATCTTTGTCATATCTCTACCGTTACAAAATATTACCATTCCCAGTTGACCCAGAACCCTTCAACCTTGTTTTGGAGAGAGCTCTTGATTTTCCTTCCCCTTTGAATGGAAGAATGCTAAATTTTAAACCAGCTTGCTCTAGAATCCTCTGCTGAAGAATGTCCACCAAATTAAATCCATTTAACATTCAAACTTTCATGCACATATCTATATAATTAAAACTCAAATCTTGCCCACTTCCTGTTTGCGCTGCATATTGATTTTAGAAAAAACACTACCACTTATGGCTGTGATATTTGGCCATCTTAATCAGAGTCCCACTTCGCCGCGCAGGAGAAAAGGATTTTTCCCATTGATGAAAAATAAAAGACTTATTGATGTTTAAAAAATGTTGAGATTCTCTCTCCTGTCAATCAAGCCATGAAGGCCACGCCCCTTCCGGTGGGAGGGAGGCAGAACTATAAAACCCAGAAATGTGGACTGCCTCAGTCTCTGCTAGATGTGGGAGTGAGAGGTCATGACTCTCAGTCTGAGCTGTGAATAACACTGAACACATGTCCACTAAACAGTGAGTGGTTTTACTGACCTGGGAATGCCCTTAATGTGGTTTGAAAAAGCAAATATGGTGGTGGGCAGTTGGTTTGAAAAAGTAAAGCAAATGTGGTGGTGGTTGGTTGGTTTGAAGAAGGAAAGCAAATGTGGTGATGCTGGTTGGTTGGTTTGAAGAAGCTTATAATTAAAAGTCTAAACTTGACCATTTCCTGTTTGCAATGTATATTGATTTTAGAAAAAACAATATTGCTGTGATTTTTGGCCATCTTTCTCAGAGAGTCCCCCTCCGCTCCTCGTGTGCGGAGTATTTTTTCCCATCGATGAGAAATAAAATTATTAGTGTTTAATAAATTGTGAGATGCTTCCCATGGTCAATCACTCCGTGATGACTATGCCCCTTCTAGTGGGAGGGGGAGGGACTATAAAACCTGGAAGTGTGGGCATGGCTCAGTCTCTGCAAGATGGGGGAGAGAGAGGTCATGACTCTGTCTGAGCTGTGAACCAACTGAACACATTGAATGTCTACAGAACTGTGAGTGTGGTTTTTATGTGGTGTTTTATGCGGTTTTGTGGTGGTTTCACCCTGCTTGAAATGGTATGAAACTGCATTTGAATTTGGTGGACCTACGCCCTGCATGAAATGGTATGAAACTGCATTTGAATTTAGTGACCTTGTGCCCTGCTTGAAATGGTAGGAAACTGCATTTGAATTTGGTGGCCTTGCACCCTGCTTGAAATAGTATTTCAAGGAATAGCCGTGAGTCAATTGCCAGCCCACCAGCCGTGAGTGAGTGAGCTGCCAGCACGCTAGGCTTGAGTGACTGAGCTGCCAGCCCAAGAATCCATTCGGCCCACAATGTCCATACTAGCCCTCTGTATACTCATCTTAGTGCTCCAGAAAGCCCCCCCCCCCCTCCCCCCCACACTGACCACCAATATTAGAATTGGTGGAGAGGTGGAATATGGCGTTGGGGGACCAGCCCTCCCATGTGAACATGGGACCCAATAAATCCGACTTGGTCTAGTCTAATATTAAACGCATGGGCATTAGCCATACTTACACAGGCTGACCTTGCAATTTCTCTCTCAAATCTTTCTGTCTATTTCAAGATTGATCCTTTCTACGCAGCAGTTGCTAAATCTTAAAATTCCTCAGAATTGGTGATCAATCAAAGGATCATGCTTGCGCCTGAAGAAGGGTTTCGACCCGAAACGTTGCCTATTTCCTTCGCTCCATAGATGCTGCCTCACCCGCTGAGTTTCTCCAGCATTGTTTTCTGCCTTCATTCTTGTTAAATGTATCCAGCTTTCTCTGCTATTTACATTGAACAGGAAAGTACACTTGGATTCACACCTATTTCCCACCCTCTCTGTCTACACCTACATTCAGTCTGAAGAAGGGGCCGACCCGAAACGTCACCCTTCTTTTTTTCCAGAGATCCTGCCTGACCTGCCGAGTTCCTCCAGCACTTTGTGTCTTTCTTTGGTGTAAACCAGCATTTGCATTCCTTTCTATACCCTACGTTCTTTCCTCCGGCTTCACAATTTGCAACTACAATCCTTTTGTCTTGCATCTTTCTTGTCATTTCTGGCCTTTGTCCAACTATTTCCCTATCAAATCCCCCCTTGCCTGTTACCTGCCATGCTTTGCCCTGCTCCTCCTCTCTTCTAGTTATCTCCTCCCACAACTATCAGTATGAAAGAAGATCCCAACCTCAAATTCACCTATCCATGTTCTCTGGAGTTGCTGCCTGACCTGTTCAGTTTGTATCTTCTATTGGAAAGTGCAGCATAAGAACAACCACTTTACCCACAATGCCTATGCCAAGCCAAACTAATATCATCTGCCTGCACATCATCCATATCATTCTATTCTCTCATATTCATGAGACTATCTAAAAGCCTCTTAAATGCTACTATTGTATCGGCCTCCATCATCATCCAGGGCAGTGCGTTCCGGGCATCAACCACACACTATGTAAAAAAAACTTCCCCTGCATATCTCCTTTAACCTTTGCCCCTTTTACCATAGGAATTTACGATTTCGAGTAACTGCTTTCTTCTGTATCTCAAAGGTTCCAGCAATATTTTTTTTAATTTTCTGCCCTCATTGATATCCCTCAATTTACACTCCGCCGGGCATATCAGTTATGATTTGTCACCACTCTGTCTTAAATGGCACTGGCAACATCTTAGTGTGAAGTTGAGGTTCAATCCTGACCTCGGGAATTGTTTTTTGCGGAGTTTGCGTATTTTCCCAACCACTGCATGGGTTTCCTTCGGGTGCTCCGGCTTCCCCCCCCCCCCCCCCCCCCCCGTATATAGGGAATTAATCCAAAAGTGGGATAACATAGAACTAGTGTAAATGGATTATCATGGTCGGCATGGACTCTGTCAGTAGAAGGGTCTGTTTTCATGCTGTATCTCTAAAACTAAAATTACACTGCATCCTCTGCCCTTCACTCTTTCACAGACATGCTCTTTACTCTCTACCTCAACACCTCCTCGGTAACTTGAAACACATTTGCTTTCTCATTTTTCAGTCGTCAACCCGAGACATAAACTCTACAGGGAACAAGAAATGGGAGTGGGCACTGGAATGCAATTCCATGGATGGCTCAGCAAACAGTGCTTCCATTAATGGCCTCTTGAGGATCAATGCTGAACATTCAGACTGAGCTGCACATCCAAGTTGAAGTACTGAGATTCCAAAGAGAAATAACTAATAAATTAAATAGTTACTTTCAGATTAGTATATTATTGTCACGTGTATGGTGGAACACTGAAAACCTTTTTTGTTGCGTGTTATCCAATCAGTGAAAAGACTATACATGATACCAATCCACCCATCCACAGTGTACAGATGTAGGATATAAAGAATAATATTTGGTGCAAGATAAAGTCCAGTAAAGTCATAGAAACATAGGAAATACGTATAGGAGTAGGCCATTCGAGCCAGCACCGCCATTCAATCTGAATATGGCTGATCATCCAAAATCAATACCCTTTTCCTGCTTTCTCCCCATATCGCTTGATTCCGTTAGTCCTAAGAGCTATATCTAACTCCCTCTTGAATACATCCATTGAATTCACCTGCACTGCCTTCTGTGGCAGAGAATTCCACAGATTCACAACTCTTTGGGTGAAAAGGTTTTTTTTTCCTCATCTCAGTCTTAAATGGCCTACCCCTTATTCTTAAACTGCGACACTGGACTCTACCAATATCAGGAACATTCTTCCTGCATCTAGCCTGTCTAATCCTTTAAGAATTTTAAATGTTTCAATAAGATTCTCCTCTCATCCTTCTAAATTCCAGTGAGTACAAGCCCAGTCAATCCATTCTTTCACCATATGTCAGACCTGCCATTCCGGGAATTAATCTGGTGAACCTACGATGCACTCCCTCAATAGCAAGAATCCTTCCTCAAATTAGGAGATCCAAAACGGCACACAATACTCCAGGTGTGGTCTCACCAGGGCCCTGTACAACTGCAGTAGGACCTCCTTGCTCCTACACTCAAATCCTCTGGTTATTAAGGCCAACATGCCATTCACTTTCTTCACTGCCTGCTGTACCTACATGCTTACTTTCAGTGTCTGAGGTACAGGGACACCGAGGTCTAATTGCTCCTCCCCTTTTCCTAATCTGACACCATTCAGATAATAATTTGTCATCTTGTTCTTGCCACCAAAGTGGATTAAAGTCCGATTAAAGATAGTCTGAAAGTCTCCACCGAGGTATACTAGACCGCTCTCTAGTTGGCAATAGGATGGTTCATTTGACTGATAAAAGCTAGGAAGAAACCATTCCTGAATATGGAGGAGTGCGTTTTCAAACTTCTGTACCTCTTGTCTGATGGGAGAGGGGAGCAGAGGGAGTGGCGGCGGTGAGACTGGTCCTTGGTTATGTTGGTGGCCTTGCCGAGGCAGTGTGCAGGAAATGACTTCAGGAATCAAAGCGGTACACATACTCCAGTTTGCATTGTCAGTGCCATAATAGAGACAGTTGAAAACTTCAAATATCTAAGAGTCAATATCACCAACAATTTCTCCTGGACAGCTCATATTGGAGGAATGACCAAGAAAGCACCAAAACACCTCTACCTTCTTTGAAGGCTGAGGAAGTTGGGCATATCCCCTACAAATATCACCAATTTCTACAGATACACCATGGAAAGCATTTTATCAGGATACATCACAGCTTGGTTTGGGAACAGGTCCATGCAAGTCCGCAAGGAATTGCAGCGAATTGTGGACGCAGCCAGACCATCGCGCAAACCAACCTCCCTGCTACTGATTCCATTTATACCTCACTCTGCCACGGCAAGGCCAGCAGCATAATCAAGGACGAGTCGCACCCTGGCCACTCCCTTTTCTCCCCTCTCCCATCACACAAAAGGTATAGAAGTGTGAAAACGCACACCTCCAGATTCAGGAACAGTTTCTTCCCAGCTGTTATCAGGCAACTGAATCATCCTTCCACAACCAGAGAGCGGTTCTGAACTACTTTCTATCTCATTGGTGACCCTTGGACCATCCTTGATTAGACGTTGCTGGCTTTAACTTGCATTAAACGTTATTCCCTTATCATGTACACTGTAAATGGCTCGATTGTAATCATGTATTGTCTTTCTGCTGACTGGATAGCACAGAACAAATGATTTTCACTGTACCTTGGTACGCATGACAATAAACAAAGCTGAAACTGAAGTGTTGATGGAGTCAATGGAAGGAAGGTTGATTCATGTGATGATCTAGTCCACAGATCTCTGCAATTTCTTGTGGTCTTGGATGGAGCTGTAATGCATCCTGCTAAAATGCTTTCTCCAGCGTATATACAGAACTACTAGTTTGACTACTGATATTTGGCTTCAGAAGACCTAACCCTGCATATGTATTAGACAGCAGTTAGTCATTAATAATTTAATGGACAAATAATGGTGATTTAAAAGCTTAAACAGGAAGTGGACTGTGGTGAAGGCAGAGAGGCAAGGGACAGGGGAAGAAATTTAGGTTGAGGGGGAGGATTTTGAGGAGCAGAAGGGATCTCAAAGGGGCAGGAAAGAAATTATGTTTCCCCTTATTTTTGTCTTTTTTTGGATCCTGCACTATTTAAAAAACTCTCTGGCCTTTGTCCTTGTTTGCTTGCTCTAACTTCAACATGTAAGCTGATGCCAGCTGGAGTCCAACAGCTGTGCAGATATAAATATTCAAAATCTCTCTCTTCTCTGCAGTAAGAAACTGCTGCCTCCCCTCTGTGTCTTTGTGAAGTGCCATATGACCCCCATGCAAACTGATCGTCAGTACTTCTCTGTAGCTACTGCAAAGATCCTAATCATCTCTTTTCTCTCTGCAGTACGAAAAAAGACTGCAAAAAGTAATTGCAAATCCTTGCTATTCCACATCCACAAATCCCAGAAGTGCAAGATAGCATCCACATATTCTTGAGAACTGAATTATTCTGCTTTTCACAGTTAACACCAAGCAAAATAAAAATCCAGCTGATCTCCAAGGGAATGTTTTTTTAATACTTCTGATGTTAATACTGAAACAGAAGTGGACACAAACAGCAAGTGAAGGAAATGCCTTTTCATCTCACTAACCATTGTACCACTTTAGTCTTTAATCTTCAATCAAGTTTCAGTTCACTGGTGCTCCAGGATCATTCTGATAGAATGCTGCACCATCTCGGTTGTGATCCTATGCTATGATCCTGTGAATGGTTCAAAGTTACAGAAATGTATTAATCTGTACCTTGTAAATCCCTGTGTAATCCATAATGCAAAATGGATCAGGGTTAAAAACTTGTTTTGGGTTTCAAACAGTGAAAATGTTCAGGCAAGCCAAATGATCTTTTTTTTATCCTCAATGAACTGTTTCATTTTCACTGTATAATAGTAACAACCCATTGAAAACTCCAGCATCACATTACATTTTATAATAGTTCCCACTCTTTTGCAATAAGATTAATACTGTCCTCAAAATTGAATGTGGGATTGCAAGCAGAATATAGGTTCTGAAAGTATGCAGCGGTTTAAAGTATCTTGTGAATAAATATTAATAAGCGCCATATGCATACCGGAGGAACAGCACCTGATATTCCACTTGGGTAGCTTACATCCTAAAGGTATAAACACTGAATTCTCCAAATGTAGGTAATTAACCTACACCCCTTCACCCATTTCTCAATTTCCTCCCCTCGAGCCCTTCCACCTATTCCTTCCTCTGGCTTCACATTTCACTCCATCTCTCTCATTCCTTTTGTCTTTTCATCTCTGGCCTTTGTCCAACCACCTGCCAATCACAAGCCTCCCTCACCTGTATCCACCTATCACTTGCCAGGCCTGCTGCTGAAGCTCTGGGCCGGTCTCCGAGAAAGGCCACACCAATCCAGTTGTTAGGCTACGGGGGGGGGGGGGGAAGAGAGATGCGACAAAGAGAAAAGTCGCATCTCCGTCGAGGTAAGTGACTGAAAACGGTTTTCCCCTATTCCCCCCACACTAAAACATACATTTAAACTTACTAAAACATTACAAAAGTCAAAAGGATAAACACGCTGCTGGCGAGGCAGCCGCTCGCAGCGCCACCTCATTATGGTGTTGATTATTAGCATTTATTCATTATGTTGTACATGGTATAGGAATATATAGTCTATACCACTAAATAATCTTCCTGTGACTTTGAAACATAAATTATGGTGGTTACAATGGATTCAAGTGAAACCTCTTCAGCCGACAACAATGTTACAGACTTTATTACCAGCTCCATGTCTTTATGGATTGGTGCCTTCAGGGGTTCTAACAAAACCACATGAGTAAATTGGGGTTAGTTCTATAATTGTTTTACTTTACTGAAATGAAGTTCACTGTCCAATTTGCAGCATAGTCATAGAGTGATACAACACTGGGTCAATGTAGCAGTGAAAAGATGCAGTAAATTAGTGGTCAGTGCTATCTCTGACAACCTGATTAGTTGTTAAGGGTCTGAAAACTTTGACCATGAGAATAACTGAGGGAAGTGAAAGAGTTTGTTTCCACATCTGAGAACATGAGAAGCATTTAGATATGGTATAGCATCATTCTGTCTTAATTCTTACATGATGAAAAGTATTTTTAAATAATCAATGCAAAAGTAAGAATGGAGCCAAAAAGTGAATGACCTTTCTCCTGCAGTATGGACTATCAACAAAATACACTGTAGTGACTCAGCACCACAGAGCCAGTAACACCACCATGGATTTTATGAGTTGACTTCCCTGCAGTCAAGACTTCAACAATTCTAATTGACTTGTCACAGCTAATGCAACCACCACCATCCTACATCTGATATTGTCCACTGAATCAAGGCCCAAATTCCGAACAAAATGCTAAAGACACAACACCATGGTGGCACAGTGCCACCAGCTTGTAGAACTGTTGCCTCACAGCACCAGAGACCCTGGTACGATCCTGACCTCAAATTTGCAACCTTCTCCCTGTGACTGGATTTCTTCTGGGTGCTCCAGTTTCCTCTCACATCCCAAAGATTTGCGGTTTTGTCGGTTAATTGGCCTCTGTAATATTGCCCCTAAGGTGTAGGAAATAGAAAAAAAAGTGGGGTCACTTAGAACTGATGAAAATAGTTGATTGACGGTTGGCATGGACTCGGTGAGTTGAAGGGTCTGTTTCAATGCTGTATCTCTAAACTAAACGCCCAGCCCGGAGATGGCTATCCTAGATCCAACTTGCCATTCTCAGCAGCCTGTTCCCTTGACACTTGTGAGCAAACGGTCTCCATTTTCTTCCATTAGCTCTGTGGAAGAAAAGCGTCTGTGAATGTTTTCACATGCAAGGCCATCCCGCGGCATTCAAAGCCGTGGAGAGCACTCTACATGAAGTTTCCTGTATGGTATTGCTTTTGAGGTACAAAGGAGTTTTCACGCTAGAGACTATTTGATTCAGGCAGCAACAATTTCAACAAGCCAAACATTCTACTTTCAGCGAAAAAGTTCAAAAGTAACTCAAAGCTAGAATGAATGTGCTTTTTAAGATTTCAAGTTTTTTTGCTAGCTAGACACAAAATGCGAGAATAACAGTGGGTCAGGCAATATCTCTGGAGAAAAAGAAATGTCAACGTATTTTGCAGTGAAAATAGATTTCCATTAACTACCACAAACTCTCCAGGCTTCAGGTCTGTGGAGTGACCGAGCAGCAGCATTGGAGAGTTTACCGGAGTTTCTATTTAAATTAAAGCAAGATCTGCCTTCTCATCTTTGACTTTTATTTTGGCATAGTACGTGGCTCTATTCATCAGGTCCACTTTTGCTCTCTGCTTGTTAGTGACCACATGTGTTGATAGTGACAAATAGTGCATTTGTCACTATCAACACATCTTCAGAGACGTCTTCAAAGAGTTTCTGGTCAGAATCCTTCTTCAAACTGAAACAGGTATCTGTGCCAGGTATCTGTGCATGTTTCACCAGGTATCTGTGCATATTGCACAACTCACCAAAAGTCCCAGCTACATGCAATGGCATATTAGGACATACACTGGCACCTCTGGCTCCTGCTATCTGTGAACTACTTATATTTTAAGCTGAGCACCCAACACAGGAAATTCACTGAGAGGTCGATGTTTCCCCATTTCTCTGATAGCTCCCAGCCCAATATATATCTACCACATGGGATATGATGCCTCTTCCCTAAGCTTAAGTTCATCGGCCACCTTACTGCCAAACCAACCCTAAGCTTCAGTGAACAATGAGTGTACACTGTACCCACTGATTGCCCACCATTGATACCACACCTCACAAAATTGCCCACCAAATACCATCTCTGCTCTGTTGACCACTAACTGCACCACAACTACCAAAACTAGAACAACTCTTTTGTAAAATTGTAAATCACTGTTAGAGCAAGACAGCACTTTTCTCTCTGAATTGATATTTGCAGAAATAATGGCTGATGCACAAATGAACTCAGCTGGTACTATTCTGAGTTCTGAGGAAGGGTCTTTACCCGAAACAACACCTATTCCTTTTCTCCAGAGATGCAGCCTCACCCTTTTGAGATATTCCAGCATTTTATATCTGTCTTCAGCTATGCTATTTGGAACACACAGGTCTTCTCCCCGAGGGGAAAAAGTGATGGCTGATCTACTGCCGAGATTGGATAAATATCTATTCTATTTCCTGTTGAACAAACAATTATTATATCCTAATGACATGTGAAGACATTCAAGGTTCTCAACTGCATTGAGATAATTAATGTTTGTGTCAATCGTAAATCGTAGAGATTCTGATTCATTCCTGACCTTAAGTGCTAGCTGTGTGAAGTTTGCATATTCTCTCTGTTGCTTCGTAGGTTTCCTCTGAATGCACTGGTTTCCCCCCCCCCCCCCCCCCCCATGTCCTAAAGGGTGTATGTTTGTAGGTTAATTGACCTCTGTAAATTGCCTCTAGTGTGTAGGGAATGGATGCAAAAGTGGGAAAACATGGACTAGATTGAGCATGTGATCAGTGGCTGGTGTGGATTCAGTGAGCGGAAGGGCCATTTTTCCCTGTTGTATCTACAATCGAGCAAAAACCTTCATGGCATAAGCCAATGTGGTTGTGAGAAGAAGGAAAAGACAAGGTGAAGAGCTGGAGAGCACAGAAAACAATAGTAAGATACATAACCCACTTCATGTAAAAATCTCCCAAGCCAAGTCACTGGTAAATATCAAAAAGGACATAATGACAAGAAAGGGTCTAAAAAGAGATTTGTTCAAAGCCTTTGAGAAGGTTTTTCCTAGACAGAGGGTTGGAAAAGTATGTTGAAACATGGCAAAAAAATGGGGATAAGAGTAGAGCAGGTGCTTTGTACAAGATGTAAGCTTCTATTTTGTCAGTGTAAATATCATCAACAATTTATCCTGGTCTAACCACATTGAATGTATACCTAAGAAAGCTCAACAATGCCTCTAACTCCTCAGAAGGTTAAAGTTAAGCATGTGCATAAACAGATCTTGGGGTCCAAGTCCATAACTCCATGAACGTGGCAACGCATAGATAGAGTGGTAAAGAAGGTATTCATAGCTCGGGGTATTGCACATTGCAGCTCGTGTTGCAGCTTTATAGGACTCGTACAGATTGGATGGAGTGAGTCCACAGATGAATTTGCAAACAGAGGTTAGGATTCTTTAATATTATGGGATAGAAATTCAGCAGGAATGAGATGGTTGTCTTATAGGATAGACAATCCTATTGTCTAAAGTTCACAGAAGTTAAAGCTGAGAACTCTGAATTGAGTCAGAAATTGTTATGTTGAACCTTAACCATAGCCTGAGGGATGAGAGCAAACTCAGTTGCAAGAGAGTGGAATTGAAGGCAAGATTATACATGTTAATGGGTTCTATCATTCTATGTTTCTTCCTCTTACTATGGACCCTATACATTCAAAACTGTACAACTAAATTCTGTTTTAATACGATTTACAATTTTGCAGATTATACCACTGCAGTGTGCTGGGTCAATGGCAAGATGGAGTACAAGACGGAGATAGAGAGCTAGGAAGTAAATATCACCAAACAAGAGTGGCAGAGCGGCATAACTGCTGCCTCACATCACTCGACACCAGAGCTCAAACCCAACCATGGGTGCTGTCTGTGTGGAGTTTTCATGTTCTCTCTGTGACAGCATAGGGTTCCTTTGGGTGCTCCAGTTTCCTACCACATCCAACAGAGCTCCCGGTTTGTAGATTAATAGCCTCTGTAAATTACCACTCATGTGTAGGGAGTGGATGCAAAGTGGAATAACATAGAACTAGTGTAGATGGGAGGTTTATGGTCGGCATGGCCTCAGTGGGTAGAAGGGCCTGTTTCCATGCTCTATCTTTAAGCTAAATTTGCCCTGGTCCAACCACATCAACTCTATGGCCAAGAATGAACACAAGTGACACTATTTCCTCAGAAGACTAAGAATTTTGGCATACCTTGCTTTAGAGAAAGGGGCCCTTTGGCCCATCGAGTGTGCGCTGACCAGCGATCACCCCATTCACGAGCACTATCCTTCACACTTGGGACAATTTATAAGTTACAGAAGCCAATTAACCTACAAACCGGTACATCTTTGAAGTGTGGAACATACCCAGAGCTCCCGGAGAAAACCCACATGATCAAAAGGAGAACGTACACACTCACGTACAGACATCACCCATAGTCATGATCAAATCTGGGTCTCTGGTACTGGAAGGCAGTAGCTCTACCACTGTGCTGCCCTCTCTCCAATGAGCCACCATACAAAGCATCCTATCCAGGTGCATCACAAATTGGTTTGGCAACGACTGCCCAAGACTGCAAGAAATTGTAGTTTTGTGGACGCTGCTCAGTCCACACAAATCAGCTTCCCCCATTATTTAGATTCATACTGTCTCAGGAAAGCAGCTAAAATATTCAAGGACCATACCCACCCCAGCCATTCCCTCCTCTCCCCTCTACCGTAGGGCAGAAGATACAAAATGTTGAAAGCACAAAGCACCTGAGCCTTTGAAAAAAAATCACTGTCAGCTTCATTTTCCAAATCAAGCTACTTTACTTTGCAGTATTTATGTTTAAGCTGTGCACAGAATCTTACAGACTTCAGTTGTGTCAATATACCTGATCAGACCCCAGAGGTTTTTCTACCTTTGTACATTTAAGACATCCAGCACCTATTCTACTGTATTGAGAACCATTACCAAAACATCCCTATTAACAATCAAAATATTGCAGTGTAAATAGCAGGAAATGCTGATTATAAAAATACACACATTGCTGGAGTAACTTATCAGGTCAAGCAGCATCCTTGGAGTACATGGATAGGTGACGTTTTAGAAATACTATTAATTCATATCAGGTCAGGCGACATTAATGGATAGGGAATCAATTATCTATACTCTCCGTTGAACGATTACCAAGCTGAATGGCTACCTCTGTTTCTCTCTCTGACAGTGCCCGTTTTCAGAGTCTGTTACAACAATGGTTAGCTGCTCTCACTGTCGACTGTGTGACATTGCACACTCCGTTTGCTCCAGTGACTGCAACATACCAGTAGTTTTGGTTTTCAGCATGACGGAGCTTTCCATCAATGATATCTGGCTGCATTTGCTCATGTACGTGCCTTGACTCACTATCGAACAGTCTGCAGTGGTATCAATCTGCATGTCAATGCCCTTGTAGTTAAGAGAGATGAATGAGAATAGAAAAGGGAAAAGACTGCTGGAACAATGAGGCACAAATCTGTTTCTCTTCCCACAGATGCGGCCTGGCCTGTTGAGTATTTCGAGCATTTTCTATTTTAATATTGGACTGTCACATAGCGGTTTGCCTTACGGCTGAATATTGCCATCAACTGCAATGTTTTAATATAGCCTGCCAAACTTCTCCCTGTAAGTCAGACCCTCAAGTCCTGGCAACATCTTCATAAATGTTTTCTACGCTCTATCATTCCTATAGCAGGGTAACTAAAACTGAACACAATATCCAAGTGCGACCTCACCAACGTGTTGAACAAATGCAACATAACGTCCCAACCTCCGTAGTCAATTTCTTGACTGATGAAGGGCAATGTTCCAGAAGCCTTCTTCACTGCCTTGTCTATCAGTGACACCATATGTAGGAAACTATTTAATTGTACTCCTCAATTCCTCTGCTCTTCAACACTCCCCAGGCCCTACCGTTCACTCTGAAAATCCAACCCTGATTTGAACCTGAATGTAACATTTCGCACTTACCTGAATTCCATTTTCCACTCCTTATCTCACTTACCTAGCTGATCAATATCCAATATCCTTGATCAATGAATGAATACTTTATTGTAACATGTGACAAGTCAGTGAAATTTCTTGCCTGCATACCCAAGGTATGCAATGGTCACCACATAAAGGTGCCAATGATAACCTTCTTCACTGCCTAGGATACTGCTGTTTTTAGTAGCATTTGCCAATTTACTAATCATGCCTTGCACCTTTTCATTCAAATTGTAGATATAGATGATAAATAACAATGGGATCCCATGTGTCATAACCTTCCAGATATATGTTGATATAACTCAACATCATTCAGAGCATGATCTATGACCATGCTGAAGCCCATATGGACGACATCTATTGTCCTGTCCTAATTGAGCTGCTTGGTTACAACTTCAAAACAATCAAACTTGAGGGGCACGATCTCCCACCACAAAACCTTGCTAACTAACCCTAATCAACCCCTGTCTTTGCAGATGCATGTTTATTTTATCCCTCAAAATCCTCACCAGTAACTTCCCATGGATGTCAGGTTTACAATTCCCAGGGTTTTATTTGAAGCCCTTCTTGAACAAAGGCACATCCTTAGCCACTCTTCCTCAACTTCATCTGTGGCTAACGATGATGCATATATCGCAGCCAGGGCTCCTGCAATTTATTCTCTAGCTTCCCATGGTGTTCTTGAATATACCTGATCAGAGCCCAGAGGTTTTTCTACCTTTGTACATTTAAGACATCCAGCACCTATTCTACTGTGGGTACACAAAATGCTGGAGAAACTCAGCAGGTGCAGCAGCATTTAAGGAGCGAAGGAGATAGGCAACGTTTCGGCCGAAACCCTTCTTCAGATGGAAACCTTATTCTACTGTTTTGGGAACTATTCCCAAAACATCCCCATTAACTTTCCAAAGTTGCCTCATCTTCATATCTTCCTCCAGAGGATAAATATTCCTTGCTCATCTCCTACAGCGTCAAACATGAATTTCCTATTCTCTCCCTCGTTACTCTTTCTTCCTTTAAATACTTAAAATATATAAAGTAAATATCCTTTATATCCATTCATATTTTACTAAATCTTTAGATTATCCTCAATCTTCTGTTAAAGCAATCTCAAGCCCCCACTTTTTCCCTCCTGATTTCCTACTGTAGGTATACTCCTGCGTTATCTCTACTGTTCCAGGCATTTAATTAACCACAGCTTCTTGTACCTGATCCATGACTCCATTTTTTTTTTCCAGACCAGAGCCTCAATATTTCTTGTCATGCAAAGTTCCCATTCTATTGTCTGCCTTGACCTTCACTCAAACAGGAACATGCAGATATATAAATCTCACTTTTAAAAAATCTCTCGCTTGCTGGACATCCCTTTGGCCACAAGCAACTTGCTCTGATCAACTTTTGCATGCTGCTATCTAATAACATCAAAATTTGCCTTGTCTCAATTTAAAACGTTTGCTTATGGACCAGTTCTAGTCTCTCCCATATTTATTTTTTAAAAATAGGACTAATATTCACGGGTGCCAAAGTGCTCCCACACAGGCACCTCCGTGGCTTGCCCTGCCCTATTTCCCTCTCACTAGTAGGGCCTCTATATATTGCCTGAATAAATTTTCCTGCACAGACTCAGGAAATTCCACCTCATCTAGACCATTGACACTATCGCAGTCCCAGTCCATATTAAGAAATGTTAAATATTCTGCTAATGACCACACCATTAGTCTAGTTTAGTTTAGAGATACAGCATGGAAACAGGCCCTTTGGCCCACACCAACCCTCACATATTAACACTATCCAACACACACTAGGAACAATTTACACATACACCAAGCCAATTAGCCCACAAACCTGCACGTCTTTGGAGTGTGGGAGGAAACTGAATATCTCGGAGAAAACCCACGCAGGTCACGGGGAGAACGTACAAACTCCATACATATAAGCACCCATAGTCTGGATCAAACCTGGGTCTCATTCGCAGTAAGGCAGCAACTGTACCGCTGTGCCACTCAGAGTCATATAACTCTCTGCGATCTCCCTGCATATTTGTTCCTCCCATTTCCATTGAGACTATTTTGAGGCTATAATACATCCCAAAAAAGGTGATGATCCCCTTCTTATTTCTCAGCTCCACCCATAAAGTCTCATTTGATGATCCCTCAGTAATTGCATTTTAAACTATTGCCAGGTGTTCTTCTTAATTAAAAATACAATTCCCCTCCCATACCCCTCTCTTTCAGCCTGTTACCTCTATCCCACCTGTGGCACCTATCTGTGATATGGGACATTAAACTGCCAGTTACTCCCAAGTTATTCTTTCTTCATTTATATACTTATGACATTCTCCCTTAGCCGTGTTTCTATAATGGCTATAATATCCCACTCCCACATACCTATCCATGCATTGAGTTTATCCACCTTGCCTGTCAGCCTCTGGCATTGAAATAAATGCAATTTAATCCAAACTTCCTTCCTCGTTCACTGCCGTGCTCTTGCCTACAGGAGTTACTGGATTTCAGGACTGAATTTCAGCAGTTCAGAGCTGGAAAGACCCCCAGAGAAAGGGAATCATCAATGATGAATTGTTTCAACTCTACAAATTGGAACCAAATAAATAGTTGATTTGAAACTTCCATGGTTTGATTTGAAACTCAAAGGGAATGATGAAGTTTTCCATCATCATTGGCTACTTGGCATTCTAATCAAACATGGGCTTGGAATTGCAAACTTTCTACCATGTAGCATCATGAATCCCAATGTTATTTACTATGTTCTGATCCAAACAAAGTTGCTAAAGTGAATCCCAGTTATCGTCATGATTATATGAGATAGTCCTAGCACCTGTTCACTAATATTGCTCTAGGCATCATCTATTCAAAGGGTCGTTCAGAATGTGTCAAGTATGTATTCTGATAATGTAAGAACAATTGGCTTTACTTGAAATATAGGGCGACACAGTGGCGCTGCTGTTAAAGCTGATGCCTCTCAGCGCCAGAGAGATCCAGATTCAATCCTGACCGTGGGTGCTGTCTGTATGGGGTTCACACATTCTCCCTGTGTAGGTTTCACTGGGTGCTCCAGTTTCCTCCCACATTCCCAAGATATGCAGGTTAGTATGTTAATTGGCCTCTGTTAATTGCTCCAAATGTGTAGGGAGTGGATGAGGAAGTGGGATAACATGGAACAGGTGTGAAGGGATGATGATCGATGGTCAGTGTGGAATTGTGGAGGGCTGATGGGCCTGTTTTCATGCGGTATATAAAAACTATTGTAAACTAAAAATATGATCAAATTATTTTGTTGAAACCCATAACAGTCTACTTAATATTAAACCACAAATAAGTAGATTTATTATGAAGAACACAGAAGATGTCAAATGTAATTCCAAAAAGTAAAAATAATTTTAAGATTACATGAATCAATAATCATGTATCAATTATGTGCTTCAATTACATTCTGGGAACGTGTTTATTTGTAAAATAATTGACAAAATATAAGGTGTTCAGTTAATCGCTGAAGAATGTCGCAAAATAAATAAAAAGCCTGTTACCGACAGTGAAGGTCAGGAAGTCAATTTCCAATTTATTATTGGTGACACAATGATGACTGAGTGCTCTGGGCTGTGTTAATCTAGACTCTCCATACAAACCGTATACATTACCATTAATAAAACGCTTGGGAGGATGTAGAAGACTGCAATCAACTGTGGAGACTTGAAGGATGTTAGTAAATATCAACATTTAGTGCTGGCAATTTGTAAAAGTCTTAAAAATTGTTGTAGCCCCGTAATCAATCCCAGCTGACTGTTAATCTCCAAGCAACCGTAAAAGCTGTTAGGTCCTTGACCTATGTTGTACTTGCACTTTGTATAATAACCCCTTAATCTTAATATAATAACCCCTGTCTATGCATTCTTCATAGTGATGCAAGATTTCTATTGTTGATTTTGTGAAATAGTTCATAATTTGCATTTTGGAAAGTTGAAGTTGTGTCCGTAGAGACTGTGAAGACTAATAATTCAATCAGAGCTGTAGAAATAAACTGCACACGCTTGTTTATACCAAAGATAGATACAAAGTGCTGGAGTAACTCAGATGGTCAGGCAGCATCATTGGTGAAAAAGGATTGGTGACATTTTGGGTAGGGACCCTTCTTCAGACCGGAGTCCCAACCCAAAACGTCACCAATTCTTCTTCACGATAGATGCTGCCTAACCCGCTGAGTTACTCCAGCACTTTGTGTCTATAATTCAATCAAAGCTACTTGATATGCTGGATAAGATGCCAGGTGAACCTGTGCATCACATTTAGTGTACAAGGGCTTCTTTCAATAAGAATACGACTTTAAACATACAGCAGATGTGGCAAACCTCTAGCCCTGGGCCCAGTAAACACTGAGTAACCTCCACAAATATGGCTTTGGGGGATTTATTGAAAGTCGTCATGAATTTAAAATGAAAAGATAGAAGACACTTTAACATTTCTGTGAGCAATCCTCAGGGAATTGGCTGTCCCTGTGCAATGCAAAGCTTTAATTTGATCTGTCACAGTCATTTTTTGTTCGTAAATGAAGTAATTAATACATGGTAGTTTGGGAATATTAGCACAATGAAAGTAGGCCATACACGAAACAATAAAAGATCAGTGTACATTTCATCATATTCCCTTCAAGTCAAACTCAGAGAGGTAATGCATTCTCAGTGAGTCCTCAACCAGCTCAAACCGATTTCCCAGTTTCACAGGCAGAGTGGAGCAGCAAGTTGTGTAATGAATTGATAAGACACCAGCAATTTCTGTTCCTTGTGCAGACATTCGGGAAAATCAAGAAAAATATTCATACTCTTTCAGTGGAGACGTCAAAATCAAACTGTATCCTCCACAGTCGGTAATTTTGATGGCAGAGTCGGGGACTTAAACATCATAGGAGGGAGCTTTTTACCTTATTAATTCTGTGTTGGACCTTTTTCAGTACAATGGCATACATTCTCCTATATCCCTGAGATTACATCTTCAAGTATTTGTTAAATTCATCTTCTGCAGATCATTACTGAATTATACTTCCAAAACCAATAATAAGAAACAGGATACTGCAAGACGGTAAAGACATGGCCATATCTAATCACTCTCTGGAACAATACTGATCTTTAGATATCTGTTTATGTTCATGTTAAAGGAGCAGAATTAGGCCATTTGGCACATCGAGTCTACTCTGCTATTCAATAATAGTAAGATTAAACAAGAACTTACCAGTTTGAAGTTTGATCTTTATTTTATGAGGAGTTGCGATGAGGAACGGAGATTTCGTGAAGAACCCGCCAGCACGCATGCGCGACATTCTTCAAAGCAGCGGTGTGGAATCACAGAATCAACAACAAAGAAATTACTTGTTATAGTAAGATCGAAGAGACTCTATTTACCAGTTGACCTTATTATAGAAGGTTGGGAGCGGAGGGCACAAAATCCCTCATCGCAACTCCTCATAAAATAAAGATCAAACTTCAAACTGGTAAGTTCTCGTTTAATCTTACTATTTCATTTCGGAGTCACGTGAGTGACTTCATGAAGATTTCAAAGCTCTGTGATTTCATGCCCTGGATCATGTCCATGCTCTCACACACGCCACAATATGGATGGATAGGAGTATAATCATGTTTCAGACTGGATGTACTGAAAAATAATAATGTTTATTAATTATAAACAAAGAAAAACCCCTCACTGGGGAATAGCTATATGTTCTTGACCCACATTCAGCATGGCCTCCGCAAACATAACAGGAGCGGCAACAGGTTTGTTATAAAACCGCTGAAAAGTGGCTTCACTAGCCCAACCTGCTGTGGCAAGAATATGGTCCATGGGCTCCTCCATGACCCTTGCCGCCGACGTCGATGCAGCCCTGGTGGAATGTGATTTAAAGACATTAATGTCAATACCTGCTGTATCCAAGACGATCCTGAGCCATTTGGAGATCGTCTGAACCGACACTCTATGATGTGGTTTTTTGTGGCTATTCAGCAAATATTTCTCCATTCCCCTTAGAGTCCGCGTCACTTTAATATAGTGACAGATACGGGTGGCTAAACATAGCCTCACATCAGCGGGGTATGCCGGAAACACCAGCTGCAGACCTGTAAACCCAGGTCTATGCTGCTTTAGTAACTCATCAATGTAAAAAGTTACTTTTTCTGGGGTAGAGACCATTCTATCACTATTGATTTTTTTTGTAGCGTCTGTACCCGTTGTGCTGAGGTAAGTGCCAATAACATCACCAACTTCAAGGTGAGTTTGTCCAAAGCGAGTCCAGCCATGGGTGACAATGTCCTGAGTAGGGTTAAAACTATCCCAATATCCCAGGGAACATTGTAACGAGGTTGGGGTGGATTTGAATTGAATATGCCCCGCATCAATTTGGATACGAGCTTGTTAGATCCTACCTAGATGGTAAGGTAGGATGATAGCGCACTCCTGGCACTATTAATGGCACTGTAGCTGAGGTGTTCATCATGGTACAACCCCGCAAGGAATTCCAGCGCATCTGGTATGGTGACGGAGTCATAGGCAATGTTCATGCGGCCGCAGTAGGCTTCCCATTTCCTTATTTGGGTCAGATATTGCCGTCTTGTAGACTCCCTGCATGATGCTCCGATTGTATCCATGGTCCTTGATGAGAGACCATACTGCAGCAATGGTCTATTCAAAACCTGCAAGCCAATAGTTCCAGGTGACTGTGGCAGGGATGGTGTTCCGCTGTAACAGGGTTCATCACCAACTGTTGGCAATTCTCCAAGAGAGCCCATGGTTCACTGGTCATTCCAAGGACCACCGGATACCATGGTTGTGTAGGCCAGTCGGGTATGATAAGAATGCCTTTTGCAGAATCTGATTGGATTTTCCACAATACCCGACTGATGAGGCAAAATGGAGGAAATGCGTAGAAAAACCATTTCCCCCAGTCCAGCGAGAAAGCGTCCATCGCCATTGCCCCAGGATCTGGTTCCCATGATACATATGTTGGTACCTGATGGTTTAACCGTGACGCGAAAAGGTCAATATCCGGTATACCAAATTTGGCTACGATTTTGGTGAATATTTGGGGATTTAACATCCATTCAATGTTGTCATTAAATATACGTGACCTGGTGTCTGCCACTGTATTGAGCTTACATGGGAGATAGGTAGCTGATATCCAAATATTCCGTTGTATGCACCAGAGCCAAATTGTGTTAGCCAATTCATCACATGAAATTGACCTGGTACCACCCATATGATTTAAATATGCCACCACAGTGGTGTTCTCTATTTGGAGACGGACATGAGAGGCAGTAAAGTTTGAACAATAAGCTCCGAGTCCATGAAATGCCCCAAGCATCTCCAAATAATTTATCCCTTGTGATAACAAAAGGGTAGATTCAAGTGAGTCCCATCTGCCACCACAACTCGAGTTATTATCAGTAGCTCCCCAGCCATGGGAGCTTGCGTCAGTTTGTAAATACACCGACGGACGAGGCACAATGATGGGTTTGAATGAGTTACGGATGTTATCAATCCACCATTGTAACGCAATTTTTGCCTTGAATGGCAGCTGCATGGGTCTATCAAAATGTCCAGCATTCAATTTCAATGCTGAAATCTTGGATCTTTGCAAATTTTGATAATATAACGGTCCAAATTGTGCAGCTGGAAAAGCTGCTAGCATTTTCCCAATTACCTTAGCAGCTTGTCTGATTGATGGTGTACTGGCGCAGACCAGATTATTACATGCTTCAATGATGTCACCAACTTTGTTAATTGGAATGGCGGTAATCATTCGATTAGAATCAACCGTAAACCCCAGATAGTCCATGACCTGTGAGGGACAGAACTTTGATTTATCTGGATGGATGATAAATCCCATTTTCTGAAACAATGAAACAGTGGCTGTAACTGCCAAATTTGTTGATTCCAAAGTATTTCCAGTAATTAGGATATCATCCAAATAAGCCATAACCATATGGTTTTGCTTCCTCAGTGTTGCTAACACTGGCTTTAGTAATTTGGTAAACAATCTGGGAGCCTTGGTAAGCCCATTGGGCAAAGCTCTATATTGCCAAAGTTGATCCATCCAAATAAATTTTAAGAACTTCCTGTGATGTTTCCGAATGGATACCAAATAGTATGCATCTTTTAAATCAATGCATGCCATGAAGCAGCCCTTAGAAACCAAAGATTTGGCTGTTTCAAACGTGTCCATTTTAAAATGGGTATATTTTACAAAAGTATTCAAATGGATTAGACCTATGATGACCCGGCATCCACCATCTTTCTTAGTTTTTGTGAAGGTGTTGGATACGAACTCAACTGGTTCGTGGATTGTCCTTTCTATCACCCCTTTTTCTTGTAATCTCAAGATTTCAGCATAGCCTTCTGCTACTTCCTTATTGGAAAGTGCAAATTTGCAATCTGGCATGTGCTGAGGCGGGGGAAGTTGTCCATTTATGAACTCAATCTCATAACCTTGAATACTTTGTAAGATAAACACATATGAAGTGATGGTATCCCATGCCTCCTTAAAGAACCATAATCTCCCTCCAACATGTGAGGTTAAACATGCAACTGCATGAAATCCAGACCGCCTTACCTCCATGGTTACCGGCGGTCCCTGACATGTTTGGTGGGACGTGGAGGTGCTGGGTTTTGCGGGTGGTGCGGGTGCCGCATCTTCCATGCCGGCCGCTGCGGGCCTTGCCATAAAAAAGGCCTCGGCTGTTGGTATGGTTGGAATTGCGGAGGTGCCTTCATGTAGGTCCTTGCTGATCTCTCGGGTTGACCCCGCGGTCTGGAGTATGGTAATGTCCTAGCCGATTGTCTACTCGAGGGGTGTGACCTCATGAGTCCCACTGTTTTCGCATGGTCATCTAGATCTTTGACCTGCTTCGGTAGGTCTTCCCCGAACAATTGTCTAGGTGGTGGCGTCGGAGATGCTCTACATAGCCCCGCGAACTTAGGGTTTAATGTGGGCTTGATGGTAGATTTGCGAAATGCGTTGATTTCGTACTGGGTATTGCAATAACAATGCAAGAGCATCTTCCTGTTCAGTACTCAAATCCATGCCATCCACTGACCTCGCAAATGCAGTGATCCCAGACGTGAGCAACTTCAGGATTCTTTGTAGTTTAATTTCCTGTGCTCTGATGCCCGGGCTTATATTCCCCCAAATAGGCATATTCACTATGGGCACATTTAGCGAGTTACAATTGCTCGGCGCCTTGTACCTGTTCATAGTTTCAGCAAGGACCTGATCCTGTAACTGGTGGTTCATCAGAAAATCAATGGTGGCAGCCAGCTTGGGTTTTAGAGGTTGACCCGAAGATTTGGGTAATGCAAATTTGGTCGCCACATCCAACAGCTCCTCCTGAGGAATCTCAGGTGCCACAGGTTCGTGTACCAGTATATCCTCCTCTTCCCCTGGCTGCCTCGAACTTCCCATTGATAATGGCGATATATTCAATAAACCCCTGGAACTGGGAACTTGCTGCTGTTAGATGCGTTCCATCATTCTCTCCATTCGTTCTATGCGACCTTCATCGTATGTGAATGAGAGGTCGGAGCCCTCATGCCCGAAGGAACTCCTGAGGCTCCTATCACTGGCCCGTACCTCGTCGAGGTAAGAATCTCGGTGCCCTGTCATAAAGCCGCTGCCTGCCGCTTCTGCGGGGCTATGCGACTCTCGCGAGGATCTGCTGCTCGTTTGCCTCCTTTTAGACGAGCTCGGTCATATGCGGTGTATAGGCGGCACCTGCCACCGCAGCGTGGTGACCCGACGTCCGCGCGGGCTTGCCGCCTGTCCTTCTCCTGGACACAGGCGACGTACGGTCATGTCCTGCCGCTAATGGGGGGTGCGGTGACCGTGGTGAGACTCCACCTGCACGACTTCTTCCGGATCTGCTGGGTGGTGAGTCAATACTGGCCCTCCCTGGTATGCCAGTAGACTCGGGTCTCGAAAAATTACCAGTCCGCAGTCTTGCGGCTTTTGGTGAGTATTCTGCCCTGGTAGGGCTTAACTGTTGAGCAGCTCTATCCCAGGCTCTTCCTCGAGTAGCCGGGGAGAATGACCGTGCAGCAGCATGGGTTACCCGTTTGCTCATTTCAGCCAGTGTCTCCCTTCCAGTGGGAGATAAAGAAATAGAGTCAGGGTCTACCTGCTCAGGCGCTGTTCCAATTTGCTGTTCTGCGGGCTCGCCGCCTGTACACAGCTGTGTCGGTGGGTCGGGTCCTGTAATCACAGGGCTGCCCGACTTTTGCACCTTTTTCCCAGCCCGACTAGCGGGTGCTGCTGATGTAGAAAGCTCCGGGAAAAGTGGTCGACGACTCCTCTCCGAAGTCCTGCGACCCATACTCCTCCTATCCATGATCCCTGTGAACGAAAAAAGTTCAATAACAGGGACAACCAGCTCAACGTTGCCTTATACTTACCTGAGGGGTCCTTATGAAGGGCTGGTGGTGAGCCGCGCTCCACCTCCAGCCGTCGACTGCAAATGCGAGCGACAATATGTCGCGCATGCGTGCTGGCGGGTTCTTCACGAAGTCACTTATGTGACTCCGAAATGAAATTCGTTCTCAACCCCATTCTCCTGCCTTCGCCACATAACCTCTGACACCTGCACTATCATCTCCTCTTAAAAATATCCACTAATGGCCTCCACAATCTTCTGTGGCAATGAATTCTATAGATTCATCACCGTCTGACTAAAGCAATTCCACCCCTTCTCCTTTTTACAGGTATGTCATTTTATTCTGAGGCTGTGGCCTCTGGTCCTTTATGTTTCCACTGGAGGAAACACCCTTGATGTGTTCAGATATGCATAAGATCACTTGAGGAATAGATAGGGCAAAATGCACAGTCTTTAACCCAGAGAAGGAAAATCAAGAACCAAAAGGACATAGGTTTTTAGATGAGGGTGAAAAATATAATAGGAACATGAGGGGCAACTTATTTTACACAAATGGTGGTAAGTATATGGAACAAGTTGCCAGAGGAGGTAGTTGAGGCAGAAGGAAGTAGTTGAGACAAAGTCTGAAAAACATTTGGACAGGTACATTGAAAGGATAGGTTTAGAGGAAATGTAGAAACAAAGAACTTCAGATGCTGGTTTATACCAAAGATAAACACAAAGTGCTGAAGTAACTCAGTGGGTCAGGCAGCATCTCTGAAGAAAAAGAATGGGTGACGTTTTGGGTTGGTTTCTGAAGAAGGGTACCAACCCGAAATGTCACCCAAACGTTTTTCTCCAGAGATGCTGCCTGATTGGCTGAGTTAGTCCAGCACTTTGTGTCTATCTTAGGTTCAGAGGGATATGGGCCTATTGTAGGCTAGTGGGATTAGTGTGGACGGGCATGTTGCTTGGCATTGGCAAACTGGGCCAAAAGGCCTGTTACCACACTCAATGACTCAATAACTCAAGAAAAGGAACATCAGACATAGATGTTGGATTCCAAATCTTACAAGATTCGAGAAAGTTTATTGTCTTACCTGCTCAATCCAAAGATTATTATGTTAATCTTTGAATATAATGCCTAAAATGAGTCAGGGTGGATTTCCCCACCCTGTGGTTGAAACTGCTGGCTACCTGAAGAGATGCAATGAGGTGAATGTAACAAGAGTAGACCTTACCCAATACCAGTAGTCATCTCAATCAGTTGTCTTTCATATTACATTGTTACTGTTCTTATCCACATAAATACCCATTTCCCATAACACTTGGATTTGTTGAATCACACAGCATGGAAACAGGACCTTCGGCCCACCGAGTTCAGGCTAACCATCCATTCACAAGCTCTTATGTTCACATCCACTCCCCACACACTTTCTAGAGGGACAATTTCCAGAGGGCCATTAACCATGTCTTGGGAATGTGGGAGGAATCCGAAGCACCCGGAGGAAACCAAAACGGTCACAGGGAGAATGTGCAAACTCCACACAGCCAGCACCAGTCAGGATGGAAGCTGGTGGTCTCTGGAGCTCTGAGGCAGCAACTCTACCAGCCGTGTCATATTTTTTCTATACAATGGACTGACATCCCTGAAAGAAAGAAATCTCCATTCCACTCAATTCATGTTACCAACATCGTCATTTAATGTAATTATAAACAGTGCGTTTCATGTCCTCCGTTAGCTCAGTCAACAGCTTGTTCTACAAATCACCACTCATGGCAGAGTATTTTCCATTTAACTGTTACTTGGAAAAATTCTGTCACTTTCCCAAAATGTTATCCAGTTCACAATGGTTAATGCCCCATACTTGAATCACAATAGCTACTTTGTCAACATCATTTGATAACGTGCTAGCTGTCTTGCATCTATTGGATTAGCTATTTCTTCAAAGATTCTCAATAAAATTTGCCTGGTAGTATAAAAGTATTTGTACTCAGATCAAACTGTCCGCTCCTGGTGATCTATGGGTTTATTTAATAATTATTTATAACATTAAAAAAAGAACAGAAAATTAAAAAATAAAAAATACCACTTTTCATTTGCCCTTAGGTTCATCGTTGTAATCTTTGTCTCCTTTGAGGACAGTTGTGTTGAACAATTGCACCCATTAATAAAGCAGTCACACACTGTTTATGTGGGGAATGTTCTTGAAACACACACTTAACAGGAACTGTACCTCATTGGTATAACATTTACAGAATGTGGAATTTAGCTTTCTAATTACAGAAGCACACTTACAGTGTGTGAAATACTGTTGTGTGCGAAACACTGTACTATTACCCCCCTGAGTGCACCCTGCCCATTGTTGCTCCTGTTCCCTCCCCAACCTCCACCACTCTCCCATCAAAGCTATGCCTCCTCAAGTTATTTCAAAATCTTTTAACCTTGCTAGATCTACTACATCTTCAGAAACTTACAACAGCAGCAATGCCTCTGAAGTGGCATAAATCCGGCTTGCTGAGTATTATCAAATGAAATTTGGAATCAAGCCATGAGTCCTGATGCTGCAATCAGTCTCAACCCGTAACATCGCCTAACCTCTATCCACAGATGCTGCCCAAACTGCTGAGCTTGTAGTTTATTTGTAAACCACCATCTGCAGTTATTTGTGCACTATTAATATACTCATCTTTATTTCCACATCATTATCCCTCTTTCATTTTCTCCAGTTCTACTAACTTCTGGGGTTGAATTCTTGCCCATCCCCAATTATTGATTAGTCAGGGTGAAGACAGAAGAATGGTGTTGAGAGGGAGACGTAGATCAGGTATGATTGAATGGCAGAGTGGACTTGATTGGCTGAGTGGTCTAAATCTGCTCTTATGTCTTATGGTCTTGTCATTGCATTAACAATATAGAGTCTACATTTGGTCTAAACTCTCAACTTCCCTCCTTAACTTTCTCTGTATTTGCGCCAGTCTTTTCTTATTTAGGGAATCCTTTATGCACATGTTATATATTAGTTTGCTCACCTATCCAAAAATCTTCTCATGGCTTGATTTCAAATTTCATTTGATAAAGCCTGGCAAGTGATCGGTGGACATGGTGATATTATTTAAACAAGAGTTGAACACAATGGATAACTTCCTCACTGTGAGTTTGGATATCATCAGTTGTATTTTTGATGAGCTCGGAGGATGGGAGTAGTACAGCACAGAGACAGGCTCCTTAACGCACCAGGTCCATGGGGACTATCGAATACCTATCTACACTAATCCCCTTTACCAGCACTTTTGGTCTGTAGCTGATAACGCCTTTTCATTCAAGAGCTCATTCAAATGTGACTTAAATGTTGCAAGATTATCTCTATCCATTACCTTCTCATGGCAGTGTATTCCAGATTATAACCATCATCTGGGAGAAAAGCAACTTCTTGCATCTTACCTTAAATCTGTGCTCATACATTCATAAATCATAGGAGCAGAATTAGTCCATTTGGCACATTGTGTCTGCTCCATCATTCTATCATAGTTGATCTATCTTTCCATCTCAATCCCATTATTCTGATTTTTCCCTGTAACCTTTAACTGCACTGCCATCATTAAGGTATTTAGTTACCTCTTAAGTAAACATACTTAGGTAACCATACTTAAATCAAATTATCTCTCACAAAAAAATCCGCGCTGACTACCTCTGATTAATTCCTACCTTTCCGCATGTTGCTTAATCCTCTCCTAATTATTTTTTCCAAAAGCTATGCTATCACTGATGTTAGACTCACCAGCGTTAAATGACCTGACTTTTACTGGGTGCCCTAAAATGGCAAAAAATGCTGGAGTAATTCAATGGATCAGGCAGCTTTTCTGAAGAACATGAAGAGGCGACATTTCGGGTCAGGACCCTTCTTCAGGTCTGTTAATACCTGGTGCCCTTTGAGAATAGAAGTATCACATTTGCTGTAATTTGGTCACATGGCCCTTCACCTGTGGCCAACAAGGATTTAACTATCTCGATCAGAGACCAGCAATCATTTCCCTTGCTTTTTATAGCAGCCTGCACTACATCTCATCAGGACGGGGATTTATCTACCTTTAGTGTCATAGAGCTATTTGGCATGAAAACAGGCCCTTCAAACCATCTTGTCCATGCTGACCAAGTTTGCATTATAGGCTAATCCCATTTGTCTGCATTTGGTTCATATCTCTCTAAACTCTTCTTATCTATTTATGTAGAGAATGTCATTTGAAATTGTATTTGCATCCAATGATTGCAACAACATCCAATGCTAGGAGCTTTTCAATTTTAATGTACTCTAAAACTTAATTAGGGTGGAAAAGAATGATATCTGATCAGCGAGGGAATGTGAGCAGTTAGAGGTCGAGTACATAGACAAAACAGCACATTACAGCTTTGGAGTTTCAAAATGCAGAGCAGGAAGACTTTAGAGATACAGAGTGGAAACAGCCCTTTCACCCACTGAGTCCGCACCAACCAGTGATCACCCCGTATGCTATCACTATCCTAGACATTAGGGACAATTTACAATTTACAGAAGCCAACTAATCTAAAAACCTGCATGTTTTTGGAGTGTGGGAGGAAACCAGAGCACCCGGCGAAAACCCACATGGTCACAGGGAGAACGTGCAAACTCCATACGGACAGCACCCTTAGTAAGAATCAAACCTAGGTCTCTGGTGCTGTGAGGCAGCAACTGTACCATTGCGATCCTGGCTGATCGCGCTGGGATATTATCCACTCCCAGATATAACAAGCACGGAAGAAAAAGAAAACACAAATCTAACCAGTTCAGCCAATATCACAGATGGATGACTGATACAGACAGAGGAATCAAGTTACCTGAAGTTATAGAATTTAACATTGAGACCAGAAGGCTGCAACGTGCTCTGACAGAAGATGAGGTTCTTTAATTCTCCATCCTGCTCCCTCTGACCTATCAGTCTGTCACCTCCTGCATTGTTACAGTATGCCCCAACACTGGTTTTTCAGAACAGCACTTCATCTTCTGTCTGCGTACTTCTGGACGTGATATTAAATTCTACAACTTCAACTAACTTGATTTCTCTGTCAGTATCAAATATCCATCTGTGATATTGGCTCAGTTTGTTGTTTTTTTTTCTCCTCACATTTATCTCCATTTTTTCCCACTCACTGGATAATAGAGGACATACCCAGTATGAGCTGGCAGGCATGACTTCCTTATCAGCATTTCTCACCTTCTATGATTTTTTGGCTACATTCTCACTCACTGATTCCATTTTGCTCACTGACCGGAGTCACTGAGCTTATCCCCATGGTAACCTGGTTTTGTCCTGTCAGGGATATATATATAATGTATATATTATATAAATTTAAAAAATCGTATACTATATATATTAACCATAGTAACTATGGTTTATACTAGACTACGTGGGACCCGTTGGGTTCCATGTTCACATGACGCAATATTCCACCTCTCCACCAATTCCAATATTGGTGGCATGTGGGGGGGCTTTCTGGAGCGCTGGTATGGGTTCTTGGGGTGGCAGCTCAGTCCCTCAAGCCTGATGTACTCGCAGCTCACTCACGGCTGGTGGGCTGGCAGTTGACTCATGGCTATTCCTTGAAATTTATTTTCAAGCAGGGTGCAAGGCCACCAAATTCAAATCCATTTTCCTACCATATCAAGCAGGGTGCAAGGCCACCAAATTCAAGTGCAGCTTCTTACTACTTCGAGCAGGCCACCAAATTCAAGTGCAGTTTCATAACACTTCAAGCTGGATCCAACGCCACCAAATTCAAGTGCAGTTTCATACCACTTCAAGCAGGGTGCAATGCCACCAAATTCAATTGCAGCTTCATACTATTTCATGCAGGGTGAAATCACCATAAAACCACACAAAACACCAAACACACAGTTCAGTAGACATTCATTGTGTTCAGTTTATTCGCAGCTCAGACCGAGTCATGACCTCTCCCTCCCTCATCATGCAGGGACTGAGCGAGCCCACACATCCGGGTTTTATAACCCCTCCCACCGGAAAAGGTGTGGCCTTCATGACAGGAGAGAAATTCTCAACATTTTTAAAACCCTAATAACACTTTTATATTTCATTTATTTTTCATTGATGGGAAGAATCCTCTGCACCTGCTGAGCAGAGGGTGACTGAGTAAGATGGCCAAAACGCTACACAACCGTAGCGTTTTATCTAAAATCAATATACAGTGCAAACAGGAAGTTAGCCAAAGCCCCCAAGCCACCATTTGCAGTAGTGCCTTTTCACTTCAAGCCAAAGTACCCAAGCCACCATTTGCAGACAGTGACTTTTCACTTCAAGCCAAAGCACCCAAACAAACATTTGCAGAAGTGCCTTTTCACTTCAAACCAAAGCACCCAAACAAACATTTGCAGGCAGTGCTTTTTGCACAGCTGCAAGTAAGAATTTCATTGTTCCGTTTCGAGATATACACCAACAAAACACTTTTAACTCACCTTAAGTGTTAACAGTGTTTCTCTTCCCACAAGCGTGGCGTGCGCTAATGCATATTTCCAGCATTGCCTAATTATTTTTAGATTACCGGCAACTGCAGTTCTTTTTAATTTTCTCCCACTTCCTAATGTAGATATACCTCCCAGTATATTTTCCCAGTCTACATTTACCTGATCCAATTTAATAATATTCAAATCGGCTTTCTTCTATTTCAGGCGTTGAATCACCAGACTATGCTTACCGCTTTGAAACTCATGGCGTCTTGGTCACCATCACCATAGTGCTTGCCCACCATGACATTCTCTTGCCTGGCTTCACTCCCTACAATTCGGCCTTACACTGCCCCATCCCTTGTAGGATCAACTAAGTACTGGCACAGAAACATTTGCTGGATGTGCTATAGTAGTTCCATCCCATCTAATCCTTTCACACAACAAGGGCGATCTCTGCTAATGGAACATAGTATAATACAGCAGACCAACAGTCCCTTCGACCCACAAATTTCTTGCCGAACAAGATGCCGGTTAAACTAATCTGTGCCTGCTCATATTCCCCATCCCCCTATTCCTTGCCTATCCCATGTACCCATCTAAAAGCCTCTTGAATTACGTTGTTGTTTCTGTTTCCACCACCACCCCTGCCAATGCGTTCACTGGTCTCTGTGTAAAAACTGTACACATCTCCTTTAAACTTTGCCCCTCTCACCTTTTAGCTATGCCCTCTACTGTTGGACATTTCCACTCTAGGAAAAAGGTTCCTACTGCCTACCCAATCCATGCCGCTCATAATTTTATATAGTTCTATCACTTCTCCCCTCAGCCTCAGATGCTCCAAAGAAAACAATTTGGCTGTCCAACCTCTCCTTTTAACTATGATCCTCTAATCCAGGCAGAATTCTAGTAGACCTTGTCTGCACCCTGTGGTGACCAGAACTGCATGTAATATTCCAAATGCAGCCTAATCAAACAAATCCACGATTATAATGACGCTATTCCTTGTAGACCTCTCTATGATTTATCTCTACATATCTGCATCCTCTCCCTGTTGTGGATTATTGGGAAACCTGCAGTATAAAACCAGCAAAATGAAAGGTTCTGATCATCTACCCTATATATGTCTCTCATATTTTTATATACTTTTATCACGTTTCCCGTCAGCCTCTGACATTCCAGTGAAAAAATACAAGATTGTCTAACCTCTCCTTACATCTCCTCTTGTAACAACCTCTCCTTGTCTCAGAGTACGTAGATCATGAAGATCACTGCATTCTTATCACGTTCCCTTCCATCCACAATAGTAACTGGGCTTTGAATTGCTCTTGGGGTAACTGTTTCCACAAACAATAGCAGTAACAGGTACACCAGAGGATGCACAAACATTGGGACTCATTCTGACGGTTGATTATGACACCAGAGCGGTGCTGGCTCGAAGGGCCGAATGGCCTACTCCTGCACCTATTGTCTATTATTAAGGAGACAAAGCTCCAGTGTACATCCGAACATACAGAAGGACATGCAAGCCATTAAGTCCTGCACATTGCACTACCACTGAGATCAGAATCAGAATCACACTTTATTCGCCAAGTATGTTTTGAAACACGAGGAATTTCATTGGTCATACAATTAAAAGCAACAAATCACCCAAAAACACATTTTAACGTGAACATCTGAACATTCCTCACTGTGATGGAAGGCGAAATAAAGTCCAAATCCTTCCTTTTGTTCTGCCTCGGTTGGGGGCCTTGAGCCCTCCGTTGACGGGATGATTTTGACTCCTGTAGCCAGCGGTGTCCGGGCCCTCTGCATCGAGGCAATCAGCTCCTGCATCGGGAGGATGTCAGCTTCCACACGCCGGGCGATCGAACCTCGTGTCGGGGCTGGTCGACTTTCCGCGGCGTTGGAGCTCCAGAATAGCCTCTCCCAACTGCGAGCCCTAGATGGTAAGTCCACGGTGGTTGTGGTGGGAGCGATCCCAGGCAAGGGATCTGCTCCAATGTTAAGTCCGTGCCCCTTCCGTCCCCAGCAATGGTAGAGCCCGGAGAATGTGATCCGAAAATTGATCACATCTCCAGGAAGCTAGGAATTTGAAACAAAGTTTCCATCGATTCCCTCCCCCACATAAAACATACTGAAGAACATTAAAACAAACTTTTAATGCACTAAAAAATACCAAAAAGAAAGATAAAACGAACAGACTGCTGGCAGGGCTGCCATCTCCCCGGCGCCCCTGGTGGTCATTGTAGATCATTCACTTCAATGCCACTTTCATCTAATGACCCATATCCCTTGCATGCCCAAATATCCAGAAATCTATCAAATCTTTTACTTGAATATACTCAGCGAATGAATCCTCAAAGCTCTCTTGGATTAAGCATTACAAATGGCTGACCCCTTATTTATCACCGTAACGTTTGATTCTGATTACCTCTGCCAGGGGTTACTACCCTGCAACTACCCTGCTGAGTCCCATTAAGTATTTTATATAACTCAATTACAAAAAAAACCTTGTTTTTCTGAACTTTGGTGAATATTGACATAGTTAAGTTCTTTTCATATGCAATTCCTCCCTCCCCTGCTATTAATCTATTGAATAAAAAATACACAAGTAATTTAACGGGTCAGCCAGCATCTCTGGAGAACATGGATAGGTAAAGTTTCAGGTTGTAACCCTTGCTTGAGAGTCCAGTATCTGCAGTCCCTTGTGTCTATATTAACCTCTTGAATCTTGGTTAAACACCCTTTTTCTTTCCTTGGGTGTAGAAGCTAAATTTTTCACATTATTCTGGGAGCTGTCACCATGGCCCAATATAAAAACAGTAAGATGGTTTTATCCTTTCACTCAACTCCTCTCACAATGAAACCCAGCATACTGTTTGACTTCCTAGCTGCATGTTGCAAACTGACATTAACTTTCGGTAGTTCATGCACAAGGTCCTTCGGAACATCAACATCTCTCGTTTAAAACGTATCCTGCGTTACCACTTTTACTATTGTTGATGTCACATTTTCCAACATTATATTCCATCTCCTTTGCCCTTGTCCATTCACTTATCCTGTCCATATCTTGCAGAACTACTCTACATTCTCCACATGTTCCACATCACCACCCAGCTTTGCTTCATCAGCAACTTAACATAGAAAATAGGTGCAGGAGGAGGCCATTCGGCCCTTCGAGCCAGCACCACCTTTCATTGTGATCATGGCTGATCGTCCCTAATCAATAACCCGTGCCTGCCTTCTCCCCATATCCCTTGACTCCACTGGCCCCTAGAGCTCTATCTAGCTCTCTCTTAAATCCATTCAGTGATTTGGCCTCCATTGCCCACTGTGGCAGGGAATTCCATAAATTCACAACTCTCTGGATGAAAAAGTTTTTTCTCACCTCAGTCTTAAATGACCTCCCTTATTCTAAGACTGTGGCCCCTGGTTCTGGACTCACTCAACATTGGGAACATTTTTCCTCCATCTAGCTTGTCCAGTCCTTTTATAATTTTATATGTTTCTATAAGGTCCCCTCTCATCCTTCTAAACTCCAGTGAATACAAGCCTAGTCTTTTCAATCTTTCCTCATATGACGGTCCCACCATCCCAGGGATCAATCTCGTGAACCTACGCTGCACTGCCTCAATCACAAGGATGTCCTTCCTCAAATTAGAAGACCAAAACTGTACACAATACGCCAGATGTGGTCTCACCAGAGCACTATACAACTGCAGTAGAACATCTTTACTCCTATACTAAAATCCTCTTGTTATGAATATAAACTTAGATATATTAAGAGTCTGAAGAAGGGTCCTGACCCAAAACATCACCAATTCATGTTCTCCTGGGATGCTGCCTGACCTGTTGAGTTACTCCAGCACTTTACGTCTTTTTGGATATATTAAATTCCTCATCCAAATCACTGATACAGATTTCAAACAGTTGGAAGCTATTATCTATCCCTACAGTACCTCACTGCTCAGACGCTACTGAACATTACAAGATGTGTACCGTTTACAGCCACAGATTCGCAAAGAGAAGCGAGCCCTTTGACTCACCCACTACATGAAGATCATCAACTGTCCATTTACGCTAATCCAAATCCATTTACCTTAATTCTTTAAAAAAAAATCTCCATGCATTTTCATCAACTCCACCCCAGATTCCACCACTTACTCTGGGCAACGTGCAGTGGTCAGTTAACCAACCAACTCACACACTGTTAACATGTTGGAAAAAACTCTTTGGTTCAGTTTATTATTGTTGTTACATGTCGCACCCAGAGGAAACTGAAGAGGTCTCAGGACAAAGTACTCAGGAAAGTACAAAACACCGTATCCCATCGTTTGCACCTCCTCCACAGACACCAACGGACCATTGTGGATACTTTGGCCATCAGCGTTGGCTCTAATATGTTCTGTACCATTTCATAACTCCCTCTCTTCTGACTCTCAGTCTGAAGAAGGGTCTTGGCCCGAAACGTCACCCATTCATTTTCTCCAGAGATGCTGCCTGTCCCGCTGAGTTACTCCAGCATGTTATGTCTATTGTCGGTGTAAACCAGCATCTGTGGCTCCTTCCTACACTCCCAGACATAATGTCTCTTCCACGGGGTATTGACTGTAATTAGATGCGTTATTGTGGCACCCTCTGCTCTCCTCTCTGCTCCCTGTCCACTCACTGATCATCAGCCCACCTAACTCTAGTACTCTCAATCGAACATGATTTTGTGTGGCATCTTAGTGAAGTCCTTCTGAGAGAGTAAATAATCCGCATCCACTGATTCACCTTATCTATTTTGGTATTTACATTCTCAAAGCACTTTTAAATAGATTTGTCAACTATGATTTTCCTCCAATCTGCTGACTCGGCCCAATCCTATTTTTTTTTCTGTTCCTTGTTATCATTTCCTTCACAAGCATTTTTTCTCATTATTGCCACTGTGCTGTGCTTGACGGGTGTTTGGCTGTTCCATTTGCTTCCAAACCTCTCTTGGAATTGTTGCGAGATGATTAGGTGATTATAATCTCAGCTGGTTCAGGATTGTTTATAAATGTTTATAGCACAGACAATCACCATTTTGAAGATAAAAAATCCTGCAGAATAAAAAGGTTCTGCTGACGCCAGCTTTGGATGGGTCTGAGGTTTCCCAGCTTCACCATGTATCTGTGCAGTGAATGGTAAAAAGCTTCACAATTAAACCACATTCAATTGATCTGTGGAACTATCCACTGTTACTGTCTGGTGCAGTACAGTCCATCTTACCTTGTCAACACGATACCACATATTTTACTGCCACCTGTTCCTAATGGCAAGATGCTACTGAGTTTCTCTGAAACTGCGGAACATAATTCGTTGGCGCAATGGTAGAGTTGCTGCCTTACAGCGCAGTAGACCCAGGTTCAATCCAGACTACGAGTACTGTCTGTACGGAGTTTGTACGTTATTCCTTTTACCACGATAGTGGTGCAAATAGAGGTGGGGGGGAGGGGGGGTACGCAGGGATACGGCGTTCCCCTAGGTTTCGATTTCCAGCTCGGGTTTAATGAGCACTGCAGGAAGATTCGAGCCGGTTTCCTTCTACAAAGTGCCTGCTTCATGCTGTATCGCTTAACTAAACGTAACTAATAATGCAAATCCAGTGAGAATCCTACGTCATGAACATTACACTCTTCAATTGTCACTACAAAACTCATTCAGGTAGGTGTCATCCAATTATCCAGAGAAGAAGGTTGGAAGAAAGATGCCTCACTACATGTCCTACTATAATTATACATTAACTTGTTATTTTAATTTAGAGATACCGCATACAAACAGGCCCTTCAGCCCACCAAGTCCACACTGACCATCAATCATACGTTCACACTAGTTCTACATGATCCATCTGTCACATCCACTTCCCACAAACAGAAGACAATTTAACAGAGGCCAGAATCCTCCCATGTCCAAAAGACTTGCATGCTTTTGTGAGGAACCAGGGCGCCCGAAGAAACCCACGTGGTCACAGGAAGAATGTACAAATTTCTCATAGACAACACTGAGGTCAGGATGGAACTTGGATCTCTGGTGCTGTGAGGCAGCAGTTCTACCAGTTGTGCCACTGTGCCACCCCTATACCTTCCAGATGATGCTTTCAGTTAATCAAAAGCTAAATTTGGGAAGATTGTGGCAGTGGGATCCTTTATGTCAGAGCAGAATTTATTGCAACCAAGGACACAAATTGTAGATACAGATTGAGATTAAACATAGCATATAGAAAAGTACAACAAAGGAACAAGCCTTTCAGCCACAATGTCCTTGCCAAACATGATGCCAAGAAAACGCAATCTCCTCTGCCTGCACGTGATCCATACCCCTCCCTTTCCTGCATATCCATGTGCATATCTAAAAGCCTCATCAATGCCACATTGTGTCTGCCTCCACCACCACGCCTGGAAGCATATTCCAGGCACTCACCACCTTTCTGTAAAAACATGCCAGATGGATTACAGCTTGAGGACTGTCTACAGCCTCAGTGAGAATGATGAATGTATTTCTTAATCAGGTGAAACAATGGCTATTTATTGTGGCCCTCCGATAATCACTGCATCAAGAGGAGATTATTGAGGTGCTCTTCTGATCTCGTTGTAAAAGCCTGATAAATAGTATTGTTTTGACTGTGCAAATTTCTAGTTGTTCATAAACAAAGATATGATAGAGTCACAGAAACAACTCTTTGGCCCATCATGTTGAAATAAGGATGCTCATTCACCAAGGAAAGACACAAAATGTTGGAGTAACTCAGTGGGTTAGGCAACATCCCTGGAGAACATGGATAGGTGATGTTTCTGGTCAGGGCCCTTCTTCAGACTGGCACATCAAACGTATGTCAACCATCATGCACTTATTATCACTCACACTGCATTCATTCCTTTTATTAATTATTTTCAATTCACCCCCAGATTCTACCATTCGCCTAACACACAAGGGACAATTTACAGTGACCAACCTGCATGACCATGTAAATTAGAGGAAAATTAAATTATCAAAGATAAACCAAAGGGTGATGGGGGGAACATGCAAACTCCACCAAGGGCACTATGAGGTTACAGCTCTACCAGCTGTGTAAGCTCTGTTGGTGAGAAAAGCTGATGCCTTGAAAGCAATCAGCCCATGAGATTGATTGATTGTTGAGTGATTGAAATATATAACATGGAAACAGGCCATTTCGGCCCAGCAAGTCAACAACAACTATCGATCACCCGTTCGCACTAGTTCTATGTTATTCCACTTTCACATCTACTCCCTGCAGTCGCCTAAAAAGTTGCCTAAGTGGGACAAGCCCATAACGTTACCCTGTTCTGACCTAGGGTCATCGACTGAAAGCATGAATGCTACTTTTTCTCTTCAGAGATGCTGCCTTACGCATTGAGTCTTTCCAATACCTTTCATATTTATTTCACAATATTCACTTTTGCAAATGTTATTGTCGGGATTGTTGTTTAAATGTTGCACATTTGCTAACAACTTAACACTAAGTCCTAGATTTGACCCCAAAAAAGCTAATTTGAGGATAATGCCAAAATATGGAACAGAATAAAGACACTTCTCTGAGTTGAGAATGGACCACCCCCTGATCTAGGTTGGATAAGTAATCCAATAAATAGTGTTATGGATTTACAGACATAGACAGGCAGGCAAGATTGTAAGATTGATGATGCCTCAAAAGGCTTTGTGTCAATTAATTGTCATGGATTTGGCTTTCTGAATTATGAATGATGGTCTGAGGCAAGCATGTTTCTGCAATTTGCTGGAGAATTGTGGATGGGTTGTTTCTCATACAGATGGTGAACGACTCCTGGGAATGACCTGTGGGGTGAACAGTGTTTTCAGTTGAAGTAGAATTTGAGTTTTGCTTGCGGTCAAAGGGAATAGTATATTTGCATTTGCATGTTTAGACATTGGAGAAACAGTGAGAAAATGGGCCTTTAAGTCCCTCCGAGTCTATGCCGACCCGTGATCACCTCGTGCACTAGCTCCATCCTTCACACTATGAACAACTTACAATTTTTTATCAACGCAGACCTGTATGTCATTGGGGTATAGGGAGAAACAGGAAAACCCATACAGTCACAGGGAAAAAGTACGAACTCCGTACAGGCAGCACCCCTGGTCTGGATTGAACCTGGGCCTCTGGCACTGTAAGTGCCACCCACCTGTTATTTGAAGCACAATATTTAACTAAATGAGACTGAGCCATGAGCTTCGATCAAGAATACCCTATTTTGTGTAACCAGCAACAGCAAGGAACACCCTGTGACTAATCCACCTTCTCCTATGGGCTTAAGAGGTAAATTATATCTGCTCTTGTGGAGTAGATAGCAAGAATGACCTCCTTAATGCTGAGGTGAGCAAGACACTGTGAGATGTGGCACATATCTGTAGGTGTGGGCTGGGATGATCTAGAAGAGGCTGGGAAACTGAGGGTGAGGGTGACTTTTACTTTCCCTGAAATGAACAGAGAAGCTATGTTCACACGTTATAGCATCATTTAGTGTGCAAACATGCCCTTCGGCCCAACATGTCCTACGGCCCAACATACCCACGCCATGCAATATGCCCCATCTACACTAGTCCCACCTGCCTGCATTTCGCCTATTAAATCCATCCTATCCATGTACCTGTCCCATTATTTCTTAAATGTTGTGATAGTACCTGCCGCAACTACCTCCTCCAGCAGCTCATCCATACATATACCACCCTTTATGTAAAAATGTAGTTCCTCAGATTCCTATTAAATCTTCCCCCCTCACCTTAAACCTATGTTTTCCGGTTCTTAATTCCCCTCCTCTGGGTGAAAGGCTCTGTGCATTTATGTGAGCTATTCCTGTTATGTTCCTATACATATCTTACATAAATCTAGTACAAGGAGTTTGTCTTTGAGGTTCCATGAGGTAACACCTGAACAAGGACTACCTTGTGGAAACAGCTTCTCCAGGTACTGCTGCTGTAACACATGTGGATACAAATGTTATTCTGTGTTAAGCCTGTGTGGAAATGTATTAGGTACTGAGAGCTTATAAACTCATGTAATGTGCTCTCATGTGGGTGCCTTTGGTAGCTGGGAGGTGACTTTGGTCTGCCATTATCTTTCATGAACTATATGTTGGGCCGTAGGACATGTTGGGCCGTAGGACATGTTGGGCCGAAGGGCATGTTTGCACACTAAATGATGCTATAACGTGTGAACATAGCTACTATACTGTAGTGACAGGCCTAGACAAATGGACAATTGGATCACTTTACGTTGATCGCAGTAAAGTGAAGGTACAAGGAAGGTCAATCTTTAGTGTGAGCTGTGAGTGTGTGGAATGGTTTGCAGCACTTTGACTATGAATGCAGATTTTGTGCATGATTGGCCCTTGAAATAACCCTATTTGAGCCTACTGTGTTAATAAAGCTGTTGCTTCAGTAAGTGAATGACTGTCATTAGTCAGATCAATGTGGCCAAAAGATCTTGGTAATTTTTGTTTTGCTTTGCAAGACTGTTGGCATCATTTGCATACATTTGGCACAATAGAAAAATGAATGGTGCCAACAGATACAACAATCTAAGTCAAATGAACAGATGTTAGTAGCAATTGAAGCAAAGAAACCATCAAGCAAGAGGTACAGAAGTGTGAAAACGTGTACCATCAGATTCAGGGACAGTTTCTTCCCAGCTGTTATCAGGCAACTAAACAGTCCTCTCACCAACTATGGTCTTGACCAACCATCTACCTCATTGAAAACCATTTTTAAATCGGTCTTTACTGGATTGACCTTGCACTAACCGTTATTCTGTTTATCCTGTATCTGCACACTGTGGACGGCTTGATTATAATCGTATATAGTCTTTCCGCTGACTGGATAGCATGCACTAAAAAAGCTTTTCGCTGTACCTCGGTACATGTGACAATAATAAACTAAACTAAGCGCTTCACCTCAACCAATGAAACTCTTTGACAGTCTGTAAATGAAACTGTTTTCTGAATAAGGTGACACTGAAATTAGTCAAACATTGGCTTGCACATTACTTGGTGCATCAGCTCTTGCCAAAATTGGCTGCATTGAAAGCATAGAGCTTCTCCCTTCCACTACTGAATTCACTCATTCAATGACATACCCTCAGCACAAAATAGCCCCTCTATCTCTGCCACACATCAGTTGAACCCTGTCATTTGTCATTTAAGCAGATAATAGTGAAACTAAAGGGAGTTCTGTGATATGAAACAGTGTACAGTGAGAACAGTGTTAAGACTTACAATTAATTTAAAGCCTCCTGGAATATGTGCATCATTTGAACAGTTTGCATGCCTGCAAAAGTTATTGCAATCTGAAGTCACAATGGTGCACTGGTGTGTTATAAATATATTGGAGAGGTGCACATGGAATGTCACACAAACCTGAACACTACTTTAGTTTCTCAAGTAATATATTTATCTTAAATGTTAGTTTTCAACTGTTTTGACAGAATCACATTTATTCACTTGAGAAGCTTACAAGTATGATATTTTTATCTTATTACCGGATGGCTGTCAACTGGGAGGTTCCGGCAAAATAGATATCTAACAAATGGTTGAGTGAATTTCAAAAATGAAATGCAAGACATGTTGATTACATTTTCATTATTGTATCTCAGTGACACACTCCTGATACTTTCTTTGGATATCAAAGCCCTTCCTATATGAGAAACAGCTAGAGTGCCCAATAACATCAATCGTTTTATCTGGATCTCCCTCTGCTCCCATCAGTCTACTGCAGACAACTCCTGTGATTAACTAATCCCTAACATACATAATGCCCAGCTCAGGAAATCATTAGAGTTAAAAAGAAAACTACGGGTGCTGGAAATCTGAAGCAAAAACTGAAAATGTTGCAAAAACTCCACAATATCTAGCAACACAAATAGAAAGCAAATCAGTCAACACTTGAATGATAGGGAAAACACAAAGTGCTGGATTAACTTAGTGGGTCAGGCAGCATTTCAAGAGAACAAGGACAGGTGATATTTTGGGTTGAGACCCTTTTTCAGACTGATTGTGGGAAGGTGGGGTGGGGGTGGGGGCGTGGGTGGGACGAGTGTGAGGGAGGGATGGGTGTGAGGGAGCCACGATCATATTGAATGGTGGTGCAGGCTCGAAGGGCCGAATGGCCTACTCCTGCACCTGTTTTCTATGATTCTATGGGCAAGACGGGAAGAAAGCTGGTGGAGAAGAGGGGCAGGTCAAAGCCTGGAAGGTAATAGGCTGACACAGGTATCAGAATCAGAATGCCTTTTATTGTCACTATACACGTGTACAGTGAGATTAAAAACTGCTCCTACTCAGTGCAAAAACAAGACAAAAAGGGGGGGGGGGATAAGGTGCACAGTTTCTGCAGCACTATATACATATCTATAAAAAGACAATGGATAATAGAATGGATAATAGGATTCCTATATCCAGTATGGGTTACAGTTACAGTACAAATTACAGTAGGTGGATAGATGAAAGTCCGGGGGTGAAGTCAGTGCATGTGTGAGTTCAGGGAGATGATGGATTTTGGGAAGAAACTGTTCTTGAGTCTATTTGTCCTTGTGCTGATGCACCTATAGCGCATCTTACAGACATGTACTCGAGGTCAGGGGAACAATGTTTGTCTACGATTGTCCCGTTGTTGCACCAGTTCTCATGCACGTAGATACAGAGGCCCCCTCCCCTGCTCTTACCGGAGTCCATAGTCCATTTTATCAATAGGCTGACACAGGTAAGGAGGTATTTGATTGGCAGATGGTTGAACAAAGGCTAGATTTTAAAAAAACAGAGGTGAGTGGCAAAAGGATGCAAGAGTTGTGAATCTGGAAGGAATATACATGGGAGGGAAATAGGTGCCCCTTCTCTCTGCCAGCTTTACCCCGTCGTGACATTGAGTCTGAAGAAGGGTTACAACCCAAAACTTCACCTTCCTATGTCCTCCTGAGGTGTTGCCTGACCGCTGAACTACACCTTCTATTGGAAACCAGCATCAGCAGTTCCTTGTTTCAACATTTGAATGTTGCCTGACCTGTTGATTAGTTTCCCTTTCCACACATGATGCCTGACCTCTTGTATTTTTCCCAGCATTTTCTGCCTTTATTCCAGAAAATCATATTACTATGCGAATATAATCAGTGTGACACTTGCTACCCTGCTATACATGGTTGAGCAGAAATTAAACCTTTTGAAGTGAAAGCTTTGTATTTATCATCATGAACAATGTTGCTATAGTAACTGAAATGTCAGAGAGAGCTGCAACAGGAGGAAGGGTGGATTGATGGGGTGGCAGAACCAAGGAAATGGGTGGATCAAAGAAAGGACAACGCTGAAGCCAGGTCTTGATGAACTAGCATACAATTGAATGGGACTAGTCAAATCCAGCCTCTGTTGGACACCAATGCTTCTATTTTAATTAAGAGATACAGCTTGGAAACAGGCCCTTTGGCTCCGTATCCACACTAATCATCGATCACATGTTCACACTAGTTCTATGTCATTCCACTTTCATATCCTACGTACAAGGGGTAATTTGCAGAAACCAGTTAACCCACAAACCTGCGTGGCTTTGGAATGTGGGTGCAAACCGGAACACCCACAGAAAACCCACGCGATCACGGAGAGAATACACAATCTCTGTAGAGACAGCACCCATAGTCAGCATCAAACCTGGGTCTCTGTCGCTGTGAGGCAGCAGCTCCACCAGCTGCACCACTCTGCCGTCCTATTCCATTCAACGTTCAGTGTAACCCTGTGTGTACCAGTTTGAACTGAGAGGTTGATAATGAATACTCAGCATATCAGTACGTGGTGTTCTGATAAAGAATGGTGCCAATTGAAATCAATCTTTAAAACCCAATTAAATTTGCAGCTCATTAAATCTGTATGTGCTTTTCACCTTGTATGTTTACCACCAAACTGTTTTCTAAAGCGCAAAGTCATCACCTGTAAGAAGTCTCGTTCAAGGACATCAAATGACCTCTGTGAATATTAGTTCTCAAAAAAGATAGTTGATTTCAAACTCTTTCTCTCTCTCCACAGATGCTATTTGACATGTTGAGTATTTTAGTTTACTTACACACTTCTGGTGAATTGTGTGAGGTGGAGAACATTTATGCACTGATGGAGACAAGAAAGCCAAGAGTATATCATTCTCGTGTGTACTGACAAAGAAACAATGAAATTCTTACTTGCAGCAGCATAACTGGTCTGTAAATTAAATAATCATACATAACATATAGTAAACAAAACAAAAATCAATAAATTCATTGTGTTCAATAAACTGGAATAAGAACTATCATGATCCAAAGAGATAAAAACAAAAAAACTGATTTGGGCTAAGGAAGTATTAAAACAGGATGAAAGACCGTTTGTTCACAAGTTCACATTTTCACTGTTTGTGCAGGTGTATAAGAAGGAAGCATCAATTCTGGTCCAAACTTGGAAGGCGCTGAATAGCAAAAGGTCAGGGTCCCAACGACGCTAGAGAAAACTAAATGCAATGTGACCAAGACTGCCAATAGTGATCATTTTTAATCAGAGAAACAAGCAAGATTTAGTGAGATCATAGCTGATTTGATTCTCACCAACATTTGCCACCTTTGGATCGAGTCTCGCAATACCTTCACTGAATAAATCTATCAGTTGGTTTTGAGAACTACATTTGACCGAACATTCACCTTTTGCAAAAAGAGATTGGGATGTTGATCAGTATTTGTGTAAAAACTACTTCCCAATTGTTGCAGCTCCAGAGACCGTTTGATCCTGACTCTGGGTACTGTCTGTACAGAGTTTGTATGTTCTCACCGTGACCTGCGCCGTTTTTTTCCAGGCACTTTGGTTTCCCCCCACACTCCAAAGACGTACAGATTTTTACGCTAATTGGCTTGATAAAATTGTAAATTGTTCCTGGTGTATGTGGGATAGTGTTAGTTTGCGGGAATCACTGGTCAGTGCAAAGTCGATGGGCCCAAGGACTTGTTTCCGCGCAGTATCTCTAAATAAACTAAAGACATATGCTGAGGTACAGGTCTGCGTCTAGAAACCTCATTGATAAACTTGCTCTGGAAAACAACAAGACACAACAATGCCCAACTGTGAAGCGGATTTTATTTTGCTTATAAAAGATTCAAAATCACGTCCTGCAAACTGATCACATTTATCTCCTTCTGAACCCAATGGAAGTGAGAAGTTGATTACTCTACCTGCCCTGTTGACTCAGGACAATTATTGTGCTGCATTGCAGAAACAAAGAACTGCAGATGCTGATGTAATACACAAAGGGACACAAAGTGTTGGATAGGTGTCACTTCAGATTGAGACAGAAGGGTCTCAAACCGAAACATCATCCATCTACATTCTCCAGAGACGCTGCCTGAACTACTGACTGACTTCAGCACTTTATGTCCTTTAGTGTTCTGTATTGCTTAACTGAGCTCGTTTACATCAACCAACGATATAGCTTTGTATAGGAGCATGTGGGCTAGATTATAAATGTTGTTGGAAATTGTACCATCAAGCAATAGTCATGGATAGAGGATTCTGTGCAACAATGATCATAGCTGGCCCTCATTGCCCAGTTCTTTATCGCTATTGATCACTTCAGCTTTTCCAAGAGTTTTTTCCTGCTGCAGTCTATCTCCATAACACTAGTCACACCAGATTAAATGCAGAGGCTACTTTACAATGAATGGTTTCTCATTCTCTGCAATCTAGGCTCTCTCATCAACGCCACACCATTGTTCCTTTATCAGACGTATTCAAGCAATTCCCAGTTATCTTTGCAAGTGACAGGCAGAATGTTGCTTCTCTGATACCAAGACTATACATCACCTTGTTAAATGCCAAATTATTTGCAGGTTTAGGGAAAGTACAGAGAACTTTGCACCTCACACTAGCCTCCCAACTCCTCTCAACCCAAGAAAGACACAAAATGCTGAAATAACTCAACGAGACAGGCAGCATCTCTGAATAGAAGGAATGGGTGATGTTTCGGGTCAAGACCCTTCTTCAGATTGAAAGTCAGGGGAAAGATCTGGAAGGGTAAGGTGTGAAAATGAGACATCAAAGAGGTCGGAGATCAAGAAAAAAGCTAGAATAGATCAATGTTATCTAGGGGAAGGTGACAACGAAGCATACAGAGATAAAATATAATCAGGACAATCAGACTGGTCAGACAACTAGGATGAGGGAGGGATGGAGAGAGAAGGAAAGCAAGGGTTACTTAAAGTAAAGGGGCTGTCCCACTTGGGCGACCTAATTGGCAAGTTTAGAAGAGTTTGAAAAAAATGACATGTTGAAGACCTCCTTCGACTATGTAGAAGGCCTCCTTCGACCTCTTTCGACTATGTTGCAGACCAGCTTTGACTAGCTATGACTAACTTTGGGACAATTGGACACCGAATAGTGGAGAGTGAAGATGACCTCCTTCGATCTCCTTCGACCTCTCTTCGACTATGATGAAGACTACCTACGACTTCCTTCGACTATCCTCGATTACCTACGACTAACATGCCGACCTACTACGACCTACTACGACTAAACCTATGAGTAAAAAAAGTATTGATTTGTTCCATGGCGACCTTTATTTCCTTGCAGGCATTTTTTAACATATTGAAAAAAGCACCGTGACCTAGCTAAGGCCTCGAGTAAGCGGAGACCACTCTCGAGCATGAAGGAGAGTAACGACCTCCTACAACCTTGTGTCGACCTTGCAGCGAGTACGAGTCAAGGGCAAACTCGCCAGAACTCGCGGATTAGGTCGCCCAAGTGGGACAGGCCCTTTAGGGAAGTCAATATTCATACCACTTCAGTGGAAGCTGCCCAAGCGAAATATGAGGTGCTGTTCCTCCAATTTGCATTAGGCCTCATTCTGACAGTGGAGGAGGCCCAGGACAGAAAGGGCAGTGTGGTAATGGGAGGTTTCGCAACCAGGTGATTATGTAGTTTTAGGTGGACTGGGCAGAGGTGTTCAGTGAAACTATCACTGAGCTTGTGCTTGGTCTCGGTGATATATAGGAGTCCACACCTGGAACAGCAGTTACAGTAGATGAGGTTGGAGGTGGTGCAAGTGAATCTGTCTCACTTGAAATGACTGTTGGTGTCCTTGGATGGAATCGAAGGAGGAGATATAGGGACAGGTGTTACATCGCCAGTGGTTTCAGGAGAAGGTGACTGGGGAGGGAAATTCTCACGCTCTCACACTGATCACAGAATTTCTCACGCTCAAAAAACATGTTAAAAAAAAAATAATAAAATAAAGAAAGTCACAAACAATTCAATTCGCCCAAGGCTTCCAGCTCTTCCCCACACTCACCAATGAGAATAGTTTTCTGTCTGAGGGTTTCCCATAAAGAATGAGCAATTTGATTGGCTTAAGCCCATCGCACACTATTTAAAATCGAAGGTAGACAAAAATGCTGGTGAAACTCAGCGGGTGAGGCAGCATCCATGGAGCTGTATACAAAAATGCTGGTGAAATGCTTGAGTCTGAAGAAGACTCTACTGCTCCATAAATGCTGCCTCATCCGCTGAGTTTCTCCAGCATTTCAAGAGTCAAGAGAGTTTTATTGTCTACCTTCGATTTTTCCAGCATCTGCAGTTCTTTCTTAACATTTAAAATGGCAATGTAACTGCAGTACTAATAATTCAATTTGATATTCATGGAACCAAAATCTGCAGATGCTGGAAATTCAAAATAAAGCAAATATTGTTTTTTTCGTGAGTAAAAAGCACAAGGGGAATATATAAGGTGAATGCATAGTCCTTTTCCCAGGATATGTGATTCAAGAACTAGAGGGCATTGGTTTAAAGCAGGGGTGTTAAAATATTGGCCCGCGAAGGGGTTCAACCTGGCCCGTAGGATGATTTGGGGGAGGAAAAAGTAGTTTAGTTTAGAGTCTAAACATTCCCGTGCAGATGGTGTGATAGGTGAGACACGGGCGGTGGTCCCACCACCGACCCCTGAGGCACTGCTCACACCCCTCACCTCTGACGGCTCTGTGTCTGTCAGCCGCTCTGGAGTCTTAACCCGTCGGCCGCTCTGGAGTTTTAATTCCACACCACATGGAGTTTTAACCCTGGCCTGGAGCTAGGAGCGGACTGGGTGAGTGGGAGTGTCGGTGTCGCCAGCGGATCTGTCGGAGAGGGAAACGTTCCCCGGACATCGCCAAGTCTCCGCTCACTCCAGGTGTCGCCGCTTCACTGACACACACTCTCACGGACAACCTAAAGGGCCTGTCCCACTTGCATGTGATTGCATGCGTTTGGCGTGACCAAACAGAAGCGGAGTTCACGCGAAGTTCGCGCTAAGTATGCACGTGGTCATTTGTGTCATACTTACCAATCAGCTGGGCAGGAGGCGGGCCGACTGAATTTGGGCATCACATGGCGTAGGGCGGTGACGTCATCATGCAACGCCACGCCGGGCGATGACGTAATCGTGCAATGCCACACGCTCGGAGTACGCCGTCAAGACGCTGCATACGCCGTCAAGACGCTGTGTATACAACTGCAATTCGCCTGTGTGCTGACAGGCTGTTGGGGCGCGAAGATTTCGGACACTGTCAGATTTTCTGAGACCCGCGCGATGTCTGGACCAGCCCTGCACAACTCTGCGCTTCTAAGTGGGACCGGCCCTGCGTGGACATTCGATGCTCGTTCACCTCAAGCGACCACGAGGTCGTGTAATTTGCGAGCCAAGGTCACGCAAGTGGGACAGGCCCTTCACACACACACACACACGCACGCACGCACGCACGCACGCACGCAAACACAAGGTTTAAAGGGATATGGGCCAAATGCGGATAAATGGGACTAGTTTAGATGGGGCATCTTGATCTGCATGGACAAGTTGGGATGAAGGACCTGTTTCCATGCTGTAAGAAAGGGTGCAATTGCTCTGGAGAGGATCCAGGGGCTATTTATGAAGATGTTTGCAGAGATGGAATTTTTTTTTCATTTTGAAGAAAAATTTGATAACTGGGATTGTATTCTCTGCAGCAAAGGAGGTGAAGAAAAGACTTAGTTGAGGTGAATAATATTATGAGAATAGGACCTGTTTCGCTTAACAAAGAGTGTAGGAATGAACTGCATAAGTTGGTTTAAACTGAAGATAGACACGAAAAGTTGGAATAACTCAGCAGGACATGCGGCATCTCTGGAGAGAAAGAATGGGTGATGTTTTGGGTCGAGACCTTCAGATTGAAGAGGTTGAAAACCAGCCATAAAACACAATGACTGGAGATGTGTGTTATCCAACTCAGGGCAGAAATCAGAATCATGTGTTCATCTTTATTGACGTGACACCAGAATAAATGTATCACTGAAAAAATAATTTTATGTGTTTGCACGTTGGCACAGCGGTAGAGTTGGTGCCTTACAGCACCACAGACCCAGATTTGATCCTGACTACGGGTGCTGTCTGTACAGAATTTGTACATTCTCCCTATGATCACATGGTTTTTCTCTGGATATTCAGTTTTTTCACTGGCGAGTAGGATCGAACTGGTGTATGGTAGTTTGTTGGTCGGTGTGAACTTGGTGGGCCGAAGGGCCTGTTTCCATATATATGTTTTACATATATATCTTAATTTTATTGAATCATATATGGTTGAATATGTGGCATTATTTTCATCGTGTTTCTATGGTCAAAGGGTAAGGTTGATTATTTGTGCAGAACAGTGATGGAAGTCCGACTCCTCTTGCCTTGTTCCTGTGTTTTTATTCTCTATATATATGCATAACAGCATGAATTATAATCTAATTTCCATACATGAATATACTCAGGTCATTCATGTGCTGCACCTGTTGGCCAGAGCATGGTGCTACTGTGGAATGTAATTAGGAATGTAATTTAGCCTAACCTTATTCATACCAAATCCAATTTAAAGCCTGAATGTTGCATTCAAATGTAAGTTCAAAGACTCACTACAGTATGCACCAGATTGCACAATTTCAAGCTGAAAAATGCAAAAGCTCCCTACCATGGTGAAGGGTATACCCCCCTCCCACATCCCCCTCACCCCACCCTCGGTCGCTATGCTCCCTTGCAATTTCTCACTCTCAACTCTCACCTAATGTTGGCAGCCCTGGGAATGGCTTCGGTGGGAAGGGATGAGTTATTTATAGGAAGTGGGAGGAGATGAAGGAGAAGTTAATAGTAAAGACTAGACATAGGTGTGTGTTGGTGGCGGAAAATTGACTGGTTCTGCGGTCGAGGAAGAAATTGAGAGCTTTAAGACGTTCCTGGTGGGGGATTGAGGTGTAGAGTGACTGAACATCCATAGTAAAAATGAGGGAGTGGGGCCTGGAAAACAAAAGGGCATGTGAGGTATCTTGGACATCGGTAGGGAGGGACTGGACCAGGAGGATAGGATGGAGTCGAGGCATTAATTCAGTGGGACAGGAGCAGGAAGACACAATGGGTCTGCCAGGGCAGTTCTATTTATTGATTTTGGGAAGAAGATAAAAGTCAACCCAAGTCAGGGAGATAGCATTGCTCCACTACGCCTCAGTGTCACCTGCTACCCCTACATCCTCTCTGAGATCTGCTTTCAAACCCTCGAAACCCCTAAAGCTGCCAAAATCTCAGGCCAATCAGCTCAGTCAAAAGCACAAAATGCAGATGTTGTGAACATTAAATAAATACACATAATGCTGGAAATACTCAGCGGATCAGGCAGCGTCTGTGGAAAAAGAAACAGAATCATTGAATGGTCATTAACCTTCAACAAGTAATCTGTTTCTCCCTCCACAGAAGCTGCCTGACCCATTGAGCAAGTTCAATATTTCTTGCTTTAACCTCAAAACTTCAAACCTCACTTGTCTCCAAAGATATTTTAGCGTTAGTCTCTTTGTATCAACATGCAAAAAGCTGTAAGCTTTATCCACAATTTTTTGGTGCTTTTATCTGCTTCAGTTTCATTAATTCTGTGTCTTTATTTTGCATAAATTTCAAAGCTAATCTCTCCTCGACCTTGACCCACATCAAGTTAGCATTCCGCTTTTACTTTCCATCTCAGCTCTCAGTCTCCGCTCCTGTAACTTTGAGCTATGTTCACTATTCGGTGCATGATCTTACCAACTAAAATCCGTTGTTTGCAATGGTTTTCTCCCACTTCCTACATACTCAGAGCTCATAATTTCAACTTTACCTTTACCTCACTATCCTAATCATTACATTTCATTCCCTTGGCATTTTTGGTTCCTCTTTTAAGCTCCTCCTCATTCCCACTGTATTTATTTTGTTGTTTACTGCAAGCCGTATACCTGTGGATGCGAGGAGCTAGCTTGGCAGGTTGTGAGTTTTTCAGTAACTTCAGATAAGTATTGATGAACTACAACCATCTGATCTGATATTCACAAACAGTGGTTCCACTCAACTACATTTTAAAATCCATAACATACTTGATTACTTTTAGATTGAGATTCCTTATTATGTTCAGTAAACCAGCAACATCTGTGATTCCCAACCTGAAACAGTGAAGGGTCCTGCCCAGAAATGCTGCCTATCAATGTTCTCGAGAGATGCTGCCTGACCTGCTGAGTTGTTTCAGCACTTTTTGTATTTTTTAAAAAACAGTGATTTAGTGCTGATCTTTATTTTTCTTAACTGTTTAACCTGATGCCTCAGACCAAGCAGATAATAATAGACTTCAGGAAGAACAAAACGGAAACGGTACCACTAATCATCAGAGAGGACTGTGTGGAGAGGGTGGCGGATTTCCGCTTCCTGGGAATCCATATTGAGGAGGACCTGACGTGGAGCGTGAACACCTCTACGCTGCTGAAAAAGGTCCAGCAGAGACTGTACTTCCTGAGGATGCTCAGGAAGAATAACATCACACAGAGACTGTTGCTGTCCTTTTATCGGTGCTCCATTGAGAGCATCCTAACATACTGTGTATGCGTGTGGTACACCAGCTGCACAATGGCTCAGAGGAAAGCGCTCCAGAGGGCCATTGACAACGCCCAGAGGATTGTCGGCTACCCTCTCCTTACCTTGGAGGGCTTACACAGTTCCCGCTGCTTCAAAAAATCCCAGAATATTATAAAGGACATTTCCCACCCCGGCCACTCCCTGTTTGAACTGTTGCCGTCAGGCAGACGGTACAGATCGACAAGGACAAACAGACTTAAAAACAGTTTTTATCCCACTGCTATAAAGGCACTAAATGTAACCGCCAAGGAACGCGGGGACTAAGGGACTGTGGTTGGTACACTGTGAAATCGACAGAAGGATGTAGGGATGGGTGTTTATGCATGCTGTTTTTATATTTCATATTTATTTTAGTAGTTTATCATCTTTTTTAATATTTTACCTTGCATGTATCGTTAGCTTTTATGGTTTGAATGTTGCACTGACTGGCTGACATTTTTAAATTTTGTTGTACATGGTTCATGTTACAATGACAATAAAGAAACTATTCTATATTCTATTCTATTCTATATTATCAAAATAGTAGAATATAGAACAGTATAGCACAAGGCCCTTTGGCCCACAACGTCTGTGCCGAATATGATTCCAAGACCATTACTTATCTATTTACACATAACTCCTATCCCTTTATCCCCTGCATAACCAAATGCCTATCCAAAAGTCTTTTGAATTTTTACTGAATTGTATTTTAAATGCCACTAAAGTACCCGCTTCAATAAAGCATTAATGAATATTTTTTTTAATTAAAAACATATTCCTGGTAAGAACACAGGAGTGTCAAAGGTTCATTTATTTGACATTAAATAATGGTCTGGTTTTCCATGGGTTTGACTGACTGTGAAATATGTGACTGCATTGGAAGCATTCAGCAAACCTCAAGATCTAATATATGTGTATTGGGCAGGGGCGGAATATGTGAAAACGGAATGAATAAAGTGCAGCCAATTGTTATTAAAATTTACAGCATTGCTATACAGCTCATCTTTATGGATTCTCTGCTATTCATCAGTCAACTTTTATGCAGTGCAAGTCACTTATTATGAACAATCAGTACAGCTGTGAACTGATTTATATTCACCGTCAGTCAATTATTAATCATTGTGACTCAATTTTTATTTGTTGCAAAAATTGTTATTCATTCTGTAACTACCTACAACTATTTGCTCACATGGGATTGCACAAGTCATGCAGGAGCGAGATAAGTCGATCAGCCCCTTTGGGCTGTAATGGTGCTTAGGATCCACACAACCAACTTGCATCCTCTTCACTGAATCATTACCTTTTACTTCTTTCAGCCTCATGTGTTTAATCATCCTCTTGGCAGACTTATTTATGTTGCTCACTTCTTCTTAAGTATGATCGTTTAATTTACTTTATTATTGTCACATGTACCGAGGTACAGCAAAAAACTTTTAGTTGTGTGCTATCCAATCAGCGAAAAGACCATACATGGTTACAATTAAGCAGTCCACAGTGTACAGATACAGGATAAAGGGAATAACATTCAGTGCAAGAAAGATTTCAATAAAGTCCGATTAAAGATAGGTCAAAACTCCAATGAGGACCGCTCTCGAGGGGTCTCGAGATTTCTGTTGCCTGATAACAGCTGGAAGAAACTGCCACTGAATCTGGAGGTATCCATTTTTAAACATCTGTACCTCTTGCCTGATAGGAGAGAAGAGGGAGAGATGGGTTGAGACTGGTCCTTTTTAATGCCAGTGACCTTGCAGAGGTAGTGTGAAGTGCAGAAGGAGTCAACAGAAGAGGGTGAGTTGGTTGGGGTATTAGGCTACTTCCACAACTGTCTGCAATTGCTTGCGGTCTTGGATGGAGCTGTTCCTACACCAGATGATGATGATAGATCCTAATAAAATGTGTCATCTGTAGAAGTTGGTGAGGGTTGTTGGGGACATGCCAAACTTCCTTAGACGTCTAAGGAAATATGCAACAAAGGAATTTCACTGTACCTAGGTACATGTGGCAAAGTACCAGTGAAATGATCCCTGTGCATGTGAGTTTCAACTTCAACCCCTTTTCTGGCAAAAAAGATCTTTATAAATATTCACTGAGTCGTGTTACTTTAGCCCTCTGATCAAAATGAAAATACAATTGTGAAATTGAAATGCAGAGAATACGTTTTGAATAGAGGAATAAAATGTGAATATTGCAGGTTAACAATGGAAGATTGTTTAGTTTTTAAATGCCAAAAAGTAATTTACCTGTGAAATTGGGGTAAAACATAGAACTAAGACAGGTGTAAGCTGCAAGGTGACAGGATGCAAGAAGTAGCAGAGAAGAGAAAGGTGTTTACAGATATGAGAAGAGGAGCAAAATAGCACAATATATAAAATAGTACGTAAAATCAAGCAGGAAAAACCAAGGTGGAGCTGCCAGAGGAGGCAGTTCAGGCAGGTACTGTTAAGCCCCTGTCCCACTTTGACGACCTAATTGGCAACCTCTGCCAAGTTTGCCCTTGACTCGTACTCGCAGCATGGTCACCATGAGGTCGTAGGAGGTCTTCGTAACTCTTCCTCATGCTCGTGATTGGTCTCCGCGTACTCGTGGCCTCAAGTAGGTCGCACCGTTTTTTCCAGCCAGATAAAAAAATGTCCACAAGTTAAAAAAAAAAGGCCGGCCTGGAAAAAATTGATACTTATTACTCGTGGGTAGGTCGTAGGTAGGTCATAGTAGGTCGTGATGGTAGTTGTAGATAGTCATAGGTAGTCGTAGGTCGATAACTGGCCCGAGAAAAAAATGCAAACATGACATAATTTTATCATGTGATCATTTTCCACTAGTAGCTAGTCGTAGTTGGTCTTAGGTGTGAAAGACTGAGGTGAAGGGGGGTTGTAGGAGGTAATAGACATAGTCGTAGGAGGTCTTTTACTCGCCGGAGTCAACATGACATTGACAATTTTTTTCAACTCGTCTAGGGTCTTCTAAACTCCTGGATTAGGTCGGCCAAGTGGGACAGGCCCTTTACAGTATTTAAAAGACACTTGGACAGGTACATGGATTGGAAAGGGTTAAAGAGATATGGGCCAGATGGGGGGAAATGGGACTAGCTTAGAAAGGGCATCATGGTGGCCATGGGTGCGTTGGGCTAAATGGCATGTCTCTCTACTGTTCTATGACTTGATGACATACAAAGAAGGAAAGAGAAAGGATATAGAAGAAAAAATGGAATATTACCGCAAAGTAGTCATTCCGAATATATGTATCCTGAGCTACAAAGAGAACAGGCTTCACATTACACATGGGATAGCACAGTGTTGCAGCAGTAGAGTTGCTGCCTCACAACGTCAAAGACCCAGGTTCAATCCTGGCTACGGGTGCTGTCTGTTTAGAGTTTGTACTTCTCCCTGTGACGGTGTGGGTTTTCTCCGGGTGCTCCAGTTTTCCCCCACACTCCAAAGACTTGCAGGTTTGTAGGTTCATTGATTTCTGCAAATTGTTCCTCGTGTGTAGAATAATGTTAGTGTTTGGGGTAATAGTTAATTAGCACGGACTGGGATGGCTGAAGGGCCTGTTTCCACACTGTATCACAAAAGTCTAAATTAACCTAGTTGGAATGTTTGAGAAAAGTGTGCAGAAAGCCAAAATTATAATTCAGCATTTTATCTATGAGGGTGGGATGGGGAGGTGAGATGTAGGACGTGAATGAGTCCTAAACCAAAGACACTGCCTAATCCCCCATTCTCTTCTATTCCCTCTTCCCCTTTTTCTCCAGTTTCTTTTGCATCTAAACCCATCTTACGTCTGATTATTTTGTGTATTGAAAGCATCTTCTGCTCTCCCATTCTTACTGAATTCCATTCTTACTGAATTCATAATCAACTTAACTATGTGATCTGCATATGACATAGATCACACAGATGGGAAAATTCAGTTTCCTGAGACATCATGTTCTTCCAACGAGGCAGGGAAATCCCCAAGATAGTTTATCAGTGGCCATCGCTCATTTATCCATTAAAAAAAAAAGTATTTTGACACTTTAAACATTGTGGATGATTTAATATATAAATACATTAAACAAATATGATTAATTACAGTTAATCATATAATCACAGCTAGTGGTGATGATGCCTCACAATGCCTGAGACTGGAATTAGATCCTAACCTTGGTTGCTCTCGATGTGGTTTGCACGTTCTCCCTGTGATGGCAGGGGTTTCCTCCCATATTCCAAAGACATGCGTGTTTGTCGGTATATTTGTATTTACCCATGCCCCTGAAGTTAATATTTAAAATGCCCCTGAAGTGTAGGGAGTGGGTGCAAAAATGGTATAACATAGAACTAGCGTGAATAGATAATCGATGGTCAGCATGGATTTAGTATATCTTTCAATCAATTCAATCAATTAATGACTTTGCACATTTCTTTCATGGAATCAAAACTGCATCTGCTTCTGCATTTACGTTATGTAAATTTGAACATTTCAAAGTACGTCGAAATTATTTCATTGATTGTCAATGTTGTCATGCTGTACAATGAGCAACTTGATTTTCAATGTGAGGTCAGCAAGATATCATAAAGCAGCTATGGAATCAATAACCTATGTAATGTGTTTTGATAATCCCATTCTGTAGAATCATGTTTCAGATATGATTCCTAATCCTGTCTGCATTTGCCACTGATATAATGTCTTGCTATTTCTTATTTATTCAATGTAGACAGTACTGTTGAATCCTCCTCCTAAACTGTCACATATTTTAATGGTTGCCCATGATGTCTACCACTGGTGAGGCTCTGACAACTTTCAATATAATGAAGGCCTTTGGGGCTTAACTATTATTAAGGCCCTGGCAGACTTGAGAAGGCCAAGTTCAATATTTGTTGTATTCAAAAGAATGGCCTTGACAATTGAAATGTACTAGTTCTAAAAATGTTTTTTCTTTGTTTAGATTTCTCATTTGAATTACTTGGTTAATTTAAGACTTTAGACTTCAGAAATGCAGCGCAGAATCAGGACCTTCAGCCCACTGAGTCCACGCCAACCAGCGAACACTAAAGGGGCTGTCCCACTGCGGCGACCTAATTGACGAGTTTAGAAGAGTTTAGGAGAGTTTGAAAAAATGCCATGTTGAAGGCCTCCTTTGACTACATAGAAGACTTCCTTCGACTATGTCGAAGACTAGCTTCAACGAGCTTCGGGAAAATTGGACTCCGAATAATCGAGAGTGAAGACGACCTCTTTCGATCTCCTTCGACCTCCCTTCGACTATGTTGAAGATTATCTACGACTACCTTCGACTACCTTTGAATACCCTTGATTACCTACGAATAACATGCCGACCTATTACGACCTACTTCGATTAAACCTATGAGTAGAAAAAGTATCGATTTTTTCCATGACGACCTTTTTTTTACTCGCAGGCATTTGTCAACGTTGAAAAATATGCCTCAACCTAGCTGAGGCCTCGAGTACGTTGGGACTACTCTCGAGCATGAAGGAGAGTTACAAAGACCTCTTAGGACCTCGTGTCGACCATGCTGCGAGTATGAGTCGTGTGCAAACTCGCCAGAACTCGCGGATTATGTCGCCGCAATGGGACAGCCCCTTAACACTATGGGACAACTTACACATTAGGGACAATTTACAATTTTACCAAAGTCAATTAACCAATAAATATGTTCGTCTTTGGAGTTTGGGAGGAAACCTGAGCACCCGGAGAAAACCCATGTGATCACAGGCATAATGTACAAACTCCGTACAGACAGCACGCGTGATCAGGATTGAACCCGGCAGTGTAAGGCAGCAGCTCTACTGTTGCGCCACTGTGCTGCCCTTCAGATTCTAGAAAACTGAATTATGTGGATGAATGATTGAAGTGCTTGGGGATGTTTTAAAATGAAAGAATGTGTGCAGTTTAGACACCGAGATAAGCAGACTGATCAGCACAGGAAATATTTTGTCTCTATATTTCCTTAAATATTGTGAACTTGGACACAAAGTTGGTCTTCCAGAGCTCCACAAAGGACGCACAGATAGAATTATTTTCTTTGTAAAATAGTTGGGCAACTATAATTTTCTTTATTGGGACTGGCTTGTGATTTTAAAACACCTTGAATACAGAGGCAATCTTGATGCTATGTTGAGCCATTACAACTGCAAAAAGTTTTATGTTTCATCTTTTGTCTGGCTAATTTACGCAATCTCAAACAGGGCAGTGGTAAAGTCTTTTGGCTCCATTCGAATTGCTCGTTGCCTCCTTGAGCAGAGAAAGAGAAAGCATCAGTCTTTTGTCCAGTCTGAAGAAAAGTCCCAACCCGAAAAGTCACCCATGCATCTTCTCCATAGATGCTGCCTGACCCGCTGAGTTACTCCAGCTCTTTGTGACCTTTTGTGTAAGTCGGCATCTGCAGTTCCTTTTTTCTCCATCAATCATTTGTTCTTGTGCTTAACCATGTCCTGATGCCAGTCAAGAACACCAATAATGGCTTTCCTTATATCAAATAAAATGTTACTGTCAAGACACCCTGAAACAGAACGACCTCTGATACCTCAATAAATGCTTGAAGTGTTTGAGAGAAGCAAAGCCGCTTCGTTGCAGACTAACCTGTAAGTTTGCACTAACTGGTCTGGGAACAAACATGCACTGAAGTGCCACAATATGTATGAATACTGCAACTTAATAGCTGCTGGGTTGTTCTATGTCCCAGACTACACTGCCTTATATTATGTGGGTCAAGTGATGTAAGTAATTCAGAAATCCCTTGATAAAGTTCCTTTCATATCACCTGAAACACAAGGAGATTGTTCAGTGCTTTTTTATGTACTTTAAAAAACAAAAAGGCTTAACAATTCCGTTGCTCAGCTTTTTCCAAATGGCATCAGCCCTGTAGAAACTGCACAAAATTGTGTGTTGGACACCAAGCCTTTCTGATTGGAGAAGGGGAATTAAATAACAAACTAAACCAGCTCAAGGTAACCATGGAGCATCTTTGCAGAGTTTATAAGTGTTTATGTTTGCAAAATGCTGAGCAAATAGCAGTGTGATACCTTGTCAGAAATCTCCTTTTAGCAGAGGGACATTATAAGTGAGGTTGTAATTCTGCATACCCATCAGAGTGGTTCATAGGGTTAGAGAGATACAGCATAGAAACAGGCCCTTCAACCCACAAATCTGACGAATAACCACACATAATGCTGATAAATATATTCTGCACTATGTATCTTTCCTGTTGCTCTTCCTATTTGACGATAGTATTCAATGGATAGTATTATCTGATTTAATTGGGTAGCATTAAAAGCAAGCTTTTCACTGCACCTCGGTACACGCGACAATAATAAACTTAAGCCTGAACCCAACCACCCATTTACACCAAAACCTACATTAATCCTTGGACTTTGATGAGGCTACATTTGGAGTATTGCATGCAATTCTGGTCACCCCATTACAGAAAGGGTAGAGTCATAGAGTGATACAGTGAGGAAACAGGCACATCGGCCCAACTTGCCCACACCCAGCAATGTTCCAGCTACACTAGTCCCACCTGCTTGCGCTTGGTCCATATCCCTCAAAACTTATCCTATCCATGTACCTGCCTAACCTTTTCTTAAACATTGGGATAGTCCCAGCCACAATGACCTAATCTGGCAGCGTGTTTCATACACCCACCACCCTTTGTGTGAAAAAGGTATCCCTCAGATTCCTATTAAATCTTTTCCCCTTCAACTTGAACCTATGTCCTCTGGCCCTCAATTCCCTTACTCTGGGCAAGTGATTTTGTGCATCTACTCGATCTATTTCTCTCATGATTTTATACACCTCTATAAGATCACCCCTCATCCTCCTGCACTCCAAGGAATAGAGACCCATCCTACCCAACCTCCCCCTATAGCTCACACCCTCTAGTCCTGGCAACATCCTTGCAAATCTTCTCTGAACCCTTTCAAGCTTGACACTATCTTTCCTATAACATGGTGCCCAGAACTTAACACAATACTCTAAATGCAGTTTCAACAATGTCTTATACAACTGCAACATCACCTCCCAACTACTATACTCAATTCTCTGACTGATGACCTTTTTGATCTACCTGTGACACGACCTTCAAGGAATCCTGCACCTGTACTCCTAGATCCCTCTGCTCAACAACACTCGCCAGAGGCCTACCATTCACCGTGTCGGTCCTGCCCCTGTTAGACGTCCCAAAATGCAACACCTTACATTTCTCTGTATTAAATTCCATTAACCAGTCCTTCGCCCTCCTGGCCAATTGATCCAGATCCTGCTGCAAACATTTACAACCATCTTCACTATCTGCAAAACACCCACTTTTGTATCATCAGCAATCTTGCTAATCTTGCCCTGTATGTTCTCATCATTGATGTAGATGACAAACAGTAATGGACCCAGCACCGAACCATGAGGCACACCACTAGTCAAAAGCCTCCAGTCTGAGAAGCAACCTTCCACCATCACCCTCTGCTTCCTTCAATGGAGCCAATTTGTTATCCATTCAGCTATCTCTCCTTGGAACCCATGCAATCTAACCTTCCAGAGCAGCCTACCATGCAGAAGCTTGTCGAATGTCTTACTGAAATCCATGTGTACAATATCTACAGCTCTGGCTCATTGAGTCAGGGGATTTGGGGAGAAGGCAGGAACAGGGTACTGATTGGGGATGATCAGATATGATCACATTGAATGCCGGTGCTGGCTCGAAGGATCAAATGGCCTACTCCTGCACCTATTGTCTATTGTCTATTGGTAACATTGACTGCCCCAACTTCCTCCATCCTACTGTTTTTCTCCTCAGTAAATAAAGAGGAGAAATACTCATTGAGGACCTTTCCCATCTCCTGTCGCTCCAAACAGAGGTGACTGCTTTGATGCCTGATAGGTCCCACTCTCTCCCTAGTTACCCTTTTCCCACATATGTATTTATAAATCTTTTGGGATTGTCCTTAATATGTGGAGGCTTTGGAGATTGTACAGAGGAGGTTTACCAGAATCTTGCCTGGATTTGAGGGGTTCTACTACAAGGAGAGGTTGAGTAAACGTAGGTTGATTTCTTTGGAATATTTGAGGTTGAGGGGAGACGAGAGAAGTATATAAAATGATGAGGCATAGATAGGGTAGATAATCAGAACGTTTTTCCCCAGCGTCTAAATGTCCAACACTAGAGAGCATAGCTATAAGGTGAGATGATAACATTTAATAGAGATGTGCAGTTTTTACTTTGAGAGTGGTGGAGGTAGAAATGACAGTGATGTTTAAGAGCCTTTTAGCTAGGCACATGGTAGTGTAGGGAATAGAGGGACATGTATCATGTACAGGTAGTTTAACTAGGCATCATATTCTGCACAAATATTATGGGCTGAAGGGCCCATTCCTGGGATGTATTGTTCTATGTTCCATGTAATCCCATTTTTTTTTTGCCTCACATTCCCATAAGATCCCCTCTGATTCTACCACACCTGTACGAGGGTTAATTTTACATTAGTCAATTAACATTTCAATCCCACGTTTTGGAATGTGCAACCACAGGAAACCAATGCACATCTGGGTAGAACGTCCAAACTCCACATAGACAGGACCCAATGTCAGAATTGAACCCAGATTTAGACTTTAGGGATACAGTGTGGAAACTGGCATCAGCCCAACGAGTCTATGTTCACCAACTATCATCCCGTACACTAGCACTATCTTACACACATGAGAGACCATTTTACAACTTACTGAAACTAATTAATCTACAAACCTGTACATCTTTGGAGTGTGGGAAAAACCCAGAGGACCCAGAGAAAATCCACACGGTCACAGGGGAATGTACAAATTCCGTACAGACAGTACCCATGGTCAGGATTGAACCTGAATCTACGATTACATTAATACTTAAGAAAGACAAAGATGAGGAAGAACCCGGATCTTACAGAGCTATCGGGCTGTTAAACACAGATCAAAAAATATTAGCAAAAATATTAGCAAGAAGTTTAAGTAAGTATGCCAGCAAATTAATACATCCGGATCAAACGGGGTTTATCCCTAAGAGACAATCATTTAATAAATTGAGACGTCTGCTTAATATAATGCACTCACACCAAACTAAATATCCAAATCTTGCAATTATTTCGTTGGACGCAGAGAAAGCATTCGATCAGGTTAAATGGAAGTATATGGTTAAGGTTTCAATTTCAACTGGGAGAGAACTTCATTCACTGGATTAAATTAATATATAATAAACCAAAGCCAGAATATTAACTAATAATATCTTATCCAAGAAATTTGAATTGTCAAGGGGTAGTTGACAAGGTTGTTCATTATCACCACTGTTATTTTCCCTCATAATTGAACCACCAGCAGAAATAATTAGAACTCATCCAAATATGAACGGATATAATACAAAACATTTAAACAATAAAATATCATTATATGCTGATGATGTACTTTTGTACATCACAAAGCCTCATATCACTATACCCAATATTCTAAATTTAATTGAGGACTTTGGTTCATTTTCAGGTTATTGAATAAAAGTGAAATCAAGTCAATAAAACCGAAAGACTCTACACATCTCGTACAATATCCTTTTAAAATAGCTGTGGAAAAATTTAAATACATGCGTATTGAAATCACTAGAAGTTATCAAGACGTGCTTAATGCAAACTATAACCCTGTATTTAAGAAACTACATAATTTAATTAAATTCTGGAAAATGCTGCCGATGTCCTTAATAGATCGAATAAATGCCATAAAAATGTTTTTTTTTTACCACAAATTCTATACCCGTTTCAATCAATACCACCATACTTACCCAAAAAGTTTTTTTTTAAATTGGACTTGGATATTACAAATTTTATTTGGGATTATAAGTCCCATAGAATACAAAGACCACACTTGAATAAACCCAAAATAGTAGGGGGATTAGCACTCCCTAATATCATGTATTATTACTGGTCGATAAATATTAGAAATATGATTCAATTGGTGGATACCTCTCCTCAACAACCGGAGTGGATTGTTATGGAGAAAGAGGATTGCTCCCCTTTTAATATTGGTGTGATCCTTCTCTCACCAATGACGGTGAATAATACAAATTACAACAAAAATCCAATTAAACACAGTACAATCAGAATTTGGAAACAAATAAAATACAACTTAAAATTAAGAAACTTATTTCTCAAAACCTCCTATTGCTAAAAACCCTCCGTTTAAACCCTCAATTATAGATAAAGCATTTATACAATAGGAAAGAGCATGAATTAAAACTTTGGAAGATTTGTATGAAACGGGAAAACTATTATCATTTAAACAATCACAACTAAAATACAATCTGGGTAACAATCAGTATTTTAAATATTTCCAAATATGTGATTATCTGAAAAAAACACACCCAAGAATTTTACAAAATGCCATCAGATTTACTAGATGAAGTAATGAATACAAAGGCAGAATCAGCAAATTTAATTTCATATATATATATATAATATTATACTAAATGCAGTATTACCAACAACGGAAGGTATCAGAGGTGAGTAGGAAAATGAATTAAGCATAAAAATTTCCAATGATAGGTGGAAAGAGTACTTATTAAATGTGCATAAATGCTCAATAAACGCAAGACATACTTTAATACAATTTAAAATTTTACATAGATTATACTACTCAAAAACAAAATTAAAAAAAATTCTTCCCCAACGTCTCACCAATTTATGATAAATGCCAGTTTCAAGAAGCTACTATAGCGCACTCATTCATCTTTTGTACAAAAATTCAAAGGTTTTGGATTGAAATCTTTGAAATTTTCACAAAATTGTTTAACATAAAAATGACACCAAAGCCAGAATGGATTATTTTTGGAATGACAGAAGGTAGTTCGGAATTAAATGTGAATCAAAATAATCTATTTGATTACGGCTTAATAATAGGAAAAAAGCAAATCTTAAAATTCTGGAAAAATGCCCCTATACCAACATTAACATCTGGAAGATATGAGACTCCGCCTGGCAGGAAAGTCAGATCATTTCTATCAGACGTGGTCTGCATTCATAGAATTGCTACAAACATAGGGTGCAAGAATACTTCGGGTCTTGGTAGGGAGGATGAAAAACTATCGAGTTGGCAGATTCCTTTTGCGTGATATATATCATATAGTAACTGGCTTTTTTTGTTCTCTGTTTCGTTCTCTCTTTTTTCTTTTTCGTTTCTAGGGTCTATCTTTTAATTCTTTTTCTCTAATTCTTTGACCAAGGGTTTTTTTTACCCCCTTTGGCACTCTTTCACTTTCACAACTCTTTTCACCTACTTTACTCTCTTTGTTTCTATTCTTTGTTCTTAAAAGCCATAAAATTATGGGGTACAATGATTGTGACAATATATATGTGATGTACATTGCTGTATTTACCTCTATTAAATAAAAATATATATTTTTTTTTAATTGGAAAAAAAAGAAAAAAAAAGAATTGAACTCTGAAGCAGTAAAGGGCCTGTCCCACTTATGCAACCTTTACAGGTGACTGCCGGCACCTGTCATAGGTCGCCAAAATTTTCAACGTGTTGAAAATTCAGCGGCGACCAGAAAGACGCTACGACTCTTTGGAGACCTCTCACGATCATAGGAGACCTCTCACGACTATACGGCCTGTATGGTCATGAGAGGTCTCCTATGGTCATGAGAGGTCACCCGTGACATGCCGCCAAGGTCTCCTATGATCATGTGAGGTCTCCAAAGAGTCGTAACATCTTTCTGGTCTTCGCTGAATTTTCAACCTGTTGAAAATTTCGGCGACCTACCACGGGTGCCGGCAGTCGCCTCTAAAGGTCACCTAAGTGGGACAGGCCCTTTAGGCAGCAACCCTACCATTGCACCACTGTGGCGTCCCTGTGCCACCAGATCACCGGCGCTTCTAGGCACCGCTCATTATCCTGCCCGCTGTGCCACCAGTCAGCTGTGGCTATGTTAAAGGAATGGTACAGGTTTTCTCTGAGGTGGTGAATGCCTAAAGGCAAAAGCATAATGTATGGAAATAAATTCTCGCTTATGCTGCATTTGGCTTTACGGACACCTCTATGACTTGAATGATGCAGAACAGGCAGATCAAGATTCATGAAGTCCACAGTAAACAGTTCCCCCCTGTAATAGAATGAGAATATTAACACAGCTGAATGGAAACATCGCACACCTTGTTTATGTGGTATTTTAAACTGATTTGTATGCTACTTTTGAATAATGGAGTATACACTGCATTACAAGTGGAAGATTTCTTCAGAGTTGTCACCAGTCCCCTTGAGATCAGATCTTGAAGATGAGTAGAAATGTACGAGCCCCAGTACAATGAGCAGCGAATGCAAAATAGTAAACACAGCACAAAGGTGGAAACACTGACTTTAACCATGATTGTGATTAATGCAAACTGCTAGACCTGAAACATCCAACCATTTACATGACTGACTCCGACCACACCAATTGAAAGATTCTTTACAAATACTCTTTGGTTCCTCATGATTTTTGCACACATCTCACAATGTACCACTAAATCTTATGTTTTCATTTATAATCAAAAACTTTTAATTACCAAATCAATTAAACATATCCTTATCTGCAACACTTTAAATTTGGGGTGCAACAATAGCGCAGTGGAAGAGTTGCCATCTTACAGCACAAGAGACTCGGGTTGGGTTTGATCCTGACTATGGGTGTTGTCAGTATGTAGATTGTATGTTCTCCCTGTGACTGCATTACTTTTCTCCAGGTGCTCTGGTTGCCTCCCACACTCCTAAGATGTACAGGTTGGCAGGTTAACCGGCTTCAGAAAAATTGTAAACTGTCCCTAGTGTGCAGGATAGTGTTAGTATGGTCGCCGGTCAGGAAAGACTGGGTGGGCCGAAGGGCCTGTTTCTGAACTGTACCTCTAAATTCTAAAGTCTAAACTCCATTTGCTCTCCTAGATAGGCCCATGATCTCTGCAACCTAGTATTTGTGCAGTCTAATTTTACCTGACCTCTGGCTTATTCCTCAAATCACGGACAATGTATGTTGCCTGACAATGTGGTTTGTTTTGAAAAAAATTGGTTTCAGAATTTGGACGCCATTGGCAGAGGAATTTATTGCCCATCTTTAATTGTCCTTGAGAATGTGGTGTTGAGGTAAAAACGAAGAACTGCTTCATACCTTCTGGTGAGGGTGACTTTGGGTACAATTTAGACCCAGCTACAATTAAAGACTCGTGTTTTTCTTTTGCATGTCAGGGTGGTGTGTAACTATATCAGAGGGTATCTCTAAATGTGATGGTGTTTCTATGTGTCTGTTGCCTTCTTCATTTTTTGTGGCAGAGGTTGTGGATTTTGGAGGTGTTGTTGGAGTAACCTGCACAAGTAACTGTCACACACTTTATTGTTGGTATAGACTGTAGCTATGGTCTGCTATGGGTGGTAGAAATGAATGCTTAGGTTGGTTAATAGATTGCCAATCAAGCAAGATGCATTGGCCTGGATTATTCTGAGCTTCCTGATCATCATTGGTGCTACGTTCATCAAGCAAAAACAACACAAAATGGCCTATTTAGAATGACACAAAGTGCTGGAGTAACTCAGTGGGTCAGGGTACAACTCTGGAGAACATGGATAGGTGACATTTCTGGTTGAGACCCTTCTTCAGACACATTCATTCTCTACTCATGACTGAAATGCTTCATCCTAGGCATCATTTTGTTGAATCTCCTCTGCCTTTTCTCCAGTGTAATCACATCCTTCCTCTCTTGTCTCAGTCTTGCTGTATGCTTGCAGGCACGAGCTATGTTATTTATTGAAGAGTTATAAATGGAATCGAAAACCGCAATTATCAGTAAACTTTCCCATTTCACACATAGAATGACAGGAAACTCATTTTGCAGTTGGGCTTTTTGTGAAGTCTACAATTTGACAGGACACCCAATAGCCCCACTGCAAGATGCTCTAGCACCAATGACGTTTTCTAAAGGGACTGTCCCACCGCGACAACCTAATCTGTGAGTTTAGAAGAGTTTGCCCTCGACTCAACCTCGCAGCATGGTCGACACGTGGTCCTAGGAGGTCCTATGAGGTCACTGAAACTTTCCTTCATGCTCAAGGGAAGTTCCCTCATACTCACGGCCTCAGTTTGGTCGAGGAACATTTTTCAGCATGTTGACAAATTTGGTTGACATGGTTCTTTTGAACTCGTAGTGCAGTGGAGTGGGGTCGCTATATAGTTGCAGACAGTCGAGGGCAGTCGTAGGCAATCTCCTTCGCTGACCGGGCATTTTAATTGGCTCATTGGAGTTTTCAGGACCAAGGAAATCCGACCGGTAGGTTAAATTCCCACTAAACTTTATTATAAGCTGTTTGGCTTCTTAAAAGTGTCTCCATTCCTTCTCCCCCCCCCCCTTCTTTCCCATTCTCTCCCCTTCTCTCCCAATCTGTCCCCCTCTCTCCCCCCCTCCGCACTCTCTAAAGGACTTACTGTACAATGTGCTGCCGTCTTTTACCTTTCTGTTCATCGTGGGTGTGAATTTCAGACAGCGCTCACCCGCTTTCCCTGGCCCCCGCCTTTGCGATGTGTTTGTGTATGTGTGTGGTCGGTTGATCCAGCTCATGGTTTCACCGCTAACGGTTGATCCAGCTCGACTTTTTTCAGGCGAGTGCCCTCGAGCTTGAAGGTCGAAAACAGTCGCTGAAAGGTCGCATCAGTGGGACAGGCCCTTAACTCCTCCAAGCAACTAGCAGTCAAATGTAAATGAAAATTTGAGCATAGCCCCTTCAACAAGAAAAATGAAACTTATTTTCAATTTCTGCTTTCAAATGCAGATTTATATTTTGCAAAGTTCTATTCATTTCACTATGTCTGTTAAAATCACATTCATTTTAATGCCAAGGATGTCCTACTTACAAAAATAATTAAAATTATTTTATCTTTCAACTACAACCCACTCCATTCTCCGGCCCCAGTTCATCTAGTTCCAATTTCTCTGAATTATTCCTCCTGCAGCCCTGTAACCACCAACTCAGTGAGCAGAGCCTCAGTAAATTTACCTGCAAAGTGAAAAAAAATTGTGGCTGTTATTAAAATTGCCTGCTCTAATGGAGTTCTGTGTTGTTAAGTCACCCGCCATCAGACTGGCTCCTGAGAGGCAGACACCTACACACTAGGAGCAATTTCATTCCTATTAATGTAGGTTGTGATTTATTGAACTCCTCAAGGAGTCAGTCCATTAAAGTATGCTGATGGTAGTGTATGCATTGTGGGCAAATACTGGAACTAAACTCGAAATTGCAGACTTCAGGACCAAACTGAAATTCCAAGCCGAATCTTTCAAATGAGTTGCAGACCCAAGACAGTGAATCAACACACTGAAAGCACAGAATGGAATCGTGAACTTGTGACTGAATTCCTGGTACTGGAATTGAAACTTGCTGGAAAGTTGACTAAATTGCACTTCACATCACTATGACAAGCTGATGGCCTCTCTGAGATTTTTAGTATTCTTCCAAAGTCTGAAAGGCATCTGCTTCCAACACCCAACAAAGCACTCGTGAAACGATGAATAAATTAGATGCTGAATATCTTTGGAAACGAGGTGCATTCTGCTATATTTTGAAATGCTTTTTACTAAGTTTGAAGCTGTGATTACGTTGTTGCATCTGCCTAGAAAACAAACTTTAACCATTGTCTGGAAAATATACTGCAATAGAGCTTCTACTTCTGGCTTTTAGGGCCAAGGCTTTTCATTCTCGTTTTGTCAAGACAGAGAGGGCCATTCAGCCCATTGAAATGATGCTCTCTTGCAGAACAATTCCGTTCCCTCCTCTTATTTTCCCAGTCTCCCCAAAAACCCTACATTTTACACATTATTTATAATGGCCAATTAACCCACACAACATTGGGATATGGAAGGGGGGGGGGGGGGGGAGTAGAGCACATGGAAGAAGTGTACGTGATCACGGGAAAATGTATGAACTTCACATGGACGTCATTGGCAATCAGGACTGAACCTAGATTACACTGTGAGGCAGCAGCTCAGTTCTTTGCACAAGTGTAATTTAATTGTAAAGATATACTTAGTAGCCTTGGATTTTACTAATGAAGTGGAAAAATCAGATCATTAGTAGTTCTCATTGTTTACCTTATTGCTCTGTAAGTAATGAGCTGTTCCCCACAAAACTACCAAGACTAATCCATTAGATCAGCTGTCAGAAAGAAGGTACGGACCCAACTGTTGCATAATCACTGAGTGCAATGATCCCAGATTTGAACATAGAACAGTACAGCTCAAGAACACGCCATTTGGCCCACAATGCGATGTCTGCGCTGAACATGGTGCCAAGACAAACTAATCTCATCTGCCTGCACATGATCTAGATCCTTCTATTCCCTCCATGCGTCTATATGCTAGTCTCTTAAACACCACTATTGAATCTGCCTCCATCACCACCCCTGGCAGTACATTCCTGGTACCCACCAGCCTTTGTACACAAAACCTGTCCCACTCATCTCCTTTAAATTTTGCCCCTCTCACCTTAAAGCTTCGCTTTCTTGTCTTTGACATTCCCACCCTAGTAAAACAAAAGTTCTCACTGTCTACCCTATCTTGCCTCTTATATTCTTATATACTACCCTCAGCCTGGAATGTTTTCAAAAACACAATCCAAATCTGTCTGAGCTTTCCTTAGAGTTAATACACTCCAATGCAGGCATTGGAATCCAGAAGAAGGGTCTCGACCTGAAGCATCACCCATTCCTGCTCTCCAGAGATGCTGCCTGTCCGGCTGAGTTAAGGGGCTGTCCCACTTGGGCAACCTAATCTGCAAGTTTAGAAGAGTGTCTTTGACCTTCAAACTCACAGTATGGTTGACAAGTGGTCCTAGGAGGTCCTATGAGGTCGCTGGAACTCTCCTTCATGCTCGAGGGAAGTTCTCAAACACTCGTGGCCTCAGCTAGGTCGCGGAAAACATTTCAGCATGTTGAAACATTTTCCGTGAGTAAAATTTGGTCGGCATGGTTCCTTTGAACTCGTAGTGCAGTGGAATGGGGTCGCTATTTAGTTACAGGCAGTTGAGGGCAGCCATAGGCAATCTCCTTCGCTGACCGGGCATTTTGATTGGCTCATTTGAATTTCCAGGACCAAGGAAAACGTACCGGCAGGTAAAATGTCCGCTAAACTTTATTATACTTCTTAAAAGTGTCTCCACCCCTTCTCCCCCCCTCCCTTCTCCCCCCCTCCTCTCTCCCCTTATCTCCCCTCTCTCCCCCCTCCCCCCCACCGTGCTCTCTAAAGGACTTACCATTACCATGCATCCATTTTACCTTCCTCTTCTTTGTGGGTGTGAATTTCAGACAGCGCTCCCCCGCTTTCCCTGGCCCCCGCCTTTGCGATGTGCTTGTGTGTGGTTGGTCGATCCAGTTCGCAGTTTTAATGCGGACTGTCGATCCAGCTCGAGGCTTTCCAGGCGAGTGCCCTCGAGCTTGAAGGTCAAAGACACTCTTCTTAACTCACGGATTAGGTCGTCAAAGTGGGACAGCCCCTTTCCTCCAGCATTTTGTGTCTATCTAATGCAGGCGTTATTCCGGTAAAGACAGACAGGATATGCTGGAGTAACTCAATGAGTTGGCTAGCATCTCTGCAGAACATGGACAAGCAAGGTTTTGGGATGGGACCCTTCTTCATACTTAAACCCAAAATGTCCCCTATCCATGTTCTTCAGACATTGCAGCCTGACCCACTGAGTTACTTCAATATGTTGTGTCTATCTTTAGTATAAACCAGCATCTGCAGTTCCTTTTTATTACATAATTCTGGAAAACCTCTTCTGCGCCATCTCGGCTTCCAAATCTTTGATGTAACTGGGCGGCCCACATACGGCACACATGCTCCAAATGTGGCCTAACCAATAAGACTGTTGCCAGCCACTGCTGTCGCCAACCTTTACTGTCTCCCCGGGGCCACCAATGCTGCTGTCCCTGACCCGTATCTCTACTCCAGCCCCTCACGGGCCTCCACCAGCAACTCCGCCAAACCTTGCCTCTCCACCGGCCACCAGTGGACTGGAGGCATCACCTCACCAGAGTTCCAGGCTCAACACCAGGCCAACAACCTCCACAATCCAGGCAGCACCTCCTGCAGGGAACCTCAGTAGTGAGGGTTCTTCCCCTTCCCCCTCTTTTAACCCAGGTTACCTCGACCATACACCTGCTAGTTAAAATAACCCGCTGTTTATTTTAGCTTTTTTTTAACAGAGGTCCCGGAACGGTGCTCCGGTGAGCTGCTGCAACACCGCACCCCTGGCTGTGAGGCAGCAGCTCCACCAGCTGCGCCACTTTTCCAGGGGATAGATATACTCCTGAATGCATCTGAAAGTCTTGATCTTCTGACTTGAAAGGTGTGGCTGTACTCTTCTTGCCAATGTTTTTTGCCATGTCTCATTATTTGTTTCATTTCCATTTCTGTCTGTCCCATGGGGAATGCCACACCAATGCTGTTTCAAGGGTAGCCTTCAGGGTGGAATTTGAAGCAGAAAAATAGGTTGAAACTGTATACAAAGCCACAGTTCATCTCATAACATTCAGGAATACATGGGACCTACACCTCATGTTTACAAACTGAATCAAATGATTTAAGGACCATTTTTTGACAGCCGTTCTCTAGCTTCCTAAAGGTGTTTATACTTCATAATTTGAAGTAGATCATTACTTTCAATTTTTCCAAAGTGTAATCGTGGCACAAAATCACCTTAACATTCAATCAAGACCCAGAGCATTGGGGCAAATAGAACAACAAAATTGTTAAAACTAAGAACTTACTGCATAGTGATAAACCATATCTATGTATCTCCTCAGAAGGAGTCTTGTTTTAAGAAAACAATGATGTTACCTTGCCTGATAAAAGCAGCAAGGTTCAAGCAAGGAGATGGATGTGGATAGTTCCACCATCAGAATTCCACAACCATAGGAACATGACAGCTAAAGCCAAGTGGCACAGAGATTAAATGTTAAGTTGCACAGGCATTAAATGTTAATTTAAATGTTGATTTTATAAGTTCAGTGAATTATAAATAATTTAAAGCAAGGAAATCAAGACCAAGTGTGAGAGCATTGATTTGTGACACCTAGTATAGACAACTACAACTATAGTGATGCACTATATATTAGGTATGAAGTATAACACTTTTAGGAAGCAAGACAAAGGCTGTCAAAAAAAAAGAATTATTTAAGGACTAAGCAAAGCTGGCCTCATCTACAGGAGAAAATAAAATTAAATCACCACAGCCATGCATGTTTGCATATTTTGGGCTGAAACACAATAAATGGACAACAGCAGTATCAAGTAGATTCAGTACACTGATCAATCATAAACAATGACTGACACACTGAGATGCATGGAAGAATTTGCAAATGATTGAATGTCGAAAATGTCCCGATGACAAACTCATTCTGGCTAATGTATTAGTTTTGCTCATGTTTTTGGTTATTTGCATTCTGAGCTTGGTTGATTAATCTATTGAAACACATTTAAAATGTGTATTAAATGATGGATTTTGCAGTTTAGGTACATTATCTCTGGTTCAATAATATTTGAATATCTTTACTTTTTCATCATCATTCTCATCTCTACAGGACAATGGAAACTTTGAAGGAATTGGGGATAAATATTGAATTCTCCCCTGTTAACATCTCCCTAGGGCTACACAAGCTGCATAGTGCAATGCCAGATTGGTAAGATTCCCATTCTAAGATGATGCTTCAGAATTTGTGCAAAAATCATAACTAAATATTTAATTAACATTAGTTTACTTTGGTTTGTTATTGTCACAAGTACCAAGGTACAATGAAAAGATTTTTGTCCTATGCTATCCAGTCAGCAAAAAAACTGCACATAATTACAATCAATCTGTCAACACTGTGCAGATACAGGATAAAAGGTATAACGTTTAGTGCAAGATAAAGTCCTGTAAAGTTGAAAGGTAGTTCAAAGGTATTCAATAGGATAGGTGGTAGGTCAGGACCACTCTTTAGTTGATGAGAGGACAGGTCAGTTGCCTGATAACAGCTGGGAAGGAATTTACACGTTTGCAAGTTATTGGAGTAGAATTAGGCCATTTGGTCCATTGGCCAAATTGGCCCTGAATCTGGAGCTGTGCGGTTGCAAACTAGTGAAGATCTGGGATTTTTACACAAAACAGCATCAGGAAATGGTCCACTTCACTGAAGTTCCTTAAAATATTGTTGCTCAAAAATAAGCACCATTAAATGACAATATTTACTGATCTACCTCATTCAGGCCTTCATAATACTTGGTTGAATCCTTAGAGCATCCGCGTTCTTCAATACTCAATACCAGATTCCTGAAACAGAAATTTGCTTCCGCCTTTTAGTTTGGTTTAGAGATACAGTATGGAAACAGGCCTTTGGCCCACTGAGTCCACATCAACCAGTGATCACCTGCACACTAGTTATATGTTCTACACATGAAGGGCAGTATGCAGAACTCAATTTCCCTACAAACCTGAATGTCTTTGGAATGTGGAAGGAAACCTGAGCACCTGGAGAAAACCCATACAGTCACAGGGAGAACATACAAACTCCACACAGACGGCATCCATAATCAGAATCAAATCCGGGTCTTGGTGCTGGGAGACAGTACCTCTACCACTGCATCACTGTGCTGCCCAATGCATAGAAAGAGATTAACAAGGCACTGCTAATCAGAGACTGCATGCAGTGCTGAAGCTGCTTAGAGACACAGAGTCAAACAGCATGGAAATAAACAGGGCCATCAGGTTGCCAAGTCTCAGCTGACCATCAAACTGCCATCTGTACTAATCTAATTGTTGTTGTCCCTTATTACCATCCACTCGCCAACACTCCAGGAGCGATTTACAGTGGCCAATGAGCCTACCAATCTCCACATCTGTGGGAGGAAACCGGAGCACCCACAGGTGGGAAGAAACCCATATTCTCACAGGAAGAACATGCAAACTCCAAACAGACAACAATGAAAAAGTCAAACACAGCTCGCTGGAACTGTGAAGAATCATCTCTACCATCTGCCCAACTGTGACCCCTTGACACAACTTGACACAACCCACAAACATAAATGCCGCTCAAGTGCCTTTCCCCCGACAGAGATGCATTTTTAAACTAATTTTTTAACTGTAATTTGGAGGAAAAGCACGCTCACACTGACATTGAATTCTGTGGTAAGTTGAGGGGTGGGGGGTGGTGTGGTGATAAGAGGTGACAATAAGAATGAAATAAGAGGCGGCAGCTGTTTCTCCACTCCTTGATGAACTGTTAAACCTGAGATATTGTTCATGCTTTTTCATTAAAGCCTATATTCCATCAACTCAGTGCTGAGTCCTTTGTACCTTCAATCCATATAAGAAGTCAAACTGTTTCTCACTTTTAATCCTTCAAACATTTCAGGACCAATTCAGACCCTCACTAAACAAACAACACTTGGTGACTACAGTACTGTCGAGATTGGAGCATGAGAACGGTATGGCTACAGATATATGTACTTCCTACACATAATCTCCTATCTGTGAATTACTTAGTAAATATAAGAGTACAGTGATACAGCTGATAGAGCCACTGCCTCACAGTGCCAGTGACCCGGATTCATTCCTGACCTTGTGGAGTTTGCACGTTCTCTCTGTGACTGCATGGGTTTCCTTCGGGTCCTCCTATCTCCCAAAGATGTACAGGTTTGTAGGTTAATTGGCCTCTGTAATTTTCAAGGTGTAGATGAGTAAGTGGGATAACATAGAAGTAGTGTGAATGGGTGATCGATGGTTGGGGTGGCCTCGGTGGGCCAAAGGGGCTGTTTCCATTTCAGTCTCTTGTGTCTCTTTGTTTTGAATGTATCCTAAGAATGCATCAATACCGGCATATAGTTTATTACACATGTATATACATTAATACTTAAGTAAACTAGCTTAAAGAATAGGTGTGAGGCAAGTTTTTTTTACACAGAGGGTGATGGGTGCCTGGAATGCACTACCAGGCACAGTGGTGGAGACAGATACAATAGAGGCATTTAAGAAGCTTTTGGAAGAGCACATGGATATGCAGGGAATGGAAAGATATGGATCATGTGCAGGCAGATGAGATTAGTTTATCTTGGCATCATGTTGGGCGCAGACATTGTGGGCCAAGGCACCTGCTCCTTTGCTGTACTGTTCTCGTGTTCTGTTTGCTAATCATCAATTAATTACCAACCAATGACTGGACGATATATTTGGAATAGAGAATTACCTTTAACAAACTCCAAATTCTGAACAGTTAATTCAACAAATGGTCACTGCATGTGGAGTATCTTTCATAGTTAATGTTTCAACATCACAATAGCTTCCAACGCCACAATATTTTGGATAGATCAGTTTAGCCCTCTTGTTGTGTGCCTGGAGCGGCCTTCACTGCCAGTCATATGCCTGAAGCAGTTTACCCTAGAATTTATAACACAGAAATAGTAATTCTGCCCAACCTACCACTGTCAGTGTTTACGCTTCCCACAAGTCCACCTCTGCACTACAATACTTAAACCTGACAGAAAGACCACTGATTTATTTTCCCTTTGTGCACTTTTCACCGTAAATAAATCTATCCTGTTCGCCTTAATTACTCCATCTCAAAGTGAGTTGCAGATTCTCTTTGGGTGCTCTTTCTCTTGAATTTCTTACTGATTTTTACTGACTATTTTATATTTTGTTGTCTCTAGTACTGGTCTAGTGCTTTAGTTTTTATTTCTTTAGCATCACCAGTTAATTATTTGTGTAGTAGCCATTTGGCTTGTTTTGTGTGTCTTTGATGTTTCCATGTGTCTTTAAATTTTAGACTGCCCGTTATATTTTGGGTGGGATTTAGGGCGTGTTTGGAGCTAAGTTTCTGGCGCAGAAGCTTAGTTTTTAGTTTTGGACCAGCATGGAGAAGGTTTACCCTTTGACCATGCGAAGCGTAACGGAGACACGAGGAGTTTTCTAACATTTGATGCAATAAGCTGGAGTTCGATGAAGATTATAGTGTACGAGTCAGAAGAAGTTTGGATGTTTTTCATCAACAATAAAGAATTTATCAATCAAAAGACTGTGTTTGGAAGATTTGTCTGTGAAGAAGCTCTGAAGGTCTCGGACGGTGAGCTCGCATGCGTATGAAGACATTCCCCTTAACCATGCAGTCCATTTTGGGGCTAGGGGGAGTAATCTCTGGAATGATATAAAAATCTGCCGCTACACCTTGGAATTAATAAATTCACTCTTCTTTATGTTAGTTCGTCATAGCTAATTGAGTTATTGCCGTGTGAGAGATAATGCAAATAGACAAACATTCCTGTTGTGTAAATGAGGCCTCCACTCCCACAGCATTCACCTCAAATCCTCTCAGCAAATAAGGTCACATTTCTGATAAATAAGACTTTCCCTGAAGCCGTTGGGCATAACTATTGCTTTACGTATTTGCATAAAAATAATTACTGGCTCATTTAAGTGTACAGATTGTCAGTGATATTGGGTGCAATTTAGCTGTCAGTGGAGATCTATTTTCATCATGTTCAATATGAGAGAGACTTTCTCAATTTGCATTTTTGCTCCCAAGTGGAGTTATTAATATGAAGTAACATTTGTTTTATTTGGTTTAAATGAACACAAATTGAAATTGAGCTACATAGATCGGGTTTTAAATATCATGACGATTTGTTAAACATGCCAATATTTGTATCCTAGGCAGGAATTACTGATGAATGCTCCAGGTTCAAATCCAATTGCAACTCCACAGTAAATGAAACGCTCCACTCCTGCATCTGGCAAGACAACATTCAAGCATGGGCTAATAAGCAAAGTTATAACAGAGCTAGATAATGACCAACTCCAACAAGTGCGTAGCTACTTCCCCATTGCATTAATTTGAGCTATCAATGTTGAGGAACGCATCCAACTTCTCCATCATTGACCAAAGTCTTTGGTGGCCAATCCAGATAAGGGCGACAGCTGGAGGTCCTGCAGCAGCCTGGAGCTCAACTGGATTGGGCGTCACTCCAGGAGACCGAACGTGCAGATTGGATATGACTTGCAGCAGCACAGAGTGGTGGAACAGTATTGGAGGATAGCTACAGCTTTGCTTGGCCATGTCGATGATGCAACACCACTAGGTCAATGGGCCTCTATGGCCAGATGCAGCATGGACTTAGAAAATGGAGCCAAAACCTGGCGACCCATGCAAATAGTCTCAGTGGGCTATTTCTATGTATTTGTACTTATTCTGGGATTGTCCTATGTGTAGTAATAGTTTGCTGATCTGTATGCAAAAAGGGATTTTCACTGAACCTCATTACACATGATAATAAAGAACCATTGAAATATTGACTTTGCTGGACCCTCTAAGTAACTGGTGAAAATTGGCATTCTGTGGAATTCACTCCCTTTCTGAAACATCTTTACTGAAGCTCAAGTCAGGAGAGTGATATTGTACTTGCCACTTAAATTTAATTTACTAGGAGCCCCCTGAACTGAGGAGCTTGAAGATCAAAGTTGCTGGCACTTATAAGTCACATATGTAGGTGGGGCTGAGTCAAACTTAAGGGCCTGTCCCACCAGCATTCAACTCTATGCGATTAGCGCGACCTAACGTGGTTGCTTGAGCCGTCCAGCGTCACGGGGCCGGTCCCACTTCGATCACCGGAGCCGTGTGGAATTGTGCAGAGTTCGTCCCGAGTTCGTCCTGAGACCACGCGGGACTCCGAAAAACCGACTGTCCAAAAATTCCGTGCGGCAATGGCTTGTCGGCTCGCAGTCGCCTCGACATTTACACACCGCCCGGACATCGTGCCTCCGTGAACCTATTTGTAAGTGCCTCCGTGACCCTCTATGTGTGTGGCTCCGTGCCCCTGTATGTGTGTGTGCCTCGGTGCCCCTCTCTGTGTGCCCCTCCAAGTCCTGGCGAACTTACCTTGGACTTGCTCCAATTTCGCCTCGCTTTGCGCCGCGTTGCGCCACTCACCCAACCTCCGCGCGGCCCTGCTGCCGGTTTAGTTGCGCTTGCCGCATGCAGGCGCATGCTGGTGGGAACGGCCCTGTACAGGGGATGACCCGACCTCCGCGCGGCCCCCGCTGCCGGTTTGATTGCGTTCATCGCATTGAGTTGCATGCTGGTGGGACAGGCCCTTTAGGCCAGAATGTGCAAGGATGGTGGATTTTCATTTGGAAGAGTTATCTATGAACCAAATGGATTACGATGACAATCTAGATGCCGTTTCATTACTCAAATCTCTGAATCAATATTCTAGGCCGCTGAGTAACAACCATTACACTACTATAATGGCGATGCCAATTCATTTCATGCATTGTACATATTACTGACTCCCAGCTCCATTAACTATCAAGGAAAAAACTATTTCCCACCTACTTTACAGCAACATTTCGAAACTCCGCATTGACAGTGAAGAAAGCAAATGGTATGTTAGCATTCATAGCGAAAGGATTTGAGTATAGGAGCAGGGAGGTTCTACTGCAGTTGTACAGGGTTTTGGTGAGGCCACACCTGGAGTACTGCGTACAGTTTTGGTCTCCAAATCTGAGGAAAGACATCCTTGCCATAGAGGGGGTACAGAGAAGATTCACCAGACTGATTCCTGGGATGTCAGGACTTTCATATGAGGAAAGATTGGATAGACTCGGTTTGTACTCGATGGAATTTAGAAGATTGAGGGGGGATCTTATAGAAACCTACAAAATTCTTAAGGGGTTGGACAAGCTAGATGCTGGAAGATTGTTCCCGATGTTGGGGGAGTCCAGAACAAGGGGTCACAGTCTAAGGATAAGGGGGAATTCCTTTAGGACCGAAATGAGGAAAACATTCTTTACACAGAGAGTGGTGAGTCTCTGGAATTCTCTGCCACAGAAGGTAGTTGAGGCCAGTTCATTGGCTATATTTAAGAGGGCGTTAGATGTGGCACTTGTGGCTAAAGGGATCAGGGGGTATGGAGAGAAGGCAGGTACGGGATACTGAGTTGGATGATCAGCCATGATCACATTGAATGGCGGTGCAGGCTCGAAGGGCCGAATGGCCTACTCCTGCACCTATTTTCTATGTTTCTATGTTCTATGACTCTCCTCAGGGCTTCTTCCCTTTACCACCTATTTGTTCAGGAACTTCTCGCAACCACCATTTACGTCCTATTTTTCAAACAAATTCTTTATTTTGGGATTGTTCAAGGGATAGAACCTATCTCTTACCTCCATAGAGCCCAGATTTAATTAAACTGGTGCAAAGCTGATTTAGCCATGCAATGTGACACTCTGCTTAAGTTTGTTAAGTTAGGTCTCAGTTAGTTTTTGAATAACTATTCACAACTGCATGATTATTTTGCAAGCCTAATCTACATTCAGGCTCTCATCTTCACCTCTAACTCGTGCATTGACTTGAGGGACATAATTTTTAATAGTGAGGGAATCATTCATACCATACTCTAGATTCCAGGCTTTAGTTTAAATTATCAGAAGACTTTGTGCTACAACGCTCTTTTTCTTCTTTCTCTTTCTCACAGACCTAAACACAGCTATGAAAAATAGGTTGTACCAGGGGCCACAGTTTGGCATGCTTACTCATCATCTCTCCAACCATTGGAATAGATGATCACACAGTTACCCTCTGATACTTCCTTCATACACCAGAATCACAAAAGATAACTTAAACCTAACGTCAGTCACCATAAGGCAAATGAATAAGACACATCCAAGGATGTGTAGAACCATGTCAAGCCAAGTCAAGTCAGATTTATTCATCACGTGCAGTGAAATGAATTCACCTGCAGCGGTGCAATAAAAGAAAGAACACATAATACACAATAAAAAAGTTTAACACAAACTTCCACCACAGCATTCATCACTGTGGTGGAGGGCACAAGGTTTAGTCAGTCCTGCTCCATTTTCCACCGTGGTTGGGACCACAACCCTCCGCAGTCGCCGCTGCGGGTGGCCAGATGTGCAGACAAGGTAAGTCCCGAATCAGTGCTTCCCTACTTGAGACCGTGGCTTCAAGATGGTGGAGTCCGCAGGCTGACGGTCAAAGATCTAAAGTCCCTGCCGTGCCTCTGCCAGACGCACCGCAGACCGCAGGGCCGCCGGTCGGAGTTCCTCTCCAGGGATCCCCGGCGAGGGATCCCGTTCCGAATGGTAAGTCCCCGCCGCGCTCGCGGTTATAAGTAGGCCGCAGGCCGGCGGTTGGAGCTCTTCTCCTCCGGGGTCTCCAACGAGGGATCCCAGGCTCCGGACGCCGCTCCAGCTGGAAGGACCGTAGTCCGCGGCCTCTAGATGTCCAAATAGCTCCTTAAAGTCCAAGTAATTTAGAATATTGCATTTCAAAATATAATTTGTTGATTTATTCTCTTTCATTCTTGTGGTCCAAAAGGTTTTGATGAATGCCTTTTCATTAATGACAAATTAATCTCAAGTTGGAGTCATGATTACACTGTTGTAGTAACTTAAATAAAGTGTTAATTATTTTGTATATGGCCCACAAATCTTCCAATGATCACCTATGGTACTGGAAGATGCTGACCTGGGCTGATATGTCAACTCCAGTAAAAATGCATCATTTTATTTACATGTGAACTCAGAGCAGAAATAGGCCATTCAGCCAATCAGGTCTGCTCTGCCATCTAATAAGATCCACAGCTAATCTGATTGTAACCTCAACTCTGCATTCCTGTATAACCCATGATACTCTTTCACATCGTGTTTCACAAGCGTCTATCTCTATCTTTAAAATATTCAAAGAATCAACTCTACCATCCTTTGAGGAAGACAGTTCCAAAGAATCATTAATTTTTGGAGAAATCAATGCTTAATTTCCATCTTAAAATGTTGCTCATAAGAGCAAAGGTCCTCTCAACACCCACGACACCTCGTACACTCAGGATCTTGTACGTTTAGGAATTTGCACAGACCATCATGCAAACCAGCCTCCCTTCCATTGACTCCATCTGCACCACGCTGCCTCCGACAGCCACCAGCATAATTAAGGACCAGTCTCACCCCGGTTACTCCCTTTTCTCCCCTCACCCATCAGGCAAGAAGTACAGAAGTTTGAAAATGAAGATGTTAGTTTCATACCAGCTGTTACAAGGCAAATGAACCACTCATCTTGACCTCTCATCTGCCTCATTGGAGACCTTTAAACTATCTTTGACTTTATCTTGCACTAAATGTTGTACCCTTTATCTGTGCAGCACTGTGGTTGGCTTGATTTAATTCATTATAGCCTTTTCTGTGACTGCATAGCACGCAAACAAAAGCTTTTGTTCTACATTAGTACATGTCAAAATAATAAACTAAACCATAATTCATCTTAATCTTGAATACACAATCTGCTCTGGCAGTGAAAAAGGTTCTTTGAAGTCAGCACAAAGTTTGAACGCTTCAAGCCTTTTTAATACATTTTAGTCTTTGAATCATCCCAGTTATGGCTGTTTTGATGGCTTTCTAATACGGCTGTCTGAGAACTGTTTGATTGCTCCGATGGATTTACAATATTTCTCTGATACTTTCAATGAGTTTGCAAAACATCTAATTCCTGAAACAAAGCTTGAAATAGATATTCCGATGGGTTTTGCCTTGCATCTTTGAAAACTTTCATGACAGCATCAGAGTAGATGATTCTTTGAAATCTGTTCCAACTCTCAATGCTTCCAAAGGATTAAAATGCGATTTGATTTGTGGACCTTGTCCAATGGAAGTAAGATTCAACTGGTAGTTGGAACTCAAGAAATTGGGTTCCCTGCTGATGAAAGAAGTCACCAACGTCTGAGCTGGTGCTGACTGGCTGCTGAAATATTTATAATGAACAGGCAACACAGATTTAACACAAATTGTGTACAAGGTCAAATAAGCAAAAGTCATGTGCATTTTGAGACTAATACCGATTTTTGCTTCCATTGCCTCTGGGCAAAACAACAAAGGCTGATCAATATTTCTATTTCCGTTTTGCTGTTAAAATATTGATATAAATATCAGAAATTATAATCCTAATTACCTTTTAAAATCTCGATCAGATGTATACTAGAAAAAACATCATCGCAGGCCAGGATTGTGTTCATGTGCTGGGTCATCGCTGGTCAGCATGAACACAGTTGGCCGAAGGGCCTGATTCCTTGTTGTATCTCGAAAACTAAAACTTAACTGACAGTTGAGGACCATGTATTGTAATAATGATATAGCATGAATGAATGAAAGATATGCAAAAAAGTATTGATGATAAAGGAAACAGGCCATTGTAGGCTGTTTGTAGTGTGAAAATGAGAAGCTAGTGCGACTTGGGTGGGGGGGGGGGGGAGATGGAGAAGAAATGTCAGGGCCCGAGGGCTGAGGGAGAGGTGGGGAGGGGGAGGGGGCAGTCTGGGTTAACAGAATTGAGAAAATTCAATGTTTAAGCCCAGAGGATGCAGACTCCCCAAGCGGAATATGAGGTGCTGTTCCTCCAACTTGCAGTGTTGCTCACTCTGGCCGTGGAGGAGGCCCAGGACCGAGAGGTCGGATACGGAATGGGAGGGGGAGTTGAAGTGCTGAGCCACCGGGAGGTCGGGTTGGTTATTGCGGACCGAGCGGAGGTGTTCGGCGAAACGATCGCCCAGCCTCCACTTGTTCTCACCGATGTAGATCAGCTGGCATCTGGAGCAACGGATGCAGTAGATGAGGTTGGAGGAGGTGCAGGTGAACCTCTGTCGGACTTGGAATGACTGCTTGGGTCCCTGAAAGGAGTGGATGGCGGAGGTGAAGGGACAAGTGTAGCATCTCTTGCGGTTCCAAGGGAAAGTGCCCGGGGAAGGGGTGGAGCGGGAGGGAAGGGAAGAATTGACAAGGGAGTTGCGGAGGGAGCGGTCTTTGCGGAAGGCAGACAGGGGGGGGAGATGGGAAGATGTGGCGAGTGGAGGGGTCACTCTGGAGGTGGCGAAACTGGCGGAGGACTATCTGTTGTATGCGCTGGCTGGTGGGGCAAAAGGTGAGGACCAGGGGGACTCGGCCCTTGTTGTGAGTGGGGGAATGGGGAGAGAGGGCAGTGTTGCGGGGTATGGAGGAGACCCTGGTGCGAGCCTCATCTATAGTGGGGGAGGGGAAACCCCGTCCTCTGAAGAACAAGGACATTTGTGAGGACCTGGTGTGGAACACCTCATCCTGGGAACAGATGCGGCGTAGACGGAGGAATTGGGAATAGGGGATGGAGTCCTTGCAGGAAGCAGGGTGGGAGGAAGAGTAGTCCAGGTAGCTGTGGGAGTCAGTTGGTTTGTAGTGGATGTCAGTCAGGAGTGTATCACCTGCAATAGAGATGGTGAGGTCAAGGAATGGTAGGGAAATGTCGGAAATGGTCCAAGTGTATTTGAGTGCCGGATGAAAGTTGGTGGTGAAATGGATGAAGTTAGTCAGTTGTGCGTGGGTGCAGGAGGTGACACCAAAGCAGTCATCAATGTAACGGAGGTAAAGGTCGGGGGTGTGGCCCTGGTACGCCGAGAACAAGAAGGGTCTGAAGAAGGGTCTCGACCCGAAACGTCACCTATCTCCTTCACTCCTTAGATGCTGCTGCACCCGCTGAGTTTCTCCAGCTTTTTGTGTAAACGCCGAGAACAAGGATTGTTTGACGTGCCCGACAAAGAGGCAGGCGTAGCTAGGGCCCATGAGTGTGCCCATAGCTACGCCTTGTGTTTGGAGGAAATGGGAGGAGTCAAAAGAGAAGTTATTGAGAGTAAGGAAAGATAATTTTCAAATTCTGTACAGACAGAACCCATGTGATATAGAGTTGTTAAAGAAGGAACTGCAGATGCTGGAGAATCGATGGTTACACAAAAAGCTGGAGAAACTCAGCGGGTGCAGCAGCATCTAAGGAGCGAAGGAGATAGGCGACGTTTCGGGTCGAGACCCATCTTCAGACTGAAGAAGGGTCTCGACCCGAAACGTCGCCTATCTCCTTCGCTCCTTAGATGCTGCTGCACCCGCTGAGTTTCTCCAGCTTTTTGTGTAACCCATGTGATATAAACATGGGAGTTTAGGATTATTTCTGCAAGCTTTCAGTCATGATACAGCATTGTCTGAGATGATGTTTAATTCCCTATCTTACACCAATTCGAGTGGACGGACAAGACTGTCACGCTTGTTCCCCAGCCTCAATCCAAATTCAGACCAATTTCCGACAGAGCAAAGAATCCCACTAACTGCATTTTGAACTGAGATATGCTTTCTTTATCCTTTAAATCAAGTGAATTATATTTTACACCATACTGGCAGTTACTGATCAGAGTGTACCAGCATCCTTTCTTAGTTAAAAACAAAATGCAGAAGGAATTCAACAGGCCAGGCAGCATCATTGGAGGGAATGGGCAAATAACGTTTCGGATCAGAACCCTTCTTCAGGTTCGAGTCTGAAGAAAGGTCATGACCCAAAACATCATTTGTCTATTCCTTCCACAGACACTCTATGACACGCTGAGTAAATCCAGCATTTTGCTTTTTGCTCAAGATTCCAGCAACTATTGTTTCTTGAGTTTCCTTGAATCATGTTGGAGTGAGGTTAAGATGATCTGACTGGTTGGTTGAAAGCAAAGACATTCAGTATGTGGAAACCTCTATCAATGTTACTCTCTATTTACACTAATTATGCATCTCCTTCAGGCCTACCAGTGCATAATTCTGGCCTGAATTTACCCTTGCCAACAGTGGCCCCAATCAATCCGCAATCATAATCTCAACCACTATAGCCAATTGTGGCCACACCAGGAACTGCTGATGCTGGAATCTTGAGCAAAACACAAAGAGCTCGAGAACTCAGTGGGTCAGGCGCCATCTGTGGAGAGAATTGATCAGCAACATTTTGAGTCAGGAGCCTTCTCCACATTGAACTGTCTGAAGAAGGGTCCCAACCTGAAATGTTGCCTACTTGTTCCCTACATTGATACAGCCCGACTTGCTGAACTCCTCCAGTGCTTTGTGTTTTATTAGCCAATTGTGGCCCTACTTAATGTTTAACGTAACCTTGAGGCCCTGGTAGTTTAAACTCTGATGCTGCCATCATCCTTGGATTTTTCACACTATGACCTGGGATCCATCATCCGTCTGGCCTCCTCTGCTTGTTTTGCAATGACAGAGTGAGTGGAATAAAGGCCTTCCACAGCTGTGGTCCCAGGTCTGATACAATGAGTGGAATAGAGCCTTCCACAGCTTTGGTCCCAGATCTGATGCAATGAATAGAATATAGGCCTTCTGCAGCTTAGGTCCCAGGTTTAATGCATGATAAGAAGGAACAACATATAAAATATTTTTTACCACTGTCATGGCTGGTTTAACATGCTTTTATGTATGTACTTCTTGGCCCAAGCATTGGAGCTGTGTGGTCAACTTGATGGAAGACCACCTAGTCACACATGGCTTCAAGTTCCTCGGTGTTAATATTATGAGCGATCTGTCATGAACCAACTACATTGATGTGACAGCCAAGAAGGCACACCGATGCCTCTTCTTACTGAGGAAATTTGGCAAGTCTCCAATGACTCTTACAAATGTCTACAGATGCATCATAGAAAGCATACAGTCAGGTTGCATCACAGCTTGGTTTGGGAACAACACTGCCCAAGACTGCAAGAAATTGTAGATGGTTGTAGATGTAGCCCAGTCCATCACTCAGACCAGACTTCTCACCATTTACCCAATCTATACCTCACATTGCCTCATAAAAACTGCCAACATGATCAAAGACTAGTTCCACCCAAATTATTCCTTTTAATCATCGGTTAAAGGTACAAAAGTTTGAAAAAATGCACCACCATTCTCAGCAACAGATTCTTCTCCCATTATCAGGTTTCTGAACGGTCCTTCCTTGAACAGCGATACTGTCCGATTCACCTCTACCCCATTGCAGACAGTGGACTTTATCTATGGAACTGGTGCGTGACAATGGTAACTGTGCTATACTATAGTGGTGTGCTACAATGTTAACTTTTACAATGCTAACCAAACTATATTCTGTACTCCGTATCTTCCCCTGTTGTACTTGAGTTTGACTTGATTGTATTTATATATAATATTACCTGATCGGATTGGGTAGTATGCAAAACAAGCTTTGCACTGTACCTCAGTACACGTGATAATAACACAACTAAACTAAACTAAACATAGCAAATAATATTAGTCCTGACCACTGTTCATGTAATCTTATTTTCCAATAGTGATCACCACTATTCAGCTGTCTAGATATATTCTTTCGCTGGTTGTGGAATAGTAAAGCCACCCAAGAGAAAAACAAAAGAAATTCAGCAGAGGACAGAGATCAAACTTAACACCTTATCATTGATGTGCTTAGCAGCACAATGATTTACCTACTGAACCATACAGGGAAAATTCCAAACACCTTTAATAACACTGAAAAATATTTAAGATAAGTCCTTGGGAAACATCATACCAGAACAGATGTGGTGCTGTTATCTCACTAACCAACCACAGTGGCTCCATATGAATATTCCAGGCAAGCTGTTCAAGAAACTAAAGCTGTTCAAAATTTCCTTAAGGAGATTAATTCCTCCTCACGTCTTTCATTAGTCACAGAGATGGAATTTGATAATTGGTGCTGAGCAATTACTAGCTGATACATCAGATTAGCAGATTGCGAAGGCATGACTCGAGTCAGCTTGTAACTGGAGGCCAAAATCAAACACTTTAGTGTTCGTTCATGATGGCAATAAAAATTTAGATGATGTCACCTTCGCTAGAAAGTTAGGGACAAGCTAACGCCGGGGACAAGGTAAAGGAGAGGGAAAGGAAGAATGGTGAAGGAAAGGTAATATATTTGCAGGTCAGGATGTGAAGCGACTCAGAGGGAAACCTGCAAATGGTGATGTTTGCATGCACCTGCTATCCTTGATCATCCTGGTGGCAGAGATTTGGGAATTGCTGGTGGAGTAGCCTGCTGCGTACATTATAGATACACATAGGTGTCAGAGGTTAAGGGAAAAAGGCAGGATAATGGGATTAGGAGGGAGAGATAGATCAACTGTGATTGAATGGCAGAGTAGACTTGATGGGCCAAATGGCCTAATTCTGCTCCTTTCACATGACCTTATTCACTGAAGCCATGATGTAGCAGTAGTGAAGCAAATAGATATTTGGGGTGGTGAAGGAGTTCCCAACTAAGGCAGCTGTGTCCTGGATATCATCAAGCCCTTGTATTATTTTTGGAAGTGCACTTGCCCAGCAAGCCCATAATACTTTGGTTTCCTCTTACATCATGAAGGATGTAAATAGGTTAATTGACCTCTGTCAATTGCCCCTAGTGGACGAGAAAGTGGGACCGCCTAGAATAGAGTGACTGGGTGATCAATGGTCAGCATGGATTTCGTAGGCAAAAGACTAATTTCCATGATGTATTTTTCAATTCAATTCTTATTACCAATTTGTGTCTTGCAGATGGCGGATGGGTTTTTGGTTTAGAGAAGGTTATCATCCGAGCTTCTGACCCACCATTGAGGCCACAGCAGATCCGGTTGATGGTCCCAACAACAAATGACACTCATGATGTTTATATGAAGATATAACAGCTGTATTACCACTGAAAGCCACAAATCAAATGCTTCATTTTGGAAAATTATCATTGTCTTGTCTTTTTATGATCTGAATATCACCTGGCTCTTATCAACACATATGATGTGCCGTGGTGTTGCAGATGGAGTTTAGATTCCATGAGATGGAACTTAATTTGAGAAAGTACAAGAGGTCAGCAGGGTAATATCAATAACTAGGTTGGAGCTAGGAGATAGGAGGGCCTAAAAGAGAATAATTTATTTTCCTGATACCATACTATCAGCTGCCAAAGAAAAATTCAAAAAATGACATTAAAAAGATTATTGTATAGAGAACTGTGTGCGGGGGTGAAAGTGACAGAAAATCTTCATGGAATCTGAGCATGATAATCATTGAGGTGGAGCAAAAGGGGATGAAGCTGAGGAAAGATTAGATTAAATTCAGTCCTTCAACCACGCAGTAAAATGTTTTGCACAGATTGCATACGATCTGCTCATTTTTCAATCTTTCTCCACTTATTTAATCCTGTGAGGGACAGTGATTCAAAGTTTCTGTCCAACAGACAGAATTAATCAATGTGAAATGCCAGCATTTTGTTTATCTCACTTTGCAATCCTGCATAGTCCCAGAATGACAGGAATCACCTGGTTCTGTTCCTCCATCACTGAAATCGGCCTTGACACTGGGATCTTATCAAGCTCCTGTTGAAGGTGTTAATTGACAATACTGATTACTTTTGCTAAGCAATTTCTTCTACATCATAGCAAAATTTAAAAAAAAATCTAACATGCACAGTTTTATTTATTTTTTAACCAGACCTGTCCTCTGTAAAAATCTTCAACATAGTTTACATTCTCACTCCTGAGAGCCGATCTTCCTAACTTGGAGCTCCAGTTATTTAAACTCCCATGACACTCTCTTAACAACTAGCAATACTTCAAACTATCCTATTATTGAATTTGACATTTCCTTTTCACACACTAATGAATCCATTTTGCAATCCTGTCTTTAAAGCAGGGTGAGAAAGAAAATGTCTTAAAATCGCTTACATTCCAAAAAAATATGTATTCATTGGAACACATTCTGGATTCTAACACTGACATTGCACACTTTTATCAGTTGTGCACATGCACACACAGTACAGAAAGCATAGCCATTAATTTGAAAGTGCTTAAAGGAGTTCTGGTGAGCTTTTAAAATAGACCTGACTTTTGGTCATGAATTATTTTCTGCTGTTTGTAAATAACAATTTTAAATATATAATATTTTTCTATCTTCTTTATGTTTAGACAACTAAATTAATTTTATGATGTATGGGAATGCACGGCAAACAAGTGACAAACAAAAACAGAGTTGGGTGATTCTGGATTGCAGTAACACAGATATACTCAGACACAGACCACTAAAAGTAAATTAATTCAGACAATAGAAACCTGAAACATTTTCTATCCTGGAACAGATATGGTATGTCAGAGAGGACTCTCTTGAACTTCTGCAGGTGTACAGTAAAGAGCACATTGACTGGTTGCACCTGGTTTGGCAACTTGAACGCCAAGGAGCGAAGAAGACTGCAAAATGTGATGAGCACTGACCAGTCCACCATGGGTTTTGTCCACTCCACCATCAAGGAACTTCCAGGAGTCGCTGCCTCAAAAAGGCAGCCAACATCATCAGAGACCCGCACTACCCTTGCCATGCTCTCATTTCGCTTCTGCCATTGGGAAGAAAATAAAGGAGCCTGAAAACTGTAACGTCCAGGTTCAGAAACAGCTTCGTCCAAACAGCCATCAGGCTATTAAACACAACAACCTCCAAATAAGCTCCAACTTATATTGAGTCTGAGGGAGGGTACACAAAATGCTGGAGAAACTCAGCGGGTGCAGCAGCATCTATGGAGCGAAGCAGATAGGCAACGTTTCGGGCCAAAACCCTTCTTCAGACTGGGGGAGTCTGGGGGAGTTGTTTTTTCTTTATGCACTAATATTGTTTGTTTTTATGTGTATGTATATGTGTGAGATATATATATATATATATATGTGTGTGTATATATATATATATATATATATATATATATATATATATATATATGTGTTTTTTTTAATATATTCTTGTTTATTATATTGTTTACAGAGTAATATTTTTGCATATTCTGTTGTGTTACTGCAAGTAAGAATTTCATTGTTCTATCTGGGACATATGACAATAAACACTTGACTGGACTCTTGACCCTACCTGTGATTCTACTTCCACAGAAGCTGCCTGACTTGCTATGTGTTTCCAGCATTTCTGTTTTCACTCGGGTACAATTCTCATTATAATTGTATTATTTTATCAGTGGCTTTGAAACCAAATCACTGCCTGTAAACTGTGATAGCTGCCAAATCAAAACACATTTGCCCTTCGATCAGATGCATCAGTCAGCAAATACGAACCATTTACGTTCTTTTGGAAATTGTTTGGAATGTTATATATACCACAATACCATTATGGTAAATATATTATCACAAAGTATTTCAGTAGTGGAAAAATTTCTCACTCACCCTCATTAAAGGTAAAAATTTGCTGATGCCTTGTAAAGTACAAGGCAGCAACGATATCACCTTCTACTTTTCCAGACACATTATGCTTTAAGAGACCACTAACTTTTTTATTCTGTGGTGAATCCCACTGCAAATCAACATTCAGCACTTTTGAGGAACCATCTGATCTTAAGCAAGGATTTCTATTCATAAGTTCATAAATCATAAAAAGAGAATTAGGTCATTTAGACAATTGAGTCTACTCTGCCATTCAATCATGGCTGATCTCTCTTTCCCTCTCAACCCCTTCTGTCTCCTCCCCATAACCCTTGACACCCTTACTAATCAAGAATCTATCAGTACCCGCCTTACAAATACCCAATGACTTTGCTACCACTGCTGTTTGGCCTCTCGTCCTAGACTCTCCCATTGGTGAAAACATCTTCATCACATCCAATCTATACAGGCCTCAACAATTCAACAATTCTTTGCATCCGTCTGCCCCTTTTCCCTGCCACCAACTTTTCATTTAACCCTCAAATAATGGACACAATAATAAGATCAAGGGGAGAGAAAGGTTTTAAGATGCAGAGAAAGAGGAATTTGGGGGAAAAAGGGAAAGGCTGATAGTGCAGGGTGAGAGAAATGGTAAGAGATTAATTAATTAACAAGAAGATCAATATAGAGGATATAGAAATAGGAAAGGCTGAGGAATAATTAGAAACTAGGAAGAAAGAGGTGAAAAGTTGGAAATCTGAAAGAACGGTGCAGGATATGCCACATTTGTTTCAGGGGAGGAGAGCCTAGAACTAGAGGGCGTAGATTTAAGGTGAGAGGGGAAAGAGTCATCATTGAACAATTGAAAGTTACTGTGTAAAAGCAAGACCTTCAGCCCACCATGTCCACACTGATCATTGATCACTCATTCATACCAGTTCTATGCTATCCCACTTTTTCATTCACTCTACATACCAGAGGCAATTTACAGAGGCCAATTAACCTACCAACCCGCACATCTTTGGGATCTGGGAGGAAACCGGAGCACCCAGGGGAAACCCACATTGTTCACAGGAAGAATGTGCAAGCTCCAACAGACAGCAGCAGAGTCACCACATTTATTTCCGGGGTAGGGGAGTTACCTTTGGCCCACCAAGTCTGTGCCAACCAGGAATCCACACACACAGTAACACTATCCTACACACACTGAAGACAATTTACAAGCTCTGTATAGACAGCACCTGTAGTCAGGATCAAAACCGGATCTCTGGTGATGTAAGGCAGCAACTCTACCGCTGTGCCACTGTGCCGCCCCTATGTCTAATGTGTAACCTGTTCTCATTTTGAGATGAAGGTACATTAAGCTTCATGGACTTCAGCCTCTTGCGCTTTCAGAATGGTCAGAGTGAGAGTAGGAGGAAGAATATAAGCCACAGTAATTGTGTACTAAATGATCAGACTCATTTATTTTTGTACCCATATTGAGAAATTGTCAAAGAAGGAACTGCAGATGCTGGAGAATCGAGGGTTACACAAAAAGCTGGAGAAACTCAGCGGGTGCAGCAGCATCTAAGGAGCGAAGGAGATAGACGACGTTTTGGGTCGAGACCCTTCTTCAGACTGGTCAGGGATCAGGGAAACGAGAGATATAAACAGTGATGTGGAGAGATAAGGAACAATGAGTGAAAGATATGCAAAAAAGTATTGGTGATAAAGGAAGCAGGCCATTGTAAGCTGTTTGTAGTGTGAAAATGAGAAGCTAGTGCGACTGGGGGGGGGGGGGGGGGGGGGGGAGATGGAAAAGGAATGTCAGGGCCAGAGGGCTGAGGGAGAGGTGGGGGGGGAGGCAGTCTGTGTTAACAGAATTGAGAAAATTCAATGTTTAAGCCCAGAGGATGCAGACTCCCCAAGCGGAATATGAGGTGCTGTTCCTCCAACTTGCGGTGTTGATCACTCTGGCCGTGGAGGAGGCCCAGGACCGAGAGGTCGGATACGGAGTGGGAGGGGGAGTTGAAGTGCTGAGCCACCGGGAGGTCGGGTTGGTTATTGCGGACCGAGCGGAGGTGTTCGGCGAAACGATCGCCCAGCCTCCGCTTCGTCTCACCGATGTAGATCAGCTGGCATCTGGAGCAACGGATGCAGTAGATGAGGTTGGAGGAGGTGCAGGTGAACCTCTGTCGGACTTGGAATGACTGCTTGGGTCCCTGAAAGGAGTGGATGGGGGAGGTGAAGGGACAAATGTAGCATCTCTTGCGGTTGCAAGGGAAAGTGCCCGGGGTAGGAGTGGAGCGGGAGGGAAGGGAAGAATTGACGAGGGAGTTGCGGAGGGAGCGGCCTTTGCGGAAGGCAGACAGGGGGGGAGATGGGAAGATGTTCCCTCCCGCTCCACTCCTTCCCCGGGCACTTTCCCTTGCAACCGCAAGAGATGCTACACTTGTCCCTTCACCTCCCCCATCCACTCCTTTCAGGGACCCAAGCAGTCATTCCAAGTCCGACAGAGGTTCACCTGCACCTCCTCCAACCTCATCTACTGCATCCGTTGCTCCAGATGCCAGCTGATCTACATCGGTGAGACGAAGCGGAGGCTGGGCGATCGTTTCGCCGAACACCTCCGCTCGGTCCGCAATAACCAACCCGACCTCCCGGTGGCTCAGCACTTCAACTCCCCCTCCCACTCCGTATCCGACCTCTCAATCCTGGGCCTCCTCCACGGCCAGAGTGATCAACACCGCAAGTTGGAGGAACAGCACCTCATATTCCGCTTGGGGAGTCTGCATCCTCTGGGCTTAAACATTGAATTTTCTCAATTCTGTTAACCCAGACTGCCTCCCCCCCCACCTCTCCCTCAGCCCTCTGGCCCTGACATTCCTTTTCCATCTCCCCCCCCCCCCCCCCCCAGTCGCACTAGCTTCTCATTTTCACACCACAAACAGCTTACAATGGCCTGCTTCCTTTATCACCAATACTTTTTTGCATATCTTTCACTCATTGTTCCTTATCTCTCCACATCACTGTTTATATCTCTCGTTTCCCTGATCCCTGACCAGTCTGAAGAAGGGTCTCGACCCGAAACGTCGTCTATCTCCTTCGCTCCTTAGATGCTGCTGCACCCGCTGAGTTTCTCCAGCTTTTTGTGTAACCCTTGAGAAATTGTCTTCAGGTCTTTCACACAGTGCAGCACTCAGCTTCCTTTGCTGAATGTACAGAGAATTGAGCGGCATAATTTGCAATTTTCCTCCACACACTGCCTTTGGATTTCAACTACAACAAGAAATGGGTTGCAGAGTCAGTAAAGGGAATAAGAGAACGGAGTGAATCAATGTTTGTAGGATTTCCTTTCAAAACAACATGTAAAAATCCCTATAAATTAAGATTCACTATTGGGTTTTGCAATGTGGAATAAATCAGAAGTGAGGGAACTACAAGTAAGAGAAGGGCAGCAGTAGCCATAATATGATTTACATTAAATGCATATTCTATGTAGGAGGACACTACATAGTCCATGATGAACCAGAAGGGATCAGGAACAAGACAAATAAAGCAAGTTAAGAATGTAAAGAAAAGTTATATAATTGAATGTTCAAGGAACAAAACACAAAATAATAAAATATTTTAGAGATACAATAAAAAATAATGGAAATATTGTTTTTAAATTGAGTTTGATAAGGAAAACGTCTGTTTGAGACCCAACATGGAGGGCAACAGGTAGAGCAAATATCATTATATCAAAATAGCAAAAATATTCTCAGTATTTTACATTGGTAGTTACCAGGGCAATAAAGAAGGTAAAATAGAAAATGCTGAAGGAATTCAGCAGGTCAGGCTGCATCTGTGAAAGGAATGGATGGGTGATATTTTGGGTGCTGATCTTGATAAAGAAGGTAGGTGTAACATTTACTATCGTGATGAGTAATGAAGGATTATTATTATTATTATTATTATTATTATTATTATTATTAAATTGTTCAAAACATTAGCGACGCAGTGGTGCTGGTTTCCGACGGACATTCCTTACAATGCTATGTACGACAGTGATCGCAATTTCTACTGAAGTGTGGATGGCTGTTGGCTCGCTAGGAGCTCATCCGCCCTTTTATGGGTCTTGTGTTTGGTCCTGCTGGGGGTCCACAGCCCCCTCCTCACCTGGCAAACCAGGTGGGGGAGATGGTTTAGTCATCGACTATCCGACATTGGAGCAGGTAGCACGGGATTACAGGGAACTCCCCCCGTCCTGACAGGTGAAGGAAGGAAGGCCAAAGGGAGACACACAAGAACTGTTGAAGGCTTAGATAGTGTTCATAGAATGGATAAGGAGAGGATGCTTCAATTTGTGGAAATAACTCAGCCAGAAGCCAGTTACAAAAGATTCACCTGGAAATTTAACAGAGAATTCAGAAGAAACTTTCCTACCCAAACATGGAACCTACTAAAACAGGAGTGATTGGGTCAATCAACAAAACATGTAATTGAAGCAAAGAGAACAAAGGGCTACATTGGTAGATTTGCTTCTGGAAGGAAGCTTCAGTCAAGCATAAACCCAGGCATGATCAAGCTGGGCTGATCGGTCTATTTCAGCTAATTTTATGGACTCTGCAAATAGTTATTTATTGTCTCCTCCTTGCTTGGATGTGACCATTTCTACATCTTCAAGAATTGTGTTTAGTGGAGTCCCAGCATAGTGGGCAGCAGGTAAAGGAAGGCAGGGAGAAAGAGGGATAATGGCATCCACAGATAGCTGTGGTGGCTAAGTCGTCGATTACTTTTAAGGCGGAGATTAACAGATACTAGATTACAGCCCCATGTAGATTCACTTCTCTAATTTTAGATAACCTCTGACCAAAACCTCCTCACAAACCTCCTTTCATTACCCTACAACCTATTTTTGTTCTCACCCCACCCCCAACGTGCCCCACGCAGACTCCCACGTATTTATCCCCTCCTCCCCTCGTGCTACTTTCCTCCCTCTAGCTTCGCAATTCACAGCTCACAACTATTCAACCCTGTCTCATACCTTCTGCTTTTATCTCTGGCCTTTGTCCTGCCTATCAGCCACCCCCCTGCCTGCATCCATCTTTAACCTGCAATGCTTTGTTCTGCCTCTTCCCTCTTCTAGCTTTCTTCTTCTCCCTCTACAATGTCTGATGAAGAGTCTTGACCTGGAGCATTACCTATCCATGTTCTCCAGAGATGCTGCCTGACCTGCTGAGTTACTCCAGCACTTTGTGTCCTTTTGTGCATTAACCAACATCTGCAGTTCCTTGTTTCTGAATGATTTCCCTGATCTGCTCAACGTTAAACAATTCAACTGTGCCCCCTCAGGTTCCACTCTAACAGAAAGTGGTGATTTTCTGCATAAATAGATACCAAGGGAAAAGAGGATTGGGGCCATTTAATAAGCCGAGATACAAAACAGGTTAACTTTACGCTATCCACGCAAATACATTCAAAACAACTCTAAAGAATTGTATACGGAATTTAGCATACCAAATGTGCTCCAGTTCTTTACCACTTCTAATATCTGCATGGATATCAGGAAAATATTTTTATATCATTCGCTTTTAAAGGATCGGATTTGAATTATACATTTCTTGTGAAAGTAGTGTTTGTGGCCTCATGCAGTGTTTCATCTGAATGCTGCATCACAAATCTTACTTTCCATCCTTCCAAGTATATCTTGGAGATATACTTCAAGGCTGCTGAATTTGTTGTTAATCTTCAGTTCTCTTCTCCCTGTGGCAACCACGCAACTTGGTTTTTCAAAAATCTATACAAATGGATAGTGTATTAATGCGAGTAATATGCAGTGAAAATAATCATGAATTGAATGCAAACAACTGATTTTGGTTTAGTCTCCGACTTCAAAGATTGCAAGTATGCCCTGAAAACAGAATGCAAATATTTTAACTTGTAAATCACAAACAGGGCGAGAGAGTTGTATGTTGTGTTTGCACCATAGATTCACACAGAAATACTGCACAGCACAGAAACATACCATTCAGCTCACAGATCCCACGCTGACAATTTACTCAACATTTTAAACTCTCCACATTCTCGGCCACTCTTCCCAAATTCTTATACTCACCCACTCGTGTATTAGAAGTAATTTAAGGGTGGCCCAATGGCTTAACGGTAGAGGTTCTGTCGAACAGCGCTAGAGACCCGGATTCAATCGCGACTATGGGTGGTGTCAGAACAGAGATTGTACGTTCTCCCTGTGACCACGTGGGTTTTCTCCACATGCTCCGGTTTTCTCCCACCTTCCGAATATGTGTAGGTTTGTAGTTAATTGGCTTCTGCAAGTTGTCCCGAGTGTAGGATAGAACTAGTGTACAGGGTGATTGTTGGTCAGCGCGGACTCAGTGGGCCGCAGGGCTTGTTTCCACGCCGTATCTCTAAATTTAAAGCGGCCAAATAACTTATGTAGTTTTTTAGTTTAGAGATACAGCATGGAAACAGGCTCTTCAACCCACTGAGTTCATGCTGACTAGTGATCACCCATCCATACTAATTCTATGTTATCACGCTTTCTCATCCACTCATTGCACACAAGGGGCAATTTACAGAGGCCAATTAACCTCCATACCCACACATAATTGGGATGTGAAAGGAAACCAGAGCACCCAGAGAAAACCAATTGATGGTGGAGAGAATGTGCAAAATTCACACAGACAGCACCCGAGGTCAGGATCAAAACGAGGTTTCTGGTGCAGTATGGTAGCAACTCTTCCGCTACGTCACTGTGCTGCTCATGAAAGATTCACCTGAATGAGAATTATTTTGGGGGATTTTGATAGAGGACAGCTGGAAAATTGGCAGAGTAACTGGGATGGGTATATGGTTATACAGGTTCAGATGCGAGCCGTTTTTCAACATCAGTGCCAGGTGAAGTCAAGAGCAAGCATGATTACTGACCTTTTTTGGGCATTTAGACATACAGCGCAGAAACCCGTATCCCGTATCTTTGGCCCACCCGTGTCCGTGCAGACCAATGATCACCCCGGATACTAGCACTATCTTACACACGAGAGCCAATTTTTACCTCCTATAGAAGCCAATTAACCTACAAACCTGTACGTCGATACAGTGTGGGAGGAATTCAGAGCATCCAGAGAAAACCCACATGATCACAGGGAGAACATATAAACTCATTGCAGACCCCACCTGTAGTCAGGATCAAACCCTGATTTCTGGTACTGTATGGCAGCAACTCTACTGCTGCACCATTCTGCTGCCCTAAGCTGCTCGCTGCAAAACATGGCTATTAAAGCATGTTTCCTCTTGGACTTGAAGTGCCATGCCTTTATAGTTCTGGCTTGGTGAAGTGTTTCCGAGGCATTTTTCAGGTTGACAAGAGGTCATTGCTCCGTGCAGCCAGGTGAATAATTATGAAACAAAGTGAACCAAAGATGAGAAGATGTTCTGTGCATTGGCAGTAATGACAGTTGACGGGATTTAGTATCTTAACAGAAAGCAGCAGTTTAAGCCAGCGGAGTTCTTTCCACTGCCAGCTATAGATTACTGTAATTGAATTCAAATTACAGTAACTGGCCTGGGGTGGACAGGCGGAAGCTTGTTTTTGGCAGATAGACAGAGAGTTAAGATTGATTCCGGTGAACGGATGGAAGGGTATTAAGACTATGACTTTTTTCATTTCCTGAATAAGTCAGTACATTTTCAAAAGATGTAAACAACATACAAATATCCCAAAGGATAAGTTGGGGAATGCCATTTCTACAGCACCACACTCTCGTGAAATAAAATACCAAGGGCCACTGTTTGTTTACTATTGGTGAATGTTAAGACAATGCTCATACGCAGGTTCAACCACCAATTTCTGGCAACTGGTGGTCTGGAGGCTCCTTTAATCCTGAAATAATTATGACAGAACACTTGAATTCCCTTCCCCGGAAATCCTCCTGAAAATGTGATGCGTCGGCCGGGTAAGGCGGTCTATCTCGACCTCATCAGGACTTCCGCATCGATCAGTGGGTCGAATTTGCACTCAGTGGCCAGGACTCTAGAATTCTGTTCCAGCCGGAACCAGCAGGTTTGTTTCCATAGCTAACTTCCGAGGCCGACCTTGCAGGTCGATACCTCTGCCCCAACACGACCATGACCTCTGTTGGTCTGGCAAAGCAGATGTTATGACAAGGCTATGTAAACATGGCTGCCATAAAATCGGCAGTGGGCCTGTATTACACCTGCACTAGTTTAACATTAATATTAACTCAATGGAAACAAAACAATAATCCTATAACTGTGTTAGTCACTTATTCACTAAAGTGGCAACAGTCTGCCTGATGAAAGATCATTAAAGAAGGTCAGGAGACCGGAAATAGGAAATGGAACTAGAATTTTCCTTAAAATGAACCCCGCTGCAATTTCTTCATAATAGAATGCGTGTCCAGGTAGCTTGTTAAATGAACCATAGCACAAAGTCCTGTACAAAGCATAAAATAATTTTGGGGCTCAAAAGTCAAACAGTTGGAACCAGCTCTTTGGCACAATGTGCTCATGCCTACCAATATGCCCCATCTACACTAGTCCCACCTTCTCGCTTTTGGCCCATATTACTACACCTTTCCTATCCCTGTACCTGTCCAAATTTTGTTATAGTACTTGCCTCAATTATTCCTCTGGCGTCATACCCATCACCCTATGTATGAATAAAAAATCTCCTCAGGTTCCTATTAAATCTTGCCCCCTCACCTGAAACCTATGTCCGCTGGCTTCATTCCTTTCATCATTCATCAAATCTATTCCGATTAACTGTTTCAGGTTGAATCGGTCTGAGATGCAGTAATTGGAAAAAATGTGGAAAATAGTCAGAAGAAGGGTTCCAACCTGAAACACCCTCTGACCATTTTCCTCCACAGATGCTGCCTGACACGCAGAGTTTGTGTTTTGAGTTAAAAGATATAATCCCTGCTCTCAATTAGTTGTAATTTTATTGGTGTGATTGTTGGTTTAAAGCCTGTCTGTGGGTTTCCATGATATGGGTACATCCACCTGCAGTCCATCCACAACAATGCACTTGGAACAATTTGGATAAAAGGATCAGGTTGTGTGGCTCTTTCCTCAGATTCAGGTCCATTACTGTCACGTGTACCAATGTACAGCGAAACACCTTGTTTTGCATGCTATTCATGCAGATCAGATATATTCTACATAGATATAATCAGTTCAAATACAAGTACAATAGATGGAGCAAAGGGGAAGATGCACAGTACAGAACATAGTTCTCAGCATTGTAGCATATCAGTTCCAGAAACAAAAGTCCAATGAGTGCAGTGAGGTAGAGGTGAATCGGACAGTACGCTAGCTTATGGAAGGACCATTCAGATGCTTGATATCAGGGGAGAAGAAGCTGTTCCTGAGTCTGGTGATGTTTCACTCATTGTCTCCTCACTGCATTCTCATATGCATACTGAGCTAGGTGGATACCATTTATACGGCACTTGGTCAAGGATTTAGCCCTCTGAACACATTCTTAAGGATCAGGATCTTTCTTCAGATTGATTGGAGGAGTGAGGAGTAGAAGGGAAGAAACTGGAGGGGAGGAGGGTCAGGACAAGGCATGGAAGGTAATAGGTGAACACAGGCAAGGATATTTTTGATAGGCAGATAGTTAGATAAAGGCCAAAGAGTAAAACAAGAGAAGTGTTGAGGATTGAAGAGTTGTGAATTGTGAAGCCAGTGGAAGGAATGTGTGTGGACAGGGAGGGGTAGGGGGAGGGGATAAAGAGGTGCAAGCCGAGGTGGGGCAGAGGGGAGGGTGGTGTGCGGGAGAAAGGGGATAGGGAGGAGGAGGAGGTGGTTAAAGGTTACCTAAAACTGGAGAATTCAGTGTTCATGCTATTAGGTTGTAAGTCACCCAAAAGGTATATGAGGTGCTGTTCCACCAGGTGTGTATGGCCTCTCTCTGACAATGGAAGTTGTTTTCCATAATTTTCTATGCTTCTATCAGGCCTTACTTCAGCTGGTTCTATGCTGATATCTTACACTGCAGGTTTAATTTAGTTTTGTTTATTATTGTCACGTGTATCGAGGTACAGTGAATTGTGTGCTATCCAGTCAGCGGAAAGACGATACATGATTACACTCAGGCCGTCCACAGTGTACAGATGCAGGATAAAGGGAATAATGTTTAGTGCAAGATAAGTCAAGTAAAGTCCCATTATAGTTCAAAAGTTTCCAATGAGTTAGATGGGAGGCCAGGACCACTTTCTACCCAGTGAGGGGATGGTTCAGTTGTCTGATTCAGCAAAATCCCAAAAGCCATTTCAAGTTTAGTACTCTTATTTTTAACATCTGATACTATATCAGTCTCATGCTCATTTCATTTTAGCACGAATAAGCAAGTTTGCAGACTGCCTCTTCTCAATTTTCACCCTCGCATTTTTACTTTAACTTCCATGTAAAATTATGTCTCATATTCTGTGAGCGAGAGTACAAATTGTTGATATACATTCTTGTATTATCTGAACGGCAAGCTCCTAAAACCGACATAGCAGAAGTATCTGAACCCAAAACATCACTTATCCATGTTCTCCAGAGAAACTGCCTGACCTGTTGAGTTAATCCAGCACTTTGTGTCCCTTTGTTTGTTAATCAGCTGGACTACTGCGGATGGCTTGTTTGTAATAACTAGAGCCAGGATTTTGCCATAAATACCATGTGCCTTTTCATGCTTTTTTTTTCAGGAAGATAATGCCTTTTTCATGATTGTGCCTAAATCAGCTTTTGCCATTTTAACGTAGCTTACAAGAAAATTTACAGCACCAGGGCGAAACCCGGCTGTAAGTAGGTGTTAAGAGGTGATAGGAGAGGGGTGCGTGGGAAAGGGTCCAGGCTTTGCAGACTGGAGTCATGCTTTAAGAAGGTGAGAAGTTTTAATTGGAGAGGAGTACAGTGGTTTGCAAAAGTATTCATACCCCTTGAACTTTTCCACATTTTGTCACGTTACAACCACAAACGTAAATGTATTTTATTGGTTATTTATGTGATAGACCAATGCAAAGTGTTGCATAATAGTGAAGTGGAAGGAACATGATACATGGTTTCCAAATGTTATTACAAATAAAAAACTGAAAAGTATGGCGTGCAAAAGTATTCAGCCCCCTTGAGTCAATACTTTGTAGAACCACCTTTCGCTGCAATTACAGCTGCAAGTCTTTTGGGGTATGTCTCTACCAACTTTGCACATCTAGAGACTGAAATTTTTGCCCATTCTCCTTTGCAAAACAGCTCAAACTCAGGCAGATTGGATGGAGAGTGTCTGTGAACAGCAATTTTCAAGTCTTGCCAGAGATTCGCAATTGGATTTAGGACTGGACTTTGACTGGGCCATTCTAACACATGAAAATGCTTTGATCTAAACTATTCCATTGTAGCTCTGGATGTATGTTTAGGGTCGTTGTCCTGCTGGAAGGTGAACCTCCGCCCCAGTCTCAAGTCTTTTGCAGACTCTAACAGGTTTTCTTCCAAGATTGCCCTGCATTTGGCTCCATCCATCTTCCCATCTGACCAATCCAGCTTCCCTGTCCCTGCTGAAGAAAAGCATCCCCACAGCATGATGCTGCCACCACCATGTTTCACAGTGGGGATGGTGTGTTCAGGGTGATAGTTTTCCGCCACACATAGCATTTTGCATTTAGGCCAAAAACTTCAATTTTGTTCTCATCAGACCTGAGCGCCTTCCTCCACATGTTTGCTGTGTCCCCCACATGGCTTGTGGCAAACTGCAAACAGGACTTCTTATGGCTTTGTTTCACCAATGGCTTTCTTCTTGCCACTCTTCCATAAAGGCCCGATTTGTGGAGTGCACAACTAATAGTTGTCCTGTGGACAGATTCTCCTACCTGAGCTGTGGATCTCTGCAGCTCCTTCAGAGTTACCATGGGCCTCTTGGCTGCTTCTCTGATCAATGCTCTCATTGCCCGGCCTGTCAGTTTAGGTGGACGGCCATGTCTTGGTAGGTTTGCAGTTGTGCCATACTCTTTCCATTTTCGGATGATGGATTGAACAGTGCTCCGTGAGATGTGCTTGCGATTTTTTTTATAACCTAACCCTACTTTACACTTTTCCACAACTTCATCCCTGACCTGTCTGGTGTGTTCCTTGGTCTTCATGATGCTGTTTGTTCACTAATGTTCTCTAACAAACCTCTGAGGCCTTCATAGAACAGTTGTATTTATACTGAGATTAGATTACACACAAGTGGACTCTATTTACTAATTAGGTGACATCTGAAGGCAATTGGTTGCACTGGATTTTATTTAGGGGTATCAGAGTAAAGGGGGCTGAATAATTTTGCACGCCACACTTTTCAGTTTTTTATTTGTAAAAAAAATTTGAAAACCATGTATTATTTTCCTTCCACTTCACAATTATGTGCCACTTTGTGTTGGTCTATCACATAAAATCCCAATAAAATACATTTATGTTTGTGGTTGTAACATGACAAAATGTGGAAAAGTTCAAGGGGTATGAATACTTTTGCAAGCCACTGTAACTGGAGTCAAGCTGTGAGTAGGTGTCAAATGTTGGTTGGGGTTGGGGTGTGGGGGGTATCAGGGTTAAGTTTCTGCTTATTGAACCTGCAGTAGAACTCGTTCAGGCCATTGATTGCCCAAGGAGCGGGGTGTTTTCCTCTTGTAGCTTGTGATTTCTTGCAAGCCCTTCCACACTGAAGAAAGTCATTTACTGACAACTTGCTCTTCAACTTCTCAGAGTACCTTTCCTTGGCAGCTCTGATTCCTCTTCTCAGCTTGTACTTGGCCTGCCTGTAGAGGTCTGCATCCCCGCTCCTGTAGGATCTACCCCTGCAAGCGTCAAAATGCCTAAAGTCAAGTCAATGCCTTGTAAAAAACTGGACAATTTGGTGAGAGTGTACAGGAGTGATATATTCTCTATAGACAACTGTGTGCAGTTTTGCAAAGCATGTGAGAAAGCAGTGAAACATGAGAATAAATATTTTGTCTCCCAGCATGTACAGACAGCTAAACGCAAGTCGATGGCAGAGAAACTGAAGGTAGGCAAGCTTGTCCTCTCACAACATTTACTGCAGGCTCTAGTCACACATCTGAGTTTGAGTGATCTGTGCAAAGCATTCACTGATGCTGGAATTCCACTGTGGAAATTGGAAAACAAATCTCTCAGAGGTAATTTAGGGAAATACACAAAGGAACCTATACGTAGCGAGTCATTACATAAAAAATATGTTGACAGCAACTTCAACATTGTTGTGCAGAAAATTAGAGATGAAGTTGCATGCAACAAAATATGCATCTCAATAGATGAGACAACCAATGATGTGGGGCCAATGTGGTCATCGGTAAACTGGAGGCAGGTCAACCATTGAAGAAGTATTTCTTGACATTGGAAGTATTGGAGAAGTCAAAAATCATAACTATTGCTCAGTTGTTTACATCTTCACTTGCTGTACTTTGTACTTAAAGTTCCTGGTTCGATGTAGGTAAAGACATACAAGGAAAATGTAAGAGGGGGATTTTAGCTAAAAATGATCTTGAAGAAATACAAGACATAGCTAAATTTATGAAAGGTAGTTGCAATGCACAAGATATCAACATGAATGTAGAGTTTGTAGCTTGTTTCATGAATGCACCAGTGACCTCAGCTGGGGTAGAAATACGTTTTTCACAACTGAAGCATATTCTGCCTGGCAGACGGCATAGTTTAACACCAGATAAGTTGGAAAAAAATGTAAGCAATTATGTGCAACCAGGCAATAATGTAGTACACCTTTATAATTATCATTTTCAATCATATTTTGGTGGTGGAAAAACATGCCTTTGTATGCCTTTTTTGTCAATAAATGCCTTTTTCATGCCTTTTTTGGAATATTATTATGCCTTTTTGCCTGCCTATTTCAGAGATTTTTAGCGCCTAAACATCCTGGCTCTAGTAATCACCTATAGCATTTTTGCTGGATAACACACAATGTACCTCAGTATATGTGACAATAATAAACAAGCATCTACAGTTATTCGGAACACAAGAAGCTGAGTTCAGAAGATATCTCTGTGAAGGATCTGATGTTTGTGGATCCCCATATCTTAATCCCTATTGTGAACATACTTATTTCACAGTACTCCAAATTCAATTATGGTATGCGTATAGCATACTGAATGCCAGCAGGCACAGTGAATTTCAGTAATACTCTTAGTAACATGCTGATCCTGATCAAATGAAACAGGAAAGTCTCAGAAGACCGCATCTCTTTCCTCAGGTTGAATTGATAAGAGTTTTAAAGTGATGGAAAGGGCTTTGATAAGTGAGATGAAGAAAAAATATTTCTACACCTTGAGGAGCCAAGCGCACGGACTTACTGCTCAGTATTGGGGGACAAAACTGCAGAGAGGGTGACCACTGTGCAGAATGTTTCAGATCAGACAACACAGACGACCGAGGTTCCAGTCTCCCGACTCTTTAATTCCCTAAACCTTCCCCACTTTAGATCTATCTTTCTTCAGCATCCCACATCATTAAAATAAAGCTCAACACCAGATCACAAACAGCATCTCATCTTCTGGTGAGGCACATTACCTGCCATTGGGACTTAATATTAAGTTCAACAACTCAAAACAGCCAGAAATTTCACTCTTTGCATCTCGTATTTCGAGCATGCAATGTATTATTTTCCCTTTTTCCCAGTACCCTTTTGCTGATAGTTTCACACCATTTTTCTTCCTTTTAAACCTCCTTCCTTTGCTGTTTAACAAATTCCATCATGAACTTCATTCACTTTCCAAAGTCAGGAGTCTCTAGTCAAGAGTGTTTTATGGTCATATGTCCCTACACGGAACAGTGAAATTCTTACTTGCAGCCACACAACAGATATGTGAACTTAGTACTCTTTGAACACCATAATACACGACAAAAAAAGCTCAGTATATAAAATAATGCTCCCCAAGTCTATGTGGTTTGGGTCCTCTGAATGGGTTCCCGGTTCCGCTGTCCGATGAGCCTTCGGAAGATGGTGCCCCTATAATTGCTGCCCTAATCCTCTTTCGTGGAAGAGGCACAGGTTTCCCTGATGCTGTCAGAGTAACTTAGGCAAGTAAGTCCAGTGCACTGGCAGTGGAAGGAAGGAATGCTTAAAATTCCAAATGGCAAACCAATCAATCTAATCAAACTAATCAATCAAATCAATCAATCTTGACTTGTCTAAACAGCGTCCTAACTGAAGCAGCATCCTAACCCAAAATGTCACTTATCCATGTCCTCCAAGGTGCTGCCTGACCCACTAAGTTACTCCAACACTGTGTTTGACTCAAGATTCCAGCATCTGCAATTACTTGTGTCCCCAATCTAACTGGCTTTCCTGAATGATACCAAGCTTCTTCAGAATTGTTGGCCCTGCCCCCAGCCACATGAGGTCAGTGCGTTCATGATGGTGCTAATTAATGTCTTGTAGCTCTTGGAGGGAAGTCAAGATACTCATCCTCCACATTGCTCTTCAGATTCAGATTCAGATTCAATTTTAATTGTCATTGTCAGTGTACAGTACAGAGACAACGAAATGCATTATTCTCTTGGAGTCACAGTCTTTATGTGGCTGAAGATAGACACAAAGAGCTGGTGTAACTCATGTCAGGCAGCATCTCAAGAGAAAAGAAATAGTAAAACTGGAGGTAGGAAAAGGCCAGACCAAATCAGGGTTGGCAACAGAGGACCAAGGAAGGGTGGAACACAGAATGGCCCATTGTTGGTTGGGGAAGAGATGATAATGTTGGGATCCTCCAGTCCGTCCCCCCCAGCCAACTTTCAATCTGAAGAAAGGTTTTGGCCTAAAATGTCACCTATTTCTTTTCTCCAGAGATGCTGTCTGATATGCTGAGTTACTTCAGCACTTTGTGTCTATCCTCGGTATACTGTAAATCAGAATCTGCTTTTCCTTCCTACACACTTTACGTAGCTGGTGCAGTTGAGTTGATCCAGTAGACATGTTGCGAAGTCAGGGATAGCCATGCCATTGAATGCGAAGTGTAATTAGTCAGATTTCCTTATGTTGGAATTGTTCATAGCCTAACCCCATTATTGCAGGGTCCTTACTTAGAAACATTGGCCCTTTGAGCCAGCACTGCCACTCAATATGATTATCGCTGATCATCCAGATCAGTACCCTGTTCCTGCTTTTTCCCCATATCCCTTGATTCTGTTAGCCCTGAGCTCTATCTAACTCTTTCTTGAATACATCAAATGATACTTGTTACTTTAAAAAGCAAATCAAATGATACTTGATACTTATCAGTCCATGCTTGAAAAGTGTCTTGATCTGGATGCATAAAGTATGGGTTGCTTCATTTACTGAGAAGCTGCGAAGGGAATTGAATGTTGTAATCATGAGTGAACCACTACTTTTGAAACATCTGATAATGATCTCAGACATTAGCCAGAGGAACTCCAGCAGTGAAATCCTGGGGCTGGGATGATTGACTCCGAACAATCACAGCCACCTTCCTTTTTACAATGATTCTAACAGAGGAAGTTGAGGCAAAGAGCTGTAGAAATGCTCAGAAGGTTAATTGGACTATTTCATCTTAAACCAACTATTTCATCTTAAACCAGAAGTTCAATGAAAATCCACAGAAGGATCTGCATTAATCCCAAATGTCTATTCATTTGATACCTATCACAAGAGATGTGGCATGAAGTGAATCATATAATTAGTAACGTTGACATCTCCCAGACCCTGAACCAGAGAGAATTTTTTTTTTCTCTCACTGATATTGTTTGCAAAGTCATAGAAGGCATTCCTAGATTAGACAGGTCAACGTTTACGCAATCAATATTAAGGCGATTTTACAAATTTTCACGAATGCTGAACAAAAGAGTGGAAAAGTCACGTTTTATTTGAAATGAAAACCCTTCATAGTTTGGAAGAAACTTAAATAACATGTGGTGCATGAGAAAAAATCAGGATGGCAATATGAAGACCAGCACTTCATTGAGTATATTATCTGCAGCACTGTTGCTGTCAAAGCCAATAACACAGAAACAAAGAATTCAATGTTTAACATTTTCATAAGCTAAATGTCTTTTTTCAATTCCGTTTTAATCTCGGTAATGATTTTGGCCTCTTTCTTTACTGGTTTTTTAAAAACTATTCTAACCATGGAAAATAGATTAAATATCCAATTGACGTTAAACCTTCTCTCGGTCATTGTTGATTTTCAAGGCAACTATATACTGTAATAAAAACCTATGATTTATCAATGCAGCGTTTGTCCTTATTTTTGTCAAGAGACGTGCCGCATGACCAAATCAATATAGTTGCAGAAAGGATAGTTCTAGTCTTCAATAACAAACCTTGTCAATTACTGGTGATGGAAAAGATGAGTTAAAGCTCTGAATTGAAGGGAAATATGATATAGATTAAAATAATGGCTGAAGTTTTGCAGTAAGTGGTGCCTGCCTCCGATCTGGAAATTAATTTCCTTGCACAGTTTCTTATGGCAGGGGGGAGGTGCTTCCAAAAATCATACATTTTTATGACATAAATTATATTACATGTTGGAGGGTGTGGTGGTAGGAAGAAGAAGGAAAAAAAGGTGAAAAAGCCCAGCCCATAAAATAGCTGGAAAAAAGAGTAAATGTTGGAGCGGCAAGTAATGTCAACGAATAGGGAGATGTTGGGGTTCAAGGCCATAGATCCTTGAAAGCAACATTGTAGGTAGGTAGGGCGATGAAGAAAGCGTGGCTTCACAGATCAGGGCAGAAGAATATAAATGATGTCATATTAACTTGCTTTACAATACACAGGTTAGACTGCATTATAGGGGGGGGGGGGGGGGGGGGGGGGGGGGCTATGCTTGCTCCGGAGCGAATGCATAGGAGATTCACCAAGATATTGCCTGGATCAGATTACCTTCATTATGGAGGGAGATCGGATAAGCTGGGGTCATTTACACTGGAGCAAAGGAGGCTGAGGGAGGACCTGATAGAGGTATTTAGTTAAGAGAGACAGCATGCAAACTGGACCACCGAGTCCACATCAACCATCAATCACCCATTCCATGTTATCCCACTTTCCCATCCATCCCTTACACACTGCAACAATTTACAGAAGCCAATTAACCTACAAACCCGCACATCCTTGGGATACAGTATGGGAGGAAACCAGAGCACCTGCAGGAAACCCACGTGGTCAGAGGCAGAACATGCAAACTCCGCACAGAAGGCACAGAATTATAAGAGATATAAATAGAGTAAAAAAACATTTTTTTTCCTCCCGTGGAAGGGATATCAAAAACAAGAGGGCATAGATTTAGACAATAGACAATAGGTGCAGGAGTAGGTCATTTGGCCCTTCGAGCCAGCACCGCCTTTCAATGTGATCATGGCTGATCATCCCCAATCAGTACCCCGTTCCTGCCTTCTCCCCATATCCCCTGACTCCGCTATTTTTAAGAACCCTATCTAGCTCTCTTTTGATCGTTCCCTGGAGTACTCTGATCTCTGAATGACTGGGGATTGTGGAAATTGTAAGGTTGAAAGTGTGTGGACTTGTGCGAGATAGGAGAAGAATTTGAATATGATAGTAGGATTGGTGGAGCACAGGAGTAAAGAACGCGAGGCTGTGAACACTTTGGGGCCATTAGCCACTGTTCAGGAGCGAGCTTGATAATTTAGGGATTAAAAGGATGGAGTGGAGGATTTAGGAATTCTGTTTCGGTTGTTCAGAAGCATGGGGAATAGCATAGATCGAGATATCACAGAAGAGGAAAGGAGCCCATTGCAAATAACGTATAATGAGTTCCCTCACAAGGAAGAGAAATTAAGAGATTTGTCAGGAGCGTTAAATAAGAAATTAGGAAATAAGCTTTGGCCGCCGGAGGCATTAGAACAGTAAAAGGGATAAAATACATAGAACTGATTATTTGGCAGCATAGTAATAACGAAACTGCAAAATAATTAATAGGGTTATGGAGAAAATATTATGTGAAAAAAAGCGATCACTAAACTGAAAGTAGGTGAAGTAGATCGACCTCCAGGCAGTACGAAGGACAGGAGTGGAGATGAAGGAAAACACACAGAACAGAGAAAAGGCAGATCTCCTGGAAGGACTATAGTCTCCGTAAATTTAAAGTTTAGGGATCCGAAGGTTAGTGCTGACTTCGAGGGGGAAGGAGATGAATATTTGGAAGAATAGACAAATGTTAACGCTAGTGGAGGTTCACGGCTTCCACCATGTTCCGCTTGCGTTTCCCAGGCTTCATTAGTACCTTGTATAACTTGTGTCCATAATAAATATTTTAGGTCTACAGAATCTCTAACAACTCCTGTGGGTTCTACATCTGAACAGATTCTACCAATAGCAGATACTGGGGTGCCAGATTCTTCGACCCTATCCATGCCATCACTGATAGATCTTCCAGTGGCATATGGCACCTGGAGTAGAACGAAGAGCTTAGCTCCGGTGTTTAAAGAAAAGTAAGGTATGTTAGATATAGTGCAACCGCCAGAGTATTTCTGTGAGCCACAACCTAGGCATATTACACGAGTAGTAAGAACGAGGAATGATTTATTTGGACAGTATCGGGAAACCCCAGTGAAAGGGAAGATTCATCTGAGGGTTAGGCAGTGATTGAAGATACCGAGATAGATTTTGATGTAACCAAAAGTTTACAAGTTAAACAGATATCCCATAGGCAGTTCCCAGTAAGGGAAGGGCTGGGTGCAACAGATTTGACCAGCGCAGTAAGTATGAATAATCCCCGTGCCACAGATATCCATACTCCGTGGAAGCCCCATGAAATAATGGTAGTATTGAACAGAATCCCTGATAGGAACAAGTCACCTGCTGCTTTTAAAGATTATTTAAGAACCACAATGCGTGTATATCATGCAGATTCCCGAGATTTGTGGGAGACCATACAACAGACAATTATTCCAGATGAAAATACCAAATTTCGAGTACATCTAGGGCACCCAACTTATGAAGCCTTGGCAAACGTAGTAGTGGATGACAGTGCAAGAGAAGAGGCCATTTTAATGGCCCTTGCAAACACGTTTCAGAAACCAAGTGATTTAAAACTAAATCTGGAAATAAAACCAGAAAAGGGTGAGGGAGCAGACAAATCTTTAGACCATTTAAAAAAAATTATATATAGACTAATCAGGTGACTTAGACTATCAGAATGGAACAAGTTCCCCACAGTATTGTGCTATCTTGTTGAATTGTCTCCCCATTAAGGTAGCGGACTCAATTAAAACTGATAACAGGGACTGGTCTGAGAACCGAGCCAGTCAAATGACCTGAGCTGTGAGGCACTATTGGAAGGAGGGTAGCAAACAGGAAAATTATCCTGTAGCTAGAAGATAAATTGAACATATAGCCAAGAAAGAAATTCCAAAATCTAACTCTGAACCATGGATCCCCAGAGTACCAGCAAATTATCGATTGGGAGAAATTAGGGTTCCAATCCACCCAGATTATTATTACAATTGCACTCCCAATTTAGAACCCATTCCAAAGGAACTAAGGGTTAGAATAAAGCCAACCATATTGCCTAGTCAATGCTACACTTGTGGGAGAATGGGACACTGGAATCGAGCCTGTCCAACAAGGGAGCGAGTAAGAGAGAGGTGTCAAAGAAGGGATATCCAGGATTATGAAGAAATTGGAGATACTAGAGAATATAGAAATATCCGAGATCCCAGGAATTATGGAAGGTCCTTTAATTTAAGAAACTACTGGGACCCGAGAGAACAGAGAGAGAGTGACGGCCCGAATGTCAGGAACAAAGAAGTCACACACCGTTCACGCAAACCAACCCATTTTCTCAGTCCTGACTTACCAACCCGTCCAGACATGGAGAACATGGAGACATGACCCCTGCTCTAGAACCCCCCTCAAATAATTTACCAGATTAAACAAATTGGATGTACTATCATAGTAAAAACTGAAGATCATACCGAAGAAAATTGTAAACAATGTTATGATTGCCCAAGAAAACCCCTTAGAGCAAAGGACATTATAAATCAATGAGCTTGTCACATATAATCATATAACCATATACCAATTACAGCACGGAAACAGGCCCTCTTGGCCCTTCCAGTCCGTGCCGAACATTTATTTCCCCCAGTCCCATCTACCTGCACTCAGACCATACCCCTCCATTCCATTCCCTTCCCGTCCATATACCTATCCACTTTATTTTAAATGTTAATATCGATCCTGCCTCCACCACTTCTGCTGGAAGCTCATTCCACACAGCCACCACTCTCTGAGTAAAGAAGTTCCCCCTCATTGTACACATCTGTACACAATTAGGTCATTGGAGCAAGGAGTGCCCAGCAAGAAAACAGAATATAGCAGAACGCAAGAGAAATCAAGGGGTAATAAAGAAAGTAAGAAATGGAAACAAGTAACTGGTGGCAACGAGAATGGGAACTAAGGAGAACTGAAATGGCACTAGGGAGAGAAGAAACTAACTTATTGTGCAGGAGGTAAGGGAGTGGGGAAAGGAGCTAATGTACTAACTTGTTACTAAGTTGTTGTGCCTGCAGGACAGTATAATCAACAACATACTATCTGGGGAGTGAGGTAAAGAATATACAGACCCCTTGAGAACGGGCAGAAGACAGCTCAGGTAATGTAACTCCCCAGAAACAGGAACCAACAACAAGGAGGAAATTATACTGTCCTGTCCCTTTAAGACAAATCTGGGAAGGCCAACAGATAGAGAAGACTGCTCCTCAGTATCCCTACTCCTTTGAAACTAACATCGAGGAAGAACCAAAAGATACCTACCCTAGTGCCCAACTTTAACATCGTCTGGCTTTTGACACCAGTGAAGGAAAGGAAAATAACACTATCCAATTTTTCCTAAAGAAACAACACAGACAACCTATGTTGACTATTGTGTGAGCTCTACTGAAGAGCTGAATTTCAATTTGAAAATAGACATCCCTCTATGGTTTGGGACAAAATAATCACTTTGCGCCAAAATTTAGTTATAAATAAATTGATTTGAAGAGGGTTATGGGATTTAGTCTTAAAAATTGTTAGAGAATTGACCATTGACTTGGTATTCTTCTCTTGTCTCACCCATAGGAGGATAAACGAAGATGGGATGGAACTATTTGGGTGCTATCAAGAAAGGGGCAGACCCTAGCGGAAAACAGGAATTAAGATATACTCTGGAAACGTAAGGTGGTAGTATAAAATGATGAGGTAGACTGAAAATGTATGAGTTCCCCCCGGAAAGTCAACACTAACCATCTAAAAAATTACTTAGTTAGGAAACTAATTATAAGAGAGAACCCCTATGGACGGAGAGCTGAGCCAACATACTAAGGAAGAAATACTGGAGGAGAAGTCTATTGAATTAGAAGGAGAAACTTAAATGGGTGCTGAGCTATCTGAGTCGATGCATTTGACCATTGGATCTAAATTTGTCTGACCCTTGATAGTAAAGTGGCTTTTATTATTTAGGTGGAAATAAATTGGCCCTAGATTCGGCATTCTTGATTAGATTTCTGATAAAATTGACAACATATGGAAATTGATTGATTAAATTTGAACAGCTGGGAATTCCACAGGAATTGGAATGGACTTGTGTTATCGACCACAAAGCTGTGGAATGAGAAGAGTGAGACGGACACTGAAAATTAAAATACTAAATTGAAGGCTGAGTCTGAATTTGGTTGAATTGAAACATTCATCATGGTTTGCTTTAAATAAGTCACGCCTATAGGGAAATCTGGACTGGACCCAGCTGAAATTTATATGAGAAACCATCATCAGATATACATATTATAACATCGTGTGAATACGCAGAGGGCTGATTAGTGTTGATCCTAGGGTAGTGAAGAAGATATTATAGAGCAGAATATAATATTTATAGTGAAATGGAAAAGGGATAGCAATGACAGAACAGAATTACAGTAAATGTATGGGAAAGCATTAGTGCATGAATGGTAACTTGCTGTATCCCAAGTTTTTCAGGAATTATAGATTATAGGTTTGACTATGGAAAGGGCTGGAAGAATGGGCAACAACATGGATGGAGGGAATTCGCGCCCATGAAAACTTGGGAGGTGAAGACTGATCAGACGGAAATTGTGAAGCTACGCCCACGAAAACTCGGGAAGCTTGATAAGATTCTGGAAGAAACATCATCATCCTGGTGTTGTTAATAGATGGAAAATGTAATAGACACAGGCATATATACCTGGTTATTTGATTATCTGATTATTTGGTTAACATAAATGATGGTTTATCATATCTGATAAAAGGAAGCAATGTTAATTCTGGCCAAATTGGAAATGCCAGGACACTAAAATTGAGTAAAAGATTCTGGGCTGCTAGGCCATTTTTTTTTAAAATATATATTTTTATTAGAGGCCATACATATTACAAATAATATAACAATTTTTTTCAGATATAGTTAATACATCTTTCCAAAATTATATAAATATTAGCAAACCATATATATAGGCCTCACTTTTTTTTATAGAGTGAAAAAGAGAATAAGAAAAAAGTATAAAGAAAGAATAGTGGGTAATTAAAAGAGTAGGCCATTTGGTCAATTTAAATGTGCCTTCTGCAGAACTGGGACAAGCTGCAGAATGGTGCCAGTTTGTCTAGAACCTAGATAGGAGTTTCAGGAAGAGAATGGAACATCTGCTGATTCTGACAATTAGGTGTAAATTGCATGGAACGGATTGGATGAATGCAAACCAGAAATATACATTGTAAATATTGTTACAAAGCTTTACTTTGCTAGATGTTGATTCGATTAAATATTAACCTTGTCTGTATTTCTTGAACTTCAAGGCACATGTTGCCATGTTTGCTTTCTTTCAGAAGCTTTGTTTGAATACAATGTATTACTCACGGTGGTTACACAAAAAGCTGGAGAAACTCAGCGGGTGCAGCAGCATCTAAGGAGTGAAGGAGATAGGCGACGTTTCGGGTCGAGACCCTTGGGTCTCGACCCGAAACGTCGCCTATCTCCTTCACTCCTTAGATGCTGCTGCACCCGCTGAGTTTCTCCAGCTTTTTGTGTAACCCTCGATTCTCCAGCATCTGCAGTTCCTTCTTTAACAACAACGTATTACTCACGGTGTTATTTACGGAAATGTCTATAATGTACTGTGTTAATTGATATCTGTTTTGGACTGTATAGAAACCACCCCCATGTAGTTCGGTCCCTCAAGGTTTGGGGACCTATAAAAGGCCGCTCCAATGAGGTCCTGTATCGATCTTTTTGGAGAATTCTTAGAACTGCTTGACCTTCTGGAGTGTCTCTGCTTGAACGAGGCTAAGAGGGCTTGGCCAGGCACAAACAAGGATCGAACCCACGGTGGTTAGGTCTAGTAGTGGGAACTGTTATTGTGTTTTTCCAAAAGTTTAGATGTGCAACTGCTTGACTCAGTATTTTATTGACTTAAACTTGACTGGGGGGAAGCTTAGAATGCGCTATTTACAATTAGATCTCCATAAAATGCTCAATAGGTTTTACAAACATTCACAAAATATTGCTCAGAAGTTAATTCGTAAATGGTAGTGATGAATGTGTCAGCATTATACTCTGTCTCCAATATTAACTCCATCACAGTCAAATTCCTAATTTGTTCCACTCCCTGACTTTTCTTCTACTTTGCCTCCTCAAAGGCCCAGTTTGTTGGCCTCCTCTTAGTTTACTAATGGCCAGCAATTAAATGGGTTGATGACTTGGATCACTCCTGGTCTCAAATGTCTACAGGTCCCTGACTCCAATTCCTGAAGCCTATTCCACACTTTTCATATCGCCGAGAACATTCACTATGTCTCAGTGACTCAGTGACCACCATTTTGATGAGTATTGTCAAAGTCTTCAATGACGTTGAGTGGCAAGTAGAAAGTAGGTTGATGAACTGCACATGTGACCAATCCTATACCTTTTATTTTTGATAATAGAATTCAAAAGCTCTGTATCCATTATGTTAACAAAGCACTTGATTAAACCGAAAAACACAAAGTGCTGGAATAACTCAGTGGGTCAGGCAGCATTTCTGGAGAACATCGATATGTGAAGTTTCAGATCAGGACCTTTCTGCTGAAATGGCACTAGGGAGAGAAAAAACAAACTTATTGTGCATTAGGTATGGGCATGGGAAAAGCAGCTATCTTCAGAATGTCACCTTCTTCAGAAGAAGGGTCCTGAACCACAACCTCACCTATCAATTTCCTCCAGAGATGCTGCCGTTGAGTTATTCCTGCACTTTGTACTCTTTTTTGTAAACCAGCAGCTGTGGTTCCTTGTTTTTACTTGATCAAGCCATATACTAGATTCTTAACAGCTATTCACTTAGTTGTGAGGTTTTTTTCCCCGACAAATAAATTAATCACAAAAATAATAGCCAGCAACTAACTTTCCCTTTCCACGGCTCCAAGGGATGAAACATATTAATTCAATCTGAACCTGCGTGTTACACATATCAGGCTAATATATTGCGCTGATTTAGAAAATTAGTGGTTTCTTGCCAATTTGCTCATAAAATATTCCACCACTGAATTATCACCAGGGCATAAAACCAGCTGCAAAATCACAAGATCGCATTGCCAAAATGCTAGACACCAATTCACAAGCCATCAAATCATAAATGAATAGCCACCAAGCCGCTGACATTAAAGCTGCCAGGAATGTTTTGCTTCGGAATAATTGAAGTCTTCCTGATCTTGCATTTCTAGTCCTCATATTGTATCATAGAACATAAAACAGTACTGCACAAGAACAGGCTCTTCGACCCACAGTGTCTGTGCCAAACATGATGCCTAGACCATCAATAATCTACCTACACATATCAACTGATTTGTCTGCAGACACTTAAAATAAAACAATTAATTTTGAGATCATTTTATTTCCCATCAGTTAACCCTTGAGAAACTAATAGTACGTTTCTCTCTTATATCTAACTAAAAGGAATTTAGAGTTGCATTACCCAAACATGTGTGAGTTTGTAGGAAAATCGACACATTTAAATTGGCCCTACTATGTAGGGAGTGGATGCCGAAGTTGAATTAAAAGTAACATAAAAGTATGAATGGGTGATTGATGGCCGCTGTGGACTCAGTGGGCTGAAGAGTCTGTTTCCATGCTGTATCTTTTAATCAAACAAACATAATCTGAAATGGGACCTTCAACCCCGCTACCCCCATGTTCAACCATTTTTCGCGATCCACACAAATGGATGCTACATGTTGCTACATATTCAAACTTAACAATAAAAAACATACTCTGGAATGCAGGTTATCCCAGCTGCCAAAATGCATTTGCCATTTGTCTGCGTGTGTGAATCTGTGTGTATGTGTCACAGTATATGCACATGAGTGTATGAACAATTTTAATTTTTCTCACGTTTTTGCTGTTATTCTAGTGTTAATTTTTATCTTGTACATTGTGCTCCTGAATTTGTGCGCCTGAATTTAATTGTATGCACCTCTACAATGGCAATCAAGTAATAAAGTAAAGTAATACAATTAAACAGTTCCAGAGAGCAGTTACAATCAATAATTGTCAACCTGAAGAAGTTACTCACTGTATTTTTAGAAATGCCAGCAGAACATGTCAAGCATTTCCCCAAGACCTCTTTTCACTTCAGATTTCTAGCATCTGCAGCATTTTATTTTGGTTTAAGTGGCATTTCATTGCATTATTGATTTAACAATGAAGATTTATCAGAAAGCTGCAAGATAGATTAGAAAACCAGATAGAATATAGTTCTCTTTTACCTATAGTTTCCCCATACAAGGGCTATTATAAAGTCACACGGCATGGAATCAGGCTCTTCAGCACTTTCCATGCCGAATAAAATACCTCAATTAAACCTAACCCATTTGCACCAATGTCCCTCTAAACCTTTCTTATCTAGGACCTAACAAATGTCTATTCAATGTTGTTATTGTACCTGTCTCAAGCATCTCCTCAGTCATTTGCCATTTGCTTCTCACTTTAATGTTGGCATAGATATATTCATCATATATATGCTTACGTCAAGAGATAGATTGTTGACCTGTTCCACCATGGTCATAGTGACTTCCACACAATAATCTGTAGCTCTTCAGTTATTAATGTTGAGTCATACAGCAAGGTAACAGGCCCTTTGGCCAACTTACCCATGCCCATCCACATGCCCCATCCACACTAGTCCAATTTGCCTGCATTTGGCCCATATCCCTCAAAACCTTTCCTATACATCCATATGGAACAAAGAGGTCTACTGCTCAGAATAGGGAAGGATGGAGTTATGCAACATATTAGCAGGTATTATCATGACGTTCAAGAGACATTTAGACTGGTACATGGATAGGATAGGTTTAGAGGGTTATGGGCATAAGGCAGGCAGATGTGACTAGTATAGATGGGAAATGTTGGTCAGGGTGGGCAAGTTGGGCTGAAGGGCTTGTTTCCATGCCGTATAACTCAATGTCGTAGGAGCAGAAAAGTTATGAACAGTGTATCATGTTAAAAAAAAAACCCTTGTCTGCAAGAACTCTTTAATTTTTCAAACACTTTCTATCGATTATATTACCTACAAATTAGCAAAGTGCCATGGTGAACCAACGGAACACAATGTCCAACATTAATGCTCATAATATGTGAAAGAAAGAAAAACTACCTCTGTATGACAGATGGCTGTGGAGAACAAAAGCTATTTACATTTTCCTCCAATTAAATTATATGTCATATACAACTACGAAACTATGAATAATTCACTAATCTAATTACAACCTTTCATTCAGCCAAACAAAAAAAACAACCATACTGCAACAATTTCAGACTATTATACAACTGTTAGTGATTTTCATTTATACTGCAACTCAAAAACCCAATTAACTAGCAATTGGTCCAGTAAGTACTGTATTTATTCACTTCGGGAAAATACTGAGCAGAGAAGAAGAAAGGCCATAAGACTGAGAGAAAATCGACTGCCTATTCCTGAGTTAACTTTATTTTTGAGGGCGATTAGAGAGGGAAAAAGCAAGTAGATTAAATAACACTTTGGAGTGGATTTCTGATGAGGTTTCTCCAGAGGGTGATTGGTGTAACCTCCCTCGCACCCCTGTTACATTCTTCAAGCAGCAAAAAAAATTGCATTTCTTTTGTACCTTTTCACCTGCCAAAGCAATTTGCAGCTTTGAAGTACTTTGGAAAGGTAGTATTGCACTGTGATGCTGTCAAATAAAGCGTGGACAATTTCACAATCAGGAATGCGTTAAGGAACAGAAAATCTAGTTCAGTAATGATAATTGAGGCATACATAATGGAAGAGAAATCAAAGAAAATTCCATTGCTCTTTATTTTTTTCTTAGAGATTAAAAATACAGCGCGGAAACAGGCCCTGCTGCCCATTGAATCCACACCGATCAGCGATCCTCCTACACTAGCTCTATCCTACACACTAGGAACAATTTACAATTTTTACCAAAGCCAATTAACCTACAAACCTGTTTGTCTTTAGAGTGTTGGGGCAAAACCGGAGCACTCGGAAAAAACACAGGGTCACAGGGAAAATATCCAAACTCCGTACAGACAGCAGCCATTGTCATGATCGAGCCTGGATACTCTGGCGCTGTAAGGCAGCAACTCTATGGCTGCATCACCTTGCTGCCAATAGTATCATAGGTCATATACCTGACAGAGTGCTTGGAGCACAGGAAGCAAATAAAAATGCTTCATAAGCTATCCATTTAATTTATCCTGGTTACTATGAATAATATGAGAACCTCATGTAGGCCTCCATCTGTCAACAAATTTAATGTAACCAAATACTATACATCAAGTGGTACAGCTGCCTCGCAGCAGTCAGAGACCTGTGTTTGATCCTGACCTCGGGAGCTGTCTGCGTGGATTTTACACGTTCTCTCAATGATCGCAGGCGTTTCCTCCGGGTGCTCCAGTTTCCCAAAGATGTGCGGCTTGGTAGGATAATTTGCCTCTGTAAATTGCCCCTAGTGTGTAGGGAGTGGATGAGAAAGTGGGATAATATCAAACTAGTGTGAACTGGTAGAAACAAAATGCTGGAGTAACTCAGTGGGTCAGAGAGCATCTCTGGAGAGAAGGAATGGTGATGTTTCCAGTCGAGACCCTTCTTCAGACACATAGTGTGAACTGGTGATCAATGGTCAGCATGGACCGAAATAGAATAACATGTTGAGTTATTGTCATTACATTGAAGGTAGACAGAAATGCTGGAGAAACTCAGCGGGTGAGGCAGCATCTATGGAGGAATAGGTGACGTTTCAGGTCAAGACCCTTCTTCAGACTGATGTCGGGGGGGGGGGGGGGTGGGGGGAGGGGGCAGCAAAAAGAAAAGAAGAGGCAGAGACAGTAGGCGTGTGGGAGAGCTGGGACGGGGAGGGGAAGGAGGGAGAAAAGAAGGACTACTTGAAATTGGAGAAGTCAATGTTCATACCGCTGGGGTGTAAACTATGCAAGCAAAATATGTGGTGCTGCTCCTCCAATTTGAGCTAGGCCTCACTCTGGCAATGGAGGAGGCCCAGGACGGAAAGGTCGGATTCGGAATAGGAGGGGGAGTTGAAGTGCTGAGCCACTGGGAGATCAGGTTGGTTATTGCAAAGTGATCAGAGGTGTTGGGCGAAGTGATCGCCAAGCCTGCGCTTGGTCTTACCGATGTAGAGAAGTTGACACCTGGATGCAGTAGATGCGGTTGGAGGAGGTGCAGGTGAACTCTGCCTCACCTGGAAAGACTGTGTGGGGGGATGGGGAGTGAGAGCAGAGCTGTGGGACATAGAGGAGACCCTGGTGAGAGCCTCATCTATAATAGAAGCGGGGAACCCCCATTCCGTAAAGAATGAGGACATTTCCGATGCCTGGTCTGGAACACCTCATCCTGTGTGCAGATGCCGTGTAGACAGATGAATTGGGAGTAGGGGATAGAGTCCTTACACGAAGCAGGGTGGGAAGATGTGTAATCCAGATAACCATGGGAGTCAGTGGGTTTGTAGTAGATGTAGGTCAGTAGTCTGTTACCTGCGATGGAGATGGTGGTCTAGAAACGGTAGGGAGATGTTGGAAATGGTCCAGGTGAATTTGAGTGCCTGATGGAAATTAGTGGTGAAATGGATGAAGTCAGTGAGTTATCCAAACTCTCTTTAAAGCTAATACTCTTTAATGCACACAACACTCCAAAATGAAGCCTAACCAAAGTCCTACAAGGCTGCAACATGTCTTCATGATTTTATATTCAATGCACCAACCGATGATGGCAAGCATACCATATGCCAAGTCAAGTCAAGTCAAGAGAGTTTATTGTCATGTGTCCCAGATAGGACAATGAAATTCTTGCTTGCTGTAGCACAACAGAATATTGTAGGCATAAATACAAAATAGATCAGTGTGTCTACATACCATAGACCATATATATACACATAAATAAACAGATAAAGTGCAATAGGCTGTTATAGTTCAGAGTTTGTTTAAAGTTGTGCTTAATAGCCTGATGGTTGTGGGGTAGAAGCTGTTCCTGAACCTGGATGTTGCAGATTTCAGGCTCCTGTACCTTCTACCTGATAGCAGGGGAGAGATGAGTGTGTGGCCAGGATGGTGTGGGTCCTTGATGATGTTGGCAATCTTTTTGAGGCAGCGACTGTGATAGATCCCCTAGATGGTAGGGAGGTCAGAGCCGATGATGGCCTGGGCAGTGTTTACAAGTTTTTGCAGTCTTTTCCGTTCCTGGACGCTCAAGTTGCCGAACCAAGCCATGATGCAACCGGTTGGCATGCTCTCTACAGTGCACTTGTTGAAGTTCGAGAGAGTCCTCCTCGACATACTGACTCTCCGTAACCTTCCCAGGAAGTAGAGGCGCTGATGTGCTTTCTTTATAATTGCATCAATGTGCTGTGACCAGGAAAGATCTTCGGAAATATGCACGCCCAGGAATTTGAAGTTCCTGACCCTTTCCACCATCAACCCGTTGATATAAATGGGACTGTGGGTCCCTATCCTACCCCTTCCAAAGTCCACAATCAGTTCCTTGGTTTTGCTGGTGTTGAGAGCCAGGTTATTGTGCTGGCACCATTTGGTCAATCGGTCGATCTCACTTTATTACTTCTCCATCCACTTGTGTAGCCACTTTCAAGAAGCTATGGTTTTGTCTCCAGATCCCTCAGTATATCAATGCTGTTAAGGGTCTTGCCATTAACTACTTACTTTCCCTTTTACACTTGATTTCCCAAAGTGCCACAGGTTACAGTTGATTGTATTAAAATTAATTTGCCATTTCCCTCCCCATTTCTTTAGTTGATTTACAGTATATCTTACTGTATACTTTGACAGCCTCCCTCACAGTCTGTGACCCCAGCAATCTTGGTGTAATCTGCAAATTTACTAGCCAACCGGTCTATGTTAATGTCCAATTTATTTATATATATCACAAACGGCAGCAGTCCCAGCACAGATTTGTGCAGAACACTACTGGCCATAGACCTCCAGCCTGAATATTGTCCTTCCACCACAACCTCTGTCATCTATCAGGAAACCAGTTCTGAATCCACACAACCAAATTATTGTTAATCCTGTGCATCTTAATATTCTCGATTAGACTACCATGAGGGACTTAATTAAATGCCTTACTAAAATCAATGTGGAAAACATCCACTGCTCTTCCCTCATCAATCATTTTTGCCACCCCCTCAAAAAACTCAATGAAGTTCATGAGACATGACCTGCCATGGACAAAGCCATGCTGACCATCCTTAATTGGCCCTTTTTCACCTAAATACGAGTAAATCCTATCCCGAAGATTTTTCTTCACAATAACATGAGACTCACTGGCTATATTTTTCTGGATTATCTCTACTTCCCTTATTTTGTTCGAGTCCTGATTGGGCAACCGCTTGTTTTGAGTTGTTGATCCTTGGCTCAAAATGCCTCAGCCAACGAAACATGTTGAGACCCTTACTCCTGCCCCGTAATAATGTGGTAGTCAGTAGATATACGTCAACACCAGGGTAATGATCTATTCAACACCCCAAATACTCATTATGCTTGGTTGTTCATTTAAATTAACAGATGGGCTCTTTTCTCTTGAGATAGAAATTGAGTCACCAGCTAGTTACTATCACATTCCGACACCTGCAGAATCTTAAACGTCACAATTCTTATATGGATAAATCTAAAGAAACTTGCAAGATCTTAGATTATCAGACACTGTAAAGGGCAGGTTGTGAGTAAAATAATGTAGCCTGTGGAATCTTGGTCGGCATGGGCAGGTTGGGCCGATGGGTCTGTTTCCGTACTGTATGACTATCTATGATTTGCTTCAAGTTCGTTTTGCAGGCATTATACCACGTCATGTTGTTTACTTCTGCTTACAGTTAACTACGAATGAATTGAATGCTTTCTGTTTTTCTGAAAGGAACAGACTGTTTAGACTACTCAGTGCTTGCAGAGTATGGCAATAAAAAGTATGATCATTCTCTCAATGATATGGCATTTCAAATTATAAATGTATAAAATAATTCAGTTTTTTATCTACATTAATTAAAAAATTGCACGAAAGCCTGCTGTATAAGAATTTTGTAAAGGATATGACATTCTATGGGTCAAAACGGAAAGTGAAATATTCATAAAGCTATCTATGTCATTGTTCAGTGTATGAGAGATTACTGCAGGTTTCAGATGTGCACTCAGAAATGAGTAAAACTACCTTGTGATGCCTGCAGTTCAGGGCTCAGAAGAATCATATTAATCTGAAAATCCAATTAAAGAAAATGAAGCACTCACTCTCGAAACAGATGGCTCAGCTGGGATGTATTTATTAGCTAATCTATAACTTTCTACATATTATTTGCCAGAATATCTCACATGGCATCACTTTGCAAAATTTCCATATGCACAGCAGCCTGTCAATTGTATGTCAGTCTATTGAATGTGTAAATAAAACTGTGAGTCTAATGAATTTAGCATCAGGACTGCTTGTTTGTACTACTGGATGGGGTTTGACCTTTTCAGATCAGCATTTGAGTTTTGATGCTTATCAGATGCCTCATCAAAGATTAATCATGTCACTTGTTAACATCAGTGCCCTGTGGCATGGAGGTACAAGGCGAGAAGAAACACTCTCAAATGCTTCCCCAACTCTCCACTGCATTATCCAATTATAGAGTACAAGGGTCTTATCGAGCAGAGCTAATCATATGCATAGTTTGCATCATTGATTTCTGCCTATAAGCACACCATCTCATTTTGTTCTATCAAATGCAAGCATATCTGCTGTTCAATAGGCTTTCAGATAGCCACACGGATATGCAAGAATGGAAGGATAGGGGTCATGCGCAGGCAGATGAGATTAGTCTATTTTGGCACCATGTTCGGCATGGACACTGTGCTGAAGTTTTTATGTTCTATGTTCACTACATTTCTGATCTCTTGAAAGTAAAAAAAGGGGGAGTGGTCAATTTAATCTACAATTCTTTGATGAATTGTTACATCAATGTCCATTATTTTAATCTACTTTAACGAAATTTAATGCACTACCCAAAAGAACAGGTATGAATAAAATGGTAGAAGCAAGGAACGACAGTACCGACTGCTGGAGAAACTCAGCGTGTGAGGCAGCATCTATGGAGCGAAGGAAATAGGCAACGTTTCAGGCCGAAACCTTATCTGAAGAAGTGTTTCTGCCCGAAACGTTGCCTATTTCCTTCGCTCCATAGATGCCGCAAAGTTTCTCATGGCGGCATGCAAAGGAAATCTTCTGACACGTTGTGGATCTGGTTGTAGATGGACAAGATAATGAATACCATAAGACAAATGTACAAAATGGACATCTTCTTTGAAGGGTCTGGTATAGTAAATAAGACCACAAGGGCATTAAAACTGGGAAAAGAGAATGGGACAAAAAGTTTCGTTTTCGATACTGGGAAAACAGAATGGGACAAAGAGTTTAGTTGAGTTAACAGATACAGCCTAGAAACAAGCCCTGTGGCCCACTGAGCCCACAGGTGCAGGTGACATTCGATCACCTGCACATTAGTTCTCCGTTATCCCACTTTCACATCCTGTTCACTAGGGGCAATTTACACAAGCCAATTAACCTACAAGCCTGCACGTTTTTGGAATGCGGGAGGAAACTGGAGCACCCGGAGAAAACACACGCAATCACAGGGAGAATGTACAAATTCCATACAGACAGCACCCGTAGTCAGCATCGAACCCACGTTGCTGTAAGGCAGCAGCTCTACTGCTACACCACAGTGCCACCCAAGAGGACGCTGAATTGGAAGAATTGTAATGCAGGGAGTTGTGGATCCCTTTCTATGATGTAAAGCAGATTTTTAACTGTCTTTAATTCAATGTACAGAAAGAGAGCCCTGAAAAATGGAAGTAAAGATCTTCCATTTATAAAATGCCTTTTGCAATATCAAGATAAGTTAAAATGCTTCATAAAAAGTTAAGTGTCCTTGAATTGAATTTAAAGATACAGCTAGGCCAACAGGCCATTCGACCTACTGAGTCCATGCCAACCATTCACATTACTTCCATGTTATCCTTCTTTCTCATTCACTCCATACCGTCTAGGTATAATTTACTGAGGCCGATTAGAAAACAAACACGCACGTCTTTGCATGCAAACTCCACACAAACAGAACCCGACATCAGGATCAAAAACCTGGTGTCTGGTGCTGAGGCAGCAGCTCAACCCGCTGCACCACTGTGGTGCATTTTATATAGGATGATCACTATTGGACACAAAACATTCAGCACTGCTCTGCTTTGCATGGAATTAAGGTGCACATTTCACCAGTGAGATTTGAGTGCAACCAATTGAACCACAGCTATCGTGATTACAATGTAGCTTTGTCTGTGAGCAACACGTGAAATGTCAGCAAAACTGTGAGATGTCAGACTGCTTCTAATGGTTTCTTTTTGAATGTAAATTAATTTTAATTGTGGGTTTTAAATGTTCGTTAGGTTTGTGGCTTTCGACATGGAATCTAACCTGATCAGCAGGCGAGATGCTGTGGCAAGAGCTAATGTCAAAGATCGCAGAATTATAGAGCTCAAAATCACTGTGACAAACCTGACCTCTTCATCCTCCAGGTTGATCTTCGTTCATCAATGCCATGCAAATTGCCATATCATCTGCAGAAGCATTGGGATATACGATTTGCGTGGGTCCTTCAGCACCAATTCCTTAATAAATATTAATTCAATGCATGTTTATAGCTTTCAGCTCTGCACTGGATAAAACATTAATTGAAATGAATGTGATTAAAATCTTAGAAATGTTTAATACTGAACTCTTCTTCTAACTTATTCTTCCCAGGAACATTGGAATTAGAAAACAGACTCCTGTTGGCTGCAATCACTAGACACAATCTCCCAGTTACCAAACACTTTAACTCCCCTTCCTCTTCAGATCTTTCTGTCCTGGGCCTCCTCCATTGTCAGAGTGAGGCTGTTAACTTTGGCCAGATTGGAGAGGCTAGGACTCTAAAATGTGGTCAATTTCAAAATGCTCTCTGTGAAACTTGGACAAGATGCAGAACGGTGCCAGTTTGTCTAGAGCCCAGATCTGAGCTGCAGGAAGAGATTGGGAAAATCTGCAGACCCTAGTAGTTAGGTGCAAAATGCACAGAATAGATTGAATGACTGCAAACCAGACATGCACCTTGTAAATAATTGTAAATAATGTTGCAAAGCATTATGTTACTGAATGTTGGGAGAACATCAAGGTTCTGCAACAGCTTCTTCCCACGAGCCATCGGACTCCTGAATGCCATGTAGTGGGCTGCCACCATTGTCTATTTATCCTTTTATCCATTTTTTTTTCCAATTTATCCTTCTGTTAATTATCGTGTTGCACAGGGAGCCAAATGCAACGGAATTTTGTTTGGAATTGCATATATCGATGTATTTCTAAATGACAATAAAGTTTGTTTGACGTTTGACGTTTTTTGATTGGATGAGGTATTGAGCCTTGTCTGGTTTAAATGTTGCGAGGTTTGCTTCCTCTGAGAAACACTGTTTGAATACAATGTATTAGCAACTGTTTTATTGGGTTAGGGAAATGCCTGTCATGTATGGGGTTAATCGATATCTGTAAGTGAATTGTAAAGAGACCACCACCATGTGGTTCAGCCCCTCGAGATCCAGGGACCTATAAATGTCCGCTGCCACGAGGTCCTGCATCAATCTTCTGGGAGAGCACTTGGGACTTTGTGACCTTCTGGAGTGTCTCTGTTTGAGTGAGGCCTCGAGGGCTTGATTCAACACCTAGCCTCTTCACGCTGGCAGTTGTTGATGCTGATTTTCAGAGTGCACCTTTCCAATCCGCACTCCCGACAAAGATAGATCAATACGATGTCAGACCTGTGTATCAATACCCCACCAATTGGATACCAAATCAGATACGAGGATCGAACATTAGTGCCTTGTTATCCTTCATTAGTCGGAGTGGATCGATCATTCACGGGATTGGGAAAGCGTCTAATCGAGATAATTAGAATAGAGTCTAGCAAGCATGGGGGGGGGCGGGGGGGGGGGTGGTGGTGGTTAGCTCTCCTTTAGGTTGGGGGCCCGTAAAACAGAGCATGAAGTGAATAGTAACACCTATGGTCGATTGTTGACTAGTACCTGATAGCGAAGAGTCCCTGAGAGATGGGAACCTATAGGGTCCCCCTATAGAAGTCCAGTCTTAGCAGAGGGATAGTAACATTCTGGAGGAAAGGTAGTCATTGATGGAGTAGTACCCCTCAGCATGGAGTAACTTAGGAGGGGGAAAATCTTTGGTATCAGAGGGAGAGGTTCACTGAGTGATAACAGTGATAACAGCGTGACACGGTGTTGAGATCAAGTGTTTGTAAACTGTGGAATAGCTTTCTTCTTTCTGTATTGCTATTGAAATCTAGCTTTCTGTATTGTTATTGGATCCGAACTGTGTAAATATTCTGTGTATGTAAATAAATTTACATTGTATTAAGACTTAGAAAGTTAAGGTTTAGAGTATGCGTGTGTGAGTGTTTAAGGATTTAGATACTTGAAGTAAAGTGTGCTTGAATTAGAGATTAGTAAATGTTTAGATCGTAGTGTTGTGAGAACCTGAGTCATGGTTCGATCAGGGACTGTACTCTTTCGATCGCTGTGTCGCGGAAGGAGTCATTCTGCTGACCGATTGCGCCACAAGGAGGATTTATTAGAGTGCGTGATTGATAATAAACAAATGTTTGTAGTTTATGAAGGAGTGTGATTGTGCCTGATAGTAATAAGTAGCATGATATCCTGCTTGTGTACCGTGTTACTCGCGTGTCTGAAGATCAATTTCGGGTGTTTCGATTGAGGATTAAATGAGCGCGAGAATGTGTTTAATTGTGCTTGGATGCGTTCCCTGGAGTACTCTGATCCTTGAATGACTGGGGATAGAGAAGGTTGTAAGGTTGAAAGGGTGTGGACTTGTGGGAGATAGGAGGATAATTGGAATAGGAGAATAGAATTGGTGGAGCAAAGAAGTAAAGAGTTGCGAGGCTGCGAACATTTTGAACCATTAGCCATTGTTTATGAGCGGGCTTGATAAATTTAGGGATCAAAAGGAAGGATTTAGGAATTCTGTTTTGGGTGTTTAGAAGCATGGGGAATAATGTAAATCGAGATGTGACAAACGAGGAAAAGAGCACATTGCAACTAATGTGTAATGAGTTCCCTCACAAGGCAAAGAAATTAAGAAATTTATCAGGAGCATTAAATAAGAAATTAGGAAACAAGCTATGGCCGCTGGGGGGCATTAGAACAGTAAAAGGGATAATATACATAGAATTGATTATTTGGCAATATAGTAATAACGAAAGTGCAAAGGAATTAATAGGATTATGGAAAAAATATTACTAGGAACGGAAGGTGAATAAAGAGGTTAAAAGAATGGCTAGTTGGGAAAAAGCGATCGCTAAACTTGGAATAGAACTAAACGAAGGTGAAGTAGATCGACCTCCAGACAGTAGGAAGGACAGGAGTGAGGATGAAGGGAAACACACAGAACAAGGGAAAGGCAGATCTCCTGGAAGAAAATTAGTCCCAATAAAATTAAAGATTAGGAATCCGATGGTTAGTGCTGACTTCGAGGGGGAAGGAGATGAATATTCGGCAGTGGACAAATGTTAACTCTGGTGGAAGTTCACAACTCCCACCATGTTCCTCTTGCGTTTCCCAGGTTTCACTAGTACCGTATATGACTTGTGTCCATATTAAATAGTTTAGGTCTGTAGAATCTATAACAACTCCTGCAGATTCTACATCTGAACAGGTTTTACCTACATCATTGATAGATCGTCCAGTGACATTATGGCATCCAGAGCAGAACAAAAAGGTTAGCTCAAGTGTTTAAATAAAAGGAAGGTATGTTAGATATAGTGCAACTGCCAGAGTATTTCTGTGAGCCACAACCTAGACAGATCACACAAGTAGTAAGAAAGAGGGACGATTTATTTGGGCAGTATCGGGAAACCCCTAGTGAACATGAAGATTCATCTGAGGGTGAGACAGTGATTGAAGATACCGAGATAGATTTTGATGTAACCGAAAGTTTACAAATTAAACAAATATCCCATAGGCAGTTCCCAGTAAGGGAAGGACTGCGTGCAGCCGGTTTGACCAGCGCAGTAAGTATGAATAATCCCCGTGCCACAGACATCCATACTCCGTGGAAGCCCCATGAAATAAAAAGAATTAAACAGAATCCCTGATAGGAAGAAGTACCTGCTGCCTTTATGCGTTATTTAAAAACCACTATGCGTGTATATCATGCAGATTCACGGGATTTGTGGGAGACCATGCAACGGATAATTACTCCAGCTGAAAATACCACATTTCTAGTAGCCCTAGGACACCCAACTTATGAAGCCTTGGAAAATGCAGTAATGGATGACAGTGCAAGAGAAGAGGCTGTTTTAATGGCCCTTGCAAAAATGTTTGAGAAACCAGGCGATTTAAAAGTTCTGGAAATAAAATCAGAAAAGGGTGAAGAAGAATTTCTAGACCGCTTTTCAAAATTATATATGGACCAATCAGGTGATTTAGACTATGAGAATGGAGCATGTTTCCCTCAATATTGTGCTATCCTATTGAATTGTCTCCCCAATAAAGTAGCGAATTTAATTAAAACTGATAACAGGAACTGGTCTGAGAACCGAGCCAGTCAAATGGCCAGAGCTGTGAGGCACTCTTGGAAGGAGGGTAGGAAACAGGAAAATTACCCTGTAACTAGAATAGAAAGTGAACACAAGCCAAGAAAGAATTGACAAGATCCAACTCTGAACCATGGATTCCCAGAGTGCCAGCAACACATAGATTAGAAGAAATTAGGGTTCCAAATTATTCAGATTATTATCACCACTACACTCCCAATTTAGCACCTATTCCAATGGAACCAAGGGGTAGGATAAGACCAACCATGTTGACTAATCAATGTTATACTTGGGGAATGGGACATTGGAGTCGGGCATGTCCAACAAGGGAGCGAGTGAGAGAGAAGTCAAAGAAGGGATTTCCAGGATTACAAAGAAATTAGAGATCCTCAGGAAAATAGAAGCATCCGAGATATTATGGGAGGTCCTTTAATTGAAGAGACTACTAGCACCCAAGACACCAGAGCGAGAGATGGCCCGAATGTCACGAACGAAGGATTCACACACTGTTCACTCAAGCGAACCCATTTTCTCAGTCCTGACCTGCCAACCCATCCAGGAATTGTGGGTGTGGAGGCATGACCCCTACTCTAGAACCCTCTCAAGTAATTTACCAGAATGAAAGAATTCGATGTACTATTGTAGTAAAAACTGAAAATAACATAGAAGAACATTGTAAACCATCTTATGGGTACCCAGAAAACCCCTTAGATCAAAGAAGATGGTAAATCAAGGAGCTTGTTACAACTGTACCCAATTATGTCATTGGAGCAAGGAGTGCCCAGCGAGAAGACAGAATATAGCGGGACGGAAGAAAGACCAAGGGGCAATAAAGAACGTAAGAAAGGGAACATAGTAGCTGGCGTGAGAAGAAATGGCACTAGGGAGAAAAGGGTGAAGGAGCAGACAAATTTCTAGACCACTTTTCAAAATTATACATGGATCAATCAGGTGATTTAGACTATGAGAATGGAGTAAGTTCCCCTCAGTTTTGTGCTATCCTATTAAATTGTCTCCCCACTAAAGTAGTGGATTTAATTTTACTTCGGAGTCACATGAGTGATTACGTGAAGAAGCCCCGCCAGGCGCATACGCATCTTTATGTCGACGCATGTCGCACCGACAGGCTGGAGAGCTCAGCTCCTCCAGCAGTAAGTAGTAACCTCAGGTAAGTTAATGTTAAACCTTTTTCACGAGTGTTTTAAACTCTGTAAGTCTGGCTCGCAGAGCCAGCTAGAGTTGCTAATATATATTGTTAAACTGCAGTAATGGAGTGGAACGCGCGGGGACCGCGGTTACAGCTTATAGATCGGGGTTTTCTGGGGTAGTCATAAGATAGTTTACAATAGATCGGGTCGGGGGATAACGGCTACTCTAAAGCCGGCTCCCGCGATTACCGCTATTTAGATTGGGTTTGGAGTTAAAGGCTGCGCTGAATGCCGGCTCCAATACCCGCTACTGTTATACTGGCAGCTAAAATGAAATAAAATAATATAAAATGAAATTAAATAAAATGAAATACTAACTTTATTTCCCAACTGCCTCCATCAATTTCCAGTGCTTCAAGGCACTTAGAAATACCAAACTAATGTACACTCAGGTTCATTTGTCATGAGTCTGATGATATGGAAGATTCCCTCCTTTTAATTTAAAGGTATGGGGATGGCTCAACCAATGGGGGAAAATACTCCAAATTTAAAGAGCCATGGGGGAAAAAAAATTAAATTGGGGTCAAATGCCCTAGCATTCCCACACAGCGTCTCGCAGAGGTTCATATAACAAAGTAGAACACATCGTTATGCATAACAGTGGGGATCATCCTCTCCAACACCTTGTTTAGGGCTGAATGAGACCTCCCTGGAGCATGACTCGGGAGAAGCCAGGGCACGAGGAATCTGACCCTGAAGCTGCTGTCACTGCTTATGTGCACACACCAGCGCACACGAGCCATGCTCCAGGTGTCCCGGACGTAGCGTTAAACTTCGCTAAACCCGAAGGGACTGGTGAGGCTATCGAGAAAACTCTAGCCGCCAAATGTAAATTACATGGTTTCTCACCAACTCCAGAATACGTTCATGGAGACTACCATAAGTTATAAAATATCTGTAAAGTATGCTTCACTCAAAATGTTCACCGTGAACTTGGCAAAGGCACAAATGAGTGCAACGATGTGGAGACAAAAAGTGAGATTTCAACGCATCCCCAAGTTGTTGGCAGCAGGCATTCGGAGAAGGTCCAGGGGGCACCAATGTCTGCTATTGAACAAGATATGCTGGCCTGTACTGCAATGCCTACGTTGAACCGGAAGTTGCAGCTCTGTGTAGGTCCACAAATATCCAAGCCCAGATTATTTATTTGAGGTGGACCTCCTCAAACAAGTCAAGGACCTGGAGGAACATGCCAAAACAATCCGTCTCAGCAAGACATACGTTCCTTCTGCCAGGATACCACCTCGCAGGTCGTTTCAGTGCAAAAGGTGACGGATCCAGGGGTAGGGTCAAGTAGAGTGGGGCCAGTGGGCCAATGGTATTACTCACTTGTGTATCCCAGCTACAAACCCAATATGGGAAGAAGGAGTAAAGGCCGACTGAAGAGGTACAGGTGATTCATTCTGTCCAGGATAAGTTTCCGGGACTCCAGTTGGAGGTAGGTTGCAATTGGGTATGATGAAGGGTGCTGCATAACATCTCATCAGTTTATACTACACACTGTCTCAAGCTCGAATACAGTTTATGTCAGGAATTGATCATCCTGTACACAATATGCCTAATAGAGTATTGGGGGATCTGCACAAACTCAGCAGGTAAAAGAATAAATTACAGGTTGTCCCAAAAAAGGGGAATTAAGAGGACGATAAACCATCCTCGACAGTTTGTCCAATATTTTCCCCAGACAGAGAAAAGATGGGGAATGTAGAGGTATTCTGGACCTAAATCAGTTAAATTCCTATGTTCAGTATATGCGTTATTTAAATAGACACCTTCAATACTGCGAAACGGCTGTTATCACAAGGCTGTTATATGGCAACTATAGGCCTGAAAGATGCATATTATTCAGTACCAATTAATCATCAGTATCGGAGATACTTGAAATTTAGTTGGATGGGACAGCTGGGGCAATTTAAAGCATTACCAATGAGTTAACCTCAGTTCCAGGCTATTCAAGAAATTGTGGGAACCAGTGCTGGTGCTACTTTGGGCCCAGAATTGATAAAGGCTTATCTAGATGATATTTTAATCATAAGCAACACTCAAGAGACAGCTGAGGAATCGGTTTCATCAACCAAATATATTATAAAGGTTAGGGTTCCTGGTCCATCCAACCAAATCCAAGTTAGAGCCATCCTAAAAATAAAAAAAATAATTAAAAAATTGTTTATTTGGGATTTGTCATTGATTCAGTTGATATGTCAGTGACTTTGCCTACAGCCAAGGCTGTGGAGATCAGAGAGGTCTGTACCAGTCTCGCTGGAAAACAATATCCCTCCATCCGGTAAGTAGCTACTGTTATTAGTAAATTGGTGGCAGTTTTCCCTATAGTGCAGTTGGAGTGCAAGCTAAAGGTTATGGAAAGTGCTGGGAGAGAGTCTGTTTGCAGGAAGCGTGGGTGATTAGGTTCCATCTCAGCAATCGAGTCGGGAGCTAAGTGCGGTAACTCCGGCTCTGATAACAATGGCTGTTGCCCCAGTGATTGAACAGCCTCCAGCTGCTCCAGTGTCGCAGGGCACTAAGACCACGGCAACAAGCAAAAAAGCAAAACAAAAGTCTGTCAGACCCGTTTTTATCTGACAGGTCTGAGGAAGAAGAAGACTCTCCTCCAGACCAGAAAAGAATATGGGGGAGACTGGAACAAATGGAGAAAATGCTCCAAACATTAACCAGTCAAGCGTCCAAAGACCCAAAGGTTTCCCAGGCAGCCTCCGAAGGAGTTCCATACACCGAGTCCGGTGCCTATCAGGAATGGGAATCTCATTCTCCAGTGCCTTGTTTAGGTCTGGAAGAGGTCTCCCTTGAGCAAGACTCAGGAATACCAGGGCAGGAGGAGACTGACCTTGAAGCTGGTGTCCCTACTTATGTGTATACACCAGTGCACAAGAGCCACGTTTCGGGTGTTCGTGATGTAGCAATAAGTTTTGCTATACCGGAAGGGACTGGTGAGGCTATGGAGGAGAACCTGGCTGCCAACATTAATTATTTGGTTTCTCACCAGCTCCAAGAAACTGTTATGACTGAAACAGCTGAACTTTATCAAACACCCGTCAATTGTGCCTCGCTCAGGGTGCCAACAGTAAACTCTGCAATTTGGGCACCCATGAGTGCAACGATGCGAGAGCAGGAAATGCGTTTCCAACATGTCCTCAAGCTGATATCAGCAGGCATCACTGCATTTGGGAAACACATCCAAGGGTCGACAATGTTCAAAACTCAATGTCCAACAACTGCTTGCGTTGTTCTGCAATGAATATTTCAAACTTAATTGCATGAGGAAAATCGCCATTCAGCCAACATTGCACCCAAAATTTGCAGGACTGTCTAGGGCAAGCAACATTCAAGCACCGGATTACTTGTTCGGCGATGACCTCATCAAGCAAATTAGGGACATTGACGATGAGGCAAAGACAATTGGGCTTATGAAACCATTCATCCCTGCTCCCAGGACGTCATCTAAACAGTCAGGTTCGATGCACAGGGGGTCGGATCACGGGGCAGGGCCCAGCAGAGGGAGGCCGATGGAGCAAAAAATATTACCCACTAGTGCAGCCCAACAACAACCCAATATTGGGAGAAGGAGACTTTCCAGGCCGATTATTGAGGGTGGCATCAAGAGCCGCAGCGAAGGCGCAGGACGTGCCACTAAACCAAATCCTCGGGACCGCAGGATGGTCTAAGGAATCGACATTTCTAAGTTTCATGATAAACTTGTTCTTACAGTCCAAGGTTTGGGCATGCTGTGTTGGGTCCCGTACAGGGTTTAAAGCACACCATGTTGACCAAAGGTTATGTGTAGTTGAGCACCTGAGTCAATGTATCAAGGTAACTTAGAGTCTCAGAGGCTCTCAGACAGCAATGCTCATCAGCCACAAAAAAACTCATAAAACGTATCAGTATAAACCATTTCTAGATGGTAAAACAGGTTTTGGATTCTGCTGGAGTAGGCACTCATGTATTTAAATCTTACTTCACCAGGGCGGCATCAACATCCGCAGCAAGGCCGCAGGATGGTCTAAGGAATCATTTCTAAAATTATGATAAATCTGTCCTGACAGTGCCAGGGTTTGGGCATGCTGTTTTGAGTTCCGTTTGATTTGATTTTCTTTGTCTTTATAAGTTTCATTTGTGATTTCCCCTGGGATAGAGGGGTTATTACTGTATTGTTATTTAAAAAATGATTATTGGATAATTCGAAGCAATGTTCAATACATTATTTATTTACTATTGTGTCAACTGAAGCAGTGTGTCGTATGGAGTGCATCTATGGCATGAAATCACAGAGCTTTGAAATCTTCACGTAGTCACTCACGTGACTCCGAAGTAAAATAGTAAGATTAAACGAGAACTTACCAGTTCAAAGTTTGATCTTTATTTTATGAGGAGTTACGATGAGGGATTACGTGCCCTCCGCTCCCGGCCCTCATAATCGAAAGGATCATCTGGCTGTTCTAGTCTTCTCAAAGCCTTACTATGTTATACAAAAAGCTGGAGAAACTCAGCGGGTGCAGCAGCATCTAAGGAGCGAAAGAGATAGGCGACATTTCGGGTCGAGACCCTTCTTCCAGGAAGAAGCGCATGTGCCTGGCGGGGCTTCTTCACGTAATCCCTCATCGTAACTCCTCATAAAATAAGGATCAAACTTCGAACTGGTAAGTTCTCATTTAATCTTACTATTAAAACTGATAACAAGAACTGGTCTGAGAATAGAGCCAGTCAAATAGCCAGAGCTGTGAGGCACTATTGAAAGGAAGAAAGGAACCAGGAAAATTACCCTGTAACTAGAATAAAAAGTGAACACATAGCCAAGAAAGAATTGCCAAGATCTAACTCTGAACCATGGATTCCCAGAGTACCAGCACAATATGGATTGGAAGAAATTATGGTTCCAGATTATTCAATAAGACCAACAATGTTGCTGAATCAATGTTATACTTGTGGGGGAGTGGGACATTGCAGTCAGGCCTATTGTGCAGGAGGTATGGGAGTGGGGAAATAAGTTATTAACATGCTACTGAGTTTATGCCTGCAGGACAGTATGATCGACAACATACTATCTGAGTAGTGAGCTAAAGAAGAGAGAGAGTGTGTGTGTGTGTGTGTGTGTGTGTGTATGTGCGTGCGTGTGTGTGTGCGTGCGTACGTGTGTGTGTGTGTTCCACTCTGACAATCGCTGGTCCAGTCGCTGGTTTTTCAGTTGCCTGAAAAATTGCCAACGTGGGACAGGCCCATCAGGGTCTCAAAGGGTATTGGGAAAAGGCAGGAGAATGGATTTCAGAGGGAAAAATAGATCAGCCATGATGGAATGGCAGAGCAGAGTCAATGGGCTGAATGGCCTAATTCTGTCTGAAGAAGGATCTCAACTCGAAACATCACCAATTTCCTTTCTCCTGTGATGCTACCTGTCCTACTGGGTTACTTCAACATTTTGTGTCTATCTTTGGCCTAATTCTACTCCTATGTTTTATGAACCTATTATGAGTTGAAAAATGATGATCATAATAATAATACAATGTCCAGCAAGAGCAAATAAAGTTGTTGAATTGTAAGATTTTATGGTGGTCAATTTAATCACAGGAGGATCATTATTTGGCTGTCTCATTGAATTAATGTGTAAAGGTAATGCCCAGAGTTATCCTGAATGAAACAAGCTTGATTGCCTCAGGTTAGCTCCAGGGCTTTTGTCTTTGTATCTGTTGCATGTCTGTGTAATTTGACAACTCTGTGTGAACTGGCAAAACATTGCTGATGACCCCACGGCACAGATCATGAAGAAAATATCAATGGAGAAGTTGAATATATATCCAATGCTATTAGACATTACACATCGCATCTAATTGATGTAAGAATACTAATCAACATTGTCATTATCAAAATGTTTAATGATATGGCTGAAAAGGTGCTACTGATTGAATTAAAACTATAGTTTTGCTTGAAGACCCATTCACACATTGGAACTACCATAGGCGATGGTGTGGCGTCAGCCACTTAAGCTCGAACCCTCTTCAGGAGAGGGCGGGCACACGACGTCATGGGCAGAGGGAGTGTCCTGGTACATAAGCTCTCTCACCACGAGACCCACCAGGAGTTTACCGGTAGCTGAGCCCGAGGGAACAACCTCGCTCAGCTACAACAACCCTACATATAGTTAGCGCACCTACTATATGTGTGACAACAGAATAAAGAACCACTTGCACCAACCTGATGTCTATTCTTTATTCGCCACGTATGGTGCCGCTACAATGGGACACTGAAATCTCAATGTGTTCATAGATGAAGCACAGAAAAGTTAGCTGCAGGCACGAAGTAATTAGGAAGGCAAAGAGAAAATGTTGTTTAACACCAGATGGTTGGAACAAAGGGGTTACACAAAAAGCTGGAGAAACTCAGCGGGTGCAGCAGCATCTAAGGAGCGACGGAGATAGGCGACGTTTCGGGTCGAGACCCTTCTTCAGACTGGTCAGGGATCAGGGAAATGAGAAATATAGACAGTGATGTGGAGAGATAAAGAACAATGAATTAAAGATATGCAAAAAAGTATCGATGATAAATGAAACAGGCCATTGTAAGCTGTTTGTAGTGTGAAAATGAGAAGCTAGTGCGACTTGGGTGGTGGGGGGGGAGAGATGGAGAAGGAATGTCAGGGCCCGAGGGCTGAGGGAGAGGTGGGGAGGGGGAGGAGGCAGTCTGGGTTAACAGAATTGAGAAAATTCAATGTTTAAGCCCAGAGGATGCAGACTTCCCAAGCGGAATATGAGGTGCTGTTCCTCCAACTTGCAGTGTTGCTCACTCTGGCCATGGAGGAGGTTGGAGGTTGGAACAAAGGCCTGAGATAAGAACGTGTGGGTCTGTTTTGAAGAGTTGCAGTTGTGAAGTCAGGGAGCTGAAAGTAGCAGAAAGGAGAGGGGAGGGTGGAGGGGAGAAATAGGTCAGAGTCCAGGTAGGGCACATGGGGGGGGGGGGGGGGGGGAAGGGGAAGGGGGGAAAGAGAGGATGTAGGTAAGGGGGGTGAAATGGGGGGCATTGGGAGGGGATGTTAGAGGTTACCTAAGATTGGAGATTTCAATGTTCATACCGTTAAATTGTAAGCTACCCAAGTGTGTGTGTGTGTGTCCATTTTTAATCTCCTTTAAGGGGGAATATAATTACATTGAAGAAACTTTTGAGAAGTTCACTCGATTAACTTGTTACATATATCTCAACTTGTTAACTACAGTCAGAATGAAGAACTGGCCCGATCCAAAACATCAACTATCCATGTTCTCCAGTGATGCTGCCTGGTCCGCTGAGTTATTCCAATACTTAATAATGAAAATCAGCTTAGAGTCACAGAGTGCAAGTCATACAGATTGGAACAGGCCCTTCGGCCCAACTTGCTCAAGCTGAGCAAGATGCCCCATCTACACTAGTCCCACATCCCCATTTGGCCCTTATACCTCTAATATTTTCCCTATCCATGTACCTGTCCAAATGTCTTTCAAATGTTATAGTACCTTACTCTGGTAGCCCCTTCCATATACCCTTCAGGTTACTATTAAATGTTTACCCCTCAGTTTCGTGATCACCCTAATATGGGTAATACACTCTGTGCATTTACTACATTTATTCTCCTCATCAATCTATCTATATTACTAAAAGTCTGATCTTGACCGCTTTTGGCCCACTGTGGTGCGAATTCCATGAGAACGCCGCCACCTACTGGCCACCTCGCTCAGAGACCCCTCCCCCACCTTCCTGGACGAGAGGATTTTTCCCATCAATGAAAACTGAGAGAGATATTAATGTTTTTAACAAATTCCCCATTCCCCTGTTCTCTCTGATGCCCCCGCTGGCAGCAGGGGGGGGGACTATAAAACGCGGAAGTGTCGCGCCTCACTCATTCTCTGCCAGACCCAGGAAGCCAGAGGGTCATGGCTCTCTGAGCTGCGAATAACACTGAACGTATGTATTGGTTGTAAAGTATTTGCACATTTGTTTCTCTTGGCTGTTAAAAAAATGTTTACAGAAATTGTATTGTATTGGTTGTAAAATGTTTGCAAATTTGTTTCTCTTGGGTTTAAAATGGTTGCAACAGTTTTCGGATGAATAAAGCGTGAATAAATATTTAATTAGATCAGAACTGTGTTTAATTTTAAAATTGGCACTCATTCTGTGATTTTCGCTTGGTTGCAAGATGGCACCAATGATGTAATTTCCGGTTAGCGGCATGCTGGCGCTGAGTGCGTCATTTCCGGTTTGCGTCAAGCAGCGGGATGGCGTCGAGTGCAGGCACTGCTGAATAATTCATGAGTTTACTGGTGAGTGTGTTTGTTAAATGTTATTTTGCTTCAGTAGCGGCCAGTCCAGCAGGCTTTAAAGATTCATCTTACACACTGTATATTCAACACGTTCTGAAGTTACTTGGCATGTTACTTCGGAGTCACATGAGTGACTACGTGAAGAAGGCCGTCCCCACGCATGCACGTCATTACGTCTGATCCATTGCGCAACGACAGACTGGCGGACACGTCACTCCTTCCAGCGGGTAAGTTTAAAAGATCCAGGTAAGTGTTTCAAACAGCTTTAGCTGAAATCGTTGCTCCCGGTCCAGAGTGTGTTTATTCAACATTATTTTGCTTCGGATTGTTTGGGAGAATGTCTAAGGTTAAGAGGCGAGCCGCGACCAAACCAGCTGCGGAAGACCACGGGACTGCGGGCAGCTCGCGACCGCCAAATTCGCCTATAGAGCCGCTGGCAGGGCAGCCAGCAGCCACAGACTTGGTGCGGCCAGAAGGCACCTTGGCAACTCCACGGGGGAGAAAAGCCACACAAAAGTCTGTAAGGGCCCTGGACTCTGAGGAGTCGGGTCAGGAGGTGGACGAGTTCCCTCCTAAGGGCAGTGTTACCGGCAGGCTGGCCCAGCTGGAGAGCCTTGTGGAGAGGTTACTCCAGCACGATACGCTCCAAAGGACGGAGCTATCGGAGCCCAGGGAGTTTATAGAACCCGAGGCATGAGCGCTTGTGTCAGAGCTGCGTGATATCTCCTTGTCAGATGGCGGGAGCGTACAACGTCAGTGCTATGCCGTCCCAGAATACGGAGGCACAGTTGGGCTAGAGGGACCATCGGGTGTATTGTCCATTGCATCCACCGGTGAGCCATTGGATGCAGAGCTCGCCGAGAAAATAAATTATATGGCTTCCCATCCTCTGCAAGAAGAGACGATGGAGGAGACCACTGCCAGGTACAATACCCCACAAAACTGTGCCTCACTGAGTGTCCCCATTGTAAACCAATCTATTTGGGGGCACATTGGAGAGGGCATCAGAGCCCAGGAGGTTAAATTACAAAAAGTACTCCGGCTACTCGCCTCGGGCATCACGGCCTTTGCAAGGTCATTGGAGGGGGCGCCTCTCTTGGATACTCAGGAGGACGTGATGGCATTAATGTGCAATGCACATTTTGAAATTAATTGTATTAGAAAAAATGCCATCCGTCCTGCCATTAACCCTAAATTTTCTGGACTGTGTAAACCAGGGAGTGTTCAACCCCCAAACTTCCTGTTCGGAGAAACCCTGACCAAAGAGGTGAAAGAACTGGATGATGAGTCTAAGACTGTTGGCCTCAGGAAGTGCCTCCGAAGGGGTCGTCTTTCTGCAGACTGTACCCCTACCCTCAAGTGCATACCAAACGGCTCGCTGGCTATGGCGGACGTAGTGTGGAGCAACCTACACAGAGGCCTTTTTTAGGGCAGGGCCTGAGCCGGGCCATGTTCAAGATGAGGCCCCCTCTTGCAGTCCTACCCCCTAGACATCGGGAGCAGAAGCAGCAAAATTACCGCCGGACTGGCCTACTCAGCATTGGTTCCCTCTAGTGCTACCCTTAATCACACAGCCTTTAATGGCATTGCCCAAGAGCAGAAATCTGCTGGTACACCTAGTGACAGGGGAAAGCCACCCTCTTCATGACCGTATAAATTTGTTGGTTTGCAGATTCAGAGGAGACCGTTCCTGGGGCTCGGGCTTTCAGAGCGTACCATTGATGTCATCACTGCGGCCTGGAGGAAGAGCACTCAGAAACAGTACATCGCTCACATAAGAAAATGGGAGATGTACTGTTCTCGCACTCACATTTCATACCACACAGCTACAATCACTGATGTTTTCGAATTTCTATCGTCACTCTATCATGATAGCAAACTGAGTTATAGTGCCATTAACAGTGCCCGCGGTGCTTTGTCCAATTATTTACAGCTGGGGTCAACACATCACACGGTAGGTCCCACCCTTTAATAACCAAATTTATGAACGGCGTCTTTAACTCCACTCCACCTAGACACAGGTACACTCATATATGGGATGTCAGCGTGGTCCTCACGTTGCTCCGTCAGTGGGCACCAGTTTCATCTCTATCCCTACACAATCTGATATTGAAAGTAGTTATGTTCATGGCCCTGGCTTCAGCACAACGGGTCCAAACGCTACATAAACTCAGACGGGACAGTATGAGTTCGTCCGGCAATAATGTCACCTTTTTCGTTCGGGATCTCATCAAACAGAGCAGGCCAGGGGTACTAGGGCTCAAGTTGAGTTTCATGGCATACCCTTCAGATCCACGAGTGTGTGGCGTATCATCCATAACCCATAACATTAAGGTCACCAGGAGCTTGAGAGGCTCGGAACTCTCCTTTTTTGTCAGCTGCACCAAACCTCACAAACAGTTACGGTGCAGACCATCTCCAGATGGATCAAACAGATTCTGGCGTGTGCAGGAGTGGACACTGACATTTTTAAACCTCATTCCACCAGGGCTGCATCGACGTCAGCAGCAAGGGACATGGACGTACATCTTGACTAAATTCTGGCGGCTACGGGATGGTCGAATGAGAGGACGTACCCGAGGTTTTATAATAAGCCTGATCCGAGGTTTTGCTGACTCTGTATTAAGTTCTGTTTCACAATTTCCCCCTGGGTGAGAGGGGTCACTGTTTGTTTTTCATTTCTGTTATTAAAGCATTACTATTGTTAAAACATGTCATGTTTGAAAGCATTAATTTTCTCGCTTGTCCTTGTCAATTGATGCAGCTGTGATGCGTGGACTCGTTCCTCGGCATGAAATCACAGACCTTCAAAGTCTTCACGTAGTCACTCACGTGACTCCGAAGTGAAATAGTAAGATTAAACGAGAACTTACCAGTTTGAAGTTTGATCGTTATTTTATGAGGAGTTACGATGAGGAATTACGTCCCCTCTGCTCCCTACCCTCGTAACTTAATGATCATCTGGTAGTTCTAGTCATCTATAATCTTACTATGTTAGTTCTACAACTGTTATCTGTGACTTCACACCGTTGCTTTTAAGATTGACGCGCATGCGTGGGGATGGCCTTCTTCACGTAATCCCCCATCGTAACTCCTCATAAAATAACGATCAAACTTCATTAAGATTAAGTTCTCATTTAATCTTACTATTTTAGTATTGGGTGCGTGAGTGTGAGTGAACGTGTGAGTGAATGTGTGTGTGTGCGTGCGTGCGTGTGAGTGTGAGTAAATGTGTGTGAGTGAATGTGTGTATGTGTGTGTGTGTGTGACTGAATGTGTGTATGTGTGTGTGAGTGAATTTGTGTGTGCCTGTGTGAGTGTCAGTGAATGTGTGTGTGAGTGTGTGTTTGTGAGTGTATGTGTGTAAATGTGAGTGAATGTGTGAGTGTGTGAAATTGAGTGAATTTGTGAGTGTATGTGTTTGTGAGTGTATATGTGTGTGAGTGTGTGTTTGTGAGTGTGAGTGTGTGAGCATGTGAGTGTTTGTGTGTGTGTGAGAGCGTGTGTGGTCTCAGTGACTGAGCTGCCAACCCAAGATCCCATTCGGCCCATAATGTCGATACTAGCCCTCTGGAAACCAGTTCCTTCGGTCCACAACACCATGCTAGTGCTACAGAAAGCCCCCCACTGGCCAGCAATATTGGAATTGGTGGGTAGGTGGAATATTGCATTGAGGGACCAGCCCTCCCATGTGAAGCTGGGACCCAATGGGTCCCACTTAGTCTAGTATATTACTAAAACTCTCACCTTGTTTGTGATTCTGTGTGCGTGCGTACGTGCGTGTGTGCGTGCGTGCATGATCCTGGAACTATCTTGCCAAAATGGTGCACGATAGCACTACAATTTTTCAACCACCTTACAATTGTCTGGTGGTGTGTTTTTATTTAGTTTTGTTCAGATTTATGTTGTATTTTACAAATTATTCACATTTTTTTTTTGGAATATATTTTTATTAGAGGCCATACATATAACAAATAATATAGCATTTTTTTCCAAATATAGTTGATACATCTTTCCAAAATTATATAAATGTTAACAAAATATATATATTGGCCTCACTTTTTTTTATAGAGTGAAAAAAGTATAAAGAAAGAATAGTGAATAATTATAAGAGTATGATTATAGTTGATTAATATAAAGAAGAGAGAGAAGAAAATAAATAAATAAATAAATAAAAATAAAATAAAATAAACAAAAACAAAAAACAAAAAAATAAAAAATAAAAATAAAAATATTTGTGGAAAAGAAAACGGTATACAACTTGTCAATGAGTGGAACAATTTCTAATTATAATATATGGAGACAAGTATATAAATCTGATCTTAAACATTTTTGTTTGATCTTTCCACCGGGTACTCATTGAGTTTCAATGCTGAGCCCAGCTACCCCTTCATATAATCAGTGAATGGAGACCATATTTGTTCAAAAATCTCAGGTTTATCCATTAGGATAAATCTAATTCTCTCCAATTGTAATGTCTCCAACATTTCTACTGTCCACATTTTAATTGTCGGGGATAATGGTCCCTTCCAAAAGTGTAAATTTAATTTTTTTCCAATTATTAAACAGTAATCCAAAAAATTTCTTTGATTTACTGTTAAAATTTGAGTTGAATCTAAAACCCCAAATATAATTAATTTTGAGTCAGGGCTTAATGTGATCTTTAAAACTGTGGAAATAATTTAAAAAATCTCAGTCCAATAACTTTTAAGTTTTGTACATATTACAAAACTATGATTTAAATCGGCTTCTATGTGCTGACATTTATCACATGATGGCACGTGAGTGTTTGTGTGTGTGTGAGAGCGTGTGTGGTCTCAGTGACTGAGCTGCCAACCCAAGATCCCATTCGGCCCATAATGTCCATACTAGCCCTCTGGAAACCAGTTCCTTCGGTCCACAACACCATGCTAGTGCTACAGAAAGCCCTCCACCCCCCACTGGCCAGCAATATTGGAATTGGTGGGTAGGTGGAATATTGCATTGAGGGACCAGCCCTCCCATGTGAAGCTGGGACCCAATGGGTCCCACTTAGTCTAGTATATTACTAAAACTCTCACCTTGTTTGTGATTCTGTGTGCGTGCGTACGTGCGTGTGTGCATGCGTGCATGATCCTGGAACTATCTTGCCAAAATGGTGCACGATAGCACTACAATTTTTCAACCACCTTACTCACAATTGTCTGGTGGTGTGTTTTTATTTAGTTTTGTTCAGATTTATGTTGTATTTTACAAATTATTCACATTTTATCTTTACAAAACGCCACTTAGGGAAAAATGACTTGAAGATGCAGTGGCCGTTACAGCTGTGACATCACAATGGGATCTCAATTACACAATCTGCCCCTCAATTGCTGGCCCTGCCCGCTACAGTCCTGCAAATCCCAGGATGCTGAGTCTTGGTAGCAAGTGCAATTGGATTGTTTTTCCTGCCAGCAAGTGCAATTATATCTATATCTATAAACCCCGTCAAAATGGTGCACGATAGCTTTACAATTTTTTGCCCACCTTACTCACCATTGCCCTGGGATGTAAATTAAATGTTTCATTCAAATTTATGTTATATTTTTGTTCAGAATGATGGTATGTTTAACCTGGTGCTCAATGCTCTTGAGACAGTGGAATTGATAGTAGACTTTATGAAAGCTCCCCCTCCCCTCCCCCAACTTACCACCAAAAACACCACAGTCATATCTATGGAGTCTTTTAAGTTCCTTGGAACCATCATCTCCAAGGGGTGTCACCATCGACTCCACAGTCAAAAAGGCCCAACAGAAGATGTACCTCCTGCAGCAGCAGAGGAAACACAATCTGCCACAGGCAATGATGATCCAATTCTACACTGCCATCGTCCAGTTTGTCCTCACCTTCGCCTTCATGGTCTGGTTTGGCTCAGCCACCAAGCATGACATCTGGAGGCTGCAGCAAATTGTCCAATCAGCTGAGAAGGTTATTGGCTGCAACCTTCTCTCCATTGATGAACTGTACACTGCAAGGGCCAGGAAACGAGTGGATAAGATCATCTCTGACTCCTCTCACCCTGGCCTCAAACTCTTTGAAGCACTTCCCTCTGGAAGGCGACTCCGAACTGTCAAAGCCACTCCAGGCAGACATAACATCAGCTTTTTTCCACCGTAATGTTTTATTATTAATGTTTAATGTTTTTTGTGTCATTCTTAATTGTTACTCTATGTCGTGTTGTTACTTGCGAGCGGAGAGCCAAGGCAAATTCCTTGTATGTGTACATAGTTGGCCAATAAACGTATTCATTCTTAAGTTATTGACATTTTAAACTTTACAAAAATCACTTTTCAAACCAGTTTCCACTTGCGCTGCCCGTCAGCCGCATTACAATAACGTTACAGTGTGATCCGGAATCCAATTTATATGAAAAAAATTGCGATTTTCAAAAAAACTCGGTCTTAATCAAAATCTTCCATTTTCCTTAACAGCTAACGTGTTTAAATTATTTCAAAGAAAACATGCAATTTTTATTGAGAATTCCATTTTAAAACAAACATCATTGTGGGGGAGGAGGGATAGGGGGTAGGTGAGGAGTTGGGGAGCAGCGGGATAGAGGGAGAGGAGGGGGGTTGGGAGAGAGAGGGAGGGGAAAGTGGGGGAGGTGAGGAGGGAGAGTGGGGGAGAAGGGGAATAGAGGGAGTGGAGGCGGGAGGTAGGAAGTGTGGGATAGAGGGAGAGGAGGGCAGTGGGGGTGAGGAGGGAGGGGGGAGTGAGGAGGGAGAGTGGGGGGTGGGATAGGGGGGAGGTAGTGAGATGAGGGAGGGAGTGGGGAAGGGGAGGAGGAGAGGAGAAAGTAGAGGGAGGGTGAAGAGGAGGCTGAGGGTGTGCCGGGGGATGAGGGGGCATGGAGGAGGATAGGGGTACGAAGAGGGATGGCGATGCGCAGTTGATGGAGGGTTCACCTGACTTGCGTCACCACGGGGATCTCAGGCGTCACAACGATAACTCCTCAACCGCGCCGGCGCAGTTGGGGGCTATGGGTCAGTGGTGGAATATTGCATTGGGGGACGCACCTGGTCTAGTGTTCTTATAAACTTCTAGAAGATCCCCTCATACCCCTGCACTTCATGGAATAAAGTCATTGCCTGTCTCACCTCTCGCTACAGCTCAGGCCCTCGAATCCTGGCAAAATCCTCTCTGCACCTTTTCTAGCTTCAGCAAGGAATTCTCACACATTTGAACTCATTACAATGTGGATCATGATCTTCAGAGTAAAGAAGACGACTGTGTAGTACAACTCAAATTGATGATTTACGCGTAAAACAAACCAACAAATTGAAATTAGTGATAATGTCTGGTATCTTTCATCCAGTTGATTATCTGTGTATTCTCAGATAAGAATTCTTCCACTGAATTTGACCGACCTTTAGTTAATGTGACAATCTATATTACCAGCAACTAGACTGATGACTAGCATGATGGCAGCACTGATAACCGCAAGGTCATGATATGTTATCAAAATCATTCTCCAATTAAAGCAAAATATCTTTATTCAATGCACCTAGCTATAACGTCAACAGTGCAATATTATCACACACAAAAACAATTAGAACTAACAGAAGTACAAACAGGGAGCATCCATAACTGCACCTTAATCTCATCAGGATTCATTCCAAATTCAAATGATCCCATTAAATGCAGTCAAAAAGCTTATTCATTTATCAAAAACATTTTCAACCATAGTGGCCCATTTATTACTATTTCTCTTCAAGTGCAGCCCCTACTCACATTTGAAACAATTTAAGAAATTAATGCAACTTCAGTGCCCAAAGTTCCTGAAATATAGGGCATAAGGAATGTAATTTAGCTGTCAACAGCCATGACAGGCAACCAGATAATGCTGTAATAAAAATCTGTTTTATCATAATCTTCATATTCAGCCAAACATAATTAAGGGCTGGAATAGTGTTATTCCAGAGATGTTGTTATAATGATTTGTATGTGATCTGCATTCATTCCATTTAGTTCTTTCTTCCTCCAAACCTGCATTGCGTTTTTACTATCAAACAACATGAAGAGTGTTGTATAAAAAACAAAACAAAGGACAGAGAATAAATTCTAAATCAGTTCACATTAATACCTGATAAAGATAGACGTGCAAATTCTTAAAATTGATAACGGTTTGGAAATCAAGAAGGTGGGCAATAATTTAAGAGGATATTGGAGAGGAGAATTATTCTGAAATGTTTGTTTTAAAGGCTGGAGACAATGGGAAAAACAAGAGAATTATGAGACATATGTCTTCAAAGCTCTGGGGAAAAATTAGGCAGGGATAAGAAAGGGTGCAACGCTTTTTTTTTAATGCCTGAAAATGAACATAAAACCAATTAACAGCAATCAAAATGAACCAGAGGGAAATGGAAGCAGTGCTTATTTTGTCCCTCCTGTCCACCATTCAGTGATTATTGGAATTAATGGAGTATCAAGACATTTCCTATTAATCACTGTTTTAATACGTTACAAGCTTTAATAATAATATAACTGCATCTTAACATTTGCATCAGTATATTTTTGATGTTGCCAGTTATTTGACTATTTCAGCCACAATCAATGGAAGAACAATGATAGGTTCAAGAGGAGAGTGTTTAATTGTCATATGTGCTGACAACGGAACGATGAAATATTTACTTACAACAGCTGAACATAAACCCAAACACACAGATAAATATAATAATCCAAAAATGTCAATACATTTATGACCATACTACCAGTGCACCTTGTCTCGGGTTCCTGGGCTCCCGGGATGTGCCACAGAGCCTAACGACCCTCAGGGCCAAGAGCAATCCGAAAGCAAAACTAGAAATTAAATTATTGTTTACATCCAGTTTGCTGCTGTATAGGAATTAAGGGGACAATGGTTTAAAGCCATAAAGTGAAAACAAATGTACAAGCTGGTCTTTAAATGGATCAACATTGAGTGGGGTCACTCAGCACATTAATGAAATGGTCTGATAACTGGAGAGTGAAGGGTGCGGGTTGAAATAGCTGACACAGCTCACTTTCATTCATCTCACTGGACGTTAGTTCTAAGAGAAAAGAATGACATTTGAAAGGCGTAACAGCAACAATTCAACGGTGTTGGTCGAGATCAAATGTGATAGGAATTGCTCAAAGTGAAAGAGAACAAAGGCTTGTTTAGTGATTGTTTAGAACAAAGGCTTGTAACTGTTTAAGGGTCACGTGCTGATTGTCATGGTACTGCAGAAAAAAGTTAACATTTTAAGTATTCAACTAGATGGCAAACAAAATATCATGGAAATCTGGATTCCAGATAAAATGTAACATCTAGGACTTAGCTATCCTTAATGTTCACAGTGAATTCAGATAGATATAAATGATGATGTTGAAAAGGGAAGCACAATGGTGCACCAATAGAGTTGCTGCCATACAGTGCCAGAGACCCAGGTTTGATCCTGACTACGGGTGCTGACCATAGGGAGATTATACGTTCTCCCTGTGATCGCGTAGGTTTTCTCCGGGTGCTCTGGTTTCCTCCCACACTCCAAAGAAGAATAAGTTTGTAGGTTAGACAAAAAAAGCTGGAGTAACCCAAGCAGCATGTTAGGAGTGGAGGAATGGGTGACGGTTCGGGTCGAGACCCTTCTTCAGAAGACCCGGAACGTCATCTGTTCTTTCTTTCCAGAGAGACTGGGTTAACATAGAATTATCGTGAATGGGTGATCAATGGTCGACATTGACTCGTGGGCTGAAGGATCAGTTTTCATGATGTATAATTCAATGAATGACAAAGCACCACAGCCTAGAAATCTGTTGAAAAAATCGAGAGCATTAATGTAAAGATTGCAAGACATAGAAATATAGAAAATAGGTGCAGGAATGGGCCGTTCGGCTCCTCGAGCCAGCACCACCATTCAATATGAACATGGGTGATAATCTAAAATCAGTGCCGTGTTCCTTCCACCATATCCGTTGATTCCGTTAGCCCTAGGAGCTATATCTAACTCTCTCTTGAATACAACCCAAGACCTCCCAAACTACCCGCCTATCTGCCCTGTGAAGTGGACGGAGGGTGTTAAAGTCATACAGCTCGGAAACAGGCCCTTCACCCAATCAGAACCATACTGAGTGCCTCATCTAAGATAGTCTTATTTACCCGTGTTTGGCCATTATCTCTCTTAACCTTTCCAATCCATGAACCTGTACAAATGTCTTGTAAATACTCTTTTGGTACTTGCCTCAACAAACTTATCTGGCAGCTCTCTTTCCATCACCCTCTCAATGAAAATGTTGCCTTTCATGTTTGTGTTAAATCTTGCCCCTTAATCATATCTCACCTCAATCAAGCCGGAAACTAAACCAAACTACAAATGTTTTTGATTCCCTTGCCCAGGAAAAAGATTGTGCATTCACCCTATCTACCCCCCTGATGATTGTATACACCTCTGATCACTGCTCAGTCTCATGTGTTAAAAGGAATACATTCCTAGCCTGCACAACCTCTCCCTATATCCCAGCCTCTCAAATCCTGGCAACATTCTCATGCACTCTTTCCGGCTTAATGTCATCCTTCCGAAAGTAGAGTGACCAAACCTAAATGCAGTATTCCAAGTATGGCCTCACCAACATCTTATACAAATTCCCAATTTCTTTACTCAATTCCATGACTGATGAAGGCCAATGTATCAAACAACCTTCTTGACCACTGTATCTAACTGTGGCACCATTTTCATGGAACTATGTACCAACACTTCTAATCCCAGCGCTCTATAATACTCCCCAAGGCCCTAACATTAATTGTAAAGGTCATGCCCTGGTTTGACCTCAAAATCCAATACCTAACACTTATTAGCATTGGTGTTCTCAAAGCCGCTTGAAAAAATGTAACATTTGTTGCAATTTGTGAGAATCCCTTACTCATGATTCCTCAAAGTGGTCAAGGTTATTTGGACTTCCCTTCAATGCATTGGGGGCTCCCAGAAATTATGAGGAAAGATTGGGTAAACTAGATTTTTTTAATTTCCAGAACAGGGGAAATTAAGATGAAATTTTATTGTATCGCATGAAATAATATAGAGATCGAGATGTAGCAAATAGGTAAAACCAGGAAAATAGTCTGATGAAGTTTCTCGACCCAAAACATCCAATCCTTCCACAGGTATTGCCTACTTGCTGTGTTCCTCCAGCAGAGTGTGTTTGCATTTTGTCCTGGACAAGCCACGTTGAAGCTATGGTCAAGAAAACACACAAATGGCTCTACTGCCTTAGAAGGCTTAGTACGTTCCCCAACAACCCTCACCAATATCTACAGCATTTTATCGTGATGTATCACAACCTTTGTGTTTTGCTCAAGATTCTAACATCCGTAGTTCTTTCTATCTCAATAGGAAAAAAACATTTTCGTAGCAAAGAGCTTTTCAACCACTGAGAATTGAATCAAAATAATTTGTATAAGGTTTCGAGGGAAGAAAACGTTAACTTTGTGCAGTAACATTCTTTCTCGGCACATGACCCTCAAATAGTTACATCACTAACCAAGTCTTTGTTCCATTTCACTCTGAGTGGTCCCTGTGCACTTGATCTCGGCAAGTACCATTTGAATTGTAGCTGTTACACTTTTCAAATGTCATTCTTCTCTCTTAGAAATAAAATCCAGTGAGATTAATGAATGTGAGCTGTGTCAGCTATTCCAGTTGGCACCCTTCACCATCCAGTTATTAGACCATTTAATTAATGTGCCGAATGATCTTGTCCAATTTCAATCTATTCAAAGACAAGCTTGTACTTTCTCTTTCTTGTTTAATCTCTTTTGGCTTTAAATCAACTTTTTCTAATTTCTCAAGAACAGCAGACCTTGAAAGGGTGGGAGAAGCAGAAAGTCTCACCATATTAAACACTAATTGTATGTGTTCTTGAGCTCTGATTGTGATCGTAGCTCTAGCAGGTGGATAATGCTGGGGAGCTAATTTTGACCGGCACAGACACGAGAGGCTGTCAGGTCACTGATTTTTCAAATGATTTAAGAGCTATGTCTGCGCTATCACCAAACCAAAAGTTAAAAGTAAAGTATGGCAGTAGTTAAAACATTCAACAATGGACATTCTTAGCAAGTCAGAGAGAAATGAAGTAATGTTTAAGCTTAAAAATGACACAAAGTGCTCCATTAACTCTGTGGATCAGGCATTCTCCAAACTGGGAAGAGCCCCAACCTGAAATGTCACCTATCTATTTTCTCCCGTGATGCTGCCTGACCTATGAAGTTACTCCAGCACTTTGCACCTTTCTTTGCAAACCAGCATCTGCAGTTCCTTGCTTTTAATATTTAAGGTTAATCAAAACTACCTCATTGAGCATTTCCAGCAACTTATGTTTTCAATTCAATTACCAAGCCTGCCTATTTATATGTTCTGCTCATTTACTTCCTGTCCCCATTTCAGCTCATTAGGTGCTGAAACCCTCATGCATGCCTGTGCTACTTCCAGAGTTGACCATATCCAATGCATTCTTGGCTATCCTCCAATAGACTACTTTCTGCAGATTTAGAAACTCTATGGATTTATCCTATTATGTGGCCAGGCCCACTCATCCATTACTTCTCCTTCATACTAGCTCCTGATTAAGCAGTTGCTTGATTCTGCATTGATGGCATGAAGTAGAGATGGTTGAAAGTTTCAGGTTCTTAGGAATAAATATCATCAACATTTTGTCCAGGACCAGCCACATCGAAGCCTTGGCAAAGAATCCATATTAATGCCTCTACTTCCTTAGAAGGCTTACGATGTTCCCCAACAACCCACACTAACTTCTACTGATGCCTGTAGAAAGACTTCTATAGGAATGCATTACGGCGTGGTTTGGGAATAGCTCCATCCAAGACTGCAAGAAAGAGCAGAGTGTTGTGGATTTAGAGCGTCACACAAACCAGTTTCCCTTCCATTGACTCTATCTACACCAAGCTGCCTCAGCAAGGTCACCAGCATAATCAAAGAACATGTCTCACCACGTTCACTTCCCCTTCTCCCCTCTCCCATCAGACAGAATTTTGAAAATGCGTATCTACAGGTTTCTTCCCAGGTGCTATTCCAGGGGCGGAAATCACTATCAAAACATGGGGGGAAACAATTTGGGGTGGGAGGGAGGGGGGGGGAGGGAGGGCACAATTTCTTGGTGGCCACATGCACACACACACACACACACACACACACACACAAGGCTTCAGAGGCTTTGGCCGTGGGTCCTGTAGACGGTAACATCAGGAGCTGACCTGGTTGGTGACTGACTCCGAACTCCAGCAACAGCAGCTTCTTCAACCCTGAATCGTGGGGCTTGAATCGGCCTATTCGCAGGAATCATCGCCAGGCGCGGTTAAAATCGGCCGGTGGGGGTTCAACATCGGGAATCTCGATCGCCTTGACGCAGCAGTTTGATTTTAAACCATGCCGGGCGATAAAAGGCCCCGCAAATGGGCTGATTCAGCCCTTAGAAAGTGTCTGATACACGCTTGAATCTTTCAAAAGCTACTAAGTGATTAATAATACTTAAACAAATAAAACAGAAGTAAATAAAGGCAAACATAAGAACCAATCTTGGAGGGGGGAGAGAGGGAGATGGGGAAAAAAAACTAAATAACGTGAGTGACGGTGAATGAGGGACTTTCCTGCAAGCTAGCCAGGAAATCCGTTCGACCGGAGTCCTTAATGACCTGACCCGTTTAAGTCCGACACCCATTTAAATCTTTCCCATCCATCAATACAGCCAATTAGTTCTAATGGTATTTGTACCCGCTTCAAACAGCTTTAAGAAATTGTCCGTGAATACCTTCAGTAATACTTGAAGGTCAAAACACAATTGGTGACACATCATGTTAATATGATGTTAATAGAGACATTTAACAAGCGCTTAACTGTGACACCCCCACTGTGTCATGGAGAGTGGAGATCGTAATAGATTTATTTCACCAAATATCAAAATCCGGATTACAAAACATGGGGGGGATTGTCCCCCACCTCTCAAAACATGGGAGGGACATGTCCTCCCCACCCCCCCCCCCCCCCCCACCACCGGATTTCCGCCCATGCTATCAGGCAGTTGAATGGTCCTCTTGTCAGCTGGAGTGCAGTCCTAATCTCCCATCTAACTCATTGGAGATCTAAGAACAATCTTAAATTGACCTTTATCTAACTTCAATATTATATCTTGAACTAAATGTTGTACCCCTTATTCTGTTTTCTGTACACTGTGGACTGCATGATTGTATTCATGTATAGTTTTTTCTTGACTGAATAGCACACTAACAAATGTTTTTCATAGTATCTCGGTATACATGACAATAATAATAAACTAATCTTAACACCTCTCCCCATGGTCTCATACCTTATCATTTCTATCATCTTATCCAGATCTATTAGAGTCATAGAGCCAGTCATTAAGCATGGAAGCGTGGCAAACCAGCTCAACCTCTCCCTATAGTCCCTCCTGGGAACCTCCTGGTATTGTATTCCCACATCATTCAGTTCTGGCCACTTGAACATCTCCAAAAGGATCTACTCTCTCATTAGTGGCCATGGTTACAGCTGCGAATGTCCGCAGCTTTCCTTCCTCTCTACATTCTGTCACAGAAGATACTTCTTGTAGCCTCACTTTGATAAAACTTTGGGTCAGCAGCTGACCTAACATTTCCTTCGATGACTCGGCAGCAAGTTTTGTCTGAAAACATTCCCAGAAGTTAGTTTTCTTTTGTCGGAAAGTAATCTGAGAAATATAAATTGCCAATATAAACAGCCATAAATTGCAGTTTCTAATTATCACCATATAAATAAGTCTATATGCGGTTGAAATAGGGTTGAAATTAATTGCATATTGAGTTGAAAACATAATTGGATCACACAGTCAGAGAGCCGGACAGCAGAGATTAATTCATGCAGATCAACATGCCCCATCTAAGCCAGTCTCCAGTTCCCCACATTTGGCCCATATCCTTCTAAGCTATTACTATCCATGTACCAGTCAAAGTGTCTTTGAAATGCATTCATGCAACCTGCCTCAACCACCTCTTCTGGCAGCTCGTTCGATCTACTTCCCTCCCTGAATGAAAAAGTAGTGCCTCGGATTCCTATTAAAGCTTGTCCCTCTCACCTTAAGCCCATGTCCCTCTCACCTTAAGCCCATGTCCTCCTGATTTTTGATTCCATCACCTCAGGTAAAATACACTGTACAATCACCTTATCTATCCTCTCAGGATTTTATATCACCCTTAGCCTTTTGCATTTCAAGGAATAAAGTCCTAGTCTGCCCATCCTTTCCTTGTAACTCAGGCCCATGAGTCCTGGCAACATCCTTGTAAATCTCACCACGTCTTGTTCAGCTGCAACATAACATCTCAACTTCTTTGCTCAATACCCCGACTGATGAAGGTTGATGTGCCAAAAGCCTTCTTTACCACCCTCTGTTTCAGGGACGATGTACCTGCATTCTGAGATCCTTCTGCACTACAACGTTCCCCAGGCCTTATGAATGTCCTGCTCTGGAATACCTCACAATTATCATCATTAGACTCTACTAGTAATTCCTTGTCTCACTTGCCCAGCCGATCAAGATCCTGGTGAAATTTTGATAACAATCTTCACCATCTATGATACCGCCTACTTTAGTGTCATTTGAAAACTCATTGTAAATATGGCTTGTCCATTCTCATCCAAATCATTGAAATAAGCCACAATCTGCGTAGGACCTAGCAATGATCCCAGAGGCACACCGCTAGTTAAAGACCTCCAGTCGAAAACCACCCTACCATCACCATCCTCTGCTTCCTTCCATGAAGCCAATTCTGTATCCAGTTAGCTAGCTCTCCCTGGATCCCAAAGTATCTAACGTTCCAGAGCAGCCTACCATGCAGAACCTTATCAAAGGCGTTGCTGAAGTAATTCAGGCTTTGCTGAAATGGAACAGGAAAAATAACAAAAGCTCTTGCACTTCCATGTGTCTTGGAGTTCATGAAGTATAGTGAGTAGGGGCGGCACAGCGGTATAGTTGTTGCCTTCCAGCACCAGAGACCCGGGTTCGATCCTGGCTGTTCGGCTCGGATTCGGTCGGCCGAAGGGCCTGTTTCCACATTGTATCTCTAAACTAAACTAAACTGTCCTGACCCAAAACGCATTGCCTGTTCGTTCCCTCCTCAGATGCTGCCTGACCTCACGGGTTCCTCCAGTACTTTGTATTTTGCTGAAGATTCCAGCGACCACCATTTCTTCTGCCTCTACCACCACCCTTACTTCTTTTCAGCCTCAGTCTCAGTGTTGACCTTTATCCTAGGTTCTGCCACAAGTGATTGAATTTACCTTTCCCGTATAAACCACGCTAACCCATCTGGCTCCTTCACTGGTTCAAATACCTGAACCCAACTAGAATGGTGGAGAAACATTTCTATCTTTGTAAGTTTCTATACAAGCAGAGGCCCATATTAATGTAAAAGTTAGGAATCAACATCTGATCAGCACTCCTCAGACTTTAGACTGTAGAGATACAATGTGGAAACAGACCCATTGGCCACCAAGTCCGCACCAACCAGTGATCGACCTGTATGCTTTATCTTATACGCTAGGGACAATTTACAATTTTACCAAAGCCAATTAATCACCAAACATGTGCTACTTTGCAAATGTGGGAGTAAATCGGAGCACCCAGAGAAAACCCATGTGGTCACAGGGAAAACTCCGTACAGACAGCACCCGTAGTCAGAATTGAACCCAGTCCCACGTGCAGCAACTCTACCGCTGCACCACCTTGCCGCCTTTCAGACTCAGACATAGGGGGACTGATACATTTGTGAAGATGTCAATAAGTGCTGTTGAGACAATGCTACTTTCATTTTAAAACTTGTCAATTGCAGCCTTTTTAAGTGTTAAATTTCTCACCTTGGTTTATAAAGAAATGTCAGGGAAAAAAATCAGGCGAGGAAGTGCACTGAACCAATCACTTGACTGAACTGATTTATGCTTCAGCTTATTGCTTTAGGGGGATGGCATTAGGGGAAAGCAGAGAGTTGGGAGATTAAATTGAAATGGGAAAATGGAAAAGCCAAAGAGGACAGAAGTTAAGGAGATTACTCAAGTGATAAAAGGGTTCAGGCTGTCAGGACACTCCGCATCAAAACATATTAATCTTTTATCTAACGGTCATTATTCATCAAGGGCAATGGCTCCATCAATGGCTTCGCCAGGTTTGTGGAGATACCAGGCAGGGATGGATGAGCATTCACAACTGCAAATTTAATGACTGGCTGTCAGCAGCTAAGGATCAAAGACAGGCCAGCCTCTCCCTGTGGACGGTGACAAGGCTGCAACTGTTACCTGTAAGGGTGACGATCACTGCATTTATTTTTTACCTTAACCGTCCCTCTGATCCATCAGCACGCCTCGTTCTGTAGGGTTGCCAATCCTAATCCAAGTTCCCCACAAAGCTTCCGGCACTTTGGCCTACACGAGTCAGAGTATTGAGTATAGAAGATAGACACAAAATGCTGGAATAACTCAGCGGGTCAGGCAACATCTCAGGAGAATAGGTGAAGTTTCTGGTCGAGACCCTTCTTCAGACTGAGAGTCAGGGGAAAGGGGAATGAGAGATATGGATGTTACTTAGGACAAATGAATGAAAATAAGCAAAACGCAACGATAATCAAGGAAATGTGGGGCACACAATAGGCCATTGTTGGCTATGGGAAAGGTCATACAGACAGAGGACCTCAACAGGACAACAGTAAAAACAGTTTGACTAGGGTGTGGGAAAGATGGAGAGGTATGCGAGGGCTACTTGAAGTTAGAGAAATCAATATTCATACTGCTGGAATGTAAGCTGCCCAAGCGAAATATGACGCAATCTTGAGCAAAGTACAAAGTGCTGGAAAAACTCAAAGGATTAGGCAGCATCTGTGGAGGGAATGGACAGGCGATGCTTCGGGTCGGGACCCTTCTTCAGACTAAGAAGAAGAGGAGCCGCAGGGTGTGATATTGATGTAAGTGGATGGGGGGAGCTGGAGTGTGGGTGGAGATAAAAGAAACACAAGTGATAGTGTTACTTTATGTTAATTAGAATGCTATCCTGGTACAGATGTAAAACTAAAGGTTAAATTCCCATCTCCATAATCCTGTTTATTTGAACGCTACAGCCAATTCAATGAAAAATAAGCATCAAATTTTAGCCACAGCGAAATACCATTGTTGATTCAACTTTTACCACTTAATCTGTTTTGATCTTGGCCCCGGGAGCACTCCTATAATCAGAGGAATGTGTCAATCAATCACTTGCAACAGCTGAGCATTATTCTTTTGGGGGGGAATTTACTTTCGGATCTATGGATTGATTGCTACTCTTTGGCACCAATAAATTATTTTCTAATGCGGCACGGCTGTGTTTTAATGCTACTTTTCTTTCAAAGTCATCCGTAAACATGCTGCCTTGTGTCCAGGCTACAAGCCATTTCCCTTTCATAGACTTGTAAATCAGACGGTACAGGAATAAGTGAAAATATGGAGACAACAGCACATTGTTTTATTTTATTTTTAGTCATGCAATTTATAAGTGGGTATTTATCCTATTCCCTTTAATTAAAGTCACCCATCCCCCCATTTCTGATTCAGCTAAAAGGATGAGCGATATCATTATATTTATTTGATTGAAGATACATCTGTGTCCTTTTAGGAAACTAAACAAGTTGTATTTTTATTTGCCAAGCAGTCTAGTGCAGGAAAACAAGGATAACAGTTCAGGAAGACACATTATCAATGACCCTGACAAAAGCACAGCATGCCAAGGTGCATCCACTACTTTGAAAACTACATTAGGCACTATAATAACTGCAGTATACCTCACATTCCACTTAGGTAGCTTACATCCTAATGCGGTGAACATTAAATTCTCTAATTTCTTTCTTTCTTCCTGTCTCTTCAGTTTGTCCCGCCAGGATTCATACCCAATCCCCCTCCCCCTTCATCTAAATGCTTTCCCCGACTTCATCTCGCACTTTTTGTCTTTTCAAATTTGGCCTTTGTCCAACCATCTGCCTATCAAAATCTCCCCTCACCTGTTTCCACCTATCACTCAGTAGCCTCTGTCCTGCCTCCACCTCCCTTCCAACTTTCTCCCTCCAGAGTGACTGGGTTGGGACACGTCCTTGATTATCATCACAGATTGGTTTGGGAACAGCTCCATCCAAGATCGCAAGGAATTGCAGCAAATTGAGGAAGCAGACCAGACCGGCACCCAAACCAACCTCGCATCTATTGACTAATTTTATACTTGCTGCCCTGGCAAGGCCAGCAGCATGATCAAGGCCTAGTCGCTCCCAGGCCACACTCCCTTTCCCCTCTCCCATCAGACAAAAGGTATAGAAGTGTGAAAACACACACCATCAGATTCAGGGACAGTTTCTTCCCAGTTGTTATCACGCAACTGAATCATTCAGGAGTAAGGAGCAAGCCATTTAGAACGGAGACGAGTAAACACTTTTTCTCACAGAGAGTGGTGAGTCTGTAGAATTCTCTGCCTCAGAAGGCGGTGGAGGCAGGTTCTCTGGATGCTTTCAGGAGAGCGCTAGATAGGGCTCTTAAAAATAGCAGAGTCAGGGGATATTGGGCGAAGGCAGGAACGGGTACTGATTGGGAATGCTCAGCCATGATCACATTGAATGGAGGTGCTGGCTCGAAGGGCCAAATGGCCTACTCCCGCACCTATTGTCTATTGTCTATTGTCTATTCTACCACAGCCAGAGAGCAGTGCTGAAATACTATCTACCTCTTTGGTGACTCTCAGACTATCCTTGATCAGATTTTGCTGGCTTTAGCTTGCGCTTATTCCCATATCATGTATCTACACACAACAAAAGCTTTTCACTGTACCTGAGTATACATGCCAATAAACTAAACAAAGCTGTGCTTAGTTTGAAGAAGGGTCTCAACACTAAACGTCAACCATTCCTTATCTCCAGAGATGCTGCCTGTCCCGCTGAGTTGCTTCAGCTTTTTGTGTCTATCTTCAATTTAAATCAGCATCTGCAGTTACTTCCTACGCATTTGTCAGACCTAAGACAGTTATTAGCACCTCAAAAAGTGTCCTATCCTTAGCCTTTTAAATATTTTCAGCAAAGTGGCTGGTTTCTCTTTTAAAAAGCACAACATCATACTATGACGTTCTCATGCAGCCTTGATCATTTCTCATTTGTTGCACTCTGTCAGCTGACTATTATTCTACAGTGAAACAAGTATATAGAATACTTTATAACACAATTTGCCAAATTTGTAAGTGGATTTCACAAAAAAGGTTTTAAAAATAATTACAGAGATAACATTGCATTTGGGATGGCAGTTATTTGACATTCCAATCATTTTTCAAAAGAGAGTGAATCTGATTATTTATAGTTTTAAAATAAGAGAAAATATTCAATATGCAAAGCGACCGATCTTCTCACCGCAATTATTTGAAGTATGTCTGCATCATCCAGTAGCAAAAGCAATTTGCTTTGCCTGTCAGTAAATTATTTACGTGGCATTTCCAGAATAAATTCCATAGGCTCCAGTCAGCATCTCCAAATTAACTGCTTCCAAATCGGGAGAAGCATACAAGGCTCTGAAAATGGCAACTCCGGGCCATTTCTGATATTATTTTTGCTATGTAAAAGAAATGTTTGCTTTTGCATAGCACCATAAGTAATTTTGGAGTGTTTCAAAATGCTTTGCAATCAGTGAAATACTTCTGATGTGTAGGGTTTAGGTTTAGTTTATTATTGTCACATGTATCGAGGTACAGTGAAAAGCTTTTGTGTGCATTCTACCCAATCATATCAGATAATACTGCACATCAATACAATCAAGCCAAACACAATTACAACAGGTAGAACAAAGAGAAAGATTAAAGGGCCTGTCCCACTTGGCCATCATATGCGCATCACGCAGTTGGCGCGCAAAGATTTTGTATATCCCAAAATCCTGGGGCGTCGCGCGCGACCCCGCGTCACAGCCTATGTCACCATGCACCATGCGTGCGTCATGACGCGTAAATGATGTCGCGTAAATTACGCGCAAATTACGTCCAAGTGGGACAGGCCCTTTAGTGCAGAATATAGTTCCTCAGCATTGTAGGATAACATGTGGAGGAAAGAACTGCAGATGCTGGTTTACACCGGATAGACACAAATTGCTGGAGTAATTCAGTGGGTCAGGCAGCATCTCCGGAGAAAGGTCATTTCAGGTTGGAATACATCAGACTGAAAGTAGAGATGGTAGGGTGTGTGTGTGGTTTGTGCTGGGGGTGGGGGGGTGGGGGATAAACTGTAGGCGATAAAAGGTCAGAACAAATCAGGGCTTGCAACAGATGAACTCTCTGGAAGAGTGCAGCTCATAAGGGGGAAGATGTGATAACAAGAGGGACACAAGAATGTGACCAGTGAAACTGGTAGGATGACAAGGGTGGGAAGGGGTGGGGGAGAAAATGCAGGAGTTGCTTCAAATTATACAAAACAACGTTCATACCGCTGGGCTGTAAGCTGTCCAAGCAAAATATGAGGTGCTGCTCCTCCAATTTGCATAGCATAACAGTTCCAGAGGAAAAGTCCAATGTCTGCAATTAAGTAGGTTGGAGAAATGGGACTGTACTGTAGCTTACAGACCTGATTTTCCAATCTACCTCATTGCGGTAAATGTAGTTGCTGTCGGTGTTTTGAATTTGGCTGATCATTTAGGTCACCAAATCTTTGGCAGGGCTGCTGTGCAGACTGGAAACAATTTTCCCCTGAAAATTGACAGACCATCATTTTAAGGATTTATGATGGTTGAAATTGTCTCTGTCTTCCAAGAAAGGGTCTTGGGAGAACTGAGTTGGTGGATGGTTGCTCTGGTACCAATGGGCACAGTTCCACAGCATAAATTCATACTTAATTGTCAGGGCTTTTTTATTCCTGGCAGTAGTTTTAAAAATGACGGAGAAATTATCTGATTTCAAGTGACAGTGTGCTAGGGCAAGCTTAGAGGAATGATAACACCCTTTCCTATTTTGCAGAATATCACGAGGCAAATTTTACTATACTGCAGGATAAAGTCCATAATGTTTCCTCATTCTGCCTTCATCCCTTTCCGATATTGCTGTTTTTAAGAATAAAAAGAATGAATTTCAATAATCATAGGCCAGATAGAGGCGAGCTCTAACGTGGACTAGTCGTTTGATAAAGATCTGGCAGCAGAATTAAATGGGAACAATGATTGAAGTGAACTCAGTAGAAGGGTGGTGATTGAATTCAATTGAATTCAATTCAATTCAAGTTTAATGTCATTGCACAAATACAAGTATAGGTACAACGAAATGCAGTTTAGCGTCATTCTTAGTGATAGCGATATGAAAAAATAAATACAGAGTGCAGTGGTAGCAGTACGGAAATAAATAAATACAGGGTACAGACAAGTCTATCAGCTGGGCTCCGAGTTCAGCAGTCTGATGGTGTAGTTGAAGAAGCTGTTCTTCGTCCTACTGGTGCGGGACCTGAGGCTCCTGTACCGCCTCCCTGATGGGAGGAGGGCAAACAGTCCATGGTTAGGGTGTGAGGGGTCCTTGATGATCTTCCCGGCCCGCTTCAGGCACCGTTTTCGGTGGAGGGCATCCATGGCAGGGAGCGGGGCACCGATGATGTACTGGGCGGTTTTCACCACCCGTTGTAGTGCCTTCCTGTCTGCCACGGTGCAACTGCTGTACCATACCGTAAAGCAGGTGGTCAGGATGCTTTCAATGGTGCAGCGGTAGAAGTTCGTCAGGATCCGGGGGGACAGGTGGGCTTTTTTGAGCCTCCTCAGAAAGTAAAGGCGCTGCTGTGCCTTTTTGATCAGCTTTGAGGTGTTGAGGGACCAGGACAGATCCTCCGAGATGTGTACCCCGAGGAATTTGTAGTTGGAGACCCTCTCCACCTCAGTCCCGTTTATATGGATGGGGGTGTGTCTGCCCCCTCTGTTCTTCCGAAAGTCAACAATGATTTCCTTCGTCTTCTGGGAGTTGAGGACGAGGTTATTGTTGGCACACCAGGTGGCCAGGAGCTGGACCTCCTCCCTGTAGGCTGATTCGTCATTATCACTAATCAGTCCTACCACCGTGGTGTCATCGGCAAATTTTATAATGGCGTTGGAGCCATACTTGGGGATGCAGTCATGCGTGAAGAGGGAGTAGAGGAGAGGGCTGAGCACACAGCCCTGTGGCACGCCGGTGTTCAGTGTTATAGTGGAGGAGGTGAGGTTGTTGACCCTAACAGACTGTGGTCTGTTAGTGAGGAAATCCAGTGTCCAATTGCAGAGGGAGGTGGAGATGCCAAGACCGCTAAGTTTGGTGATCAAGCTAGCGGGTATGACAGTGTTAAAGGCGGAGCTGAAGTCAATAAACAGCAGCCTGATGTAGGTGTTGTTGCTGTCCAGGTGGGTCAGGGCAGAGTGTAGGGCCGCCGATATGGCGTCCTCTGTAGACCTGTTTGTCCGGTAGGCAAATTGGTGGGAGTCCAATGTGGGGGGGAGGCTGGCTTTGAGGTGAGCCAGGATCAGCCGCTCAAAGCACTTAGCGATGACAGGGGTGAGTGCCACTGGCCGGTAGTTGTTGAGGCTCCCTGTCGCTGAGTGTTTGGGCACTGGCACAATGGTAGATGTCTTGAGGCAGGTGGGGACGACACCCTGGGCCAGTGACAGATTGAAAATGTCAGTGAAGACCAGGGATAGTTGTCCAGCACATGCCCTGAGCACCCGCCCGGGGATGCCATCGGGGCCGGCAGCTTTGTGCTCATTCACCTTGCTCAGTGCGTCTTGTACAGCAGAGGTGGAGAGGCTGAGGGGTTGTTCATTCGGGGGTGGAGCAACTTTAATGGCTGGAGTTTTGTTGTCCCGGTCAAAGCGAGCATAGAAGTGGTTTAGCTCGTTAGGGAGGGAGGCGTTGTCTGGGGGGGGGGGGGTGTTGATTTTATGGTAGTCGGCCATGGACTTAATACCTTGCCACATGCGCCTAGGGTCGGAGTTGTCTCGGAAATGCCCCTCAATCCGCTGTTTGTGATTGAGTCTGGCAATCCTAATTCCCTTTTTCAGATTGGCCCTGGATGAGCTGTATCCCTCAGCGTCGCCAGATTTAAAAGCGGCGTCTCGAGCCTTCAGCAGGAGTCTGACCTCCCTGCTCATCCACGGCTTCTGATTAGGGAAGGTCTTTATCACTTTATGGGTGGTGACGGTGGTGAAGTCAATGTCTGTTGGGAGGGCTCTAAGGCGAGCAATAGGAGAAATGCAAACACTGGTCACAGAGAGGGCCAGGAATCGGACAAAGAAAGCAACAGCCTTAATGATCTCAGCTTCAGGAAGAGGCTCATCATATACCAAGCCAGACCAGTGAAATGAGGAACTGGAATGGGAAACAGCCTGGGATCCCTGATTTAAATATAACCTCCATCAAATAAGCAGGAAAATCCCCCACACTCCATTTTGAGGTCAGATCACAAATGAGTTCAAGAATCGAGGGGTGTGCAGTGGCATAGTGGTAGAGTTGCTGCCTTACAGCTCCAGATGCCAGGATGCCATCCCGATTATGGATGCTATCGGTGCGTTCTCCCTGTGACCTCATAGGTTTTCTCTGGGAGTTCCTGTTTCCTCCCACATTCCAAAGACATGCAGGAATGTAGGTTAATTAGCTTCTGTGAATTGTCCCTGTTGTGTTGGGTTGAGCTAGTGTACAGGTGATCATTAGCTGGGTGGTTGTGTGAACTGTGAGGAGGATGCTATGAGGATGCAGGGGGACTAGAACAGGTTGGGTGAATGGGCAAATGCATGGCAGATGCAGTTTAATGTGGATAAATGTGAGGTTATCTACTTTGGTGGCAAAAACAGGAAGGTAGATTATTATCCGAATGGTGTCAGGTTGGGAAAAGAGGAAGTACAACGAGATCTGGGGGTCCTTTTTCATCAGTCACAGTATACTCCGGAATTTAAAAGGATGAGAGGGGATCTTTTCGAAATATATATGATTATTAAGGATTTGGACACCCTAGAGGCAGGAAACATGTTCCCGATGTTGGGGGAGTCCAAAACGAGGGGCCGCAGTTTAAGAATTAAGGGGCTTTCCCACTGTGGCAACCTAATCTCCAATTTAAAAGAGTTTGCCCTCGACTCAAACTCGCAGCATGGTGGACATGTGGTCCTTGGACATCCTATGAGGTCACTGGAACTCTCCTTCATGCTCGACGGAAGTTCCCACATACTCGCAGCCTCAGTTTGGTCAAGAAAATTATTCCGCAAGTAAAAGTTGGTCAGCATGGTTCTTTTGAACTCGTAGTGCAGTGGAGTGGGGTCGCTATGTAGTTATAGGCCCCCTCCCGGCGCAGTCTAAAGGACTTATCGTACGCTGTGCAGCCATCTTTTACCTTCCTGTTCATCGCGGGTGTGAATTTCAGACAGCGCTCCCCTGCTTTCCCTGGCCCCCGCCTTTGCGATGTGTTTGTGTGTGTGTGTGTGTGTGCACGGTCAGTTGATCCTGCTCGCGGTTTCATCGCTGACGGTCGATCTAGCTCGAGGTTTGTCAGGCGAGTGCCCTCGAGCTGGAAGGTCGAATACAGTCGCTGAAATGTCGCGTTAGTGCGGCAGGCCCTTAAGGGGTAAGCCACTTAGAACAGAGATGAGGAAAAACGTTTTCACACAAAGGCTTGTGAATCTGTGGAACTCTCTGCCAGTGGAGGCCAATTCTCTTGATGCTTTCTAGAGAGAGTTAGATGGAGCTCTTAAAGATAGCAGAGTCAGGGGATATGGTGAGAAGGCAGGGACGGGGTACTCATTGTGGAAGATCAGCCATGATCATATTGAATGGCGGTGCTGGCTCAAAGGGCCGAATGGCCTACTCCTACACCTATTGTCTATTGCCTATTGACTCTGTGGGCCGAAGGGCTTTTTTTCCACGCTGTATCTCTAAACAAAAACAAACTATCCACTTTGTCTTTAAATAACCTCCAGTCACCTTGCCTCTCTACTGTTGGGAAAGAGAATTCCAGGGTTTAATCACCCTCTGCAAGAAGAAACGTTAACGTCCTTTAACTTATCCTGTAACTATGTACCCTTGCTTGAGACTCTCAGTAGTAGAAATACCACCACATCTACTCTTTCTTATCACCTTGTTGTTTTATGTAATTCATTCCCCTCATTGGTCTAAACAGTGAAGAGTGCAGGTCCAGATTTTGTTCACACTATTTGTGCTGATGGAACCATTGTGCTGACTTGGCCCTTATCATCTTTGCCCACATTTTACACTGCAGTGGGTCAAGAGAGAGCTGTTGGTCCCAAAATTTACAAGAAGATTGCAGTGACAGTATGAGAGATATTCCCAATGTTTTGCAAGATGCAAAGGAATGCTGAAAAGATTAATGACATCAACCAAGTTGCTTGATGCAAAATTGTGCATATAATGAAAAGAAAATTAATGGGCAAAACAAAGATATGTCTCATTCCTGAATAAAAAAATGCAATTTTGTTTTGTATTATTATGCACATATCATCCAATGCATCATCTACCTCTTCAGAAACTAGAAAGCAAAACTTAACCTATTACATTTTCCTGATGGAGGTCAGAGTGGTTTTCTCATGAGAGATTACATTGAGGTCCCTGCATGCCTGTTCTGATGCAATGCAAAATGTTACAGCATAATTTATAGAGTTGCAGTGCTATCCTGGGCAACACCTACCCTAAACGATCAGCACCGCCAATGTAATTATTTAGCTACATGAATCATTTTTTGATATTTTTTTTATTTATTTTGCAATTACTTTGTGACTATTTGTGTAACTTTTTTCTTCCTCAATGTTGTTTTGGTACAATTGCTGACATAACAGTGATGACACTTTAAAAGTAATTAAGTGTCTGTGAAGTGCTTTATAATACCGTCAAGATAATGATGAGCGCTTTCTTTTAAATGCCTATTAAATCAACCAACATGCTAGGTACATGGATGACTGCTGTTACCTTGATTTGTGCAGATATTTCAGTGCAAGAGAAAGGAAACTGGAATCTTTATAGAATCAGATGTCGCCGTTTGAAAGTGACGGGGAAAGATTTAATAGGAACCTGAGAAGTAATTTTTTTACATAATGGGTGGTGGGTGTAGGGAACCAGCTGCAGAGAAGGTAGTTGAGGCAGGGACTATCTCAATGTTAAGAAACAGTTAGACAGGTACTTGGATAGGATACGTTTAGAGGGATATGGGCAAAACGCAGGTAGGTAGGAGTAGTGAAGACAGCCAATTTGGTCGGTATGGGCAAGTTGAGCCGAAGGGCCTGTTGACTCTATGGCTTTATAAGTATATAACATTATGAGAGGCACAGATACGGTAAATGATCAGACCCTTTTTTCGCAACGTGGAAATGTTGAAGACAAGATATTCAGGGCAAATTTTGTTTTACACAGCAAGTGGTGCGTGCCTGAAACACATTGCCAGGGGGTGGTGGTGGTGGTGGTGGCAGATGCAATTGTGATGCTTAAGATGCTTTTGGAGAGGCATATGTATATACTGAGAATGGGGGGATATGGATCATGTGCAAGCAGAATATATTAGTTTAACTGGGAAACTAGTCTTGGACCAGAGGGCACAGCCACAGGATAAAAAGTACATTTAGAATGCAGATGAGAAGCAATTTCTTCGTCCAGAGGATTCATTGTCACAGACAGAGGAAAAGGCCAAGTCATTATGTATTTTCAAAGCAGAGATTGATAGGTCCTTGATTAGAAAGGGTGTGAAATGTTATGAGGAGATGGGGGGAAAATGGGGTTGAGAGGGAAAAATACATCAGCCATGATCAAATGACAAAACAGACTCAAAGGGCTAATTGGCCTAATTCTGCCCCTATGTCTTACTAGCACAGTAATGCATTAATACAGAAAGTCCATCAATGCCTCAATTTCCTGAGAAGATTGCGGAGAGTCAGGATGTCAAAGAGGACTCTCTTGGATATCTACAGGTGTACAGCAGAGAGCATATTGACTGGTTGCATCATTTTATTATATTAACTTAATGTCTGGGACAGCCTAGAATATCAGCACTGAGCCCGTTAATCATTTCAGGATAAGTGCGGGACGATACACTAAGGACTTCATTGGGGAATTTAAAACAAACGTATTTCCACCTTAATTAAACTCTTGGAAGAGATTGAGGAAGCAATATAACTTATGACAGTGGAATGATTAACAGTGATTTGGACAATTCAAATGTAATCATGATTGTTATCCTGTTATCACTCATGTATATCACATTATCAATAGAATAAATGATAGAGAGGTTGGAGTAAAATTCTGTAAAGGAATCATGAGAGGTTTGTTGCAATAAACCTAAGACCCAATCTTGTGAAGACAGAAATGGCAGGAAATATTTAGCAAAGTGCTCAATCTATTACGAGGTAAGAAAAATTGCTATATTTTGTTTGCAGCAACACATCAGAGCTAAATTGAACTTAAGGCTCCTCTTTTGAAGGAACAGAACCTTTGGACCTTAGAAATGCAACGTAGAAACAGGCCCTTCGGCCCTCCAAGTCCATGCCGACCAGCGATCACCCCGTACACTAGTACTATCTTGCGCAATAAGGATAATTTACAATTTACAGTAGCCAATTAACCTACAAACCTGCATGTCTTTGGAGTGTACGAGGAATCCAGAGTACCCGGAGAAATCTCATGCAGTCAAGGTAGATTGTACAAACTCAGTAGAGACAGCCCTCATACTGAGGATCAAACCCAGGTCTGTGGTGCTGTCAGGCAGCAACTCTACTGTTGTGCCATCGTGCCACCAACCACTTTTGAAGGAACGTTCTGGCTTCTCCTCCCTCCCAAAACAATGAAATAGTTTCTCTTGATGACTTTCCATGAGAACAAGTGCAAGATGTCTGGTAGATTGGAGGCAGGAGAGATCATGCCAAAAGGAATGATAGCACAAGGCAGATGGAAGTCATAATGGGACAGTGAAACAACCTAAAAGAGGGATCTCCAGGAGCTGAAAATGATAAAGGAAGAATCTTTACCAGTAATTGCCATACCATAAATTATGGGGCAGTCATTGTGATTTGATATTATTGAACGTATCTGCTGGATTTCATTTGAACTGTGTCAGAGGACTCCATTTTCTCTTTTAGACATTTACACCTTGAACCCCAGGGTTTGCCAGCTCATTTATTCCATCCATTAATACTTCTTTGCAACTTGTCTAATTCTATCCACACGTCCCACAGAACCACTTAATTGTTATGTTTTACTTATAGCTTTACAGATACAGTGTGGAAACAGGCCATTCGGCCCACCCAGTCTATGCTGACCATCGATCACCTGTACCCTAGTTCTATGTTACCATACCCTACACACTAGGGGCAATTTACACAGCCCATTAACCTACAAATCTTTGGGATGTGAGAGGAAACAGCACCTGGAGAAAACCCATAAAATCACAGGGAGAACGCACAAACTCTGCATTGATAGCACCTGGAGTAAGAAACAAACCCAGGTCTCTGGTGCAGTGAGGCAGTAACTCTACCGCTTTAAAGTTACTGGAGAGTTTGTGTACTGCATAATCCCTTATACAATTCTTTTATAAATATAAATATAAAATGCAGTGGCTGTAGTACATGTACATAGGGACACCAGCATGATTCATGGAATTATACAGCACAGAAACAGGCAGTCTAAAGAAAGGTCCTGGCCTGTATCATCACCTAACCATATTCTCCAGAGATGTTGCCTGGCCTGTTGAGTTACTCCAGCAATTTGTGGTCTGAAGCCATGGAGTTGATGCCAATCATCAACCCCTCATTTACAATAATGCTACACACAAAGCCCACTTTATTCTCTCCACGTTCTCATCAACTCCCTAGAGGTCACAAGGGGAAAGTCCAAACTCCACACAGAGATGGCAGTGGGGTCAGGAGTATATCAAAAAAATAAGATGGTTGGCCATAGGCCAGAGATGAAAAGACAAAAAGTGTGACATAAGGTTAGGAGAAGTGTAAATTGTGAAGCCAGAGGAAGGAATAAAGTGGGAAGGGGAGAGATGGGTGCGAATCCAGGTGGGGCACAGGGTAGAGAGAGGAAAAAAAACAGGAGCGGGTTGTTTGTAGGTTTATTATCGGAAATTGGAGAATTCAATGTTCATACAGTTAGGTTGCAAGCTACCCAAGCAGAATGAGGTTCCTCCAGTTTGCGTCTTGGCCTCATTCTCGCAACGGTACAGGGTCGAAAAGTCAGTGCAGAATGGGAAGTGGAGTTAAACTGGTTAACAACCGGGAAATCTGGTGGGCCTTGGTGGACCAGGTGCAAGTGTTCAGCAAAATAGTCGCCGCTTGGTCTTGCCGATGTCGAGGTCCCATTGGGAACATCGAATGCAGTAGATTATATTAGAGAGGTGTGTTACAGGGGCTGTAAGACAGCAGCTCTCCAAACCTATTTGTTAAACATCTTGCGAATTTGAGTACAACGTGGATTAACCCTACCCGATGCCTGGTATGAATAGACTGTTTGATATGCTCTGAACATTTCAATCAACGTATGATTCCTGCCAATCACCTTTACATCTCAGGACATGGTATTGGACCAGCGTTTTTTTTCAGTAGACAGTAAGGTGCCGGTCAGTACACACAATTAATAAATATGTATCACGTGGGGCAGCATAATGGCGCAGCGGTAGAGTTGCTTCCTTACAGTGCCAGAGACCCAGGTTCAATCCTGACTGTGGGTGCAGTCTGTAAGGAGTTTGTATGTTCTCCCTGTGGGGTGCTCTGGTATCCTTCCACACTCCAAAGACAAACTAGTTTGTAGGTTATATGGCTTCAGTAAAATTTAAAATTGTCCCTTGTGTATAGGATAGTACTAGCGTATGGGGTGATCACTGGTCAGTACAGACTCGGTGGGCCGAAGGGCCTATTTCCATGCTATATCTCTCGTCTAATGTAAAGTCTAAACATGGCCATAAAACAAAATTATGATGTCTATATTTTGAGGTGCCAGTAAGCTTTGATGGTACATATTATCACAATAAAAGCACTAAAGGGATTAAAGGACTGCCTAATTTTATAAATCTGACAAGGAAAATGCTGGACACTAAACCTGAACACCTGACAAAATGAGGGTTACACAAAAAGCTGGAGAAACTCAGCGGGTGCAGCAGCATCTAAGGAGCGAAGGAGATAGGCGACGTTTCAGGTCGAGACCCTTCTTCAGATCTGACAAAATGATTTGGCCATGTAAGCTTAATTAAAACACCCAGGTACAACACTCTATTTCAGCAAAGTTTGCTCGATGCATATTAATGCCTCTGTGTGCTATTCATAAAGTCATAGAGTTATAGTGTGGAAACAGGCCCTTCGGCCCAATTCGCCCAACAACATCCCAGCTACACTAGTCCCTCTTGCCTGGGCTTGGTCTATATCCCTCCAAACCTGTCCTATGTATGTACCTGTCAAACTGTTTCTTAAACGATGGGATAATCCCAGCCTCAACTACCTCCTCTGGCAGCTTGTTCCATACACCCACCATCCTTTGTGTGAAAAAGTTACCCCCCGGATTCCCATTCAATCCTTTCCCCTTCATCTTAAATCTATGTCCTCTGGTCCTCGATTCCCCTACTCAGTGCAAAAGACTGTGCATCTATCCAATCTATTGCTCTCATGATTTTGTATACCTATATAAGATCTCCCCTCATCCTCCTATGCTCCATGGAATAGAGACCCAGCCTCTAGTCCTGGCAACATACTTGTAAATCTTTTCTGAACCCTTTCAAGCTTGACAATATCTTTCCCATAACATGGTGTCCAGAACTTAATACTCTGACTGATGAAGGCCAAAGTGCCAAAAGCCGTTTTGACCAACTTGTCTACCTGCGACTCGACCTTCAAGGAACCATGCACCTGTATTGATAGATCCCTCTGCTCAACATCACTACCCAGAGGCCGACCATTTACTGTGTACGTCCTGCCCTTGTTCGACATCCCAAAATGCAACACCTCACACTTTTCCGTATTAAATTCCATCAACCATTTCTCCGTCCACCAGGCCAATCGATCCAGATCCTGCTGCAACCTTTCACAACCATCTTCACTATCTGCAAAAACACTAACTTTTGTATCATAAGCAAATTTGCTAATCTTGCCCTGTATGTTCTCATCCAAATCATTGATGTAGATGACAAACAGTAATGGGCCCAGCACCAAACCCTGATGCACACCATTAGGCATCCATTTCGAGAAGCAACGTTCCACCATCACCCTCTGCTTCCTTCCATGGAGCCAATTTGCTATCCATTCAGCTATCTCTCCTTGGATCCCATGCGTTCCAACCTTCCAGAGCAGCCTACCGTGAGGAACCTTGTCGAATGCCTTACTGAAGTACATGTACACAACATCTACAATCTGCTCTAATCAACCTTTTAGGTCACGTCTTCAAAAAATTCAATCAGATTTGTGAGACACGACCTCCCACGTACCAAACCATGCTGACTATCCCTTGCCTGTCCAAATGCCTATAAAACAAATCCCTCAGAATAATCTCCAGTAACTTACCAACTACAGACGTTAAGCTCACCGATCTATAGTTCCCAGCATTTTCCCTGCAGCACTTCTTGAAAAAGGGCACAATATTTGCCACCCTCCAGTCTTCCGGCACCTCTCCTGTATTTAAGGAAGACTCGTAAATTTCAACCAGGGCTCCCGCAATTTCCCCTCTAGTTGCCCGCAATGTCCACGGATATATCTGATCAGGCCCTAGAGATTCGTCTACCTTCAAACACAACAGTACCTTCAATACTTCTTCGACGGTAACCCTGACTGCTCCCAAGACACTTCCAGTGACTGCTCCAATTTCCTCCGTCCATTGTATTAAACATTTTTCACAGCCGTGATTTATTCACACCTATCTGTGCAATTGACAGCAAATAGGATACACCTTCAGTCAGACAGCTGAGAGTAATTTATTACAATAAATGTTTATATGGGTTATTATTATCAACAATTTCCAGTTTTTGCTTCCAATCTGACACTTTCAACGGAGATTCATTGCATCGGAAATAAACTGTTCATTATGGTTTCTGTCATTTCACACATTGGCCTCTAAGCGCTAATCATTTTATTATGACTATTATGACTCCTTCTCTGATCAATGTATCATGACGAACAGGCTTGGAGCCAAATGTGTAAATAAAGAAAGTTTCACTATTATGTACGATAGCCAGGGATTGCATATACATCCGTACAGTTCATTTCACACTCCACTGGAATACATTGTACAAGCATTATAAATGTGGACCTTAATATAAATTTTAAAATAATAAATCTCCTCATCATGCCAGGCTTGTTCTCCATTTTATTTCCAAGTCATAAAACTTTACAACACATAAGGATAACCATCTGTGATACCAGACCTGTGGTAGTTCTTCAGAAAAGCTATCTAATGTACATCAGTTCTCCGATAATTTCTCCTTCACTTTTTGCATGTATCGCTTTAGAAAGGGATAAACATGACAGATGTCCTCCCAAGACATGCATTATCCTGAATTAGAGTTGTTCGTTCATGTTTCTGAGCCAAAATTGTGGAATCCCCAACTAACAGCATCTTTAGTATCAGGACTGGTTGCAGCTCACCACCATACTCTCACGGACTTTTAACCTGTTCTGTTGCACCCCAGAGTTTACTCAGGTCTTGGCCAATAGTGAAAACAAAAACCTGGCAGTGAACAGGTTAAACATTGGCTTTTCCGGAGATACCCGTTGTGTGAATTAATATATACATCCCTCTGAGGACTGGTGTAGTCATTGCAAGAGGTTTGTGGGGAAGGTAGGGCAATGTGAGGTCTAGCCTCCACGCGACATTGAGGGGCTAAACTACCCTCTAAACATAAAATGTCAATTATACTGCCTTCGGAAAGCAACCAACATAATCAACAGCCGTTTTTTACCACTTCATCCCTTCTTCACCTCTTGGACAGAAGATGCAACAACGTGAAAGCACATGCAACCATATTCAGGAATGGCTTCTTCCTCACTATTATCAGATTACTAAATGGTCCTCCCATCAACTCAGGTATGGTCCTGATCTAAAAACCAAGCTCAGTGCAGACTTTTTACCAGCTGCTCTTTCTCTGTAACTTATTTTTAGTTTTTGCTTTACAGATGCAGCATGGAAACAGACCCTTCGGCCCACAGAGTCTGTGCTGACCATGATCACCCCTACACTAGTTCCAGAAGGACATCAGGGACAATTTACAAAAGCCAATTAACTGACAAAGCTGCAGGTCTCTGGTGCTCTAAGATTACTGCTGTGCCACTCTGCTGCCACAACTGGAACACGATAAAGCAGTAACAATATATTCAGCGGTGTGGTGTATTTTTTTTCTTTACCCTACAGTTGATGGAGATGTAGAGGTCGACATCAACTCCGCATCAGCCAAATGCAGCCAATATGGTCTAGTGGCGGGATATCAAAGATGGTGAAAGTCAAGCTCTTCCAGTCTGTAGTCCTCCTACAACCCTTTGTGCCAGTGAGACATGTAAAATCAATGTGAAGATGAAAAATAAATTGGATGCATTCCAACAATGCTGCTTGAGGAAGATCCTGTAGACTAGCTACAGAGACCACATCACAAACGAGGAGATCTACCGGGAAACTGCAACAAAGCCTCGCAGTCCAGACATAGAGGTATGCAGGATGAAATTTGCAGGACGTACTCAGAATGTCACCAGAACGTGCAGCTAAGATAGTAATGACATGGCAACCTGACGGACGAAGGAAAAGAGGCCGACCAAAACTCACAAGGAGGCGAACATTCCAGAAGGATTTGGAAGCCCGGACGCAAGCCTATCGAAGGTGGAAGACATCACACATAACCAAACAGAATGATGATAGCTTGCTGCCCAATGTACTCAACAATGTGGGAGGAACTAAGTCTAATTGGTCTGAATGAAAATTCATTCCCCTGCAGTCATACATATATATTTTTTTTAAATGACAGAAACACACAATAAACACAAATTTAACATCCACCACAGTGAGTTCACCAAACACCTCCTCACTGTGATGGAAGGCAAAGTCTTAAAGTCTCTGTTTCTTCCTTCTTTGTTCTCCCTCTGCATCGAGGCGATCCAGGCTTCAGAGGCCACACGCCAACTCTCAGACACCTCCTCCTACTTACCCCTGGACCATGACCCCACTGACGAGCTCCAGGCCACCATCTCGAGCACCATAACCGACTTCATCAACTCCGGCTCCCTACCCCACCGAGCCTCCAACCTCATCGCTTCCCAGCCCCGCACAGCCCGATTTTACCTTCTCCCCAAAATCCACAAACCCAACTGCCCCGGCAGACCCATTGTCTGCGCCTGTTCGTGCCCCACCGAACACATTTCCACATACCTTGACTCCATCCTATCCCCATTTGTTAACTCCCTCCCCACCTATGTTCAAGACACCTCAGACACTCTCCCTCGGCTCCACGCATTCCATTCCCCAGGCCCCCATCCTCTCATCTTCACCATGGACGTCCAGTCACTCTACACCTCCATCCCCCACCAGGATGGTCTCAAAGCCGGTACTTCCTCGACCAGAGGAGCAACCCATACCCATCCACTGACCCCCTCCACGGCCTTGTAGAGTTGGTCCTTACCCTCAATAACTTCTCTTTTGACTCCTCCCATTTCCTCCAAACAGCTATGCGCACACGCATGGGCCCCAGCTACGCTTGCCTCTTTGTCGGGCACGTCGAGAACAATCTTTGTTCTCGGCGTACCAGGGCCCCATCCCCGACCTTTACCTCCGTTACATCGACGACTACTTTGGTGTCACCTCCTGCACCCACACGCAACTGACTGACTTCATCCATTTCACCACGAACTTCCATCCGGCACTCAAATACACTTGGACCATTTCCGACATTCCCTACCATTCCTTGACCTCACCATCTCTATTGCAGGTGATACACTCCTGACCGACATCCACTAAAAACCAACTGACTCCCACAGCTACCTGGGCTATTCTTCCTCCCACCCTGCTTCCTGTAAGGACTCCATCCCCTAATCCCAATTCCTCCGTCTACGCCGCATCTGCTCCCAGGATGAGGTGTTCCACACCAGGTCATCACAAATGTCCTCATTCTTCAGAGAACGGGGATTTCCCTCCCCCACTATAGATGAGGCTTGCACCAGGGTCTCCTCCATACCCTGCAACACTGCCCTCTCTCCCCATTCCCCCATTCACAGCAAGGGCAGAGTCCCCCTGGTCCTCACCTTTCACCCCACCAGCCAGCACATTCAACAGATAGTCCTCCGCCAGTTTCGCCACCTCCAACATGACCCCTCCACTCACCACATCTTCCCATCTCCCCCCCGTCTCCCTTCTGCAAAGACCGCTCCTTCCGCAACTCCATTGTCAATTCTCCCCTTCCCTCCCGCTCCACCCCTTCCCCCGGCACTTTCCCTTGCAACCGCAAGAGATGCTACACTTGTCCATTCACCTCCCCCATCCACTCCTTTCAGGGACCCAAGCAGTCCTTCCAAGTCCGACAGAGGTTCATCTGCACCTCCTCCAACCTCATCTACTGCATCCGTTGCTCCAGATGCCAGCTAATCTTTATCAGTGAGACCAAGCGGAGGCTTGGCGATCGTTTCGCCGAACACCTCCGCTCGGTCCGCAATAACCAACCCAACCTCCCGGCACTTCAACTCCCCCTCCCATTCCGTATCCGACCTCTCGGTCTTGGGCCTCCTACACGGCCAGAGTGAGCAACACCGCAAGTTGGAGGAACAGCACCTCATATTCCGCTTGGGGAGTCTGCATCCTCTGGGCTTAAACATTGAATTTTCTCAATTCTGTTAACCCTGGCTGCCTCCTCCCCTTCCCACCTCTCCCTCAGCCCTCGGGCCCTGGCATTCCTTCTCTCTCTATCTCTCTCCCACCCAAGTCGCACTAGTTTCTCATTTTCACACTACAAACAGCTTACAACGGCTTGTTTCCTTTATCATCGATACTTTTTTGCATATCTTTCATTCATTGTTCTTTATCTCTCCACATCACCTCTATATCTCTTGTTTCCCTGATCCCTGACCAGTCTGAAGAAGGGTCTCGACCCGAAACGTTGCCTATCTCCTTCGCTCCTCAGATACTGCTGCACCTGCTGAGTTTCTCCAGTTTTTTGTGTAACCCCAGGCTTCAGATGTTGTGACCCCACCGGGTGATGGTAAGCTAAGTAACTCTACCTGTTTATGGCTTGATTGTACTCATGCATGGTGTGATTTGACTGGATAGTAAGCAAATAGTTTTTCACTGTATTTTGCACACATGACAATAAGCAACCAAAAAAGATTTGATTATATGAAGCTACATGCATGAGATTTTCCAGTATTGAAGCTTTACCAGAAGCACCTGACTAATATCAATGAAATTTCATCCTGCGTACCTCTGTGTGCTCGTATACTGTGTCTGGTGTGCATAGTTATAATTATAATTTTATAATTTTGACCAGTTTTATTACTGTGCATTTGGCGGCACAATGGTGTAGTGGTAGTGTTGCTGCCTTACAGCGCCGGGCTCAATACTGACTACGGGTGCTGTCTGTACAGTCTTTACACATCTCCTGTGAACTCACTGTTCCTAGTGTGTAGGATAGTGCTAGTGTACAGAGTGATCGCTGGTTGGTGCAGAACTGGTGGACCAAGGGCTTGTTTCTGTGCTGTTTCTTTAAAGTCTAAAGTAAATGTATATTTTACTTCAGTTTCATGATTTGCAGTTATAATATGTTGAAATGTTTTCTCTCCAGTGCCACAATCTTTTCCACATGCATGCAAGATCACATCATGGCAGCTTGAGCAAAAGGTAGACAATGCTGTACCTGGATAGTGAGTCGGAAATTAAACAGCAAGAATACCTAAGTCGCCTCTTTAGAGTTGCAGCTGGTGATCACAAAGATGGATGCAGTTTCTTTTGCAGTCTAACCCAGAATGTTTTTTCCATTTACCTCTTCTACCATAGTTTGTGCTGCGATGCATATTCACAAAGCCTTAGGGAACCTTTCTGTCAAAAGATAAATGTGTTTCTTCAAAAGGTGAACACAAAAGGCCGCAGAAAATTGTCGGGTTGCAGTATATACACACCCATGAGAAGCAGCAGAATAAAGCTCTCACAGTCCATATTTTACCGAGTTGTTTTTGTAAGGAAAGTCCAGAGTGAATCATTGCACCAGCAGATGTTTTGCTAAGGAAATTATTCCAGTTAGGGCTTTTCAAGCAGCATAAATGATACTGTACGAAATTAGTGACAAGCCACTTATCTTTAGTTGAGGGTCAAAATCTCCGATTAGATGTTTGGCTGGCTTGTTTTGCTCCCACACCAAAGAAGTCCTAGCCTCAGTTGTGCCACTGTGCTGGATGACACAAAAGCACACCAAAGTGCTGGAGTCACTCAGTGGGTCAGGCAGCATCCCTGGATGGCTCAGCTGCAAAATCTCCTCACAGTATATAGTGCAGAGGTAGAGTTGCTATCTTACAGCGCTTGCAACGTCAGAGACCCGGGTTTGAACCCGACCACAGTGCTGCCTGTACGGAGTTTGTACGTTCTCCCCATGGGTTTTCCCCGAGATCTTCAGTTTCCTCCCACACTCCAAAGACAGACAGGTTTGTAGGTTAATTGGCTTGGTATCAATGTAAATGCTCCCGTGTGTGTAGGATAGAGTTAATGTGCGGGGATCGTTGGTGGGTGCAGACCCAGTGGTCCGAAGGGCCTGTTTCTGCGCTGTATCTTTAAACTTGACTTGACTTTAAACTAAACTATACTACTTTGAAGTTCTGCTCCTCTCTCTAACAGGAGTTCTGTGAGACCTTCTCTTGCTACTCCCCCCTCTGTGATTCCTACTGATCCTGGAGGATTACTGGATGATGTGATCGGTAGGAATCACAGAGGGGGGGGAGCAGCAAGAGAGGGTCTGACAGAACTCCTGCTGGAGAGAGGAGCTCAATTCTTCAAAGTAGTATACTCAGGAGATTTTGCAATGGAATCATCAAGAGATGCAGCCAGACCCCGTGAGTTACTCCAGCAGTCCAGATTCTGGGACAATTTCTTCCCTTCTGTTATCAGGCAACTGAACCATTGCATCAAGAACATGAGAGCGGTCCTGAGCTGCTAGCTACCTCATTGGAGACCCTAGGACCATCTTTAATTGGACTTTCCTGGACGTTATCCTGCATTATGTGTCATGCATCATGCATCTGTACACTGCGGGCGGCACAATTTTGTTTATAACATGATTCTGATCGAGACCCAGTTAAAATATGTTTTGGAAATTTACAAATAGAATCAAATCCAACTTAGTTTTAAAGTAACCTCCCCATAGTAATCAGATACCATGTCTCTTAATGGGCGAGTCCCACTTAGGCGACATTTTAGGCGACTGCAGGAGACTATGCAGTCACTACATGTTTGCGGGTGGTTGCCGGGGAGTCGCCATCATGGTCGTGAGGAGTTCCTGCATTCTGGGAACTAGTCGCGGCCTCATTATGGTCGGCGTGAATTTTTCAACAAGTTGAGTGTATGGAGAGTAGCGAGAATTCTCGAGCTGTAGTTGGGTCGCCAGGAGGTCCTAATGGTTGCCAGGAAGTCGAAGGTTCTCAGAAGTTCTCGTAGGTTGGAGCCGGTACTGACCAGTGACTTTCGTTGGCTCTTTGGGGGAAAAAAAAGGTAAGCAGTAGTTTTCAGAACCAAGGATAACTGACTGGTAAAATGTTAACTGTCCGATAGTCATGTATCATTGGCGTCTAAAAAGTTGTCCGCATGCCTTCCCCCCCCCACCCCCCCCCCCCCCCTCCCTTCATACCGTCTCTTTTAAAGGACTTACTGTACACTGTGCTTTAGCCGTCTTAATTACAGCGCTACCTTTCCTGTTCATCACGGTGTGTGTCTGTTTCACCTTGGGTTTGCACCGTGTGAAATTTTTAGATAGCGCTCCCCCCACATGCCCTGTCTCACACCTGCATAATGGCTGGTGAAGGAAACCTTGTGTTTGTATGTGTGTGTTCCACTCTGACAGTCACCGTTCCAGTTGCCGGTTTTTCAGGCGACTGTCGGCAACTTGACTGTCGCCAGCAGTCCGCTGAAAAATTGCCTAAGTGGGACAGGCCCATAAGGATAAACTGTTAATTTAACCAGGGGCAGCCATAGAAATTGACAAGATTGCTTCTGTTGACACGTGCAGCAATACTCATTTGCACAGCCTTCATTATCTTTAGCTTGCGATAACAAAAATAAACTTATTGCTATTGAAAAGACTGTCATCTGTTTTAAATCCTGCATTAAAAAATAAATGTTGCTATTGCAAGCCTGAAACTCTAGTCCCTAATCTCTTTTCTCCATTATTACTATTTGCTTTGTAATACAATTTTCTCTTTAAACATTTCTTAGGAATGTAACTATTATGTTATAGCAGAACTACTTGTATTTTATTCCACTCTATAGACACTTCTCATCAGCACATAACGCTGAACAAACATTTATTATGCACTTGGATTTCCAGATGGGAACTAGGGATATAATGGGAAGGTCCCTGGTAGGGCGATCAACAGCCAAGATTGAGGCACTGGAAGACTGACCAGTGGCTAAAGTCGATGCCTTTATTTAAGAAAGGCAGCAAGGAAAAGTCTCATGGGCCTGTCCCACTTAAGGCCCTGTCCCACTTTCCCGAGTTACTCACGAATTTTACCGAGATTTCCCCTTGATTCAAACTCGGAGAACGTCCGTAGCGAGTCCATAGGCATCCGTAGCGAGTCCGTAGGAGGACATAAGAGTCCATAGATATTTCATAGCGGCTCGTAATGCCAGCCGTAGGTACTCGGAGCATCAGGTAAGGCGGGATGTTTTTTTCAGCTTGTTGGGAAATGCCCACGAGTAAAAAGAATAACCCCGAGTACCTATGGCTGGCTATTACCGTAATTCTCCGAGTTTGAATCAAGTGGAAAACTCAGGAGAATTCATGAGTAACTCGGGAAAGTGGGACAGAGCCTTTAGACGTTTTTCAGCGGACTGCCGGCAACTGTCAAGTTGCCGGCAGTCGCATGAAAAACCTGGAACTGGAACGGCGACTGACAGAGTGGAACACACACACAAAAACACATCATAAAGATGGGGACCAGGGCAAGCAGTGGAGCGCTGTCTGAAATTCACATGGTGTAAAGCCAAGGTGATGCAGGCACACACCGCGATGAACAGGAAGGTTGGCGCTGTAATTAAGATGGCTAGCACAGTGTATGGTAGGTCCTTTAAAAGAGGGGGGGGGGGGAGTGGGGCAAGGGCGGGAAGTGGGAAGAAGGGGGGAGAAGGAGTGGAGACAACTTTTAAGAAGCCAGACAACTTTTAATAAGTCAGAGATACACAGCTGTGAAGTTCGGCGGACATTTAACATTACCGCATGGTTACCTATCCTTGGTTCTGAAAACTACTGCCTACGTTTTTTTCCCCCAATAAGCTGATGAAAATGACCGGTCAGCAAAGGCGATTAACTAAATCTACCTACAACTACCCCGACTACCTACAACTACATGGCGACCCTACCACCACTGCACCTACGACTACAGGATTATTGATTATCTCCGTGGCGACCAATTTTTGGTCGCAGAATATTTTTCAACATGTTGAAAAATTTGTGGCGACCACACTGAGGCCGCGACTAGTTCCCAGAAAGTGGGAACTCCTCACGACCATGAAGGAGACTCACCAGAGGCCACCAGCGAACATGTGGCGACCATGGGGTGAGCACAGAATCTCCTGCACTTGCCTAAAATGTTGCCTAAGTGGGACAGGCCAATCAGAATTACAGACCAGTGAGTGGAAAGTGAGTGGCGGGTATGTTGTTGGAGGTGATTTTGAGAGACTGTATCAATATATATTTTGTGTCAATATATATTTTGACACAAAAAGCTGGAGTAACTCAGTGGGACAGTCAGCATCTCTGGTGAGAAGGAATAGGTGATGTTTCGGGTGGAGATCATTCTTCAAGCTGATGTCAGGGGAGTGGGCAGGTAAGAGATAGTATGAAGTCAGAGACAGTAAAGGGCCAGTCCCACTTACGTGATCTTTTCGGCGCCGGCACCCGTCATTGTCGCAGCAGGTTGCCAAATTTTTTCAACATGGTGTGGAGTGACGCCTGTTTGGTGGTGAGTAGTTTCCCAAAGAGTAGTACCTTTTTCAACATGCTGAGAATTATTGGCAACCTGCTATGATGGCTGCCGGCAAGTCGTCGAAAAAAATCGCGTAAGTGGGACCTAGAGGGAGAACTTGAGGGAGAACTTGGAATGGGGAGGTGATGGAGAGAGAGAAACTAAGGGCTAAGTCAACGTTCATACCACTGGGGTGTAAGCTACCAAAGCAAAATATGAGGTACTGTTCCTCCAATTTGCGTTGGGCCTCACTCTGACAATGGAGATGGCCCAGGATAGAAAGGTCAGGTTATGAATCGGAGGGGGAGTTAAAGTGTTGAGCAACTGGGAGATGGTAAATTTAGGAGGACTGAGCGGAGGTGTTCAGTTAAACGATCGCCGAGCCTGCGCTTGGTCTAGCCGATATACAGAAGTTGACACCTGGAACAGCGGATACAGTAGATGAGGTTGGGGGAGGTGCAAGTGAACCTCTGCCTCACCTGAAAATATTGTTGGGGTCTTTTGAAGGAGACAAGGGTGGAGGTAAAGGGACAGGTGTTGCGTCTCCAGCAGTTGCAGGGGAAAGTACCTGGGGAGGGGGTGGTTTGGATGGGAAGGGGCCAGTTGACCAGGGAGTTGCAGAGGGAACGGTCTCTACAGAAAGCAGAAAGGGGTGGACATGGGAAGATGTGGCCAGCAGTGGGATCCCGTTGGAGGTGAAGAAAATGGTGGAGGGTTATATGCTGTTTATAAACAGAACATGAGCAAGCAGTGACAAGCAGGACTATGTTTACATGTTCTGTTGTGCTACTGCATGTAAGAATTTCATTGACAATAAAACACCCTTGACTTCTGACATGCATTTGGAAAGGAAAAGATTGATTAGTGGAAATTAGCAGTAAATGTAATGAAAGTGATGAGATCCTCATAGGTGCAGGATGCAGCACCAATGCAGTTGCCAATGTAAGGGAGAAAGAGTTGGGGGGAGGTGCTAGAGTAAACTTGGAACAATGACTGCTCCATGTAGCTAACAAAGAGGAAGGCATAGCTTGGCATGCAAGTGCTCCTCACTACACATTTAACTTGCAGGATCAAAAGAGAAACTGTTAACTGTATAAACAAATTTCATTGGTGGAGTGTGTTAGTAGACGGTAACTAGTTGGATGTACATTTAAGGTAGAAGTGGAGGGACTAAAGACCTTGCTGATAGGAGATAGAAGGGTATGGGATATTATCTCTCAGATCCCAGATGGAGTTATAGGAAGGGTGTGGAGGCTTTCAAGAGGGTGCAGAAGAGGATTGCCAGAATACAACCTGGATTAGAGGATATTAGATACAAAAGAGGTTGGACAAACCTGGATTGTTTTCTCTGGAGCATCAGAGGTTGTGGAGAGACCTGATAGAAGTTAATACAATTAGGAGAAGCATAGAAAGGGTACCCAGTCAGAGCTAAAGGTAGATTTCAAAGACTGGAGAGCATAACATTAAATTCACAGGAGAGAAAGTTTGAAGGAGATGTGCAAGGCAAATATTCTTTCACATGGAAAGTGTTGGGTGCCTGGAACAGGCTGATCACTACAGATGGTGGTGAAAACACATAGAATGATGTTATTTAAGAGGTTCTTAGAAGGGCACATGAATATGGAGGGATATGGTTCACATGCAGGCAGAGGCGATTAATTAAACTTGACATCATGTTGGGCACAGATATTGTGGGCTGAAAGGCCTGTGCTTGCACTGGTCCATGTTTTAATATTCCCAAGTATTATTGTCTCTCCCTTCTCCCCCTCCCATCTTCCCCTCATCGTTCGCTCTACCCCTCATCCCATCCCTCTCTCGCTCTATTGTCACTATTGTCTCCAAATGGCACCTGATGTCCCTGATATGTATGTACGCAATCTATATGAAGTGTTTCTTCTCTAGAGATGCTGCCTGACTTACAGGGTATTTGCTGCATCTGAAGCCTTCTGCTTTTCAACTCCCTTATCCTGATCGCACCTATCTTCAGGGTATTTGGGTTCATGGAGAACAAAGGATAACCGGTGAACAACCAGTGAAAATAAAACCTGCATTGTGTATTGCAGGCCATGCTGGTCTAACCAAAACCTGAGCTTAAATGAATGTGTGCATCCATGTTTAATATCTTTAATTCACCAGTAGAGGTCCATGTCTCATCGCAAGAGAAGTAAATGGGTTCTGCTATTTTTAAACTTGTATTTTTTTTCCATTCCTGCTTTTGAAACGGTCAGGGGAATTTGGATCGCAATGAATTACGTGATCAAACCTTATTTCAGAACACTAAATCTGAAACCATTCTGGTGTTGTAGTGTGGCACTGCCTAAGTGCAATCCGCCTTAAATTCTATGTGTTTGCAAATGTTAAAATGTTCTCGTGGTTTTAATCTCATTTGTTGCTTTCAACCCAAAGCACGGTAGCAGGAATTAGACAACTCTTTTCTTACAGCAAAGTGCCAGGAGACACTGAAGCAACCCTCTACCCACCAATTATCTTGCGTCATTATCACCAGACAAAATGGCTCCTTGACAGCTGAAATAGAAGTTAATGCAGCCAGATCTCTAGGGGAACTTGCATATATTCCCCCTGTTCGTTTCATAGATCCCAGACTGTCAACAGCAATTATCCAAGCCTATGGAGCACGCTGAATTTAATGTAATTTTATGTTGGAAATGCATTTTCACACAACATAATGCAAGTATTTTTCAAAGAATGCACAGATTTTAACCTTATAGTGGCTGTATTTTGTGCCTGTTTAAATTCCATTGCTGTACAGCCGATGACAGAAGTAATGTCACTTTGTTTTGAAAATATATTTTTTGTGTGAATTTAGCTCTTCTGCATGAAAGTCTGTCTGATCCAGTGAATTACAATGTAGACACCTTTGGTCTGCATCCCCAACCTCCATCATGGATGTTATTGGAACACAAGCTTCTCAATCGCTCGATTATTGTGGTAGAGCAACCTGAACTGATGTTGAATGTTTAAAAAACACTTTGCCCTTCCTTCGAATGACCTGGTGCCGTACCATTGCTTCCCTCTACTCCATGTGACTGTAGACTTTAGAGATACAGCATAGAAACAGGCTCTTCGGCTCACCAAGTCCACCTCACCCAGCCAACACCGCGTACTTGAAGACGATCCTACATAGTAACGACAATTTTTTACACTTTTACCAAAGCCAATTAATCTACAAAACCTGTATGTTTCTCGAGTGTGGGAGGAAACAGGAGCACCTGGAGAAAACCCACGCGGTCACAGGGAGAATGTACAATCTCCATACAGACATCGGTAGATTGACAACAGGTGCAGGAGTAGGCCCTTCGAACCAGCACCCCTATTCAGTGTGATCATAGCTGATCATCCCCAATCAGTACCCCGTTCCTGCCTTCTCCCCATATCCCCTGACTCCGCTATCTTTAAGAGCCTATCTAGCTCTCTGTTGCAAGTATCCAGAGAACCAGCCTCCACAGCATCCGTAGTCAGGATTGAACCCAGGTCTCTGGCGCTGTTAGAGAGCAACTTTACTGCTGCACCACTGTAACAATACCAGTGCGAACAGCCCTGAATTACAAACCCATGACTATTTCAAGCACATCACATGCAGGTCATGAGCGATTTGATGCCCTTGTGCAATTGACACTGGAGAACTAAAATAGCCACTGTGCATGGCACCACGTTAGATAAAGCTTTTTCAAATTCATCCGACAGTCAAGGTGTATCAGAAGTAAAAGTTGTTCCTAAATATTCATATTAGATCAGACTGAAGTGGAGGAACATGCCTACATGTAATTTGAATTGGTCATCTATATTCACTGAATCTGTTCTGCCCAGCCCCTGGAAACAGTCCCAACATGCCCACACCAGCCAACATGTCCCAGCTACACTAGTCCCACTTGCCTGCGCTTGGTCTATATCCCTCCAACCTGTCATATACGTGTACCTGTCTAATTGTTTCTTAAACAGTGGGATAGTCCCAGCCTCAACTACCTCCTCTGGCAGCTTGTTCCATACCCCCACCACCCTTTTGGTAAAAAGGTTACCCCTCGGATTCCTATTAAATCTTTTCCCTTTCAACTTGAACCTGCAGTATGTCCTCTGGTCTTCAATTCCCCTACTCTGGGCAAGAGACTCTGTGCATCTACCCGATCTATTCCTCTCATGATTTTGTACACCTCTGTAAGATCACCCCTCATCCTCCTGCGTCCATGGAATAGAGACCCAGCCTGCTTAACCTCTCCCTATAACGCACACCCTCTAGTCCTGGTAACATCCTCATAACTCTTTCTGAACCCTTTTAAGCTTGACAATATCTTTCCTATAACTATGGTTCCCGGAACTGAATACAATATTCTAAATGTGGTCTCACCAACATCTTATACAACTGCAACATGACCTCCCAACTTCTATACTCAATACTCTGACTGATGAAGGCCAAAAGCCTTTTTGACCACCTTAACTACCTGCGACTCAACCTTCCAGGAACCATGCACTTGTACTCCTAGATCCCTCTGGTCTACAACACCACCCAGAGGCCGACCATCTACTGTGTAGGTCTTGCCCTTGTTCGACATCCCAAAATGCAACACCTCACATTCTCGGTGGTAAATTCCATCAACCATTCCTCCACCCACCTGGCCAAACGATCCAGATCTTGCTGCAATCTTTCACAACCATCTTCACTATCTGCAAAACCACCCACTTCTGTATCATCAGCAAACTTGCTAATCTTGCCGTGTATGTTCTCATCCAAATCATTGATGTAGATGACAAACAGTAATGGAACCAGCACCTAACCCTGAGGCACACCACTCGTCACAGGCCTCCAGTCTGAGAAGCAACCTTCCACCATTTTCCTCTGCTTCCTTCCATGGAGCCAATTTGCTATCCATTCAGCTATTTCTCCTTGGATCCCATGCAATCTAACCTTCCAGAACAGCCTACCATGCAGAACCTTGTTGAACGCCTTACTGAAGTACATGTACACAACATCTACAGCTCTGTCCTCATCAACCTTTTTGGTCATGTCTTCAAAGAAATCAATCATATTTGTGAGACACGACCTCCCATGTACAAAAACCATGCTGACTACCCCTAATCAGCCGTTGCCCGTCCAAATGCCTGTATTACCTATCCCTCAGAATACTTCCCCAAGTAGTAACTTTCCAACTACAGATGTTAAGCTCACTGGCCTATAGTTCCCAGCATTTTCCCTGTAGCCCTTCTTGAAAGGAAACACAACATTTGCCACCCTCCAGTCTTTCGGCAGCTCTCCTATAACCATATAACCATATAACAATTACAGCACGGAAACAGGCCATCTCGGCCCTTCAAGTCCGTGCCGAACAACTTTTTTCCCTTAGTCCCACCTGCCTGCACTCATACCATAACCCTCCATACCCTTCTCATCCATATGCCTATCCAATTTATTTTTAAATGATACCAACGAACCTGCCGCCACCACTTCCACTGGAAGCTCATTCCACACCGCTACCACTCTCTGAGTAAAGAAGTTCCCCCTCATGTTACCCCTAAACCTCTGTCCCTTAATTCTAAAGTCATGTCCTCTTGTTTGAATCTTCCCTATTCTCAAAGGGAAAAGCTTGTCCACATTAACTCTGTCTATCCCTCTCATCATTTTAAAGACCTCTATCAAGTCACCCCTTAACCTTCTGCGCTCCAGAGAATAAAGACCTAACTTATTCAACCTATCTCTGTAACTTAGCTGTTGAAACCCAGGCAACATTCTAGTAAATCTCCTCTGTACCCTTTCTATTTTGTTGACATCCTTCCTATAATTGGGCGACCAAAATTGTACACCATACTCCAGATTTGGTCTCACCAACGTCTTGTACAATTTTAACATTACATCCCAGCTTCTATACTCAATGCTCTGATTTATAAAGGCTAGCATACCAAAAGCTTTCTTTACCACCCTATCTATATGAGATTCTACCTTCAAGGAACTATGCACGGTTATTCCCAGATCCCTCTGTTCAACTGTATTCTTCAATTCCCTACCGTTTACCATGTACGTCCTATTTTGATTTGTCCTGCCAAGGTGTAGCACCTCACATTTATCAGCATTAAACTCCATCTGCCATCTTTCAGCCCATTTTTCCAACTGGCCTAAATCACTCTGTAGACTTTGGAAATCCTCTTCATTATCCACAACACCCCCTATCTTGGTATCATCTGCATACTTACTAATCCAATTTACCACCCCTTCATCCAGATCATTGATGTACATGACAAACAACAAAGGACCCAACACAGATCCCTGAGGCACCCCACTAGTCACCTGCCTCCAACCCTTGAGGACGACTCGTAAATTTTAAACAGAGCCCTGCAATTTCCTCTCTAGTTTCCCGCAATGTCCTTGTATATATCTGATCAGGCCCTGCAGATTTGTCTACCTTCAGTCCTTCTTCAACGGTAACACTGACTGCTCTCAAGACACTTCCATTGACTGCCCAAGTTCCTTCATCCTATTGTCTTTCTCCTCGGTAAATACAGAGGAGAAATACTAATTGAGGACCTTACTCATCTCCTGTGGCTCCACACAGAGGTGACTGCTTTGATTCCTGAGAGGTCCCACACTCTCTCTAGTTACCCTTGTCCTCCTTATGTATTTTGGGATTGTCCTTAATGCTACCCGCCAGAACTGTCCCCTCTCCCCTTTTAGCCCTTCTCCTTTTTCAGTGTACTCCTTAGTTCGTGAAACACCACTAGGGATGCACTTGATCACAGCTGCCCGTACGTGTCCCATGCATCCTTCTTGTTTTTGACCAATGCCTCAATTTCCCTCGTCAGCCAAGGTTCCTTACGTTTTCCTGCTTTGCCCTTCATTCTAACCAGGATGCACATATCCTGAGCTTTCCTCAGTGCACTTTTATAAACATTCATTTGGCCGATGTTCCATTCCCCTCAAATAACCTGCTCCAGGAACTTGAGTGAGACTTTCTCTCATACCCTCAAAGTTGGCATTACCCCAGTTGAGCATTTTAACATGTGGATCCTCTCCGTCCCTATCCATAACATCTTAAACCTAATCGATCTGTCACTAGTCCCAAATGGCTCCTCCACACACACTTCATGAACTTACCCTTCCCAATTTCCCGATACTAGATCCAACGTTGCCCTCTCACGTGTGGTGGGCTCTACATACTGTTGTAGAAAACTCTTCTGAACACTTTTGAGGAATTGCCTCCCATTTAAACCCTTCACACTATGATTTTCCCAGTCTATATTGGGAAAGTTAAAGTCCCCTACTACAACAACCTTATTTCACCTGCAGCTGTCTGCAATCTCCTGGCACATTTGTTCTTCCAATTCCTGTTGACTATTCGGGTGTCTGTAGTACACCCCCAATAAGGAGATCATCCCTTTCTTGTTCATCAGTTCCACCCATATAGCCTCATTAGACGAACCATCTATAATGTCATCTCTGATCACGCCCGTGACATCCTCCATCACCGACAATTCAACCCCCCCCCCCCCCCCATCCTCTTTTTACCTCACCCCTTGTGATGAGCAGAATGTCACCATTTTCCTGCTAATCGGGTAAATGATAACTCTTGCTGCTAGTGTTCAGTATTTCACATAGGTCTACCAGCAGTTCACCACAGAAGTGCCAGCAAGTTCAGAATACTCGGCACACACGCATAATTGTAGTGGATCCAAAATCCGTTGGTGGATTTTGCTGGGAAAACTGCTCAAGTAACCTGGCAGGGATTTCTCTGGCGTTGATTCCAAGGGAGAATAGTTGCCAGGATTATTATTGCCTTTAATCATGCTTCAATCATTTGGGTTTATTTGAATGTGTTTTTAGGTGCAATTTTAACATTGATTAACCTTGCTTAACATGTCTTGGTCCTGGATCACTTTTGCATGTTTCTGAATGTCAGAAACTTCCACACTCCGAGAAACGCACCTGCAGTTGTTCATTCTAAACATTCATGGCAGTATGTTACACTCTGCTTCCAATATTCACTTGTGTTGATTGCAAGGAAAGTACTGCTAACTTACAGCACAACCAACAAGTGATGCACTTTCAGGTAAGATAAGACTTCAACAATCTTCAAACATTTTCTTGTCCGCCAGTTTTGAGAGAAATTGAAAGACACAGCATGGAAATGGACGTTCAGCCCACATCGACCATCGATAACCCACTCACACTAGTTCTATGTTATTCCACTTATGCATTCACTCCCCACACACCAGAGGCAATTTATAAAGGCCAATTAACTTACAAATCTGCATGTCTTTGGAATGTGGGAGGAAATTGGAGCACATATATGAAAATTGGACAGTCAGAGGGAGAACATGCAAACTCCACACAGACAACAACCGACAGGATCAAACCCGATTCTTTAGTGCTTTAAGACTGCAGTTCTACCAGCTGTGCCATGGTTTAAAAGGACGATATTATCCTGCGACTGAGTAATGCAGCACGGAAACAGGTCCTTTGGCCCAACTCATCTGTGCCAACCAAGATGACCCATCTAAGCTAGTTTCATTTGCTTGTGTTTTCCTCATACCTCCAAACCCTCCCGAGCCATGTACCTGTCCAAGTGACTTTTAAATGTTGCTATCGTACCCATCTCAACTACTTCCTCTGGCAACTCCCTCCATATATCTCTCAGCCTCTATGAGTGAAAATGTTTCTCCTCATGTTCCTATTAAATCGTAACGCTCCCACCTTAAACCTATGACCTCTGGTTCTTCAATCCCCCTCCCTGGCCTTTCTATTAATTTAGTAATTTAGCATGTAGTATACATAAATATAATTTATGGAGTTGCTAGTTGTTGTCCACCAGGCCAGGAGATATCACGTTTTAAAGGCCTTCTGCTGTGTTAGTGTTTTGATCTTATGCAGACACTATTTTGGTTCATAGATTTATGTCATAGGAGTAGAAGTAGGCCTTTTGGCCCATTGAGTCTGCTCCACCATTCAATCATGGCTGATCTACCTTTCCCTCTCAATCCCATTCACCCGACTTCTCCCCATAACCATTGACACCAGTACTAATCAGGAATCTGTCAATCTCCGCCTTAAAAATATCCAATGACTTGACCTCCACAGCCATCTGTGGCAATAAATACCACAGATTCACCACCTTCTGACAACATTAATTCCTCCTTATCTCCTTTCTGAAGATGCATCCTTTTATTCTGAGTCTTGTCCCTCTGATCCTAGACTCTCCCACTAGTTCATTATTGTAGGGCCGAGTTGACAGACATCTGCACTCAGCATTCTTGAACAAAAGCATCCCTGAAGGATAAAACTCTACCTTCTTTTATATGTTAAGATATTAGCAGCTCCTGCCTGTTCCCATTAAGTTGACAACTTAAAAACGTGGACAAGCCTGTAGTTTCACAAGACCTTTCACTGAGCAAATAGTTGGTTCTTTTCAGCAAGTTCTCAATGGAGTTTGCAGTTGTCATTTGCGAATGTCGGCCTTTTTATGTTATTTATTTGAATTCCGGGCCAGTGTTGTAAAGGTTTCAAAACATGCATTTTCTATTGTCTTACTCCATCTATACTTCATGCTGCCTCAGGAAACCAGCCAACATAATCAAGCACCACATCATACCCAGGTCATTCTGTCTTCTCCCCTCTCCTGTCAGCAGCAAGATATAAACACCTGAAAGCATGTACAAGATTTAGTTTAGTTTAGAGATAGAGCATTGAAACTGGCCCTTCAGCCCCAGTATGCAGTGAGTGGATGAGTAGGTATGGTAACATCGAACTAGTGTGAATGGGTGATCACTATGTGTGATCACTAGTGTAAATGGTGATCACTAGTGTGAATGGGTTAAAACAAATGTAGGTCCCTTGCAGTCAGAAACAGGTGAGTTGATCATGGGGAACAAGGATATGGCGGACCAATTGAATAACTACTTTGGTTCCGTCTTCACTAACGAAGACATAAATAATCTGCCGGAAATAGCAGGGGACCGCAGGTCAAAGGAGTACTTGAGTGAAATCCAGGTTAGTCGGGAAGTGGTGTTGGGTAAATTGAATGGATTAAAGGCCGATAAATCCCCAGGGCCAGATAGGCTGCATCCCAGAGTACTTAAGGAAGTAGCTCCGGAAATAGTGGATGCATTAGTGATAATCTTTCAAAACTCTTTAGATTCTGGAGTAGTTCCTGAGGATTGGCGGGTAGCAAACGTAACCCCTCTTTTTAAGAAGGGGGGGAGAGAGAAAACGGGGAATTACAGACCAGTTAGTCTAACATCGGTAGTGGGGAAACTGCTAGAGTCAGTTATTAAAGATGGGATAGCAGCACATTTGGAAAGTGGTGAAATCATTGGACAAAGTCAGCATGGATTTACGAAAGGTAAATCATGTCTGACGAATCTTGTGGAATTTTTCGAGGATGTAACTAGTAACGTGGATGTGGGAGAACCAGTGGATGTGGTGTATCTGGACTTCCAGAAGGCTTTTGACAAGGTCCCACGTAAGCGATTAGTATATAAACTTAAAGCATATGGCATTGGGGGTTTAGTATTGATGTGGATAGAGAACTGGCTGGCAAACAGGAAGCAAAGAGTAGGAGTAAACGGGTCGTTTTCACAATGGCAGGCAGTGACTAGTGGGGTACCGCAAGGCTCAGTGCTGGGACCCCAGCTATTTACAATATACATAAATGATCTGGATGAGGGAATTGAAGGCAATATCTCCAAGTTTGCGGATGACACTAAGCTGGGGGGCAGTGTTAGCTGTGAGGAGGATGCTAGGAGAATGCAAGGTGACTTGGATAGGCTGGGTGAGTGGGCAAATGTTTGGCAGATGCAGTATAATGTGGAAAAATGTGAGGTTATCCACTTTGGTGGCAAAAATAGGAAAACTGACTACTATCTAAATGGTGGCCGATTAGGAAAATGGGAGATGCAGCGCGACCTGGGTGTCATGGTACACCAGTCATTGAAAGTAGGCATGCAGGTACAGCAGGCAGTGAAGAAAGCCAATGGTATGTTAGCTTTCATAGCAAAAGGATTTGAGTATAGGAGCAGGGAGGTTCTACTTCAGTTGTATAGGGTCTTGGTGAGACCACACCTGGAGTATTGCGTACAGTTCTGGTCTCCAAATCTGAGGAAGGACATTAGTGCCATAGAGGGAGTGCAGCAAAGGTTCACCAGACTGATTCCTGGGATGTCAGGACTGTCTTATGAACAAAGACTGCATAGACTCGGTTTATACTCTCTAGAATTTAGGAGATTGAGAGGGGATCTTATAGAAACTTACAAGATTCTTAAGGGGTTGGACAGGCTAGATGCAGGAAGATTGTTCCCGATGTTGGGGAGGTCCAGGACAAGGGGGTCACAGCTTAAGGATAAGGGGGAAATCCTTTAGGACTGAGATGAGAAGGAATTTTTCCACACAGAGAGTGGTGGGTCTCTGGAACTCTCTGCCACAGAGGGTAGTTGAGGCCAGTTCATTGGCTATATTTAAGAGGGAGTTAGATGTGGCCCTTGTGGCTAAGGGGATCAGAGGGTATGGAAAGAAGGCAGGTACGGGATACTGAGTTGGATGATCAGCCATGATCATATTGAATGGCGGTGCAGGCTCGAAGGGCCGAATGGCCTACTCCTGCACCTAATTTCTATGTTTCTATGTTTCTATCACTGCAACCATCAATCACCTGTTCACACTAGTCCTGCTGTTCCACTTTCACATTCATTCCCTACCCACTAGGGGCAATTTACAGAGGAAAATGAACCTACAGATCCACACGTCTTTGGCATGTGGGAGGAAACAGAGCATTCGGAGGAAACCAACGCAGTCACAGGGAGAACATTAAGAATTTAATGTTAATAGAAGAACAGCATTTTCCCCTTTGTTATCAGGCTATTGACTCTCCAACCCACCCAGTTGGGGCTTTGCACTGTTTTCTTTTACGTGCACATTCCCAGTAGCTGTAATACTCCATACTATAATCTATTTTCATTCTTGCACTACCTTATGCTCACACGTTCGGTATGATTTGCCTGGTTAACACGTGAAACAAAGTTTTTCACTGTATCTTGGTTGCAATAGCATCTACCCACAATATCACAAAAGGATTGAAAGAACCAGGTGAAGTTCGAGAAGAAATGGAAAAGGTGAAGAAATACCCATGCATTAATTTACTACGTTAATTATGTTTATATTCTGCTAATGATTACATTTAAACAGAATGCTTCTGTATTTTCTACAAGAAATACAGTTAAACAGAAAAATCCTCAGAAGGTGCTGACTATGCAAGGATTAGTGAGCGAGGAATTAAATTCCAGGATTAATGAAGGACTCACTGAAACAAGCAGATGAAAGTGACCTCAGGTCATAAGTTATCATTGAGGGGCAGAGAGAATATGGATGTGAGCAAGCACATAGATAGCAAGAATGTAGAAGCAAGGTATTGCAGATGCTGGTTTACACAAATGGAACTCAGAGGTCAGTCTGAACAAGGATCCCGACTCAAAGTGTCTCATATTTGTGTTCTACAGAGATACTGCCTGACCACTAAGTTACTCCAGCATTTTGTGTGCTGAAGACAAACAGGAGAGGGCTCCAGAAAGTTGAATTATTAGCGGAAGGTCCAAAATGTGTAAGGGACTGTTGCCGAGAGTGCTGCAGTACAGAATTACAAGTAAAGAGTCAAAAGATTAGCCAAATAATGCAAACAGCTAAAAGACAACAACAGTACTACTGAACTTGGCAGATAACATGTAGAAGAATGAAAGAAGAATATGTTATTACTTCAGGTTCACTTATGAAAAATTTATCACAAACTAAATGCCAAATTGGGCTGAATCAGCACGACTCCTTGCACTAGATACTCGCTCTACTCAGAGGTTTCAAGTATTTGGATCACTGAACCCTGGCGAACTTTGATAAGTTATTAAAGAGCATAATCTAGCAGAACCAATAAAATACAGAAGAGGACAGAGAAGTGAAATAGGCGTCTAAGTAATTTATATTCTTAATCTATGACGTAATTTGGTATTCCCAAACAACATTCTGCTCTTTACCAAAGGCTGAGTGGCTGCAATTAAAGTGAAGACAAGGCTTTCTCTGTTGATTTCAGTAGAAAACAACAGTTGATTTAAGTTGCCAAGAAACAGGATTGTTTTAGAATTTTTTAAAAATTATTTATGATTATGTGTTTAATGCATGTTAATTCTTCTAGGGACTGCACAGTGGCACAACTGGTACGATGCCAGAGACCTAGGTTCAATCCTGACCTCAGTTGTTGTCTGTGTGGAGTTTGCATGGTTTCCCTGCAAACGCATGGGTTACCTCCAGGTGCTCCGGTTTTCGTCTCATATCCCAAAGATGCGCGGATTTGTAGGTTAATTGACTCTAGTGTGTTGGAAGTGGATGTAAAAGTAGGACAATATAGAATGTGTGTGAAAGGGTGATTGATGGCCAGTGTGGTCTCGGCGGGCTGAAGGGCCTAGTTCCAATCTGTGTCTTTGAATAGATTAAAAAAACAAGTTCATATTTAATAGCATCCTTGATGTATTATGGAATACTTTTGAATGTTTGTGAATCATAAGGATGTATTTTTCTTCTCTTTATCAAAGCACATTAGCCTGCATTCAAAGTTTTGAATTGTAATATATTTTCAGCACACATTCTCAAACTGGTTGTTTATTGCCAAATACTTAAAATCAATGGAATATTCAGAATGTAATAGTGAACTTTTCTGAACAATGGGCTGCCATTACTTGAATTAGATTCAGATTTAGATTCACATTTATTGGCTCATGCACCAATTAAGGTACAGTGATATTTGAGTAACCATGTAGCCATACAATTAAAAGAACACAACGCAATTAAAAAGAATGATAGAATTTAACATAAACATCCACCACAGTGATCACTGTGATGGAAGGCAATAAAGTTCAGTCAGTCTTCCTCCTTTTGCTCACCCGTGTTTGGGGCTTTGACCCTCCGCAGTCACCGCTATGGACAGCCCAATGTACAAGCCCTCTCGTCAGGATGATCGAAGCTCCGACGTCGGATGGAACCCACTCTGCGGCTTGGAGTTCCCGAATCGGCCACTTTCTTAGCGGAGACTGTGGCTTCTCGATGTTATAGGCCACAGGCCGGTGGTCGGAGCTCTTCTCCGGTGATTCCCGGCAAGGGATCCCTGGCTCCCGTTTGGTAGAGTCCACTCCACGCCTGTTGCTACAAGCTCTGCAGACCTGCAGATGTTAAAGTCAGCAGGCCGGCGGTCAGTGCCTTTCTTCTGGCTCCAGGCAAGGAATCCCTTGCTCCGCGATGTTCAAGTCCACGCCGTGCCTGCTGCTGAAGCTCTGGGCCGGTCTCTGGCAAAGGTCGCACCAATCCAAGTTGTTAGACCGCAAGGGAGGGCGAAAATGCGACTCAGAGAAAAGTCGTATCTCCGCCGAGGTAAGTGACTGGAAACGGTTTCCCACTCCCCCCCACCACCAGCTCCACATAAAAACATACCGAGAGACATTAACACTTACATTTAGACATACTAAAAAAACAATTAAATCGAAATGACTAAAAAACTGCTGGGAATACCTGAAGCTTCACCATCTCTCCTGGCATTGAACATGTCCAGGTACTTTATTTGTGATTTGGAAAGGACCAGATGTTCTATTCAATCCTATCCATTACCTGAATGTGAAATGGTTTGGTTTAGTTTAGTTATCGCCATGCAATATTTATGCACCCTTTAACTTGCACATGATCATCTCCTACTTCCCTAGTCAAGTTTGAGGTTAGCAGATGACAAAATTGTTCAAAGAAGTGAACTATTACAACTGTGATGTGTTGAAAATGATGCCCTCGTCAGAAAACCTCTCCTGCTATAATTGACCATGCAATAAGGCTTTGATGACACTGTACGTGCAGTTGTGCCGTGACTATGTAACTTTGGTGGTGAAGCCTAACCGTGATGGGTTTGTGTCCAAATAATCCTCAGGGTTTTAGTTGTCACAATAAAAAGCAATCACTTGATTTATTTTCTCAAGAACAATTACGTTACCCAAGATAACTTGATATCCTCAAGCAGGTTTGTCATCCAAGCCAATTTAATGATGCAGTGCAATTAGAACGATGCTGTCTTATAGATCTACTTTACATTAATGTCACTTCTTTGAGTGCCTCTTAAAAATAGTTGTTCAGAGTTGATACCTGACCAGAATAATATGCACACCATTTTCATTGATTAATTTCACAATTATAATTGGTCAAACCCATCAAGTTTTACTAGTGGGATGTCATGATTCATCCTAACTCATCTGATTTGTTTCTCTGAAATTCTGGCTGCAGAAATATTGCGGACCCATATGGAATGTATTGTACTCTCCATGGCACTGACCAGGGTGGTATAAGTAATGCTAGCAATAAAAAACATTATTGCAATTGAACAATAGAAAGTCATAAATAGATGGAAGACAAAAAGCGTACGGCACAGTCGCAGGGTCTGAGACACAGGTTTGATCCTGAGTGTGGGTACTGTCTGAACAGAGTTTGTACATTCTCCGTGTGACCGCGTAGGTTTTCTCCGGATGCTCCGGCTTCCTCCCACCCTTCAAAGGCAGGTTAATTGGCTTTGGAAAAAAATTGTTAATTGTCCCTGGAGTGTAGGATTGGCTAGCGTATGGGGATTGCTGGGCAGCAGGAACTCAATGGACTGAAGGGCTTGTTTCTGTACTGTATCACTAAAATAAACTATACATTAACGAGGGTAGTATAAGATATACTAGCAATCCCAAACATTACTATTATTGAACAATAAAGTCATAAATAGATGCAAAACAAAAGCCCTTCGGCCCATTGAGTCCAGAACAACCATTGCCATTCATTTACAGTAATCCTATATTAATCCCATTTTCTATTCTCCCCACAATCACATCAGCTCCCCCCAGATTCTACCATCCACCACCCACTAAGGGCAATTTACAATAGCCACCTGTACGTTCTTAGCATGTGGGAGGAAACCAGAGCACCTGGGCGAAAACCATGTGGTCACATGAAGTACATGCAAACTCCACAGTGACAGCACCCAAGGTCAACAATGAATCCAGGTCACTGGAGCTATGAGCAGCAGTAGTTTTTACCATACCACTATGCCGACAGACATCAGAAATTAATTCTATTTGTCTACCAGTACCAATGTAAATATAGAACGCATTCTATAAAACATAACAGTCATTGTTTTTACTTCAGATGAGCAAAGTTCCAAATAATGAAACTGGCAATAGACACAAAATGTTGGAGTAACTTAGCAGGTTAGGCACTACCTTACCGTTGAGTTACTCCAGCATGTTGTATCTATCCTCGGTGTAAACCAGCATCTGCAGTTCCTTCCTACACAATAAAACCGACAAACCTGAAATTGAGCATGGCACAAGAATTGCTCACAGGATGATTACTGATATCACTTATTCTCCAAGCTGATGGAAGGTTAGTCTCTGTGGATTCACTCAGCCTTTCCAGCTCCCTAACCAAGCATAGGTTTGAACTGCAATAAAAAGGAGCTGCAGATGCTGGCTTATACCAAAGATGGACACAAAATGTTGGAGTAACTCAGAAGGTCAGGCAGCATCTCTGGAGAAAATGAATAGGTGAATTTTCGGGTTGGGACCTGAAGGTGGTCTGAAGATGGGTCCCCACCAGAAATGTCAGCTATCCATTTTCTCCAGAGGTTTGAACTGGGTGCAGCTGATGTGAATGGATTGTGCCCTAACCACCCTCAGAGGTGGTTTCCAGCACAAATTGGAACCTAGCGCAGCAATGTTTGCCCTCTTTGCGGTCTACTGCTGACTCCAAGGTTTGATGCTGAAGATGATCTTGCCATAGAGGGAGTACAGAGAAGGTTCACCAGACTGATTCCTGGGATGTCAGGACTTTCATATGAAGAAAGACAGGATAGACTCGGCTTGTACTCGCTAGAATTTAAAAGATTGAGGGGAGATCTTATAGAAACTTACAAAATTCTTAAGGGGTTGGACAGGCTAGATGCAGGAAGATTGTTCCCGATGTTGGGGAAGTCCAGGACAAGGGGTCACAGTTTAAGGATAAGGGGGAAATCTTTTAGGACAGAGATGAGAAAAACATTTTTCACACAGAGAGTGGTGAATCTGTGGAACTCTCTGCCGCAGAAGGTAGTTGAGGCCAGTTCATTGGCTATACTTAAGAGGGAGCTAGATGTGGCCCTTGTGGCTAAAGGGACCAGGGGGTATGGAGAGAAGGCAGGTACAGGATACTGAGTTGGATGATCAGCCATGATCATATTGAATGGCGGTGCAAGCTTGAAGGGCCGAATGGCCTACTCCTGCACCTATTTTCTATGTTTCTATGGTCAAAATATCAGATGTATCATCGCAAATTATTTAAATCAATGTTCAGCATTCCACAATTCATCGGCGAACGCAACTGAAAGTGATGTCTAAACAATACCTCAACACAGTATCAGCACTATTAGTATTTAACGCGCATAAGGTATGAACATTTTGGAATAAAAGAATAATGACTGGAGAAAATAAATCCGCTTTCTTTTTGAACGCCTCTCTGTGGTCGCAATATATTTTGTACACTCAACCATGCATTTTGTTTTAGGATGTAGTTTTTCCAATTATGTGGTCGTTATACAGACGCCGCATTTCACATTTGCCTGCGGATACACATGAGATGTTTGTCGGTAACATGACTGGGACATCTCAGGGGAGGAAAGGAAGGAAGGAATCTGGAACAGTGAAAACACAGGCAGCAACATATGGCTTGGAATTTGCAATGGGTGACATTACCAATTCGATTGCTGTTAGTGATCGGACCAATAACTGATGCTGTTGCCAGCAGTTTTAACAAATGAAAATACCTTATTTTGCCGGGCACTGATAACGATTGAGAAAAAAACCCTCTAAATTTGACATGTCCTTTTTTTGTGACGCTGTCCCCTCTAACCCATTCCAAGATGTTATTGCGTTATGGTGGAGGTCTGACCCCCCAGGTCCCACATAAAATAGATCTGCAACATGACCAAACCAAGCCGGCAGCAGTTCACAGTCCGTCTCCAGTCAGTTTAGTGAGAGATTCCTTAATGACTGTGACTCAAGAGGCCCTTCTGGTCATTTAACTCTCAGAGAAGCAATACCAACACTTTCCGTATTCAAAAGGAAATGTGCTGAGTTTCATGCATTATTGTCTGTAAATTCATCTGCAATAGCATTAATTATGCATAGTGGCTACAAGAACATATTCAATTCCACTTTCAAAATTCAATTCACTGAATCGAGTTGAATGAATTTTGGAAACAGAATACAATGCTTGGAATTTAGTATTTAGTGACTTTTGTGCTACGACCCAAGATTGTTTTTTTTCTATACACTTGCTTTCAGCTAGATAGTAATCATACAGGCTTTGCAATTTTGAATCCTGCTTTTACTTCTGATTCAGATAAGAAGTTTGCCATCAGTACCGCTCTGAATTGTAACATCAAAATACATGCAGGATTTTAATGTTATTTTGGTTTTATTCACTGCTGTGCTTAGCTTCCTTTGCCTCCAGAGAAAATCCACTTATCCAATAATAGAATTCCTAAATAAATTGCCATAAGGATAATTTTACATAAATTGTTCACATATTTCAGAATGCTGAATACAAAGCCATCTGCTTTTAAACCAGTGGATGCAATTAGAAATCTCTCCACTTTGCATTTCAATCAGCCATCTGCCTTGCCACTTGGACAACACCTACGGATTTGGAGGAAAGTACAACACCATTTCAAAGGGAACAAGAGCAAGAGTTATAACGTTCTTCAATTATTTGCCCTGACTCATCAGTCAGCACAAAGCAGCAAAACAGAACATACAATCCTACCTGAATGTCCCAATGAACACTTGGCCAAGCGCAAGGTCTTTAGTCTGGTTATTGTATCCATAGAAGATGTCCCTGAACAAAGTCTGATTCAGAGAAATGTTGGCCTCAGCACAGTCTGAGCCACTGGTGCAGGATTCAGAAACTAGCTGGCACATCCGTCCATCTGAAACCAGTTTGTATTCTTCAATGCAACTGGAAAAAAAAACCAAGTTGGTTGACAATGAAACGAGCAGACACATAATTTCACCTTCACTTAAAACTGCAAATCACACAATCAAAAAAGATTGTGTTAATACCAAACACAATCATCTGGGAGAATGATCGTGTTTGGAATTATCTGGGGGAAATGAGGGAAATCAGGGATTAGGAGGTATTAGAAAAGAAAAACAAATTAGATGGGGTGTAACACACTATTTTCATTTCAGTTATCACAATAATTATGTAAGGAGTGGAAGTTCCATACAATGGAATTCAGAGAATGATAAACTATATACCCTGTGTGACATGAGTTATCAATGATGATGCAATGATACTTTGCTGCGACATGTCCAATGTTGAACAGTCATCAACTTGAAACATTAATGTTGTTTATTTTCCCTCGAATGCAGTCTGACTTGCGAAGAGTTTTCAGCATTGAGTCAGTGTCATAAGTGCACAGAAACAGGACCTTCCTCACAACTTGTCATGGCTACCAAGATGCCCCATGCCGACCAAGATTTTTTTTGTTTTATTTTCAGATTTCTTAGATCTGTCTTTGCTACATCAATCATTGAACATATCCAAATACAAACATGCTTCAGTTCCTTAACTTCCCAATCATATGAGTGGTAGAGTGGTGAAGTTAGTAGAGCTGCTGCCTTACAGCGCCGAAGACCCAGGTTCGATCCTGACCTTGGGTGGTGTGTTTATGTGGAGCTTGCTTGTTCTCCCTGTGACTGCGTGGGTTTGCTCAGTGTGCTCTGGTTTCTTCCAACATCCGAAAGACTATGGTTTTGTAGAATAATTGACCTCTGCAAATTGTCCCTGGTGTATCGGGAGTGGATGAGAAAGTGGGATAACATTATACTTATGTAAATGCTTGATCAATTGATCAGTATGATCTTGGTGGGACGAAGGGCCTGTTTTCATGGTATTTCTTACAATTCGTCAATTTCAATCAATGTCTAAAAAAGTTCAGGTTTTCCAACAACATAAAGCAAGGCATTTGTGAAATATTTGGTCAAATCTCTTGCATTTTTCTATTCTATTACCATAACAGCAACAATAAGTCATAAGCATATGAAACAGTTAAAAATGCATTGTCTTATGCAGAACATGTATATAATAAGATTAAGTAGGAGAAAAACTCATGCTCAGATTTTTGTTTTTGTTCCTTGATTGGTCAATAAATAATGACATTCCTACGCCTCTTTAAAGATAGCACCAACTTAATTAGCACTGAATGCAAGAAATATGAAAAGTCACAAATAATTAAAACACAAAATAGCTTCTTAAGTTTTTCATCGTTTTAATTAGTCCTTTTAAAAATATCAAATGTAAAACCTCATGCTTATCTGCGGAATAAATCAGGAACTGCTGTTGCAGTAATTGTTTGCGGGGACCGTGATGAATCCTGTGAACTTCTTCACAGTCCGAATAAAGCTAGAAATGCCAAAGAAATGTTGCAAAAAGCATACTGTAACCATACATGCATTATGTTATGATTACTGATAAGAGAATATTAACCTGAAACACAACCTATTTTCTTGTTACCAATCGGTTGAGTATTTCCAGTATATATTTTTTCTGATTTCCGGCACTGCTTTTATATTTGGAAGACATGCATCATTCACCTATAGCCAACAGCTAAACATTTTATTTAGTTTTAGGTATCTGTTTACAGGAGCTAAAACTTAATACTTTAAAACATGGGGGCTCCAAATGTGAAATCAGAATTTGGTGACCACACCACCTCCCTCTTTTACTCTACATAACTTCCAGTTCTGTGGGTAACTAACTTCATTACTATTTAGCATGCAATAACAGAAGTCTTCAATACTCAGAAAAGGCTGAATTTTATTACCCCCTAAGTTAAATGTTTTCAGAATTGATCACAGACTTAAGCACACATTAACCCCAGCTTTTGTGTGAAAGATTGAGAATAGAGGGGGATTTTCCCCTTAACATGCTTTGATTTCATATTCACAGTTAACAGATTAACTGCAACTTACAATGTAGTTTGCAAACATCGACCATCAAATTACAACGTTTTCAGCTGTATCCATGATACACTTGAGCCCCATGGTGCCCACCTTTCAGAGAAGGCTTCCAACCTCTCCATGAACACCATGTACTCCCTCTCCAGGGACACCCCGGCATGGACGTAAGCCCAGAAAAGGGGCATGCACCCGATTCAGGTGGAACCCTCAATTGCCTGGACCCGTGAATGGCCATTTTGACAAAGCTCAGTAGCAAACCAACAGGGAGATTGCCCCCACTCCCCTCCGTATCGGGTGAGAGCAGAGGGTCATGGGGAACTGGCACGGAACTGGGGTTGAGACCAGTATTGATCAACTGTGTGTGTCAGTGTTTCTGTGGCTGTCTGTTTGTGGGACTATCTGTGTGTGGGACTACCTGTCTGTCTGTGTGTGTGTGTGTGTGCGCGCGTCTGTGTGTGTGTCTATCTGCATGTGTGGATCTGTGCCTTTCTGTGTGTGTGGGACTGACTGTCTGCCTGTGTGTGTGTCTGTGTCTGTCTGTGTGCGCACACAAGCGCGAGCATACTGAAATCCCAAAGGACCAGAGAGTCACATGGTTTGCCTCTTTGCTGCAATAACTATTGCTGCAGAAGTCAGGAGCATTCAGCCTGCCACCTTGAACTCTGCACTTATGAAGGTAGGACGGCAGCTAAATCCCTTCCCTCTGCTGAATGGTGGCATGTCCTATTGCATGGTTTAAGCCATTTACTTCACTCAATTTAATGTCTAGGTGCTCTTTTGTGTTGCTGCTTCCAAAAGCTAATTAACTGAACAAAGCTTTCAACAGAACAGGCTGAAGAAGGATTTCGACCCGAAATATTGCCTATTTCCTTCGCTCCATAGATGCTGCCTCACTCGCTGAGTTTCTCCAGCATTTTTGTCTACCTTCAATCTTCCAGCATCTGCAGTTCCTTCTTAAACAGAACTTTATTTCTGTCCCCCTGAATTACTCCAGCATTATCTGTCTATCTTCATAGATGCCAGTAGCTCTAAATTAAAAGCAATGACTGGTTCAAAAGTGCGTCAAATTAATTCTAGCTGAGGACAGCAGTCATGGGGATGACACATGAGCACAATTTTGACATCTGGTGACACACTTAGTTCTTAAAACAATGTTGCTCTTTGATTAGTTTAGTTTAATTCAGAGATACAGCACAGAGACAGGTCCTTGCCTGCAATCCCTGCAAACTATCAATCCCTGCAAACTAACACTATCCTACACACACGAGGTAAAATTGTAAATTATCCCAAGCCAATTAGCCTGCAAACCTGTACGTATTTGGGTTGTGGGAGGAAACCAGAGCACCTGGAGAATACCCATGCAGATCACGGGGAGAACGTACAACTCCGTACAGACAGCACCCATAGTCAGGATTGATCCTGGGTCATTGGGACTATAAGCCAGCAACTCTACCACTGCACCACTGTGCCAAGGGTGGCATGGGTTATGGGGAAAAGGCTGGAGGATGGGGCTGAGAGTGAAAGAAAAATCAGCCATGAACTATTAGCAGAGTAGACCTGGTGGGTTCAATGGCCTAATTCTGCACCTATAATTTATGAACTTATGAAGTTACTCCTACAGATTTATACACAGCTCTCCTTTAAGGAGAAAATGAACCCCTACATCCAAAAATAACATTTCAAAGTCATATCATATGTTAGACTCAGCTTTGAAAAGTACTTTTTAACACTTGCACATGAGCATTGAATTTAATGCAAATGAATTTAAAGAGAGACCTCACCACCATCTGAAATGAGAGATTTGTAGTTTTAAATTCGCGCACACAAGGGAACATCCTCACAACATTCACCTTGTCAAGACCCCTCAGGATCTTACATTTCAATATAGTCCCCTCTAAATTCTAGCAAGTCCAACCATAAACATCGAATTTGCCAATTTGTGGTAACCTCGAACAATTCTCCCCCCTCCCCTTTCTCTCCCCACCCCCATTTCATCCCACTCCCCTTACCTGTGCCCCACCTGGATGCAGCCATTTCTCCCCTCACTCTCCATCTACATTCCTTCCATTGGCTTCACAATTTGCACCAATTCTTTTAACTTGGTCTTTGGCTTTTGTCCAACCATCTGCCAATCAAGACTCCCCTCACTTACATCAACCTATAACACACCAGGCTTTGTCCTGCCCTTCCTCTCTCCTCCAGCTTCCCCCCACCCCACCACAATCAGTCCGAAGTAGAGTCTTGACCTGAAGGTCACCTGAAATATCACCTATCCATGTTCTCCAGAGATACTGCCCGACCTGCTGTGTTAACTTTGTGCCTTTTCTTGTAAACCAACATCTGCAGTTCCTTGTATCTAGTCTCTGTCGCTCATTCCAGGCGTTACTCTAGCAAACCGCCTCTGAATTGTTATCAATGCTTTCCAATACATTCACCCTTAAACAGGTAGATTAACACATCATAGTATTATTAAAATTCCCAAATATACTCTCTACAGCCCTTTATAAAATGTGTGTGAGGCGAGATGAGGGAGCACAGGAAGGCAGTAGAATAAAATGTTGACAGTCAGCATAGACTCAATGGGGCTAAATGGCCTCCTATCCTGAAAGTTAGAAATAAAGAGTGTGCAATTTTCTCCATTGCTTTTAAAGAAATTTCATACCCAAATTAGTGAATGTAGAAAGAAAAAACTGCGGATGCAGGCTTACAAATGAAGACACAGAGTGCTGGAACACCTATTTCTTTATTTCTGTCCTTTGTCCATCTGCCTATCAAATAACCCTCCTCACCTGTGTTAGCCTATTACTTGTTAGGCTTTAACCTGCCCCTCCTCGCTTCCAGCTTTCTTCCCCCCCCCCACCTGCAATCAGTCTGAAGAAGGTTTCCAACCCGAAACACTGCCTTATTCTCCTGAGATGCTGCGTGACCCGTTAAGTTATTCCAGCACTGGGTCTTCAAAATTAGTGCATTGATTAGTTTAGTTTAGTTTATTGTCACATGTGCCAAGGTACAGTGAAAAGCTTTTGTTGCTTGCTATCCAGTCAGCAGAAAGACTGATTACAATCAAATCGTCCACAGATCGTGTCAATGGATGTAGATACTTTGAGAGGCTGCAAGACAAAAATCCCACAGCACAGACAGATCTTCTGATGGGCATGCTTACATTTATACAGTGCCTGTTTCCCAAAGATCATTACAACCAATGTGATATGTGCTTTAGAAGTGGTCAACTTTGTAAGGAAGCCTGTAATCATTTCACACACAGCAAGACAACATAAACAACGTGATAATGATTAGATATTATGCTTTGGCAATGCTGGAGAGAACCAATCTGTCATTCATTAAATAGTGTCACAGAGGCAAAGAGGTACAGAACAGCAATAGATGATTGAAACTGGTTGTGTATTAATCTCATGTTATTCTCCCCACATTCTTGTCAATACTCCCAAGATTCTATCCCTTACAAAACACAACTTGCAGTGGTCAATTAAATCACAAATCAACAAGTTGATTTTGGTGGATGCAGCATAGAAACAGCCCCTTTGGCCCACCAGGTCCATGCTGACCATCAATCACCTGTTCACACTAGTTGTATGTTATCCCACTTTTGCATCCACTCCATAAACAATAGGTGACATTTACAGTGGCCAATTAGCCTACAACCCCGCATGACTTCAGGATGTGGGCAGAAACTGGAGCACTTGGAGGAAACCTGCAGTCACAGGGTGAACATGTAAACTTCACACAGGCAGCACCTGAGGTAAGGATTGAACGTGCATTGCAGGACAGTGTGGCTTGACCAGCTGGGCCTCAGTGTAACCCAATGGGATCTCTTCATTCAGCCTGAGAACATACAGGAATTTAGCATCATGCCTCATCCAGATCACAGGACAACTCATGTCAGTGGAAACACAGCCGAAGGAAAGAGTCAGATAGTTCTGGGAAAAATAATAATCGAAGGTGAGCCATTTGGAACAAGTTGAAGCTGCTTCAAGATTCAAGGATAGGTTCTTCCCAGCTGTTATCAGTCAACTGGTGGAACTACCTCTAGTTTAGGTGCACAAAATCATGAGAGGAATAGATCGAGTAGACGCACAGAGTCTGTTGCCATGAGTAGGGGAATCAAGAACCAGAGGACATTGGTTTAAGAGAAAATATTAGCAGGAACCTGAGGGGTAACCTTTTCAGACAATCGTAACTATTGTAATGTTTAAGAAACACTTAGATAGGTACATGGATAGGATATGTTTCGAGGGATATGGGCCAAATACAGGCAGATGGGACATGTTGGACGGTGTGGACAAGTTGGGCTGAAGGGCCTGTTTCTACACTGGTTGACTCTGTAACTGAACAGTCCTCTCAACTGCTATAGCACAGTCTAAAGCTCACATCTACGGTACCTCATTGGAGACCTTTAATCTATCTTTAATCGGGCTTTATGTTGCACCAAATAATAGACTCTTTATCCTGTATATGTACACTTTGGTTGGCTTGATTGTAATCATGCATTCTATTGTCATTGACTGGATAGCACACAAAAATGTTTTACAGTCTACCTCAATGCACATGACAATAATTAACTAAGGGAAATGTTGGTAGATTTTATCACATTATTTTGTAATGCATATTTGTTGCATTTAAAAAATATATATTTTAGATATTGGAAACTCCAGTCGGTGATGAAACACAACAATTTGAAAGGAATTTCAGTGGTTCATGGGATAGATTATAACAGTGATAATTATAAATTATCCCTAGTGTCTAGGATAGTATTAGTGAACGGGGTGATCGGTGTGCTGAAGGGCCTGTTTCAACACTGTATCTCTAAAGTCTAAAAACTATTCACCAAGATGAATAATGTTCTATTTGTGCCACATTAACTGAGTGAGAATTTTAATGCAAGAATATTTTAAAAGGCCTCTTGGCGAATGATGAGAATTAATTTACTTGCTTCATGTATCCCTACCCTTACTTGCTGTCTGCATCTGATATTTTATAGGCAGCGTGGCCATTTCTGATAGTTCCCTGCTTCTTATTGTGAAAGTGTTTTGACTTTCCAATAACAAACATATGCTTTTTAATGTGTCGACAGCTCATTTTACCAAACCTGTGGCAGTCAGGCAAATGTGTAGGAAGAAACAGCAGCTGCAGGTTTATACCAAAGATAGACACAAAATGCTGGACTACCTCAGCGGGTCAGACAATACCTCTGGCAAAAAGGGAATATTTGATGTTCCGCGTCAGAACACTTCTTCAGACTTTGGTCTGAGCAGTTTATAACCCAGAGGTATGAGCGTTGATAGTCCTAATTTCAAGTAACTTCTGCATTCCCTCCCCTTACTCCCACCGTCCTTCACCAGGCCGTCCTTGGCATGTCCTTCGCAGCCAACAATGGGCCATTATGAACTCCACCCTTCCCAAGGTCATATGTTGCCGGCCCTGATTCGTTCTGGTCTTTTCTCGCCTGCAGTTTGCTCCTTCCCTTCTATATTTCAGTCTGAGGAAGGGTGCCGACCCAAAACGCTCCCCATTCCTTTCTCCATAGATGCTGCTCGCCTGCTGAGTTACTACAGTGATTGTGTCTATCTCCAATCAAGTCAATATCTTGATGTCCCTGGGATTTTTTCTGATCTCCTGTCTAATCCAGACAGGACCTTAGACACATTGGCCTGACATAGCCTTATGTTTCATCAACACCTGGCTGGTCTCCACGACAAGGTCATGGCACGTAGCGGCCTCATCCGACGCCTGGCAGGAACAGGTTGGGGAGCCAGTCCATCAACTCATCGCACCTCTGCCGTAGCTCTTGCGTATGCTCCAGCTGAGTACTGCGCACTCATATGGAGTAGAAGCAGACATACTAGCCTGCTAGACACGAGCTTGAACAGCACCTTGCGAACCATCACTGGGTGCCTTCAACCTACTCCAGTCAAGCAGCTCCCAATACTTGCAGGTATTCCGCCTGCAGGGATCCAAAGGCAAGCAGCAACTCTGACACTATCTCATTGTGTCCAGGACCCAGATCACCTCCTCCATCAGGCTATCCGCAGAGAGCAAAGGCCACCCCGACTGAAGTCCCGTCACCTCTTTGCTCCACATGGAAAACAACTCCTAGCATCCATCCAGCCAACTGAGACAAAAGTACACTGGATTACCACCAAGTGGTCACAGGAGTGGAAGGCAACCTCAACTCCATTACACAGCTACATCTCTTCACCAGATAAAAGCTGTTCAGGGTCTGACCTCCCCAGAGGAGCATGGATGAAGCTCAACAGACTTTGTATTGGAGTTGGGTGTTTCATGGCCAGCATGTGGAGATGGGGACTCTGCCAGAGCCCAGCCTATGAATGCAGAGCAGAACCACAGGCAGCCAAGCATGTTATCTCTGAGTGCCCCACTCCACCCACCAAATGGAGCTCAGGGCCGGGCAGACATTGATGCAGAGCCAACAACCTGGCTGCTCAACACTCGGCTTGAGATCCAAAGCCCCTGTTCCACTGTACGAGGTAATTCAAGAGTTCTCCCGAGTTTCCCCTGATTCGAACTTGGAGACTTATGGTAATGGGTACTCGGAGCTCCCGTGGAAATTTTTCACAATGTTGAAAAATCTTTGCGAGTTTACTGCGTTTCCCGGGTACCTGCCGTTAGCATTATGAGCTGCTAAGAGATGTCCCAAGCTCCAACGTTCCCGGTAAGTACATTCTGCGTACTTACCACTTTTTTTTAACTCGGGAGACCTCTTGAATTACCTCGCACAGTGGGACAGGGGCTTAACTATTCCTTTGTTTTATTTATGTTTAATTCGCAAGAAGATGAAGAAGAAGAAGCCTTACGATAGCAACATCATGCAGTTTTTGTTTTAAACAGAACAGTCTCTTACAGACCTTTAGGCAGATCCCATCACTTTATCACTCTTGATTAGGTCTGTAGTTTTACTTGGTTCTGCTGATCTGAACAAGACAGGGGAATATATGGACATGAAATTCTCATCAAGTCCACAGTGCCCAAAACCTCTCAGCTGGAAATGAAGCCAGTAAACATCATATCAGTTGGTAGATGGCAAGGCAAAGGAAGTAGTAACAAAAAAGTATTTTGAAAAAAAATCTAACAAAATGGTGTCATATATGTTCTCTGCTGATCGGACGAGAATCGAATTGTTTAAATGGTTGGAGTTTAATCATTTTTAACCACAGTATGCAAATGAATAAACAGATCCTCCTCATCCTCACCTTAAATTTTGCTGCTCTTGTTAATTACTTCATGTCATCGAAGTTGGTGCGTGCATCCTGGTGACATATCAATCCAATTTCTCAGAGAAGTTGAGGTAATATTGAACTTCAGGCATGTATTAGTCTAATCTATGGGATGTGACCTTTCGTTTATTTGAAGCTCTCACATCATAAGTTTTCTACTGAACCGCACTTACTGATTACAGCACAAAACTGTCAGAGGCTGGAAGCTTTAAAATAAATGCGAGATGAGCTGCAGAAAGCATTCCCACTTAATCAGTTCCGAATTTCAATTTTGAGCTGTCACATTTACCATTGCAGCTTTAGTACAGAGATTCAAAGACACAAATTTTAAAAGTAAAGTTAATGATCTTGATATAAAATGCTGACCTGTGTACGTGGAAATGGACGATTGTGAGCACTTTGGGAACCAAACTGAAAATCCTCCCACTACCCAATCAATAGCTTGAGTTGTAAGGAGTAGGTTAAAACTCTATTCCTTGGAGTGCAGGCGGATGAAAGGTAATCTTATAGAAGTGTACAAAATCATGTCAGGAATAGATCAGGTAGACGCAGAGTCTCTTGCCCAGAATAGGGACATTGAGAACAAGAGAACATAGGTGAGGGAGGAAAATATTTAATAGGAACTCAAGGGGTAATTTTTTGCACACAAAAGGTGGTGGGTGTATGGAACAAGCTGCCAGAGAAGGTAGTTCAGGCAGGTATTATTGTAACGTTAAAAAAACATTTAGGCAGGTACATGGATAAGGTGGGTTTAGAGGGATGTGGGCCAAACACGGGCAGATGGAACAAGTGTAGATGGGAGACATTGGTCCGCAGGACCTGTTTCCACACTAATTATTATAATAGTCAAGATATTCAAAAGATAATTTTACAAGTAGTTGCAGTGGATTTGATTTCTTTCTGGATCTGTTAGTTTGCATTGAGCTTAAAAGAAGAGTACTTAGTCAGCATTTTTTTTCTAAGTAACTTGTATCAAATGGATTGTTTAGTTTAGTTAAGAGACAACATGGAACCAGCCCCTTTTGGCCTGCCAAATCCACACTGACAATCCATCACCCATTCACACTAGTTGTATGCTATCCCACTTTCTCATCCTCTCCCGACACATTAGGGGAAATCTATAGACCTTGACATTAACTTTATCGGTAGCTCTTGTAGACTTGTTCAATTTCTTGCTTTAGTTATGTTGTATTAGTAGTGGATTTTTTTAGCTCTTCTGATTAGTCTGTTCTGGTTGGGTGATCTATTATAATCAAACAATTTCAATGCATTTTGATCAATTATGGTTCATAATTTTCCGCAAAGAAAAAAACTAACTGCATGTGTATGTGTGTGTGAGTACGTGTGCTTGTGAATGCGCGAGAGAGTGCATGTGGTTGCATGCATGCAAGTTCATGCATGTGAATCTGTGCATGTGATTCCGTGCACGTTGGTCTCCACCTGTGCTCTATTGCTTCCCGCACTCTGTAGATGAGGCTACAGCAACCAAGATCTGGATGTGCATGTCTAATTATCTCCCTGGCTGAATGGTAATCGGGGCAGAGAATATTTCATTGCAAATAAACACACATTTGCATAGTGAGTTTCCCTCAGGAATGTGTGTAGAATTTTAGGAAATGCTTATTTTTGCAAGATATTTGATTATTCCGTTCAGCAGGATATGAATTTTGGTCAATTACTGAAATGTTTTTTTCCTTTCGTTCAATGCTTCTGATTTTCAGAAAAAAATGAGAATATTAGCTTTGTGAATATTAAATTTAGCAAGTTAAATGATTAACTTTTATCCTGTTCCATATTTTTCTTACATATGTATATAAGATTACGATTCTTACCATTAAATTTTGACTCATCAAACAAAGGAGACAAACAGAAGGAAGTTGTTGCGGAATTTTACATTTTGGCCAATGGTGATTGCCAGTTTAAAAAAATACATCAAAGCCAAAGGAAAGGCAAAGGGAAAAGATATACACTTTTTTTCCCATTATGGCAACATGTCACAAGCGATATTGGAAATAACCATATAACCATATAACAATTACAGCACGGAAACAGGCCCTCTCGGCCCTTCCAGTCAGTGCCGACCATTTATTTTCTCCTAGTCCCATCTACCTGCACTCAGACCATACCCCTCCATTCCCTTCCCGTCCATAAACCTATCCACTTTACTTTTCAATGTTAACATCGATCCTGCCTCCACCACTTCTGCTGGAAGTTCATTCCACACAGCCACCACTCTCTGAGTAAAGAAGTTCCCCCTCATGTTACCCCTAAACTTCTGTCCCTTAATTCACATGTCATGCCCTCTTGTTTGAATCTTCCCAACCCTCAATGGGAAAAGCTTATCCACGTCAACTCTGTCTATCCCTTTCATCATTTTAAAGATCTCAATCAAGTCCCCCCTTAACCTTCTGCGCTCCAAAGAATAAAGACCTAACTTGTTCAACCTTTCTCTGTAACTTAGTTGCTGGAACCCAAGCAACATTCTAGTAAATCTCCTCTCACCTCTCTCTATTTTGTTGACATCCTTCCTATAAATAGGCAACCAAAATTGTACACCATACTCCAGAATTGGTCTTACCAATGCTTTGTACAATTTTAACATTACTTCCCTACTCCTATATTCAATGCTCTGATTTATAAAGGCCAGCACACCAAAAGCTTTATTTACCACCCTCTCTACGTGCGATTCCACCTTCAGGAAACTATGCACAGTTATTCCTAGATCCCTCTGTTCCACAGCATTCATCAATTCCCTACCATTTACCATGTACGTCCTATTTTGATTTGTCCTGCCAAGATGTAGCACTTCACACATATCAGCATTAAACTCCATCTGCCACCTTTCAGCCCACGTTTCCAAATGGCCCAAATCTCTCTGTAGACTTTGAAAATCTACTTCATTATCCACAGCACCACATATCTTAGTATCATCTGCATACTTATCCAATTTTCCACCCCATCATCCAGATCATTGATGTACATGACAAACAGTGAGCCCAACAGTGGACCCAACACAGATCCCTGAGGCACCCCACTGGTCACCGGCTTCCAACCTGACATACAGCCATCCACCATTACACTCTGGCATCTCCCATTCAGCCACTGTTGAATCCATCTTGCTACTCCGCCATTAACACCCAAATATTGAACTTTCTTAACCCACCTTCCATGGGGAACCTTGTCAAAGGCCTTACTGAAATCCATATAGACAACATCCACTTCTTTACCCTCATCAATTTCCCTAGTATCCTCTTCAAAAAATTCAAGAAGGTTTGTCAAACATGACCTTCCATGTTGACTGTTCCTGATCAGACCCTGTTTATCCAGATGCTTATATATATTATCTCTAAGTATCATTTTCATTAATTTGCCCACCACTGACATCAAACTAACCGGTCTATAATTGCTAGGTTTATTCTTTGAACCCTTTTTAAACAATGGAACAGCATGCGCAGTACGCCAATCCTCCGGCACTATTCCCGTTTCTAATGACATTTTAAATATTTCTGTCATAGCTCCTGCTATTTCTACACTAACTTCCCTCAATGTCCTAGGGAATACCCTGTCAGGACCTGGAGACTTATCCACTTTTATATTTTTCAAAAGTGTCAGTACTTCCTCCTCTTTGAATCTCATAGTTTCCATAGCTACTCTACTTTTATCCCTTACCTCACAGAGTTCAATATCCTTCTCCTTGGTGAATACCAAAGAAAATAAATTGTTCAATATCTCCCCCATCTCTTTTGGCTCTGCAGATAGCTGTCCATTCTGGCTCTCTAATGGTCCAATTTTATCCCTCGTTATCCTTTTGCTATTAATATAACTGAAGAAAACCTTTGGATTTACTTTTACCTTTCTTGCCAAATCAACCTCTTATCTTCTTTTAGCCTTTCTAATTTCTTTCTTAAGATTCTTTTTACATTCTTTATACTCCTCTAGCACCTCATTTACTCCATGCCTCCTATAAATATTAGATAGATAGATATCTATCTTTTTTCGAACAAAGTGTCCAATTTCCCTTGAAAACCATGGCTCTTACCGATTTTTACTATTTACTTCCAACCGAACAGGGACAAAAAGATTCTGTACTCTTACAATTTCCCCTTTAAATGTCCTCCAGTTCTCTTCTACATCCTTCCCATAAAACAAAATGTCCCAATTCACTCCTTTTAAATCATTACGCATTCCCTCAAAGTTAGCCTTTCTCCAATCAAAAATCTCAACCCTAGGTCCAGTTCTGACTCTCTCCATAATTATATTGAAACTAATGGTATTGTGATCACTGGTCCCGAAGTGCTCACCAACGCATACCTCCGTCACCTGACCTGCCTCATTTCAGGAGGTACAGCACTGCCCCTTCTCTGGTCAATACCTCTATATATTGCTGCAAAAAACTATCCTGCACACATTTTACAAACTCCAAACCATCCAGCCCATTTACAGAATGTGTTTCCCAGTCTATTTTTGGAAAATTGAAATCTCCCACAATCACTACCTTGTGCTTACTACTAATATCTGCTATCTCCTTACATATTTGCTCTTCCAATTCTCGCTCCCCATTTGGCGGTCTATAATACACCCCTAAAAGTGTTGTTACACCTTTCCCACTTCTCAGTTCCACCCAAATAGCCTCCCAAGACGAGCCCTCTAATCTATCCTGCAAAAGCACTGCTGTAATATCTTCTCTGACAAGCAATGCAACACCTCCACCTCTGGTCCCTCCAATTATATCACACCTGAAGCAACAAAATCCTGGAATATTTAGTTTCCAATCACAGTCCTCCTGCAACCGTGTTTCACTGATTGCCACAACATCACATTTCCAGGTGTCCAATCCAGGCTCTGAGTTCATCCACCTTTCTTACAATGCTCCTAGCATTAAAATGTACACATTTTAGAAACCCATCATCCTTTAGTCTCTGTTTATTATCTTTTTCCTCTTTCTCGCCTACATTTTGGGTCCGAGTGCTTCCCTTCTCTGCCTCTTCTGCCTCTCTGCCACCCTGTCCCCTAGCCCCCTCTACCCGAGTCCCTCTCCCCAGCCTTTCTAGTTTAAAGTCTCCCCAGTAGCCTTTGCATTCAGCATTCATTAATTTTAATTTTGAAGAAACTGAAAATCAAAAAAATATTATTTATTTATAGCCGGCAAGAAGGATTAGACCAGATTTTTCCAAAGAATTGGTGAAGTGGTTGTGAGCAGTGATGTTTAATTTATCCCCTAACATAAATAGCAAAAGCCACTTAAACAACCAATTCTGCATAACCTGCTTTATTCATCACTTCAGCGCTGAGTGTAACATTGTTTAATTCTGTCAGAGAGATTCATGGGTACAAATCTCAGAATACTTGATAGGAGCAATTATTGTCCAAGCAGGTTTGCCTACTGCCCTGCCTGTGCTTGAAACTGCAATCCTTTATTTGGTCTGACTGTGTTTGTAAGGAATAAATGCTTTATTAGGTCCGACTGTTTGTAAGGAATAAATGCTTTATTAGGTCCGACTGTGATTGGAAGGAATAAATGCTTTATTAGGTCCGACTGTGTTTAGTCCAAAAGTCCCACTCATTTCGTGACTTCAGCTTAGTGGACAGGTCACGCTGATTGTGTAATTTTGAGTGCAGAGGTCGCACTGATTGCGGAAGTGCCACTGACTGCGAAGCCCCACAATGGAGAGGCCACGCTCAGCCATGTGAGTAGATTCAAGAAAGTTTACTGTCATATATCTGGTGTGTGAGTCAGTGTGTGAGTGTGTGTGAGTGTGTATGTGAGTGTGAGTGTGAAAGTGAGGGTGTGTGTTTTTGTGTGAATGTGTATGTGAGTGTGTGTGTGAGTGAGTGTGTGTGTGTGTGTGAGTCTGTGTGTGTGTGAGTCTGTGTATGTGTGTGAGTGTGTGTGAGAGTGAGTACGTGTGAGTATGAGTGTGTGTGTGTGAGTGTATGTGCGTGTGTGTATGCATGTGTGTGCGTGTGTATGTGTCAGTTTGTGTGTGTGTATGTGAGAGTATGTGTGAGTGTGTGTGAGTGTGTGTGAGTGTATGTGTGTGTGAGTGTATGTGAGTGAGTGAGTGAGTGAGTGTGTGTGTGTATGAGTGAGTGTATGTGTGTGAATGTATGTGTGTGAGGTGGAGTGTGTGTGGTGTGTGTGTGAGTCTATGTGTGTGTGAGTGTGTATGTGTATATTGGAATTGGTGGAGAGGTGGAATATTGCATTGGGGGACCAGCCCTCCTGTGTGAAGCTGGGACCCCACGGTCTAGTATGCATCTATATCTTTCCTATCTATGTAAATATTGTTATTGTACCTGCCTCAAACACTGGATCTGGTAGCTTGTTCCTTATATTTTCCACCATCTGTGTGAAAAAGCTTGCCTTTCAAGTTGTATCAATTCTTTCCTATCTCACCTCTACCATCCTGTTCTTGATTCTCCAACCCAGGAAAAAGAAGGTGCATTCAGCCTATCTGAGACCCACATGATTATGCACACTCTTATATCAGCTCAATCTTCAGTTCCCAAATCTCTAGGAAATATAGTCCCAGTTTGGCCAACCTCTCCCTATAGCTCAGGCCCTACAACATCCTTGTAGATTTTGTCTGCCCACTTTCCAGCTGAATAACATCTTCCCGAAAAGTGAACAAAATACTCAAAGTGCGGCCACACCGATGTCTTTTACAACTGCAACATAATACTCCAACTTCTATACTTAATTCCCTTACTGATGAAGGCCAAAACAGCAAAAGTCTTCTTCATCACCCTGTCCCTTTGTAACACCACTTTTAGAGAACTATTGATTGATACTTTATTGTCACATGTTATTGGTACAGTGAAATTCTTTGTTTTGCACAGAGTACACAAATATGCAAAGAGTATGTAAAAGGTGCTGATAAAGTTACAAAAGTATTTAATAGGGTCCCACTTCCTTTATATACTTTTCATTTCTCAAAGATATTTTGGTTCCACAGCATTCCCCGAAGCCTTACCACTCACTATGAAATTCCTACCCTTGTTGGATTCCTGAACGCAACATCTCACATCTGAATTACATCCATTTGCAATTCCTCAGCCCAGTTTTTATCATCCCCTTCTTATTGCGAAGGTCCCTGCCTTAATGCTGCTACTGTTGGCCTGTATACTAACTTTCAGCCTTCCATCTGCCTCATTACTGCTTTGGACCAGACTAACAGGCAAGGACTTTATTCCATGGAGGATGAGGGGTGCTCATATAGAAGTGCATAAAATCATGACAGAAATAGACAGGAAAGTTGGAGAGAATCTCACCCAGAGTGGGGAATCAAGAATCATAGAACAGTGGTTTAAGGTGAGAGGGGAAAGATTTCATTGGAACCTGAGGGGCAACTTTTACACGCAGAGAGTACTGGGTACATGGAATTAGCTGTCAGAAGACGTCATTGTGGTAGGTATTATAGGTTTACGGGGCGAAGCCAGGAGAATAAGGTTGAGAGAGGAAAGTACATCAGCCATGATTGAATGGTGGAGTAGACATGATAGGCTGAATGGCCTAATTCTGCTCCTGTGTCTGATGGTCTCAAGTCAACAATTTTCATTTTGTGAAAATTACAGATACAATTGGGGAAAAGACTAAAATGTAAGGTATTTTAGGAGAGTCCCAAAGTCCCTTGTGCTTTAAGAAATCGCCTTAAGTCTGCTTCTATGATCCCTGGAACATTGAAGAGATTTATCCCTTTCATAGCGAGATTGACATTACAGTGTGTTTCTGGATTTAATATTTGATTAGGTCCAACTCACACCAGTGACAACAGTATGTTTAAGATGGATGGCATGGTGTTGCAGCGATAGAATTGCTGCCTTACAGCGTCAGTGAACCCGACTCGATCCTGACGACAGGTGCTGTTGGTATGCAGTCTGTACGTTCTCCTCGTGACCCAGGAGAAGGCCCAGGAGCGGTTGCAGTGGGAGGAGCGACGTCGGAGCTGTAAGTTTAAAAACACGATCGCGGGGTTTGTTTCCACAGAGGCCCAGCAGCGGTTGCAGTGGGAAGAACCCAAATCCATAACGTTCCATTTGCAGCTTGAGGAAGCCGCTGATTGGTGTAAGCGGACTCGAGGGAGCAGCTGATTGGCAGTCAGATCCCTTCTGATTTCTTCCAGCTATAATCCTTGCTTTGTACTGTATTGTATTGTACATTTTATTGTAGTGTACTTTGTACTGTTGCCAGAGTAAGGGGGGAGTATGAGTGCCAGGGCAGTTTACTGTTCTGGATGTCAGATGTGGAAGGTCATGGAGTCTGATAGCCTTCCAGACGTCCACATCTGCACCAGCTGCGTCAAGATGGGGCTCCAAAGGGACCGTATTCGGTACCTGGTGCAGCAGCTCGATGACCTCCGTCTGGTCAGGGAGAAGTGAGGAGGTTATAGAGAGGAGTTACAGGGAGGTAGTCACTCCAAAACCACAAAAGGCAGACACGTGGGTCATGGTTAGGAGAGGCAAGGGGCAGAGGCAGGGACTAGAGAGTACCCCGGTGGCTGTACACCTTGGCAATAAGTACTCCTGTTTGAGTATTGTTGGGGGAGACAGCCTACCTGGGGGTAACAAAAGTGGCCGGGCCTCGGGTACAGAGACCGGCCCTGTTGCTCAGAAGGGTAAAGAAAAGATGAGGAGGGCAGTAGTAATAGGGGACTCTATAGTTAGGAGGTCAGAGAGGCGATTCTGTGGATGCAATCAGGAGACCCGGATGGTGGACAGTGAGAGTAGGAATGGGGCGAGTTGGAGAATAAATGCGTGGCTGAAGGACTGGTGCAGAGGGCAGGGATTCAAGTTTCTGGATCATTGGGACCTCTTTTGGGGAAGGTGTGACCTATACAAAAAGGACGGGTTGCACTTGAACCCGAGGGGAACCAATATCCTGGCGGTGAGATTTGCAAAGGCTACTGGGGAGGCTTTAAACTAGATCAGTTGGGGGGAGGGACTCAAATAGAGAAAACAAGTAGACCGTGTGTGAGGCAGGAGGCAGAGAAGGAAAGCAGTCAGACGCAACACATAGGGGGAAAGAAGAAAATAATAATAAACAGAGAAGAGGTGGTGGATTTCTTAAATGTGTGAGCAGAGAGACAGAGGGGTGTACAATGAGGATAGAAGCAATAGGTAGCAAGGTGAAAAGTGGTAGGCAGACAAATCCAGGGCAAAAATCAAAAAGAGCCACCTTTCAACATAATTGTATAAGGGGTAAGAGCGTTGTAAAAACAAGCCTGAAGGCTTTGTGTCTCAATGCGAGGAGCATTCGTAATAAGGTGGATGAGTTGAATGTGCAGATAGCTATTAACGATTATGATATCATTGGGATCACGGAGACATGGCTCCAGGGTGACAAAGGCTGGGAGCTGAACATCCAGGGATATTGACTATTCAGATGGGAAAGGAAAAGTATGTGGGGTAGCGTTGCTGGTTAGAGAGGAGATTAACGCAATGGAAAGGAAGAACATTAGCTTGGAGGATGTGGAATCGATATGGTGAGAGCTGCGAAACACTGAGGGGCAGAAAACGCTAGTGGGTGTTGTGTACAGGCCACCTAACAGTAGTAGTGGAGTTGGGGATGGCATCAAACAGGAAATTAGAAATGCGTGACTTCAAACTACATATAGGGTGAATCAAATTGGCAGGGGTGCTGAGGAAGAGGATTTCTTGGAATGGATTCTAAGCCAACATGTAGAGGAACCAACGAGAGAGCAGGCTATTCTAGACTTGGTATTGAGTAATGAGGAAGGGTTAGTTAGCAGCCTTGTTGTGCGTGCCCCTTGGGCAAGAGTGACCATAATATGGCTGAGTTCTTCATTAGAATGGAGAGTGACATTGTTAATTCAGAAACACGGGACGTGAACTTAAAGAAAGGTAACTTTGAGGGTATGAGACGTGAATTGGTCAAGATAGACTGGCAATTCATTCTTGAAGGGTTGACAGTGGATAAGCAATGGAAGGCATTTAAAGACTGCATGGATGAACTACAACAATTGTTCATTCTGGTATGGCAAAAGAATAAATCAGGGAATGTAGTGCATCCATGGATAACAAGGGAAATCAGGCAAAGTATCAAAGCAAAAGATGAAGCGTACAAATTAGCCAGAGAAAGTAGCCTACCAGAGGACTGGGAGAAATTCAGAGTCCAACAGAGGAGGACAAAGGGCTTTATTAGGAAAGACAAAATGGATTATGAAAGAAAACTGGCAGGGAACATAAAAACTGACTGCAAAAGTTTTTATCAATATGTGAAGGGAAAAAGATTAGTTAAAACAAATATAGGTCCCCTGCAGTCAGAAACAGGCAAATTAATCATAGGGAACAAGGACATGGCAGACCAATTGAATAACTACTTTGGTGCTGCCTTCACTAAGGAAAACATAAATAATTTGCCGGAAATAGCAGGGGATCGGGGGTCAAATGGAGGAACTGAGTGAAATCCAGGTTTGCCGGAAAGTGGTGTTAGGTAAATTGAATGGATTAAAGGCCGATAAATCCCCAGGGCCAGATAGGCTGCATCCCAGGGTACTTAAGGAAGTAGCCCCAGAAATAGTGGATGCCTTAGTGATAATTTTTCAAAACTCTTTAGATTCTGGAGTAGTTCCTGAGGATTATAGGGTAGCTAATGTAACCCCACTTTTTAAAAAGGGAGGGAGAGAGAAAACGGGGAATTACAGACCAGTTAGTCCAACATCGGTAGTGGGAAAACTGCTAGAGTCAGTTATTAAAGATGGGATAGCAGCGCATTTAGAAAGTGGTGAAATCATTGGACAAAGTCAGCATGGATTTACAAAAGGTAAATCATGTCTGACGAATCTTATTGAATTTTTTGAGGATGTAACTAGTAGTGGATAAGGGAGAAGCAGTGGATGTGTTATATCTGGACTTTCAGAAGGCTTTCGACAAGGTCCCACACAAGAGATTAGTAAACAAACTTAAAGCACACGGTATTGGCAGTTCAGTATTGATGTGGATAGAGAACTGGCTGGCAGACAGGAAGAAAAGAGTAAGAGTGAACCGGTCCTTTTCAGGATGGCAGGCAGTGACTAGTGGGGTGCCGCAATGCTCAGTGCTGGGACCCCAGCTATTTACAATATATATTAATGATTTGGACGAGGGAATTAAATGCAACATCTCGAAGTTCGCGGATGACACAAAGCTGGGGGGCAGTGTTAGCTGTGAGGAGGATGCTAGGAGGCTGCAAGGTGACTTGGATAGGCTGGGTGAGTGGGCAAATGCATGGCAGATGCAGCATAATGTGGATAAATGTGAGGTTATCCACTTTGGTGGCAAAAACAGGAAAGTAGACTATTATATGATTGGTGACCGATTAGGTAAAGGGGAGATGTAACGAGACCTGGGAGTCATGGCACACCAGTCCTTGAAAGTAGGCATGCAGGTGCAGCAGGCAGTGAAGAAAGTAAATGGTACATTGGCATTCATAGCAAAAGGATTTGAGTACAAGAGCGGAGAGGTTCTACTGCAGTTGTACAGGGTCTTGGTGAGGCCACACCTGGAGTATTGTGCACAGTTTTAATCTGAGAAAATACATTATTGCCATAGAGGGAATACAGAGAAGGTTCACCAGACTGATTCCTGGGATGGCAGGACTTCCATATGAAGAAAGACTGGATAGACTTGGCTTGTACTCGCAGGAATTTAGAAGATTGAGGGGGGATCTCATAGAGACTTACAAAATTCTTAAGGAATTGGACAGGCTAGATGCAGGAACTTTGTTCACGATTTTGGGGAAGTCCAGGACAAGGGGCTACTGTTTAAGGATAAGGGGGAAGTCTTTTAGGACCGAGATGAGAAAATCATTTTTCACACAGAGAGTGGTGAATCTCTGGAATTCTCTGCCACAGAAGGTAGTTGAGGCCAGTTTTGTTGGCTATATTGAACAGGGAGTTAGATGAGGCCCTTGTGGCTGAAGGGATTAGGGAGTATGGAGAGAAGGCAGGTACAGGATACTGAGTTGGATGATCAGCCATGATCATATTGAATGGCGGTGCAGACTCAAAGGGCCGAATGGCCTGCTCCTGCACCTATTTTCTGTGTTTCTATGTGACCTGTGTGAATTTTCTCTGGGTTCACCGGTTTCTTCTCCATTCCAAATACATGCTGGTTTCTCGGTTAATTGGCTTCAGTAAAAATGTTAGATTGTCACTGGCGTCGGTGGTCAGGTGAACTTGGTGGGCCAAAGGGCCTGTTTTTGCGCTATATCTCTAAACTAAACTAAAGTAACATACTGGAAACTTCTTCACCGTAACTAACAAGAAAGAAAGAACCTTGAAAAATACTGCCCCTTAAAACCGAATGGAGATCTGGGTTATATTCTGCAGAGGAAAAGAATAGTTTGCTTTGATGGGATAATGTACAACAACTTTTCTCCCATGAAGGAATTTAAAATAATGCCATGATACAACAATTATGCCATTATGAGTCACCCTTTATCTTACGTCATATATTTTTACAACTTCAAACCAAAGTAAAAGAGTCCAACTATTTGATGTTTAAATGGAAAACCAGCCACTGAGTTGGATAATCCTTTGTTGCAACCAATTGATTTATTATTGAACTATGCTGTTCTGCTTATTTGGAAATCCATACGGGCTCAAGGATCAACGTCCAGATTAACTGCATGACCTCCATTGCTCTAGAAACATTCTCCACAGCTGCTCACCAGCTGATGACTACGACAGATGTGTGCTACATTTGCAAAAAAGAGATAAAAATAGCTGGTTACCGGCCCTCATACCGCACCAAACATCTGGAAACCATCAATGTCACTGGAGATGCACCAGCCAGCCATTTAAAACAGCAAATCTCTGTAATAAACCACATTTGCTGATGTACGATGATTGTGTGTATGTGTTTGCTTACATCTGTGAAAACTATATAATTCCATCAAGTACATATAACAGTGTTGATATTTGCACAGAAATCTAATTAATTGGAGCTGCATAATTCATTGCAGTCTGTCTATATATTTTCCTTATTTCTACCTCCACCCCCACCTCTGAGAGGAAGCCATTGAGTTACCAAGGGATGTAATTCTGTGTTTCGAACTGGCATCCATAATTTCACTGAAGTCTCATGAGGTAACAGAGACAATAGAGTAGGCTGAACTTGTCATCCAAGCATAAAACTGAAAATGAAACTCAAGTGGTTTCTCTAATGGACAATCTGCTATGCTAGTTTTACATCTGGATAGTTGTTAAAAATCCACCCATGAATTTAAAAGAGTCAGCTTGATCATGAGGAATGTCGTGGAGCACTGCTAAGAATTATATCAGTGGCAGCTAGGGAATTTTAATCCAGTTAATTAAGAAAGCGCTGGAAAATTAAACAAAATGTCAGATAGTATCGGATAGGAACAATTAAGTTTACTGAATTCACAAAACAAAAAACAAAGCAAAATGCTTGAGTAACTTGGCAGTTCAGGCAGTATCTCTTGAGGACATACATAAGGGATGTTTTAGGTCTGGACCCTTATTCAAACAGGATTGTTATTGGGCAAAAAAAACAGGGCGGCACAGTGGCGCAGCCTAATGCCCCTGTCCCACTTAGGAAACCTGAACGGAAACCTCTGGAGACCTTGTGCCCCACCCAAGGTTTCCGTGAGGTTCCTGGTGGCTCTGGTCACTCTCCATGAGTCACCAGAGGTTTTGGTCACTTTCCTGGAAAGCCTCGACTGAAGCGTGAGCTGCATCTACTGCTCGCACACACACACACACACACACACACACACACACATCGCAAAGGTGGGGGCTAGGGACAGCGGAGGAACGCTGTCTGTCAATGAAGAGGAAGGTAAACGGCTGCCACAGAGCACGGTAAGTCCTTTAGAGAGCGCGGGAGGGAGAGAAGGGGAAAGAAGGGGAGAGAAGGACGGAGAGAGAAGGGGAAGAGAAGGGAAGAGAACGGGGGGGAGAATGTGTGGAGACAGTTTTAAGAGGTTTAATAAAGTTAGCGGGCATTTTACCTTCCGGTGGATCCTCTAGGTCCTGTAAACCAAAGATCCGATAGGATCTTTGCTGAAAACTCAAATGAGCAAATCAAAATGGCCGGTCAGCGAAGGAGATTGCCTTCGACTGCCTGTAAGTAAATAGCAACCCCACTCCACTGGCTTCCACCAAACGGCAACCTATTTTTAGTCGAGGCCAGTTTTGGGTTTTTTGAAATAATCGCAGGAACATAGAAGAAGCCTCGACTACACGGAAACCACTTTCCACCATTAGGGAGTGTGACCGGAACCTCCGGGAACCTCATGGAAACCTTGGGTGGGACGCAAGGTCTCCTGAGGTTTCCGTTCAGGTTTCCAAAGTGGGACAGGGGCATTACAGCGCCAGTGACCCAAGTTTTATCCCGATTATGGGTGGTGTCTGTATGGAGTTTGTACCCACTCCCCGTGACTTTTGTAGCTTTTCTTCAGGAGCTTCAGTTTCCTCCTATACTCAAAAGATGTCGAAGTTTGTAGGTTAATTGGCTTGGTAAAATTGTAACGGGCTCGTATGGACACGGTGTGCCGAAGGACCCATTTCTAAGCTGTATCTTTAAACTGAACTAAAAATCTGGTTTACTGTTGAAAAAGGAATTTATTACTGATGTTGGTTTCGCAAGGTAGGATAAAAAATAATGGAGGTCAAACTCAGCAGGTCAATTCCTGGTGACCATGGTGAGGTGAGGTTTTGTGTTGGGAGCCATCATCATACCCTTGCAGAATGGTCCTGACCTAAAACTTCACCTCTCCATGTTCTGCATGGTTGCTGATTGAGTTGTTGAGTTACTTCAGCAACTTGTGTCCTTCCATCTGGTTTACTGATGTATTTTCAGGAAGACAGTCAACTGCCCTACCCAAGTTTGACCTGTGCGCGACTTCAGTCCTATAGTGATTTGACTAGATCCTTGAAAGGACAATCAGAATCCGTAATAAAGTCTGGAAATAACTAAAATAATTGTGGCACACACACCTGGTTCAAAGCTCCTTATGATTCAATTGGTGACAAGGTAGATTTAGGTTTTATGGATTATGAATCTCCTTCCATGTTCAGGAATTATAGATACTTATGGCTAAACAAAGAATACTTTGGCAACATGGGTCAAAATAAACATCATGGAATTAACCAATTCACGATCCAATCTAAATGCATGAAATAAGCAAATAGAAAAAAAATGTTATTATCAACTACACACTGCCAGCATACATTATGCCATCAAGTTTAAATGCCTTCATTAATCACGGCGTTGATTACAAGAATCAGAACATCATGATACAGCTCTATAAGAATTTGGTTTTGCTACATCTCGAGTGCAGTCCTATTACAGGATGGATGTGGATGTTTTGGAGAGGTGGTTTACCACAATGCTGTTCGGATTTGAGGGTATTAAGAGCTATGAGGGCTACAAGATTGAACAAACTTGATCATGGAGTGTCGGAGGTTGAAGAGAGACCTGATTAAAGCATATAAAGTTATGAGAGCCATAGACATGGTACAGTCAGGACCATTTTCCAGGCGCAAAGGTCAAAGACTAGAAGGCACAGCTTTAAGTTTAGTTTAGTTTATTGTCTCGTGTAACGAGGTACAGTGAAAAGCTTTTGTTGCATGATAACCTGTCAGCATAAAGACTGTACATGATTACAATTGAGCCATCCACAGCGCAGTTACGTGATAAAGGGAATGACGTTTTGTGCAAGATGAAGTCCAGTGAAGTCTGATTAAAGATAGTCTGAGGCTCTTCTCTTAACATGAGAGAGGCAGTGTTTAAATGGGATATATGGGACAAATCGTTTACTCAGCGGTGATATCCTGGAATATGCTGCCGAGGGTTGTGCTGGTGGTAGACATGATAGTGGCTTTCAAGATAGACAATAGGCAATATATGCTGGAGTAGACCATTCGGCCCTTTGAGCCAACACCATTATTCAATATGATCATGGCTGATCTATACACAATCAGTACCCCGTTCCTCCCTTCTCGCCATATACCCTGACTCCGCTATCTTTAAGAGCTCTATCTAACTCTCTCTTCAAAGCATCCAGAAAATTGGCCTCCACTGCCTTCCAAAGCAGAGAATTCCACAGACTCACAACTCTCTGGGTGAAAAAGCTTTTCCTCATCTCCGTTGTAAATGGCCTCCCCCTAATTCTTAAACTGTGGCCCCTGGTTCTGGATTTCCCAACATCAAGAACATGTTTCCTGCCTCTAGTGTGTCCAATCTCTTAATAATCTTATATTTTTCAATAGGATAGCCTCTCATCCTTCTAAATTCCAGAGTATACAAGCCCAGCCGCTCCATTCTATCAACATATGACAGTCCTGGCATCCCGGGAATTAACCTTGAGAACCTGCGCTCCACTCCCTCAATAGCAAAAATGTCCTTCCTCAAATTTGGAGACCAAAACTGCACACAATACTCCAGGTGTGGTCTCACTAGGGCCCTGTACAACTGCAGAAGGACCTCTTTGCTCCTATACTCAACTCCTCTTGTTATGAAGGCCAACATGCCATTAACTTTCTTCACTGCCTGCTGTACCTGCATGCTTGCTTCAATGACTGGTGACCAAGGATCCCAAAATCCCGTACTTCGCCTTTTCCTAACTTGACACCATGCAGATAATAATCTGCCTTCCAGTTTTTGATACCAAAGTGGATAACAGCATATTTACCCACATTAAACTGCATCTGACATGCATCTGCTCACTCACCCAAATAACCCTGCATCCTCATAGCATCCTCCTCACACTTCATTGCCACCCAGCTTTGTGTCATCTGCAAATTTGCTAATGTTACTTTTAATCCCTTCATTTAAATCATTAATGTATATTGTAAATAGCTGCAGTCCCAGTACCGAGCCTTGCGGTACCCCACTAATCACTGCCTGCCATTCTGAAACCCTTAAACCCTATTCTGTTCCGTTCTGTCCCATTCTGACCCGTTAAACCCTACTCTTTGTTTCCTGTCTGCCAACCACTTCTCTATCCATGTCAGCACTCTACCCCCAATACCATGTGCTCTAATTTTGCCCATAAATTTCCTATGTGGGACTTTATCAAATGCTTTCTGAAAATCCAGGTACACTACAACCACTGGCTCTCCCTTGTCCATTTTCCTAGTTACATCCTTAAAAAATTCCAGCAGAATAGTCAAGCATGATTTCCCCTTCGTAAATCCATGCTGACTTGGACCAATCCAGTTACTGCGATCCAAATATGCTGTTATTTCATCTTTTATGATTGACTCCAGCACCTTCCCCATCACTGATGTCATACTAACTGGTCTATAATTCCCTGTTTTCTCTCTCCCGCCTTTCTTAAAAAGTGGGATAACATTAGTTACCCTCCAATTCACAGGAACTGATCCTGAATATATAGAACATTGGAAAATGATCACTAATGCATCCACGATTTCTAGAGCCACTTCCTTAAGCACACTGGGATGCAAACCATCAGGCCCTGGGGATTTATCAACCTTCAGCCCCATCAGTCGACCCAACACTATTTCCTGCCTAATGGAAATTTCCCTCAGTTCATCCATTACCCTAGGTCCTCTGGCCACTAGTACATCAGGGAGATTGCTTGTGTCTTCCTTAGTGAAGACAGATCCAACTGTTCAACTCATCTGCCATTTCCGTGTTCTCCATAATAAATTCACCTGTTTCAATCTTCAAGGCTCCAACTTTGGTCTTAACTAATTTTTTCCTCTTCACATTCCTAAAGTAACTTTTACAATCCTCCTTTATATTCTTGGCTAGCTTACCGTCATACCTCATCTTTTCTCCCCGTATTGCCTTTTTAGCTATTTTCTGTTTCCGAATCCTCTGGCTTCCCACTCATCTTTGCTACGTTGTACTTCTTCTCTTTTATTTTTACACTGTCCTTGACTTCCCTTGTCAGCCACGGTGGCCTCTTATTCCCCTTTCTTCCTCTTTGGAACGAACTGATCCTGCACCTTCTGTATTATTCGTGTGTTCCCGTATCTGTGTTTAGAAAGGCATATGGACAGGGAATGGAGGGATATGGATCATGTGCAGGCAGATGAGGTTTTTTTTAACTTGGCATCAAAGTCAAAGTCAAAGTCAAAAGAGTCAAAGTCAAAAGAGTCAAAGTCAAAGTCAAAGTCAAAAGAGTTTATTGTCATGTGTCCCTGACAGGACAATGAAAATCTTTATTTGCATTGCACAACAGAACATAGTAGGCATTGACTACAATTATATACGTAAGTACACACATGAATTAATAAATTAATAAAGTGCAAATAACAGATGGAGGGATATTAATGTTCAGAGTTCCGAGCCAAGTTTAATAGCCTGATGGCTGTGGAGAAGTAGCTATTTCTAAACCGGGTTGTTGCAGTCTTCAGGCTCCTGTACCTTCTACCCGAAGGTAGCAGGGAGATGAGTGTGTGGCCAAGGTGGTGTGGGTCCTTGATGATGCTGCCAGCCTTTTTGAGGCAGCGACTGCGATAAATCCCCTCGATGGAAGGAAGGTCAGACCCGATGATGGACTGGGCAGTGTTTACTACTTTTTGTAATCTTTTCCTCTCCAGGGCACTCAAATTGCCGAACCAAGCCACGATGCAACCGGTCAGCAAGCTCTCCACTGTGCACCTGTAGAAGTTAGAGAGAGTCCTCCTTGACAGACCAACTCTCCGTAATCTTCTCAGGAAGTAGAGGCGCTGATGAGCTTTCTTAATAATTGCATCTGTGTTCTCGGACCAGGAAAGATCTTCACAGATGTGCACGCCCAGGAATTTGAAGCTCTTGACCCTTTCAACCATCGACCCATTGATATAAACAGGACTGTGGGTCCCCATCCTACTCCTTCCAAAGTCAACAATCAGTTCCTTGGTTTTGCTGGTGTTGAGGGCCAGGTTGTTGTGCTGGCACCATATGGACAGTTGCTCGATCTCTCTTCTATACTCTGACTCATCCCCATCAGTGATACGTTCCACAACAGTGGTGTCGTCAGCGAACTTGATGATCATGTTCGGCACAGGCATTGTGAGCTGCAGAGACTGTGCTGGATTCTATGTTCTATATATTACTGTCAAGAAGAGGCCTAATGATTGAGCCTCTTGCTAAGTTACTCTTGTTCAATGTGCAAAATGGAAAGACATTTCACTCCTCTGGATCAAATTTATCCCAGTGAGCACATCCTCAAGGCAAAGCAGTTTTCATTTATAGATATCAAATGAGTATTACTTGGTTTACAGACAAGTATGAGCAAGACAGCTCAATGCCCAGTTGAAGCTCCATAACCAGCCAGCAAGATAAAATATAACCAGCAGGAGGCAAGATTTGGGATTTTTAAGAATTGAGAATTAAAGTGGAAAAGTGAAGTTGTGGAGAGAAAGCAAGAAGAGACTTGAAAAGATTCAAATCTGAAATGAAACTATTGCCAGTGAATAGTTCAGCATGAGACTTGGTGGCAGCTCTCCAACTTGACTTTAGACTTTAGAGATACAATGTGGAAATCACCGAGTCCATGCTGACCAGCGATCTTCCCGTAGACTAGCACTAATCTGCACGCCAGGATTAATTTACACCTTACAGAAGCGAATTAGCCGACAAGCCTGCACGTCTTTGGAGTGTGGGACGACACTGGAGCTCCCGGAGAAAACCCATGCAGTCACAGGGTGAACGTACAAACTCCATACAGACAGCACCCATAGTCAGGATCGAACCAAGGTATCTGGAACCAGAAGGCAGCAACTCTACCGCTGTGCCACTGTGCCACCCACAAACCTGCAAGAATGCATTGGATTTTAGAATAAGTAACTCGCAGGGACGATTGTGACAGACATACTGTCAACAAAGCTTATTGTTTCTAAACTACTGTCTTAACCACATAAGAGGGATGAGAACACTGATGGTTTTGATTTGCATTTACAGAATAACTGTGTGGAGTTTGCATGTTCTCCCAGTAACAACATGGGGTTCTTCCATATGCTCCAATTTTCTCCCAACTCCCATTGATAGGCAGGTTTGTAGATTAATTGGCCACAGTAAATTTCCCCAATGGTGAAGAGAGTGGATATGAAAATGGGGAATATGAAATGGGATAACATCGAACTAGTGGGATAGGTGATCAATGGTCAGCATAGATTTGCTGGGCCAAAGGGCCTATTTCTTTCCTGTATCTTTCAATCAATCAAACTAATCAAATAGTTTTGATCCACATAAATAGGGGAAAAACTATCAGCTGACCAAGTAGATACCAATAAAACTATCAATCCCAGTTCAAGACTTTCACATGCAGTATTGCACCTTAGCTTTTACTTTCATTACAACACCAAAAATTATCGAGACAACATTTAATGCCAACTGCTACTTTCAGATTATTGTATCCCTATTATAATTGCAGAGAAGTGATACAATAATTTCACACAAACTTGCCAACTTATCAATAATCGAGTTCCTGCCTGGATATGCATTCACCTGCACACACTCGTGTGAGACAGAGTGCAATGGGCAACTACACCACATTGAACGGACTACATCCTCGCTAATTATTCTGTCCTGAAAGCATTATAACTTGTGTTTAATTTGGACTATTTCTGATTGATGCATTATCTGCTTGAATAAAACTCCACCAGCTGCTTTTCATGTCACTTTCAAAAGAGCTTTGAAAGGGGAGTAGGAGGAAGACAAATGGTGACCAGCACATCGGCAAGTTTGTTGGTAGACAAAAATGCTAGAGAAGCTCAGCGGGTGAGGCAGCATCTATGGAGCAAAGGAAATAGAAACGGAGTCCGAAGAAGGGTTTCGACCCGAAACATTCAATTTCCTTTGCTCCATAGCATTGCAGTTCCTCGTTAAACATTTCAGTAAATGTGTTATCCAGTTACCACATCCTGTGATCCCTGCTGCCCAAATGTCTTTTTACTCTCACCCCTAAATAATGCCACAAATTGGACATACAATGCTAAAGTAACTTAATGGGTCAGGGAGCCTCTCTGGGGAACATGGATAAATGCTATTTCAAGTTGGGACCTTTCTGGACTGAAAAATGGTCCCATTGCAATATGTCACGAGTTACTGCAACAATTTGTGTCATTTTTGTAAACCAGCATCAGCATTTCCTGGTTTCTTCAATACATTTTGTTTGCGCAAGATGACAGAAACTGCCCTCTAATTTGGGACACGTGCTAAGCAACCCATTGGAAATTTCAGGACCCGGGTTAAGCCTTGATGACAAGCCAAGATAATTTAACAGCCAATTGGCCCATTCTTGCTTTGCAAATCTCTTAAGAGTTGTCCAGGCCCCCAATTTCCCAATCTGTTCCCTTAACCTTTTAATTTTACTTTAATTGACAATTTATCTGTTTTACTGTGAAAACCTTGTGCCAACCTTTGTGTATGTGGGCAGGCGTTCAATGTTCCTGGCAGTCTGCTGCAAAGAGAAGTTTCTCCAAATTGCAGCTCTATAACTCCCCAAGTCAATAATGTTCACTGAAACTATGCTGCTGGGTCTAATCCAATAATTTTGTCTAATATTTTTGCTTACAGCTTTGCAGGATAGCAGTGACATTTACCAAGACAGTTCCTGGCTTCCTTCCCTTTACAAAGTATACCACAATCTAATCGGAGACCAACACAGCTGTCATGAATCTTTCAACAGCGGCTTCATTTTGAGCAATGGGGATTGCTAAAAATATTTTCCACTTAAAAATGCAAATTCAGCCTGGCAAACAAGAGGTTACTGTTTTCATAAAGAAACCATATATAAATATAAATGTCAGGCTTGCACAGACTTCATTCATATGGACTCACAAACAACAGCAGCAGGTAAATAAGAAACAACTTGCAACGGTCCTTTTGGGGGATTTTTTTGGCTGATTCGCACTTAGCTCTCCTATAAGAGGTACCAGTACTCAAAAAGTAGACAAAATTAACAGGCAGATTACTACAGTTTGAAGAAGCACAGTGGCATAGCGGTAGAGTTGTTGCCTTACAGCAACAGAGACCCGGGTTCGATCCTGACTACGGGTGCTTCCTGTACAGAGTTTGTACGTTCATATGATTATAGGATCATAAGATCATAAGAGATATAGAATTAAGCCATTTGGCTCATTAAGTCTACTCCGCCATTCCATTATGGCTGATCTATCTCTCCCTCTTAACCCCTTTCACCTGCCTTCTCCCCATAACCTCTGACACCCGTACTAATCAAGAATCTTTTTATCTCTGCCAAAAATATATCCACTGACTTTGCCACCACAGCCTTGTGGCAAGGAATTCCACAGATTCTCCATTCTCTAACTACAGAAATTCCTCCTCAATCCTGCACCAGCACTCCCAAGCCCTTTGCGCCTTAGATTTCTAGATTCTCTCTCCAATTAGCAAATAATCTATGCCTTTATTCCTACTCCCAAAATGTATGAATCCACACTTTACTACACTATATTCCATCTGTCACTTCACTGCCCACTCTCCCAACCTATACGTCCCTCTGCAGAGTCCATGCTTTCTCTACACTTCGAGCCCTTCCATCTATTTTTGTATCATCCGCAAACTTGGCCACAAAGCCTTCAATCCCCTCATCCTTCCAAATCATTAATATACAACATGGAGCGCAGTTGCCCCATATACAACCTTATGTTTAGTTCAAATTGTAATTTAGAGATACAGAGCGGAAACAGGCCCTTCAGCACATCGAGTCCGCTCCGATCAGCAATCCCCGCACATTAACACTATCCTACACATGAGGGACAATTTTACATTTACACCAAGCCAATTAACCTACAAAGCTCCTGTATGTCTATGGAGTGTGAGAGGAAACTGAAGATCTCGGAGAAAACCCATGCAGCTCACGGGGAGAATGTATAAACTCCATACAGACAAGCACCCATGGTCAGGATCGAACCCGGGTCTCTGGCACTATAAGGCAGCAAATCTGCTGCTAAACCACCCTGCTGCTGTATGATGAAAGGGAGTTTATCAATCAAGCTATTGAAAGTGTTTGGGCTTGGGACACTTCCTATTGGAACACGTGAGGATACATTGGAGCTGAGGTAGATGGTCTCAAACAGCCAGAAATTGGTTTCTTCACACTCGGCAGGACTCCAAGAACAATTGTGGATGTTATGGAAATGTACGAGCAGCTTTAGCTCCAAAAGAGTCACTTGATGAAGCACTGGGTCTCGGACTATGTGGTTACATGACCAGCAGTGGGACATTTAAGGATAATTAGATTGGATGGATCTGATTTATTTTTATATGCAAAGATGGTTCCACTCGAAGAAATACAAAACCAGGATTCAAAAATACAGGTCCACCACTGATTTCTGGTAACCGATGATCCAGCTCCTTCTTTAATAGGGACAAAATTAAGTGATCGCAAATTTCCCCGGAAATCCTCGCAAAAATGTGGTGTCCAGGCTGGGTAAGGTGGCCGATCGTGACCTCACCGGGACTTCCATGGCAGATCCGTGGGTTGAATTTGCACTCAGCATCCAGGGCTCTGGAACTCCGGCTCGGCTGGAGCAGGCAAATCCATACCCATAGCCGACTTCCGAGGCAGAACGTGCGTGTATCTGGGTATCTCTGAACTCCTTCCCCCAAGCCCGTAACCTCTGTTAGTCTGGCAAAACACATAATCCAGCAAGGCACTGATATCAAGGGTACGAGAAAATCGGAGGTGGACCTGTATATGATAGATTGATTTGTCAAACACTGACAAATCAATAAACTATCCAAGAGAAACAACTTTATCTGAAGAATGGTTTCAAAGTGAAACTCATTTTCACATATTGCATCTGAGGAAAAATAGCAAAGATGCATTTGAGGGAATACTAGATAAGGATTCCAGTCATAAAAAAAGGACCATTGGCTGAAGCAGTTAGATGAAGTAGCACGAGGGGGGGTTATGCATTGAAAGTACTGGCCAAGACCTGTCTGGCAAAATGGCAAAATGCAATGGAATACTGTGTAAGGCTGATGCCAAGGACTCTAATGAGAAGAGTGTGCAGAAGAAGGATAAAACCCATCAATGATAAGCACCAGTAGTGAGGTAATGTCTGAAGTACAATGAACAGGCAGCAGTATAAATGAGCAGGCATAGGAAGAAGTAATGGTCCATGCTGATGCGCTGACCATCAGAGGGCCGACTCATTCACCTCACATGATTACCTACATTACCACATCAAGCACTTTAGTAATTCTACCCAGTGTTACATTGAAGTACAGATAACAGTTTAAATTAGTTTTCAATTTTCTTACAAGCTCCCGGTTCTCATGTCTTGGGTGGCACTTTCATGAGTATTGATTTTCTTAATGTGTTTAAGATCATTAATTCTTCTGCAACAGTTGCTTCTACAACCCATTTCTTTGTCACCTGTTTCTCCTGGTCTCCTTCCTGCCAGAACCATTTTTTCTTCCCTTCCCCCTACTCTGCACCTAAAGCAGACCTGTTAGAGTCATTGAGTCAAACAGCATGGAAACAGGCCTTTCGGCTCATCTACGCATGCTGGCCAACATGTCCCATCTACACTTGTCCCATCTACCTGCATTTGACCCATAACCCTTTCAATGTATCCTCTCTGTACATGTCCAAAAGTCTTTTAAACTTAATGTTCTCGCATAGTTTCCAGTTTAAATGAAGGGTCTTCAGTCTGATGTTTTTCCCCGTTTCTCTCGCCACAGATTCCGCCTGACCTGCTGTGTGTCCCCGTCACTTATTGGATTTTTAATGGTTGATCAGATATCACTTATGTTTCAGATTGGGACCCTTCTTCAGACTGATTGTAGTAGGGGGGAGAAAGCTGGAAGGGAGGTGGGAGTGGGACAAAGTCTGGCAAGTGATCAGTGAATACAGGTGAAGGGGCAGTTTTGATAGGCATGTGGGTGGACAAAGACCAGAGAAAGGAATACACCATAATGCTGTGAGTTAAGTAGAGAAGAGACACCAAATGTGAAGCCAGAGAAAAAGATATAGTTGGAATGACTACATTAAAATATGAATTTTTTTTTCTGTCCAATGTGAGAAGCAACAATTGTACCACGTGATAACATGACCCGATAAAATACAGCAAGGTTGGCCAATTCAAAAGGGTCATTTAAAGGAACTATGCATTCTGGAATTGCAGCAATGCCAATGACAGCCCAGTCCATCACACAAAGCAGACCTCCCACCCATTGACTCTATCTACATTTCACACTGCTTCGGGAAAGCAGCCAGCTTTATCAAGAACTGCTCACACCCAGGTCATACTTTCATCTCCCATCGGGCAGAAGATACCAAAGCTTAAAAGCATGTGCCACCTGATTCAGGAATAGCATCTTCCCTGCTGTTATCAGGCATTTCATAAGTTGGGCTTGAATTCCCATCACCCGATCTATCTTGATGTGGCCCCTGAACTTATTTTTTTATCTGCATTTTTCTTGCAGCTATAGCTTCATATTCCACACACTGTTTATTTTCTCTTTTGCAATACTTATTATACTCATAGATAGTACGATCTACCTGGATAGTATGCACAACAAAGGTTTTCATGATTCTCAGTATATATGACAATAACAATAATCAATAGTCATAGAGTCATACAGCAAGGAAACAGACCCTCAGCACCCACTTGTACCCACTTGTGTTTGGCCCTTATCCTTCTGAACCTATCTTATCCATGCACCTGTTCAAATGTCCTTTACACATCATGAGAGCACCTGCCTCAACTTCCTTCTCTAAATGTTAAAAATCAGAGTGTTATCTACCAGACCCAAACCACCATTTAATGTATTCAAAGCACATAAAGTGAACTTAGAATAATGATTGCTGGCATTGAACATGAAACATTTAAGATTTGTTGTTTTTTCTTCCATTCAAGGCATCAAGATTTTTATTTTCTTGATGTGGTAAATCAACAAGTGAAGAGAAGAGACTCACCCACAGAACATCACAATGTTGTAGAGCGAGGGGTTATCTGGAAGAGGCACGGTCTGTTGCAGGCAGAGTTGCTCACAACCTCCATTCATTCCATCTGAGCAGTCAATGCCAATATGCCTGTCGTAACAGCCGGAGCCATCCTTCATTGGGCTGAGTCCCAGAGGGCACTGCGGGGAAAACGAAGGGACAAGAATCATTACAAAGTAAACAAAAGATAGCCTGCTGTCTCAGTATAATAGCAAAATGATTGGGTTGAAAGTTATGCCCAGTACAGACAAGTGAAGAAGGGTTTAACCCCAAAACGTTGCCTATTTCTTTTGCTACATAGATGCTGCTGCACCCGCTGAGTTTCTCCAGCACTTTTGTCTACCTTCAATTTTCCAGCATCTGCAGTTCCTTCTTAAACAGACAAGTGACTATCAGCTTGTGCAGCACATTGCTCCTTCGTCTATAATAACAATCATCCTTTCATCCTTTGCCTTCCTTGGTCTTTTGCACAATAGATTTGCTTATCTTTTTATGGTCTGACAAATTTTAACATTATTACATCCATTTATGCATTTTGAATAAGTATACTCAGGATCAGGATCCAGCTGGCAATCAAACCTGACGATTGCCCAATAGTATATATAGAATCTAATTGGTGAGCAGTTCTGAGATACCATGTACCACATTGGAAACTCTTGGACTATCTTGAATCAAACTTTGCTGGACTTTGTCTTAGACTAAAGTTAATTTCCTTGATCCTGTATCTGTACACTGTGGGCTGCTCAATTATAATCACGTCTAGTCTTTCCACTGACTGGATAGCACACAACAAAAAAGCTTTTCACTGGACCTTGGCACACGTGACAATAAACTAAACTAACCTGAAGGGTATAATTAATGAAAACTCATTCATCTTGGTCTGCATTTCCTGCCCATCTAACTAGACTTCCAGTGAAAAACAAACTATTGGATCATCTATGGAGAGAAATGGATAGGCAATATTTCAGGTCAGGACCATTCTTTAAAATTGGAGTAGAGGATAGATATCTGGTATACCTGGACTGAACAATTACAATGTAAAATAAGGATGTAAACATATGAAGTGTCCACATTTTGAGTCTATATTTTCAGGTTTCAGTTTCTGGGCTATGCAGTGGCTGCAAGACAGGACATTTCTCCACCATAATTATCGGGTCATAGGCTATTTGAGCTCCCAGTCTTGATACATTTCTATATTTATATCAAAGCCTTGGCTTTCTCTTTACGTTATGAGCATCATTATTTAGTGAAGTTTCTGCTTCCCTGGCCAAACAATAGCAATCTCTGGCTGGAGTTTTTTTGACAAAGCATTGGTATAATTATACTTCAGGCCTATTATTTGAACAAATCCTGATCTTTTCAGTTTTGGATCATTTTCCTTCACCCTAGTGACATCTGCATCTAGCCCTATATTCGCCAGCAAACCCTCCTATGCCTGCCTTCCAAGATAAATGGTCAACAAATCAGTCAAAATCTAATTGAATGGTAGAAAGTGCTTAAGAAGCAGAAATATTGGTTCCTGTTCCCAATCTGCATAGTCACTTATAGGTCAAAGTGGTTTCCTTTTGCCTTCTTCTGCATCACCATTACAATGTGCAAGTCATAAGGCATTGCTTTGTTTGAGAAAACAATCGTTAAAATACAATCCTGATGCACGGACTCGACCCAAAGAGTGGACCAACTCTCTGCCTCCACAGTAACTGACCATGTAGTGATTTCTTCCAGCAGTTTTATTTTCTTTAATGCACAAAAATATAATTTTAACTTAAAACATTTGAATTATTGTCTTTAAATACTCCCTTTCATTTCCACCAGAAATATACTTTTAAAAGGCTGGCTAGAATCAGAAAACCTGGTTAGGTCTGTTTTTGACCTTCAATGCAGATGAAGATTATCTCCTCCAATCCTAATTCTATGTCATACCTACATTGTTCAAGGCCTTTTCCCCATATCCACTTGGATATGGCTCCAACACTAGAATCAGACAGATCAACAAAACTACAATAGAGTTGAATTCACAAAGAAATACTGGCACATCTTGTATTGCTACTGAATGGCTTAAATTATGTCCTGGTGGAAAGCTGCCACCACTTTGCAAGCTTAATCTGAATTTGGCATAGGACATTGCCCAATTAATTGATTAACAAGATGACAATTTATTTTCACTAACATTTACGGTTCAGATTGAGTGGGTGGGATTTCAGATTGGACAGTTGTATCAACCAGAATCAATGAAACCAATAAAGTACTTTGGTACAACCTGATTTTAGAAAAAAAAGGTGGTCTAATAACATCTAATCTTCATGTTAAATTAGTTGCTGCTCATTTTAGTTTCGTTTAATTTAGAAATACAGCGTAGGAACAGGCCCTTCGGCCCACCATCTCCACACCGCTCAGCAATCACCCATCCACAAGTTCTATCCTACATGCTAGGGGTAATTTGCTGGAGCCAATTAATCTACAAACCTGTACATTTCTGGAATGTGGGAGGAAACCGGAACACCCACAGAAAACCCACGTGAGAGAATGTACAGACAGCATCCCTAGTCAGGATCGAACCCAGGTATCTGCCGCAGTAAGGCAGCAACTCTACCGCTGTGCCACCTCACTTTCTTATCCTTCTCTTAAACTTGAAGGATTGAATGGTATTTCTCCAGTGTTTAGAAAATGTTGTGGATGTGAACATGTAAAGTCAAAAGCCTTTGCCTCAATACAATGCCTTTCATGATCCGTTTTATTTGAGTGGGTTCAAGGATTAAAATGGGTCAATACAGAGGGGGATCTCACTTTGCCCTATTTAGTTCATGCTTTGGAATCTTTACTATCCATTTGAAAGGGCAGACATGGCCCTGTTAAAATATATATATATATATGAATTGAGAAATTAGGTCTTGTGGGCTTATTACAGGCTGGAATCAAATGAGGATAATCGGATGGTTTAGACAGAATAATGCAACTATGGCAACATGTCGTAGTCCAAAATCTAATTGAATGTCAAGTCCAAAGTTGGACTCCAATTAAATTCACATGAAACATAGTCATTGTAGTCACTCCCAGTTCATATTTGTGTGCATCATGAATTGCTGTAGCGACATTCAGTTTTACTTTGTTGTGGCAATGGAGGTTTTCAATGGTAGGTGAATACATTATGACTGGAAGTCTATCTGGGAACAATTTGCTGAGAACAGGAATTATTTAAATGTTGCCACCGCATTATAAAAACATCAAGTAATACAAAATTAATGTACATCAAGTCTGGAAAACACTATTGTCCTCCTTGTGCCTACGCAACCTTGCAAATCTCTTCTGCCTATTGTATTGAAGAAAAATTATCAAGGTTTATTTAACTGAGTGGATTGTGCATGGCAGACAGAATCTGAGCTTCATGGAATCAAAAAATGTTTCTATACTCAGAGGGCTTGTATGCTTGATTTACCAAGTTGTATAATTCTTTAAAATCACACCCCAGCCTCAAGACTTCTCCCTGGAGAGTGGCACCTGTTGCAACTGACATTAAGTGGCCTCCTTGTCAACAAATATTCCACTGAATGTGAAGCCTTGAAAAAGGATGAATAGGAAGGACCTGGGTGCTGGTCTGAAACAAACTGCTTGGAAGAATGGGGAAAAAAAAAGTCACATTTAAAAGAAACCTTGGAGACAATTGCCTGCTTCATAGACTCACAAGAGACTGCACTTGTTGGAATCTGAAGGAATAAAACATGTTGGTGGAGGAACTGAGCATATCCAGCAGAAAATATGAAGGTAGAAGGACAGTGAGTTATGAGTTGAGATCCTGCATCAAGAAGTAGATGATTCATGCCTGTTAAACACCATTTCTCCTCATGTTTAAAATGCTTAAAATAAAGAGAGTCACACAATGTGGAAACAGGCCCTTTGGCACAATAGGCCAGTTTCCACTGAGGAATAACAATTGACACGTCACGGTCACAGAAATCACTGTGGTTGGGTTAAAATCCATGACTAAAGCAACAGCCATGCACAAAATGTTAACTATCTACTCAGGTAGAACAATGAATAAATGCCTCATTCTTGCGCCATTCCTTGCCCGAAGAAGTCCAGAATTTTAGTTTAGTTTATTATTGTCACGTGTACCGAGGTACAATAAAAATATTTTGATTGCATGCTATCCAGCCAAAGACCACACATGAATATAATGAAGCTGTCCAGAGTGAACAAATAAAGGGCCTGTCCCACTTAGGCAATTTTTCAGCGGACATGGACACGGACACACACACATTGCAAAGGCGGGGGCCAGGGCAAGCGGGGGGGACGCTGTCTGAAATTCAGATGGTGCAAAGCCAAGGTGATACAGACATACACTGTGATGAGCAGGAAGGTTAAGACGGATAGTACAGTGTACGGTAAGTCGTTTAAAAGAGGGGGAGGAGGGGAGAAGGGGGGACAAGGAGTGGAGACATTTTTAAGAAGCCAGACAACTTATAATAAGCCAGAGATACACAGCTGTGAAGTTTGGCGGGCATTTAACATTACCGGTCGGTTATCCTTGGTTCTGAAAACTTGTGCTTATGTTTTTTTCCCCAATGAGGCCATACTGAGGCCGCGACTAGTTTCCAGAATGCGGGAACTCCTACGACTGTGAAGCAGACTCACCAGAGACCATCAGCGAACATGTGGCGACCATGTTGAGAGTGCAGTCTCCTGCACTCGCCTAGAAAGTTGTCTGATTGGGACAAGCCCTTAAAGGATGAAGATACAACATTCAGTGCAAGCTTTAGCACTCCAGTAATACTCCTCAGGCATCATACAAAACGGTCCCATTTAAATACAAGCATACACTGCCATTCCTCGATGTACAAAATGGGTGTTTTCCTGGAAAACATTTTGTTAAGCAGACTTTCACAAATTGCAAAGATTGGACAAAGTACATTGTGGGGATTTTGGTACCGTGTGTCCATATGGGCAGAGTACAGGGTGTTATTCACAACAGGGAAATGTAGGTTAATCAATGGAAGAAACATCAAAAGGCACAAATTTACGGAATGTCATTTCCAGTAATCATACCAAACTATTAAAGAAAATGAGTATTTCCAAAATCAAGTGCCATGCATCTGAATATCTCGGCCTTTTGCTCCTTACTGCCCCACTGGAGTTAAGGATTGTGTTATTGCCTATAAAAATTCAAGCAAACATGTTATGACTGCTCGACTTTGGTCATCTTTGGTACCATTTGTGGTATTGTAACTAGCACAATACATTCTTTAGACACAAAATGTAACTCAGCAGGTCAGGCAGCATCTCTGGAGAAGTCAAGACAAGTCACATGTATAAGCGACTTTCAGAGTCTGAAGAAGGATCTTGACATGAAACGTCACCTATCCATTTTCTCCAGAGATGATACCTGACCTGATTTTTGTGTATTACCTTTCATGTATTACCCCACATCTGCAGTTTTTTGTTTTTGCAATGCACTCTTTACCAGCTCACTTCATTAGGACAGGCTTATTGAAACACCATATAATGTTTGCAGCATTAACAATGTCTCATGCATTATATGTCACTACATGGAAGTCAAATTGCGATAAGGTTCCGCATGGTAGGCTGCTCTTGAAGGTTATATCGCATGGGGATCCAAGGAGAGAGAGCTGAATGGATAGCAAATTAGCTTAATGGAAGGAAGCAGAGGGTGATGGTGGAAGGTTGCTGCTCAGACTGGAGACCCGTGATTGGTGGTGTGCCTCAGGGTTCAGTGATTGGCCCGTTACTGTTTGTCATCTACATTAATGATTTGGATGAGAACATACGGGGCAAGATTAGCAAGTTAATTGATGATACAAAAGTGGGTAGTTTTTCAGATAGTGAAGATGGTTGTGAAACATTGCAGCAGGAGCTTGATCGATTGGCCAGGTGGGCTGAGGAATGGTTGATGGAATTTAATACAGTGAAATGTGAGGTGTTGCATTTTGGGATGTCTAACAAGGGCAGCACCTACACAGTGAATGGTAGGCATCTGGGGAGTGTTGTGGAGCAGAGGGATCTACGAGTGCAGGTACTTGGTTCCTTGAAGGTGGAGTTGCAGGTGGTCAAAAAGGTTTTTAGCACGTGGGCATTCATCAGTCAGAGTATTGAGTATAGAAGTTGTATGACATGTTGCAGTTGTATAAGGCTTGGTTGCGAAGGCATTTAGAGTATTGTGTTCAGTTCCAGGCAGCATATTGTAAGAAATATATTATCAAGCTTGAAATGGTTAAGAGAAGATTTACGAGGATGTTGTCAGGACTAGAGGGTCTGAGCTATAGGGAGAGGTTGAGTTGGCTGGGTTGAGTTGGCGCAGGAGGATAAGGGGTGATCTTATAGAGGTGTGTGTATAAGATCATGAGAGGAATAGATCAGGTAGATGCACAGAATATCTTGCCCAGAGTAGGGGAAACGAGAATCAAAGGCCATAGGTTCAAGGTGAAGGGGAAAAGATTTAATAGGAATCTGAGGAGTAACTGTTTCACACATAGGGTGGTGGGTGTATGGAACAAGCTGCGAGAGGAGGTAGTTGAGGCTGGGACTATCTCAACGCTTAAGACACAGTTAAACAGGTACATGGATAAGACAAGTTTGGAGGGATATGGACCAAACGCAGGCAGGTGGGACTAGTGTAGCTGGGACATGTTGGCCGGTGTGGGCAAGTTGGGCCAAAAGGCCTGTTTCCACACTGTATCAGTCCATGACTCTAAATCAAATGGCCCATCTGATTTTTTTATATATACAGCTGTCTAATGAAAGCAACTGGAAGATCAATGGAAACAATAATCCTCACTCTGAAATTCATAACCTGCACTCCTCATGCATACGCCTAATCTTTGCAGGACCAATTCCCAACATTCCCATATTGTAAACATGTTACTGTGCAGATAATATTTTATATGCTGCATTCTTTCAGTACAGAGAAGCAGTGAGAAAGAGTTACACGTTATAATTATACCAAGCCAATTAACCTGTACGTCTTTGGAGTGTGGGAGGAAACCAGAGCTGGAGAAAGCCCACGCAGGTCATGGGATGAATGTACAAACTCCGTCCAGACAGCATCCGTAGTCAAGGATGAAACCCAGTTCTCTAATGCCACATGCTACTCTACTCCACAAAAATATGTTTTTGTCATCTTGGTTGAAATTCAGGATTAAACCAAGGTTGCTGGAGCAGTGAGGATATGTTTTATATTTGGGGTAACAGATCACTTTATGTAGGTGAACTGTGCTCCTAGATCTGGAACATTTAAATAAGCAAGGGGCATCAGAAAATAGACAAAATGTTGGAGTAATTCAGCAGGTTAGACAGCATCTCTGCAGAAAAGGAATAGGTGATGTTTCAGGTCAGAACCCTTATTCAGACTGAAAGTAGAGGGGTGGGGGGGGGGGGGGGGGGGGCGGCGGGGGAGGGGAACTGGAGATACGATAAGACCAGAACAAATCAGGGCTAGCAACAGATGACCAATGACGTGTGGACCTATTATGTCCAATGGTTGGCTGGGGAAGAGGTGATAATGAAGAAATACAAGCAGTCAATGCCGTGATTAATTACTCAGTGTAGGCAGTCAGTCAGCTTTAAAAAAAAATCTAAAACCGCACATGCGCAGATTGTTCTCCTCTCCGTAAGATGTCAGTCGACTTTTATAAAGTAATATGTCTTTAAAAGCCATATCTCTTAATAAAGTACCATATTTCCCAGCAATGAAGATGCCCCCATTTTGAATTGCTAAATTTTAAAAAAGGCTGGCTGGACATAAAATTTATCATGCACAAAAAAAAATTAAATAAAGAAAGTAACAATGCAATTTGCCCAAGGCTTCCAAATCTCCTCCATTCTGAATTACTGAATGGGTCAAGTCAAGTCACATTTATTTATATAACACATTTAAAAAAACATCTCTCGTTGCCCAAAGTGTTTTACATTTGTTATAAGAGTAGTATACACAAGCAGGCTACATACATATATACAAATAGCCCTCGCTCAGAGGACGTCATGAAAGGCTTGGGAGAACAGATACGTTTTTAGACTAGACTTAAGGAGTCGATGGAGGGGGCAGTTCTAATGGGGACTGTTCCACAGTCTAGGAGCTGCGGCCACAAAGGCGCGGTCATCCCTGAGCTTATGCCTAGTCCGCGGGACATTCGGCAACCCCAAGTCGGCCAATCTGAGGGACCTGGAGTTGGCGTTATGGGTGAGAAGACTTTTAATGTAGGTGGGTGCAAGCCCATTGAGGGCTTTGTAGACAAAGAGGAGGGAGTTGAAATATATTCGGAACTGCACAGGGAGCCAGTGGAGAGAGGCCAGGATCGGGTTGATATGGTCCCTTTTTTGGGTGCCCGTCAGGAGTCTCGCTGCGGCGTTTTGGACCAGTTGCAGGCGGGACAGGGAAGATTGGCTGATGCCAGTGTAAAGGGAGTTGCAGTAATCTAGGCGGGAGGAGATAAATGTATGGATGATCTTTTCGAGGTCGTCAAACTGGAGGAATTGTTTTATTTTAGCTATCATCCGAAGCTGGAAGAAACTAGCTTTTACCATGGCATTGACTTGTTTGTCAAACTTCAATGCTGAGTCAAATATCATGCCAAGATTTTTGATGTGAGGTTTTAGTGGGGTAAGGCTTCCGAGGCTGCCTGCTATCATTTTGATTGAGTCCGAGGGACCGAGAAGGATGACCTCAGACTTACTCTTGTTTAGTTGGAGGAAGTTCTGGGCCATCCAATACTTTATATCCTCGAGGCAGCGGGTAAGGTTAAGCAGATTTGATTGTTTTCTGAGCTTCAGGGGGAGGTACAGTTGTGGGGGGTGGAGGGTGATGGCAAGTGGGGAGATGGAGGGAAAACGGGAGCACCTCAGGACGTTGAATCAGTTGTGATCTTATTGAATGACAATACTAGTTCAAGGGACCTATTGGGGGGGGGGAAGTTCATTTCACAGCATGCAGGGAGTTTGGCCAGGGGTGAAGTTGCGGGGAAGGCAGGAGCGTTGAGAAGGAGGGGGTTGGGGGACGGGGATCATGCCAGCAACTCACTAATTCAACGCTGCCGCGGCGCTCTTGGCGCGGAGCCATCGCACTGTAACTGGGGAGGGAAGTGTTCGGATGGCTGCGAGCGGCCGCCGGGATCTCAGGACATTATGCCAGCCCGCTCACCTCTGGCAGCGCTCTCCGTCTGATCACCTCTCTCCTGCCGCTCGCCAGCCTAGCTCATGTCAGCCGCTTCCCGCAAATCCTTAAATTCTGACTGCCGCCGGGAACAGGATGGGCCTCACTTGCTGCGCTGGGTGACACTGCATCGCATTCACTGCCCGGTCCGTGACAGTGAGGGGACCAGCTCAAGAGCGGATCAGCGATGGATAACAGGACAGCTGGCGGTGGAGCTTACTCCTGTGTCAGCATGAGTACCCTCAATTGGTCCCTTGATCGCTCGCAGCCACCTGAGCAGCTCCCCTCCCTGGCCACAATGCGGTGGCTCCGTGCTCGGAGCGCCGCGGCAGTGATGAGTGAGTGAGTGAGTGAGTTGCTGGCATGATCCCCGACCCCTCGTTCACAATGCTCCTTCCCTCCCACAACTTTACCCCTGACCAGACTCCCCACATGCTGTGAAAGGAACTCTTCTCCCCCCCCCCAGCGGCGCTGTCCTTTTACAGCCGCTTCCCCCTTTCCAGCCGCTTCCCATCAGCTGCCAGTGATGAGGGATAGACTTGGCAGTCCCTCAGCACAGCAACATCGTTCTTGAAGTTGCTGTACTGAGTGATAGCCAAGTCTATCTTTCTTGTCGAACAACCTAACCTTCTGCCTCTAAGACACAGGTAAATTTTCGTCCCTTATTTTTGGATAAATATAGCATCTTCATTGCCGGGAAATACGGTATTTAAAAACATATAGCTCAATGAAATTTACTTACCACATTATTTGTACATGAACTCCATTCTTCTCTCTTTGTTTCTTAAGATACTCTTAAGATAATGACAATCCTTGTTTGAAAAACCCGCCAAGACACTTGAGCTGCGCATGCGCAGTAGGCTGCTGCGCATGTGCAGTGCGCAGTCCATGGTGCAAAGGCAGACTTTCAGCTGCCTTCAGCTCCCCTTGTCATTGAAGGCTTGAAGCAGCATCAACAGCACGTGAGCTGCACATACTTCCGCGTATTACATGTACTGCGGATGAAAGACACGGGAGAAATATGCCTACATTGGAGATCGATCTCTTGGGTATAATTCTCCCGTTCCTTTCCTATTTCTATTTAATAATTACCATTTTATAATTGTAGTGAGGGTAGGCAGTGCCTACCTTGCCTACCCTGATGGCACATGCCTGGGTACAAGGATGCGGACAGTGGAACTGGTTGGACGACTAGGGTGTGGGGCGAGGAGGAATGCAGGGGATACATGGAATAAAAGAAACCAATGTTCATACTGCTGGATTGTTAAAATTATGGCTTCTAGGCACCCCATTAGGCAGGATGGTACACCTAGCAGAACTACTACCTCAACGCTCCAGAGTTCAAGGCTCAATGCGGTTCTAAGCTGTTGTATGCATGCTGCTTACACTTTGTCCCTGTGATCATTAAGGTTTCTTCTGTGTATTCTGCTTTACCCCAATGACCCAAAGAGGCAGGTAAGTGAATTGGCCACTGTAAAGTGTTTCCAATGTGTAGGTAAGTGGTAGGGATGTACAAAATGGGGAGAATTGTATAAACAAGAAAATTGGTGAGGAATGGAGGCAAGCATGGTCGGCAAGAACTTGATGGGCCGAAGGGCATGCTTCTATGCTATATCTGTAAACTAAACTAAAGTGAAAAACAGGTCAGCAAAGATTCTGTGGGTTTAAGGCCCTGCTTTCATGCTGTTATTGACTCTGAAAAGTTATCAACCTGATAAGTTGACTGCTTCTCTCTCCAGAGATGCTGCCTGATCTGTTGAGCATTACCAGTATTTTCTGATTTAAGTACGAAATAAAGATTTTGTTCGGTTTTGCAATTTGCTTGAATGGTTCAAATAAATGCCTTTGTACCAATGAATTCCACAGGGCAAGTAACCCAATTGTGATCACTAGTTTTCACTTCTGTTGAAGACTGATTAAATTGTTGCCTAATATACAACAAATAAATTAGATTTTTTGGACTTTTAATTGCGTGCCAGAAAAACAACATCAGGTGAGCTTGCAAAATTCAGTTTTGTTTACTATTATGGATGCATTTCCCTTGTCTCATGGTTAACAATTCATGTAATTTACCTTTGCCTTTGTGCACTGCTGTACTTTAATTCAATTAAGAACAATGGGTTAACATGGAAAAGTGTTTTAACATTGCTACACAGACGCCCTGTGAAATTCCCTCGTTGCTCTTGTTGTCTTCATTCAGTAAGAGTTTATTTTCTGCCTGCAAGCTGGTATTTAACCAGAAAGAGTTTTTCATCAATCACTGTCTGCTATGGGTTACCCAAACACCACCTTAATCTCCAAAACAAGCTGTTTTCTTTGGAAGCCAGCAGAGCCATGCTGCTGCTTTGTTGAGCTAGAGCATTGGATTTACATGTTTTCTTTATTGCTCCTCTTTCATCAATGTTCTTCAAACAAAACCTTGGCACAGCCTGTTGGTTAACTGGCTTGGTATTGGCTAGTGGATTATTGGAGGCTATTCTGATGCACAGAAGCTGAAGATTGGATGCTTCGAGAGGCCCCATGAAAGAATCAAGGAGGAAATGTGTCACATGTTCATATTGTGAAGAGGCCGCCAGGAGAAAGTTTCTTTGGAGTTATGTGTGGGTTTCAAAAAGAGGACAAAAAGTTGCAGAGGAAAAAGCTAGAGCATGAAGGGGATGAGAGCAGGAAGGGGAGGTGAGTTAGAGTATGAAGGGGATGAGAGTGAAAAGGGAGGGATGAATTGAGTGACACAGGGAGCGACAAAGGGGGGAAACCAAATTAGGGGAAGAGATGAAGAGGAGAGGGGTGAGGGAAGATGCTTTAGGGGGGGGAGAGAATATGTCAAAAAGTGAGACAAAGGAAGGGCAGGAGGAGGTTCAAGGAGAGGGATGGGGGTGGCAGGAGGGAAGGGGCAGGTGAAGAGGGAGGAAGAAATTGATGGGGAGAGAGGGTGTAAATTGCTCAATCTAAGCTTCTGCCCTAGTCAAAAACCACTGATCAAGCACTTGATCAACCAATCTTTATTTTGACAAAATGCAATTACAGTTCCCACCACTGTACCTAACCACCGCAGGTTCGATCCTCGTATCTGCCTGTTCAAGCCCTCTAGGCCTCGCTCAAGCAGAGACACTCCAGAAAGTCACGCAGTCCTAAGCGTTCTCCCAGAAAATCAATGCGGGACCTCGTGGCAGTGGACTTTTATAGGTCCCCGGACCTTGAGGGAAGGAACCACATGGAGGCGGTCTCTTTTCAATCCAATTACAGATATCGATTAACCCCATACATGTCAGACATTCCCCTAACCCAATAGTACAGTAGCTAATACAATGTATTCAAACAGGGCTTCTCAGGGAAGCAAACATTTCAACATTTACCCTGATCTGCAAGAAAACCAGACAGGGCTCAATACCTCAACCAATCAACATTCGGCAAAGTGAAACTCTGCAACATTATTTACAAGGTATATGTCTGGTTTGCAGTCATCCAATCCATTCTATGCATTTTGCACCTAATTGACAGGGTCTGCAGAAGTTCCCATCCCTTCCTGCTGCTTGGATCTAGGCTCTAGACAAATTGGTGCCACTCTGCAGCTTGTCCCAATTCGACAGAGAGCACGTTCAAATTGCCCAAATCTCCCAGCAGCCCTGAAGCTTTTACCCAATTTTAGAGTCCAAACCACTCCAATCTGGCCAGGATTAAAAAGGGGATAAAATGAATTACTAAGGGGACTCAATCATTGATTTTATTTTGGAGTCACGTGAGTGACTACGTGAAGACCCGTTCAGCACGCATGCGCGACATTAGCATTTGTGCAGTGCACCCGCGACGAACGGGAGCTCAAGGCATTCCCGCTACAATTTGAAAGTCTGGCCGACAGGTAAGTGTTTTACCGTGGCCGTGTGTATTTTCTCTGTGGTCTGCTTTGTGTTCCAGAAAAATGAGCAAGACCAGAGGAAAGAAATCTGTTGCTCGCCCCCATTCGTCTCCCGTTGAGGAGCGTTCTTTGGAGGGGGGGCGAGAGGCGGCATGATTAACTACCGAGCCAAGCCCAGCACCGCTAGTGCAGCCTGAGCAGAGGGCTGGAGGAACCTGCAGCCAGAACCAGGCGGTAGTATCCGACGATTTGGATGAAGATGCCTCACTGCTCGAGAGCAGCAAAGGCAGCCGCCTAAGCCAAATGGAACGGCTTATGGAGCAATTGCTCCAGTGAGATCTGCTGAGAGAGCAGCAGCAGACTCGCCAAGGGAGCTCAGGCACTCCCACAGTGTCCTTTATGACACTGGCCATTGCTTCACCTTCTATTGAAGGCAGCATTGGTGACCAGGTCTGGGCTGGTCAAGAAGAGGGGTCGCTGGCTGAAGATGTCCGGAGTACGCAGGGTGTACAGGATCAGGAAGAGCAGCTGGGTGTGGTCAACCGCTACGTGGCCTCTCCACGAGTGGGTTGGCCTATAAAGCCGAAACTTGCAGCCAGCATTGACCACCTGTCCTCAAAACCCCTACAAGAATGGGTGGTCAATGAGGCTCTTGAATTATATTCAGCCCCAAAATATTGTACATCACTGAATGTACCAGCTGTAAACAGCTAAATTTGGGGACATTTGGGGCAGAATATCAGGAACCTGGAATTGAAGCTCTAGAAAACCCTAAAAGTAAGACAGCAGGAATAACTTCATATGCTCGGTCCATAGATGATGTGGACATCACCACAAATCAGCAAGATACATTAGCTCTGCTGTGCACCACTCAATATGAGATTAACAAATTACGGAAGGAAATCATCAAGCCTGCCCTCAACCCTAAGTTTGCAGGACTTTGCAAAACACCGGGTTCAGAACCTTCAATTCTGCTCTTTGGAAAGGACCTTCCAAAAAAGGGGAAAGACCTGGAGGAAGAGTCCAAGACCTATGGTCAGATGAGGGCAGGTTTAGGACTGAGCAGACCTAACAAACCCAGGCGGCAGTACCCCATGGCGTCCACCAGTCACCGACTACCACATGGGACTGGTGACAGCTCGGGGTCCGCAATCATTCCCCATAAGCCTTTTTTAGGCCAGAGCGCAGAGCGGACCCCATGGAAAATGCACCACCCCCAACATCAACAGCAACATCAACATCAACAGCAGCCCTCTACAGCCCAGCAGACACCTCATCGTCCAGCGAAGAGGCAGAAGAAGCACCAGTAACCATGGAGGTAGGTGGGTCGGGTTCCGCTCAGCATATGAGCAGTAGGGGCTCTATACTAACAGGGGGGACATTGCACTTGTTTTTGGATGCATGGGAGTCTATCACTAATGAAAGATGGTGGATGCCGCACAAGGAGCATCGTAAATACCTAAAGTTTATCTGGATGAAATAGCTATGGCAATTTAAAGCCTTACCAAATGGGCTAACCTTAGCTCCAAGGTTGTTAGACAAATTATTTCTCAAGGGTACTTTCTGGCAAGCATTGATTTAAAAGATGCCTACTACTCAGTACCCATGCACAAATATCTTAAAACCTGCCTTGGCATTATTGAGGAAACAAAAGCATCCAGTCATGGTGTACTTAGACAACATTTTAATAGTAGGGAAAACATTGGAGACAGCCATTTCAGCAGTAGCAGCCACCAAATGTTTGTTTGAAACTTTGGGGTTTGTCATACATCCAGATAAATCCAATTTGACACCGTCCACAACCATGGACTATCTTGGATTTACAATTGACACTATTCGCAGGATTGTAACTCTGCCGAAGGGGAAAGCATCAGAGTTGGCACAATCATGCAACAAACTAATGGTTAATCATCAGCCAACCATACGGCAGGTAGCTAGTGTCATTGGGAAAATGGTAGCAGCCTTTCCAGCTGTACAATTTGGGCCTCTGCACTATCAAAATTTACAAAAGAGCAAAAGTGCATGCGCTAAAGAAAAACTCGGGTCACTTTGACTGAGTTATGAATTTAACTGCTGAATCCATTCCAGAGTTACAATGGTGGACAAGGAACATTAGGCTTAGCGCCAGTCCCATAACAATCACCAACCCAGTATTAACCATTCAAACGGATGCCAGTGCTTTAGGCTGGGGAGCAACTAACATGCAATCCAGCACAGGGGGCAGATGGACTAATTTTGAATCATGTTGCCTACAGACATGGGGTATTAACTACTTAGAAATGTTGGATGCGTTTTATGGTTTAAAAGCATATTCATCTAATACGCATCACGCACATGTCCGGTTGCAATTAGAAAATACCACGGTGGTGGCATATATGAACCACATGGGTGGTGTAAAGTCAATATCATGTGACAATTTGGTCAACCTAATCTGGCAATGGTGTGTCGAAAAACATATTTGGTTATCAGCAACTTATCTACCAGGTAAGCAAAATACAGTGGCAGACACCAGGTCATGCAAATTTAGCGATAACATCAAATGAATGTTAAATCCCAAAGTATTTGCTGAAATTACAAAGCAATATGGCATACCAGATATCGATCTATTTGCATCTAGGCTGAATCACCAGGTACCAACGGATGTCGCTTGGGAACCAGACCCTGAGGCAGCAGCAGTTGATGCATTCACGCTGCATTGGGGGAAAATGTTCTTCTATGCTTTTCCTCCCTTCTGCCTCATCAGTCGGGTATTACACAAGATTCAATTGGATTCCGCTTCAGGAATCTTGATAATACCCGACTAGCCTACACAGCTATGGTTCCCAGTAGCCCTCGACATGGCTGTCGAAACACCGTTGGAATTCCCCAGCAGTCCAGTATTATTAATCGACCTAGTGTCAAGCATTAGTCACCCGTGCCATGACAGAGTCAATCTCCTGGCTTACAGATTCTAAAAAGACCTCTACTGGGCCTGGGACTGTCTGAGGACGCCATCAACATGATGACCGCATCCCACCAGAAGTCCACCAGGAGATAGTACCTGACCAACATAAGGAACTGGGAACGGTATTGCTCCAAAACAGGAACTACCTACTCAACAGCAACAGCTACCAGTGTTGTGGAGTTCCTGGTTGGATTACAATGGGATGGACTCAGCTACAGCGCCATCAATACAGTCAGGAGTGCGTTGTCAGCTTATTTGGTTCCAGCAGCAGGACAACAGGCTTTGGGGTCCCATCCACTGGTGGTCAAACTCATGAGAGGTATTTTTAACACCATTCCCCCCAGACCAAGGTACACTCATATCTGGGATGTCAGCATTGTGCTGACGTACCTTGGGGGATGGCCACCACCCAGGACACTAATGCTGGAACAACTTACCCTGAAATCAGTCATGCTCATGGCACTAGTGTCAGCACAAAGGGTACAGTCCCTCCACCTTCTGAGGCTGGACAGCATGACAGAGTCATTGGACTGTATCACATTCCATATTCAGGGTCTGGTCAAACAAACTAGACCAGGAACCACACCTCCAGTTATGGAGTTCCGGGCATATTCATCTGACCCACGGCTGTGTGCCAAGACCCATCTCGCCATTTACTTATACACAACATACAACTTAAGAGGGAGAGAAAAAGCCTTATGGATAAGCCACAAGAAGCCCCATGGTCAGGTGACGAGCCAAACCATTTCAAGGTGGCTCAAGCAGGTGCTTAAGTCCGCGGGAATCAACACTAATATATACAAATCTCATTCCACCAGGGCTGCATCTATGTCGGCGGCTAGGCGAATGGATGTGCCTATGGACCATATTATGGCCAGAGCAGGATGGTCCTCGAAAAGAACTTTCCAAAAGTTTTATAATAAGCCGCTGGCGGAACCTGCTCCATTTGCAGACAGAATTTTAGAGTCTGCAGATAATAGTTAATTTAAGCCCGGGGGAGCTCTCTGTTTTTTGTTGTTATTAATAAACCTTTTATGTTCACAAACAGGTTATTGTTGATTGTGATAACATACTTCCTCCCTCAAAGGTCTTCAGGCAGTGAGTGAAGCATGAGCTGGTACACGGTTCGGAATCACAGAGCTTTAAAGTCTTCACGTAGTCACTCACGTGACTCCGAAATAGAATAGTAAAATTAAATGAGAACTTGCCAGTTCGAAGTTTGATCTGTATTTTATGAGGAGTTACGATGAGGGATTATGTGCCCTCTGCTCCCACCCTCTATTATACAGATCAACTGGTAATTAAGTTCTTATTTTTTCTTTACTATATTTATTTTAATCGTTGTGTTTTTTCTGTGAATCCACACCACTGCTTTGAAGAATGTCGCCCATGCGGGCTGGACGGGGTCTTCACGTGATCCCTCATCGTAACTCATAAAATACAGATCAAACTTCGAACTGGCAAGTTCTCATTTAATCTTACTATTATGTTCAATATAGATTTAGATAATTTTAGATGTTAAGGGAATCAAGGGATATGGGGCCAGTGCTGGAAAGTGGCACTGAGGTAAAAAGGGGGCAAACTATCTTCTCCTACTTTTATTATTCATTTGTCTTTGAACAACTCATTATGTTCACATAAATAGATGTGAAATGCCATATAAAGTTAGCATGTCTGCCAGCCTTTCACAGGGAAAATCTATTTTGAAAAGTCATAGAGCTAAAGAATACGGCTACAGGATTTTTGGTCCAACTCATCCATGGCAACCAAGTTGGCATTCTGGGCTAATCCCATTTACCTGCACCTGGCCCATATTCCTCAAACCCTTTTTTCCCATATATTTGTCCAATTTGCCTTTTCTCTCCTAAGAATTCTGAAACTTGTTAAAGAAGGAACTGCAGATGCTGGAGAATCGAGGGTTACACAAAAAGCTGGAGAAACTCAGCGGGTGCAGCAGCATCTAAGGAGCGAAGGAGATAGGCGACGTTTCGGGTCGAGACCCTTCTTCAGACTGCCCACTAGAGGAAACATAAGGAACTGCAGTTGCTGGTTTACAAAAACCTCACAACCAAGCAGCTTAAATCAATGAGAGCAAATCACCGTTCTCATTATGTTGAACTAATTCTGTGATAATGCAGGGTCCAGTTACAATTGGTACATACACGTGACTGTGGAGTGCAGCATGTTACTTGATTCATTGTCCTCTGTACATTGAGAATATCTAGAAAGAGCCAAACAAAATAATTTGTGCAGCGATAGAGTTGTGGCCTTACAGCACCAGAGACAAGGATTTGATCCTAACTACGGGTGCTGACTGGATGGAGTTTGTACATGCTCCCCGTGACCATGTGGATTTTCCCCGGGTGCAACGCTTTCCTCCTACACTTCAAAGACCTATCGGTTTGTAAGTTAATTGACTTAGTGTGTAAGGTAGAGTTAGTGTATGGGCATCGCTGGTTGGCAGGGAATCAGTGGGCTGAAGGGCCTGTTTCTGCACTGTATCTCTAAAATAAGCTAAAACTAAAATTTAGCATAACACATGCATAACTGTCTAATAATGTACTATTGTGTTTTTGTAAAGCAAATATGTTTGCAGAAATTCAGACAGTTAACATATCTGTTCAAACCTCAAACATCTGAAAAATACTTTTTATGAATGAAATGGATGAACATTTTCTTATGAGCGAAGCATGAACAATGGAATAATTCTCACATTGCCCAGCTTGGAAAAAAAACTCTGGCTATTAATCTTGTGATATTTGTGGATGCTTGCAACATCCAAATTGACAGCTGGATCTCCCCAAATTATAAAAATTATCATAATTAAGAGGGAAACTACCTCATAGCCCCAAAGACCCGTGTTTGATTGGTTGCTGTCTGAGTGGAGTTTGCAGGTTCTCCCTGGTGAGTTTTCCCTAGCGCTCTGGTTTCCTCCCACATCCCAAAAGGATGTGTGGGTTTGTAGGTTCATTGGCTGCTGCGAAGTAAATGCGAAAGTGGGACAGCATTGAACTAGTGTGAATAGATAATCGATGTTCGGCCATGGACTCAATGGGATGAAAGGCCTATTTCCAACCTGTATCTTTCAATCAATTAAGACAGAGAAAAGTTAAAAAATTGTGTCGTTGGAAGGAAGGTCTGAAGAAGGGTTTCGACCCGAAATATTGCCTATTCCTTCACTCCATAGATGCTGCCTCACCTGCTGAGTTTCTCCAGCTTTTTTGTCTATCTTGTGATGTTGGAAGCTTTTTCATGCTTTACTAGGTAATAAAGAACTTCCAGCATTGTGCTCAGAGCACATGTCATAGAAACATAGAAACATAGAAAATAGGTGCAGGAGTAGGCCATTCGGCCATTCGAGCCTGCACCGCCATTCAATATGATCATGGCTGATCATCCAACTCAGTATCCTGTACCTGTCTTCTCTCCATACCCCCTGATCCCTTTAGCCACAAGGGTCACATCTAACTCCCTCTTAAATATAGCCAATGAACTGGCCTCAACTACCTTCTGTGGCAGAGAATTCCAGAGACTCACCACTCTGTGTGAAAAATGTTTTCCTCATCTCGGTCCTAAAGGAATTCCTTCCCCCTTATCCTTAGACTGTGACCCCATGTTCTGGACCTCCCCAACACCGGGAACAATCTTCCTGCATCTAGCCTATCCAACCCCCATAAGAATGTTGTAAGTTTCTATAAGATCCCCCCCCACACCCAGTCTTCTAAATTCTAGCGAGTACAAGCCAAGTCTATCCAATCTTTCCTCATATGAAAGTCCTGACATCCCAGGAATCAGTCTGGTGAACCTTCTCTGTACCCCCTCTATGGCAAGAATGTCTTTTATCAGATTTGGAGACCAAAACTGTACGCAATACTCCAGGTGTGGTCTCACCAAAACCCTGTACAACTGCAGTAGAACCTCCCTGCTCCTATACTCAAATCCTTTCGCTATGAATGCTAACATAACATTTGCTTTCTTCACTGCCTGCTGCACCTGCATGCCTACTTTCAATGATTGGTGTACCATGACACCCAGGTCTGTTTAATTTCTTTTATTAGAAGTAACCAATTTACAATAGTGTAAACATTATACAAACATCAACTTAATTCCATATTTTTTTTAAATAACTCGTTGAAAGTTATTATCTTCTATTTTTTTAGGAAATAAAGATAAGGATAGAGTAGTTTTAAATCAATAAGAGGGTGATTAAATAATAATTTGATTATATAAAAGAGAAAAAGAAAATAGAGAAAAGAAAAAAGGTTAACAAAAAATGAAAAGATATTATATATATATATATATAAATGAAAATCAACAAAATATATTGTATCTAAAACTATTACAAATAATAATATCAATGAAGATATGCCTATTAATCCTAGTATAAGAATATGTTATTCTCATCAAGTCCCGCAGGGTACCCGTCAAGCTGTGATGTCAAGACCAGCTACTTCTCTAGATACTGTATATATGGAGACCATATTTGTTCGAAGGTATTATATTTGTCCAATAGGACAAATCTGATTCTTTCTAATTGTAACGTCTCCAACATTTCTGCTGCCCACATTTTAATTGTGGGGGTTAATGTTCCCTTCCAAAATTTCAATATGATTTTTTTCCCTATTATCAAACAGTAATCAAAGAAATTTCTTTGATTTACTGTAAGTACCGAATTTGAATCCAAAATTCCAAGTATTATTAACTTTGGGTCTGGATCCAATCTAATTTTAAGAACCTCAGAAATAACCTTAAAAATTTCTGTCCAGTAGTGATTCAATTTGGGACATGTAGTAAAACTATGTGTTAAATTTGCTTCTAGATTCTTACATTTATCACAAATTGAAGAGAGATTGGGAAAGATACTATTTAATTTAGTTTTTGAATAATGTAATCTATATAATACTTTGAATTGTATCAATGTATGTCTGGCATTTAACGAACACCGATGTATTTGCTGTAAACTTTCTTCCCAATTTTCTTTTGTTATGGATAAACCAATTTCATTCTCCCATGCTTGACGATATGTTTCAGTTGCTGGATTTTCCTTATCCAAAATTATGTTATATATATAGGCTATTAATTTTTCTGTATTTGGGTGCAAATTAAACAAATCATCTAATAAACCTGGTACTTTATTTTTATAATCTTGTGTGTTGGATTTTATATAATCTCTAATTTGTAAGTACCTAAACAAGTGTTGCGGAGACAATCCGTAGATATCTTGTAACTCTTGGAATAAAAGAAATTTTCCTTTTCTATAAAGGTGCTCTATCCTTTTAATTCCTAAATCATCCCAATGTCTAAACCCTCCATCCAATATAGAGGGTTTAAATAATGGGTTATTCATTATTGGTAGCCTGAGTGAGAAATTATCTAGCTGTAAAGTCTTAACTATTTGTTTCCAAATACGTCTATTATTATAAATTATAGGGTTGTCCCTATAAATTTTTTTTTGTACTTCCTTTGGAGCAAAGAGAATCGAGCCTACATTATAAGGTAAACAATCTTCCTTTTCCATCTTTAACCACATTGGTTCATGATCCATATTTACCCACCAAAAATTCATATTCTTAATCTGGACTGCCCAAAAATAATATAAAAAATTTGGAAGTGCTAGTCCTCCGTTTATCTTAGATTTACATAAATGTTTTTTACTTATTCTATGATTTTTATAATCCCAAATAAAACTATAAATAATATTATCTTTTTTTTTTTTTAAAGTCTTTGGGAGAAAAAAAGGAATAGCCTGAAACATATATAATAATTGTGGTAAAAACACCATCTTTATAGCATTTATTCTTCCAATCATGGATATAGGAAGTGTTTTCCAATACAAAATATTTTTTTTAAGTTTATCTAACAATAGAGGGTAATTAGATTTAATTAGTGAATTATAAGATTTAGTTACATTAATTCCTAAATATTTAAATTTGTCTGTAACTATTTTTAATGGATATTGTTGTAATATATTTAAATTAATTCCTGTTATAGGCAAAATATCACTTTTGTTCCAATTAATCCTAAATCCTGAAAATGTGCAAAATTTGGTTATAACATTAAACATCAAAGCAAATAGTAAAGGCGATAACGGACATCCCTGTCTACATCCCCTAGAGAGCTTAAATTTAGCTGATAATATTTGATTAGTTAAGATTCTTGCCGTTGGATTCAAATATAAAATTCTTATCCATTTACAAAATCTATCCCCCAATTGAAACTTTTCCATTATATTAAATAAATATAACCATTCCACCTGATCAAATGCCTTTTCTGCATCTAGCGATACAACTGCTAATTCCCTGTCCCGTACTCTTTTTGAATATATAATATTAAACAAGCGTCTGAGATTATGGGATGAATAGCGTTTTGGAATAAAACCTGTTTGATCATGATGTATTAATTTAGAAATCACTAAACTTAATCTCTGAGATAAAACTTTAGTTAATATTTTTTGGTCTGTATTTAGAAGTGCGATCGCTCTATATGATCCTGGATCTTCCAAATCCTTATCTACCTTAGGGATGAGTGTAATAGTAGATTCGTTTAAAGATTCTGGTAATTTGCCTTGTTCATATGCATATCTATATACTGTATATAATCTTGGGGAAATCAGGTCTTGAAATTTTTTATAAAATTCTGCATTCAGGCCATCAGGGCCCGCTGCTTTTCCATTCTTTAACGAACTAATTGATTCTTCAATATCTTTTACTGTTATTTCAGCGTTTAACAAATGTCTACCTTCCTGATCTAGACTGTTAATTTGACATTCTTGTAGGAATGTTTCCATACCAACTGTTTGTCCTGTTAATTTAGATGAATAAAGATTTTGATAATATTGTAGAAATCTATCATTAATATCTTTTGGTATCGTCAATATATTTCCATCCGCAGATCTAATTCTATGTATCAATTTTTCATCTTCTAATTTTCTAAGTTGTCGTGCTAACAGTTTTTGTGGTTTGTCTCCAAACTCAAAGTGCACTTGTTTGGTTTGTTGAAATAGTTTAATGACTTGGTTAGAGTATATTTTATTTAGTCTATATTTTACTATTGCAATTTTATTACTTAGCTCTTTAGAAGGGCGTTTTATGTTTTCACTATCTAGTTGTTTTATCTCATTTTCTAACCTTTGTTCCATCTTTCTATTTTCTTTATTAAAATAAGCCTGTGCTGATATTATTGCACCACGCATGAATGCTTTAAATGTGTCCCAGAGTAACGATGGTGAAATCTCAGGTTTGTCATTAGTTTCAAAAAATAGTTTAATCTCTTCCATTACATGTTTACAACAGTCCTTATCCTTTAATATCTGGGGATTAAATCTCCAAGTGGTCGTTTTATTAAGTATATCTTTTAGTTTTATCTTGAATGTTAGTGGCGCATAATCTGAAATAATAATATTATGATATTTTGCGTCATAGGTAAAAGGTAGTAATTTTGAGTCTATTAAAAAATAATCTATCCTAGAATAGGTTCCATATACGGGCGAAAAAAACGAGTATTCTCGTCCGGATGGATTATCTAGTCTCCAAATATCCTTAACATTCGATGTATTAATAAAAGAATTTATGTTTACTTGAATTAGAGGTAGCTTTCCTTTTTGTAGAAGACCTGTCTAGGTAACTATCTAAGGTGCAATTAAAATCACCCCCAATAACTAAATTATATTGAGTGGAAATAGGAATATTATTAAATATTTTCTTAAAAAATAGTGGGTTATCAAAATTAGGGGCATATATATTCACCAAAATTATTTTCTGTGAATATAATTCCCCTGTAATTATTACATATCTACCCTCTTTGTCCTCTATTATAGAACTTTGTTTAAAAGGTATACCTTTACGGATAATTATTGCAACTCCTCTAGATTTGTGTATAAATGAAGAGTGATATACCTTGGAAATCCATTTTGCTGTTAATCTATGTTGAGCATCTCTTTTAAGATGAGTCTCTTGAAGGAAGATCACGTCTGATTTCAATCTGTTCAACTGTGCTAGCGCCTTTCCCCTTTTAATTGGTTCATTAATTCCCTTAACATTCCAACTACAGAAGGTAATTCCACCCCCCCCAGTCTTCACATTCATGTCTTGCATTTTACTGTTAGGGTGGTTTTTTTTGGAGTAGCCTTCTCGACCCCTCCAGCCCAGCGGTATACCCAAACGCCAACCCGGTGAGAATTTCTATCCTCAGTAATCCATATACATATCTTCTTAAAGCAATTATACAATATCGCTCATAACTACATTCATATAATATATAACATAAAATCCAATATTTAATATATAAGAAAAAATACAAAGTGTAATTAAAAAAAGAGAAAAGGGTGTTAACAGGGTGCCCAGAAAAAAAAGAAACTACACTGATATATTGTGTAGTGTGCATTAGTGAGAGCCACACTAGCGTGGCTATTAATCTACTGACTTCCGTTTTTAAAAAAAAATATGTTAAATGTTCCAGCTCCTGTCTATAATGCTGTGTATATTGGGGTGGGGTACTAACTTTAAGTACTTAGTAATTATTTCTATTATTCATATTACTGATTACTAATTACTAGTTATTAATTTCTATTATAATTAATATTATAATAAGTAATACTATATTAGGGGGACAATTGAAATTTTACTAATTAATACCAAACTATAACAACATGTCCATTATTGCCCCTCTTTCTTAATGAATAGTTCATAACCGCAGGTCGGTGATAAAAGTTCATTCTTTTTCTCCTTCCTCGCTTGCTTCTTCTTCTGCTTCCTCTTCTGCCTTCTTCTGTATGCCTCGAGCGAATTCCAGTGCTTTGGTATGCTTAACAAAACGGTATTCCTTGTTGTCGTAGGTCACTCTCAATGTTGCTGGGTACATCAGACCATATCTGAGATCCTTTGTATCCTTTATATTCCGAAGAATACCTCTTGTTTCTGTGAATAAAGATCTTCTCTTAGCCACTTCCGCCGGGTAATCTCTGAAGATACTGATGTTATCTCCTTCGTATTTCAAATTCCTCTTTCTTATTATTATCTTCATCATTTCTTCAAAGGCATGATCGTGGGCCACCTTTACAATCATTTGTCTTGGCGGTGCACCTTTCCCAGGGACACGTCTTAAAGCCCTGTGAGCACGGCCCAACAGGGGTTCTTGATCCAAATCCAGAATGTCCTTTAGGAGTTTTGCTGCAAATTTTCGCGGGTCTTGATTTCCTTCCCGCCCCTCGGTCAATCCTACGATACGCAAATTCTTACGTCTTTGTCGTCCCTCCAGATCAATACATTTCTCGTTTATTTTATGTAGCAGCTCTGAGAGACGTTTATTCTTGTCGCGTAGCTTCTCACTTTCCTTAGCACTTGTTACAGCAACGTTGGTCAATTCTTTAATTGCATCATTGTGTTGGTCAAGTAAGATTGAGATAGGATCTATCTGCGCATCCAGCATTTGTTCCGTCTCAGCAATCTTGTCGTTTATCTCAGCCATCCGGTTTTGAAACTCAGCATCCGCCTTTATTTTCCATTCATTCATCATGATCTTTACCGTTTCTGTAGCTTCTTTTTTTAGTTCTTCTTTAATTCTCTCTTGAGACTCCTGGATATCCGTTCTTAACAGTTTTATTTCATCTTTATATTCCTTCTTCAGATCTTTCATTTCTTTCATCAGTTTCTTCATTTCACCAAGCAAAGAATTTTTAAGTTCTTCCATTTCACTTTTTCTTTGTGAAATCTCTTCCTTGGAGGCAGCCAAACTCGAGCCCGAGGCTTTGAGGCCTGCCTCCCTTCTTGGACCTTTTTTTGTCGGGGGGGGGGGGGAGGAGGAATGCATTTTGAATTTCTTACCGAAGTCGCGCGCCTGATGACGTCACGCAGCTTGCAATCGCACCGGAGCCGTTTAGAATCGCTCTCCTGTGGTAAGTACCGTTAGTAGCCTCCTTTAACCCCCAATTTTTTTCAGATTTTCGCGGAGCTGATATGGCGCTGTTCTCTCTCAGAACATGGCGCCACCGGAAGTGATGACACCCAGGTCTCGTTGCCTCTCCCCTTTTCCTAATTTGCCACCATTCAGATAATAGTCTACCCTCCTGTTTTTGCCACCAAAGTGGATAACCTCACATTTATCCACATTATACTGCATCTGCCATGCATTTGCCCACTCACCCAGCCTATCCAAGTCACCTTGCAACCTCCTAGCATCCTCCTCACACCTAACAATACCCCCCAGCTTAGTGTCATCCACAAACTTGGAGATGTTGCATTCAATTCCCTCATCCAAATCATTAATATATATTGTAAATAGCTGGGGTCCCAGCACTGAGCCTTGCGGCACCCCACTAGTCACTGCCTGCCATCCTGAAAAGGACTGTTTCACTCCTACTCATTTCTTCTTGTATGCCAGCCAGTTCTCTATCCACATCAATACTGAACCCCCAATATCGTGTGCTTCAAGTTTGTATGCTAATCTCTTATGTGGGACCTTGTCGAAAGCCTTTTGAAAGTCTAGATATAACACATCCACTGGTTCTCCCTTATCCACTCTGCTAGTTACATCCTCGAAAAATTCTATAAGATTCATCAGACATGATTTACCTTTTGTAAATCCATGCTGACTTTGTCTAATAATTTCACCACTTTCCAAATGTACTGCTATCCCATCTTAAATAACTGACTCTAGCAGTTTCCCCACTACCGATGTTAGACTAACTGGTCTGTAATTCCCCGTTTTCTCTCCCCCTCATTTGTTAAAAAGTGGGGTTACATTAGCTTCCCTCCAATTCTCAGGAACTACTCCAGAATCTAAGGAGTTTTGAAAAATGATCACTAATGCATCCACTATTTCTATGGCTACTTCCTTGAATACTCTGGGATGCAGACTATCTGGCCCTGGGGATTTATCAGCCTTTAATCCATTCAATTTACCTAACACCACTTCCCGGCTAACCTGGATTTCACTCAGTTCCTCCACATTATTTGAACCCCGGTCCCCTGCTATTTCCTGTCAAATCCTATATATCTACCTCCCTGAAGAATTTAATATAATTCCACACAGCCTAAAAAATAACTGCTGGCTTGATGTTATTTTATTTATTGTTCATGCTGCATATCCAAAAGGGAAAGGAAGATTTTATCATCTTCAGGGAAATAGATTCCACGATCAATTATTTTAATCAAAATGAATTAAAAGGTTAAATAATTAAATTAATATTGTCAATAATACACATTAAACTTAGGAAGCACATTTGAATTAAACTACAACATAACTTTTTTTGGACATGATCTCCGCAAATAGTGAAGTCAGTGCTTTTCATCATTCTTCCCAAGACACTAGAGTGAAACAGACTCTGAAGAAATGTTAATATCATAAACTCTCTCTCCAATATAGTTGAGTTTCAGAAGTAGACTGTAATTCATTGCTACTACCATACAGTGAGTTCAAAGCTCCTCACACAAGTCTCATTTTCTGAGGAGATTTCCCTTACATACTCTGGTTACCTCTCACATTCGAAAGACGTGCAGGTTTTTAGATTTATTCGCTTCTATAAATTGTCCCTAGTGTAAAGGATAGAACTAGTGTATGGACTCAGTGGGCCCAAGGGCCTGTTTCCACATTATACCTCCAAAACTAAACTAATGATGGAAATACAGGTATAGGACTTTTTTTGAGTAGGATGTACAATTTCTGGCACATACATGAATGACTAATCATTTTCTCAGAGCAAGTAAAACAAATTAAATCAACTTCAATTTTTCATTATGCTATGAATAAGTTAAGTGCATGCAATAGAGGAAGTCATAAGCTCCAGCACAATGTGATTAACCCAGTCTGTTTCAGCGATTAATGGAAAACATCTTGCATTTATTCATGTTAGTCCTTCCCTCATTTTCCCTGCTTCATTCTCTCTCACTCACTATCCCTTCATCTGCACCATGTATTTCCACCATCCCTAGGTGGCTTTCAGGATCTCTTTCCTTTCTTGTGTCTTTTATTTTACTATCTCTCAGGTTAATCGCGATTCCATTTTGCCTCGTTCAGTTTTTTTTCTTCATCATCACTTTTTTTCTTCAGTTTGCCCTTCCCCATCACTTATGCCTTCTATTCTCCCTTTACATATCCATCCCCCCTTTCTCCTTTTTCCATTTGGCAGCCTTTTCATGTACTTTTTCCGACTTTGGCATGTTGTTAACACTGACAATTCACCAACTGCTGAACCCAACGGCTAGCTCCGGTGTCAAGAATGTTTTCTGTCTTAATTTCTTCTCTAAAAATATCACCAAAGGTTCATACTTGTGGCCATTTTTTTGCCATCTATATAATTAAAAGAGTAAATGTGACCACTTCCTGTTTGCACTGCATATTGATTTTAGAAAAAACGCTACTATGTACGGCTGCGCAGAACCAGAGGATTTTTCCCATCGATGAAAAATAAAAGACTTATTAATGTTTAAAAAATGTAAAAATCATGCCATGCAGGCCACGGGAGGGGGGAGGGAATATAAAACACGGAAGTGCGGACGTGCCTCAGTTTCTGCAAGATGGGGGAGCGAGAGGTCACGACTCTCAGTCTGAGCTGTGAATAACATTGAACACTGAACACATGTCTACTAAACTGTGAGTGTGGTTTTACTGACCAGTCAGTGCCCTTAATATGGTTTGAAAATGAAGTTTGAAATTGAAGATGTGGTTGGTTTGAAAATGAAAATGTGGTTGGTTTGAAAATGAAAATGTGGTTGGTTTGAAAATTAGGTTTGAAAATGAAAATGTAATTGGTTTGAAACTGTGGTTGGTTTGAAAATGTGGTTAGTTTGAAAATGTGGTTGGTTTGAAAATGTGGTTGGTTTGAAAATGTGGTTTGAAAATGAAGATGTGGTTTAAAAATCTATATAATTAAAAGTCTAAACTTGACCAATTCCTGTGTGTACTCTATATTGATTTTAGAAAAAATGCTACCACTGATGGCTGTGATTTTTGGATCACAGGGCCAGAGGATTTTTCCCATTGATGAAAAATAAAAGACTTATTAATGTTTAAAAAATGTTGAGATTCTCTGTCCTTGTCAATCACGCCATGAAGGCCACGTCCCTCCGGTGGGAGGGGGAGATACTATAAAACCCGGAAGAGTGGGCGTGGCTCAGTCTCTGCAAGATGAGGAGGGATAGGTCACGAACTCTCTGTCTTTGGTGGCCTTGCACCCTGCTTAAAGTGGTATGAAACTGCGCTTGAATTTGGTGGCCTTGCACCCTGCTTGAAGTGGTACGAAACTGCACTTGAATTTGTTGGCCTTGCACCCTGCTTGAAGTGCTATGAAACTGCACTTGAATTTGGTGGCCTTGAACCGTGCTTGAAGAGGTAGTAAACTGCACTGGAATTTGGTGGCCTTGCACCCAACTTGAGGTGGTAGGAAACTGCATTTGAATTTGGTGGCCTTGCACCCAGCTGAATTTGGTGGCCTTGCACCCTGCTTGAAATGGAATTTCAAGGAATAGCTGTGAGTCAATTGCCAGCCCACCAGCTGTGAGTTAGTGAGCTGCCAGCGCACCAGGCTTGAGTGAATGAGCTGCCAGCCCAAGAATCCATTCGGACCACAATGTCCATATTAACCCTCCGGTAACCAGTCCGTTCAGACCACAACACCCATAGTAGTGCTCCAGAAAGTCATCCCCCCCCCAATGGCCACCAATATTGGAATTGGTGGAGAGGTGGAATATTACGTTGGGGGAACCAGCCCTCCCGTGTGAAGCTGCGACCCAACGGGTCCCACTTAGTCTAGTTTGTTCCTATATCTGTTAGTATGATCAGGTGGAAACAAAAGATCTTATGTTTGAGTTTAGTTTATTGTCTCGTGTATCGAGGTACAGTGAAATGGTTTGTTGTGCGCTAAGTCAGAGGAAAGATGATCCATGATTACAATTGAGCCATCCATAGTGTATAAATACATGATCAAGGGTGTCACATAAACTTCAAGCAGGGTGCAAGATAAAGTCCAGTAAAGTCTGATGAAAGATAGTTCAAAGGTCTTGAATGAGGTAGAAAGTAGCTCAGCACAGCTCTCTTGGTGTTGGTACGATGGTTCACTATTGTTGAGACCATTCAAACAGGAGTGCTTGAGGTATCTCACAAGCAATATCATTATACCCAAGTTTCATTGCTGTTATAGGATTTTGCTTTTGCCAAATTTGATTCAAGTGCAAACAGTTAGAACATTTCTGACCCAAAACATCACCAATTCATACCCTCCACATATTAGTTAATATTTTGGGCATAGCATGAAAGCAGGCCCTTTGGCCCACCGAGTCCATGCAGTCCATCAATTACCCGTTCACATGAGATCTAACCTACAAACCCGCATGTATGGGATGCCGAAGAAAACCGGCTTTCCTGGAAGAAACCCATGAGGACACAGGGAGAACGTGCAAACTCCACACAAACGGATCAGGATTGAACACATGTTTCTGTCAATTTAATGAATGTAATGTTTAACAATGCCCATGGTTCAGTTTAAATGCCTGTAGTTTATGTCCCCAATGCCCACAGAGGGTCAGGTAGCATCTATTCTTTTGCTCAAGGATCCAGCATCTGCAGTTCCTTGTGTCTCCAAAAAACTGCAAAATGCAATAGGACATGCTTAAATAATGAAAGTCACTCCATGAATTCAAGTCTGTTTAGTTTAACTTACACCTTAAAGGATGTGAAAATATTGCATCTTACTGCTACCCTTGACATTACTTTGTCTAAATTACTATTCTCACAGGGCCTCCATATAGTTTGAAGAGTTGGCTTGTGCACCCCTTCCCCTTTGAGTTCAGACTGCAACACACAGAGTCAAATGTATAACATTCAGAATTAAATAAGGCTGTCAAACAGCACTACATTAAAAGCACTGATCCTGTCTCCTGTTTTAAATTATCGCAAAGATGTAAGAAGAGCAAGCTAAATCTATGTAAGAAGAGCAGCCAAGCCTGATTCCCACTTCTTTTGTATTTTCTCACCAATTTCAGAATAAAGAATAAAGAAAGATTAGAGGCAATGTCTCTAGCTGCAGAATTCTGCAAGATGACAGCACACTTGACAACAGATACAAAGCGGCTTTCTTTCCAAACCTGTTTATGGTTTTGCTCTGATAACAAATAAATATTCTGCCACAGGAAATATTACAAAAGAAGGAACAACACTAAGATTCGGATGTGGGAGCATGGAAATTTGTTTGGGATGTGGGCATTGCTGACAAGGCCAGGATGAACAACTCATACTCTTATTGTCCTTGAAAAGAAAGTGATGAGCTGCCGGCTGGAACTACCTTCACCCTTCTGGTGAAGGTATTCTCACAATGCTGCCAGGTTGGGAGTTCAAGTTTAATTGTCATCTGCACCAGGACTGGATCAATTAAATAATTTATATATGCACACATACAGTGCCCTCCATAATATTTGGGACAAATACCCCTTATTTATTTATTTTCCTCTGTACACCACAATTTCAGATTTGCAATAGAAACAAATCACATGTGGTAAAGTGTGGGTTACACAAAAAGCTGGAGAAACTCAGCGGGTGCAGCAGCATCTAAGGAGCGAAGGAGATAGGCGACGTTTCGGGTCGAAACCCTTCTTCAGTAAAGTGCACTTTGTCAGATTTTAATAAAGACCATTTTTATACATTTTGCTTTCACCATGTAGAAATTGCAGCAGTGTTTATACATAGTCCCCCCATTTCAAGGCACCATAATATTTGGGACATAGCAAGGTCATGTAAATGAAAGTAGTCATGTTTAATATGTTGTTGCATATCCTTTGCATGCAATGACTGCTTGAAGTCTGCGATTCGTGGACATCACCAGTTGCTGGGTGTCTTCTCTGGTGATGCTCTGCCAGGTTTGTATTGCAGCCATTTTAGCTTATAGAAACATAGAATCATAGAAAATAGGTGCAGGAGTAGGCCATTCGGCCCTTCGAGCCTGCACCGCCATTCAATATGATCATGGCTGATCATCCAACTCAGTATCCTGTACCTGCCTTCTCGCGATACCCCCTGATCCCTTTAGCAACAAGGGCCGCATCTAACTCCCTCTTAAATATAGCCAATGAACTGGCCTCAACTACCTTCTGTGGCAGAGAATTCCACAGACTCACCACTCTCTGTGTGGAAAGAAGATCTTCTTATCTCGGTCCTAAAAGACTTCCCCCTTATCCTTAAACTGTGACCCCTTGTTCTGGAGTTCCCAAACATTGGGAACAATCTTCCTGCATCTAGGTTGTCCAACCCCTTAAGAATTTTGTGAGCCTCTATAAGATTCCTCCTCAATCTCCTAAATTCCAGCGAGTACAAGCCAAGTCTATCCAGTCTTTCTTCATATGGAAGTCCTGTCATCCCAGGAATTCGTCTGGTGAACCTTCTCTGTGCTCCCTCTATGGCAAGAATGTCTTTCCTCACATTAGGAGACCAAAACATTGGAAGACTATTTATAAATACTGCTGCAATTTCTACATGTTGATGGCACCTATTTTCCATGATTCTATGGTTCTATAAGCTAAAATGGCTGCAATACAAACCTGGCACAGCATCACCAGAGAAGACACCCAGCAACTGGTGATGTCCACGAATCGCAGAGTTCAAGCAGTCATTGCATGCAAAGGATATGCAACAAAATACTAAACATTACTACTTTCATTTACATGACCTTGCTGTGTCCCAAACATTATGGTGCCTTGAAATAGGGGGGACTATGTATAAACACTGCTGCAATTTCTACATAGTGAAAGCAAAATATATAAAAATGGTCTTTATTAAAATCTGACGAAGTGCACTTTAACCACATGTGATTTTTTCTATTACAAATCTGAAATTATGGTGTACAGAGGCAAATAAATAAATAATGGGTCTTTGTCCCAAATATTATGGAGGGCACTGTATGTGTGCATATATAAATTATTTAATTAATCCAGTCCTGGTGCAGATGATAATTAAACTTGAACTCCCAACCCGGCAACTCTGGCGTGGCCACACCAAGACCCTGTACAACTGCAGTATAACCTCCCTGCTCTTGTACTCAAATCCTTTTGCTATGAATGCCAACATACCATTCACATTCTTCACAACCTGCTGCACCTGCATGCCTACTTTCAATGACTGGTGTACCATGACTCCCAGGTCTCGTTGCATCTCCCCTTTTCCTAATCGGCCACCATTCAGATAATTACCATAATCTACCCTCCTGTTTTTGCCACCAAAGTGGATAACCTCACATTTACCCACATTATACTGCATCTGCCATGCATTTGCCCACTCACCCAACCTATCCAAGTCAACTTGCAGCTTCCTAGCATCCTCCTCACAGCTGTCTGTCTTCCTGTCTGCCAACCAGTTCTCTATCCACATCAATACTGAACGCCCAATACCGTGTGCTTTAAGTTTGTATGCTTGTATGGGACCTTGTTGAAAGCCTTCTGAATGTCCAGATATAACACATCCACAGGTTCTCCCTTATCCACTTGACTAGTTATATCCTCAAAAAATTCTATAAGATTCGTCAGACATGATTTACCTTTCATAAATCCATGCTGACTTTGTCCAATGATTTCACCACTTTCCAAATGTGCTTCTATCCCATCTTTAATAACTGACTCTAGTATTTTCCCCACTACCGATGTTGGACTAATTGGTCTGTAATTCCCCGTTTTCTCTCTCCCTCCCTTTTTAAAAAGTGGGGTTACATTAGCTACCCTCCAATCCTCAGGAACTACTCCAGAATCTAAAGAGTTTTGAAAAATTATCACTACTGCATCCACTATTTCTGGGACTACTTCCTTAAGTACTCTGGGATGCAGCCTATCTGGCCCTGGGAGTTTATCAGCCTTTAATTCATTCAATTTACCTAACACCACTTTCCGGCTAACCTGGATTTCACTCAGTTCCATCTCATTTGATCCCCGGTCCCCTGATATTTCCAGCAGATTATTTATGTCTTCCTTTGTGAAGACAGAACCAAAGTAGTTATTCAATTGGTCTGCCATGTCCTAGTTCCCCATGATCAATTTACCAGTTTCTGAATGCAAGGGACCTACATTTGCTTTAACTAATCTTTTTCTCTTCACATATCTATAAAAACTTTTGCAGTTCCATGCCAATTTTATTTCATAATCTATTTTCCCTTTCCTAATTAAGCACTTTGTCCTCCTCTGCTGGACTCTGAATTCCTCCCATTCCTATGGGAGGCTGCTTTTTCTGGCGAATTTGCATGCTTCATCTTTAGTTTTGATACTATCCCTGATTTCCCTTGTTATCCACAGATGCACTACCTTCCCTGATTTATTCTTTTGCCAAACTGGGATGAACAATCGTTGTAGTTCATCCATGCAGTCTTTAAATGCCTTCCATTGCATATCCACCATCAACCCTTTAAGAATCACTGCCAGTCTATCTTGGCCAATTCACATCTCATACCCTCAAAGTTACCTTTCTTTAAGTTCAGGACCCGTGTTTCTGACTTAACAATGTCGCTCCCCATCGTAATGAAGAACTCAACCATATTATGGTCACTCTTGCCTAAGGGGCCATGCACAACAAGACTGCTAACTAACCCTTCCTCATTACTCAGTACCCAGTCTAGAATAGCCTACTCTCTCGTTGGTTCCTCTACATGTTGGTTTAGAAAACTATCCCGCATACATTCCAAGAAATCCTCTTCCTCAGCACCCTTGCCAATTTGATTCACCCAATCTATATGTAGATTGAAGTCACCCATTATAACGGTTTTACCCATGTTGCACGCATTTCTAATTTCATGTTTGATGCCATCCCCAACTTCACTACTACTGTTAGGTGGCCTGTACACAACTCCCACTAGCGTTTTCTGCCCCTTAATGTTTCGCAGCTCTACCCATATCGATTCCACATCCTCCAAGCTAATGTCCTTCCTTTCTATTGCGTTAATCTCCTCTCTAATCAGCAACACTACTCCATCTCCTTTTCCTTTCTGTCTATCCCTCCTGAATATTGAATATCCCTGGATGTTCAGCTCCCAGCCTTGGTCACCCTGCAGCCATGTCTCCGTGATCCCAACTATATCATATTCATTAATAACTATCTGCACATTCAACTCATCCACCTTATTACGGATGCTCCTTGCATTGAGACACAAAGCCTTCAGGCTTGTTTTTACAACACTCTTACCCCTTATCCAATTATGTTGAAAAGTGGCCCTTTTTGATTTTTGCCCTGGATTTTTCTGCCTGCCACTTTTACTTTTCACTTTGCTACCTATTGCTTCTACCCTCATTTCACATCCCTCTGTCTGTATGCTCATGCTCCCATCCCCCTGCCACATTAGTTTAAATCCTCCCTGACAGCACTAGCAAACACTCCCCCAAGGACATTGGTTCCCTTCAAGCCCTGTTTGCAACAAGTTTATGCTTGTTTTTGGGGCTAGTGCCCTTCAGGTTTCTCTTCAGCATATAAAAGGCATGCTCAATTGGGTTCAGATCAAGTGACTGACTTGGCCACTCAAGAATTGACTGTTTTTTAGCTTTGAAAAACTCCATTGCTTTAGCAGTATGTTTTTTGATTATTGTCTTGCTGTAGAATGAACCGCCAGCCAATGAGTTTTGAGGCATTTGTTTGAACTTGAGCAGATAGGATGTGCCGTTGTCCCAAACATTATGGAGGGCATTCTGCACTAACTAATTACATCTGTAGGAAAGAACAAAATTCTGGAGTAACTCAGTGGGATAGGCAGCATCTCTGGAGAGATGGAATGTCTGACGTTTTGTGTCAAGACCCTTCTTCAGACCATATCATATGATACATATCACTGCCTGATAAACTGCAGAGAACGGTGTGCGGAGGCAGATACAATAATGCATTTAAGAGGTTTGTACATACCTCTTAAATGTATGAGGTATGTATATTCTCATACCTCATGAGAATGAGGTATTTCATGAGGTATGAAATACCCACCGTTCTCTGTAAAGAAAAAAAACTTGCCCCAACATATCTCCTTGAAACTTTGCCCCTCTCACCTTAAATCTATGTCCTTTAGTCTTTGACATTTCCACCTGGGAAATAGCTTCTGACTGTCTACCCTATCATGCGGTACACATAATTTGATATACACCTATTGAATCTTCCTTTCAATTCCCTTCCACCTAAAGGATTCAGCATAACTTTTACCCAATGCTGTATCAGATACAGTACCCTGGAGATAGTTCACATTGCAGACCAAAAAAAAACGTATTTCCTGCACCTCCCAAGGGAAATCTCAACTTGGGTAGGGGTAGAAAAACTAGTTTTGTTCTAAATTAACTTCTGATCTGTTGTTAAATCATTGCTGAATCGTCAACATACATCAGAGTCTCCTGTGATCTGACCTTAAGCAGATGATGGATCGGGAGACTTGTTCAGAGCAGGCAATATTTTCAGAGTTATAAGTCTGTAAGGTTGCAATGGAGAGAAATATCCTTTATTGGGTTATCTTAATCTTCAATTTCAAATAAAGCATCACAGATGTTCCGCTTCAATCTCTTCATTATAAAGATAATATGAAGAACAAGAACACTTCAAACCTTTGCCTTTGTAATTATGTACTCACTGAAGTATATCTATACAATACTTTCATGTGAGGAATTAATTATATTGCTATTGCACGTGCTGGCATATGTATTTTGCCAATGTACTCATTCCTGGATTGATAATAACATGACAACCTAACGTTATCAATTCAATTTACCAGGCAAAATGGCTGATTTCTTTGAATATAATTTTTGAATGATGCAAAGTTGGAAAGATATGTGGAGTTGCCAATAATTGTTGTCTCCAGTATAGTGAAACGGTAAATTTGAACACACATCTATTCACAGAACCTGGTATTCATGTCCACTACTTTACATCCTCAAAAGGACAAATCAGGTTTGATTTTATGCAAATCTATCACAGCATTGCTTGGAAGCAGCTCCGTACAAGAGAGCAAGAAATTGCATAGGGTTGTGGATGCAGCCCAGACCATCACGCAAACCAACCTCCCTTCCACTGATTCCATCTACAGGTCACGCTGCCTTTGTAGCGCTGCTGCCTTACAGCGCCAGAGTTCGATGTTCGATCCTGACCTCAGGTGCTGTCTGTGTGGAGTTTTCTCATTCTCTCTGTGACAGCGTGGGTTTTCTTTGGGTGCTCAGGTTTCCTCCCCCATCCTAAAGATGTGGGGGTTGGTAGGTCAATTTACAGAAGAACTGTAAATTGCCCCTAGTGTGTAAGGAGTGGAGAAGAAAGTGAAATAACATATAATTGATTGCTGGTCAGCATGAACCCAACACGTTGAAGGGCCTAATTCCATGTAGCTTCTCAAAAAACTAAAACTAAACTTGTCTTTGACCAGTGAATTGTCATAGTCTCTGCCAATGCCATACAAATCATGGTTAGGTGTAGATTTAATCAATCACCAGTCTTGTTCCAAAGTGCAATGAAAAAACTTGAAGCTCATGAAGCCAACAGTGACTGAGATTGTAATTGTATTGTAAGTCTTAATTACTGCTGAAATGACCTCGCTAGCCTTAGAAAATTACATTTGAAACTACGGTATTTCATTTCATAAGAAAATTAGTGTTGCAGATTAAGATTATAATTCATCTTATCCTGTTTTTTTAATTAAAATTCACCCTTAATCTTAAATGCATGTCTAATTTTTATTGCTCTAACTGCTATGAATTAAATTGTAATTTATGTGTCCAACCTACTTGCTACACAAAATTGGAAGATTCTTTATGACTCAGTGGTATGAACTGGGTCATCAAGGAAAAATTAAATGGGCTGGTTGAAAAAAAAAGAGATACAGCATGGAAGCAGGCCCTTGGGCCCATCGTGTCTATGCTGACCATTGGTTGCCCGTTCACATTAGTTCTATGCATCCCTCTTTCTCATCCACTCCCTATGCACTGGTGTCAATTTGCAGAGGGACTATTAATCTTCAAACCTAAACGTCTTTGTGATGTGGGAGGAAACCGGAAGAAACCCTTGCAGTCACAGGGAAAACATGAAAACCACAAAGACATAACCTGAGTCAGGACCGAACACAAGTCTAGTTCTGAAAGGCATCAGCTCTGCCACAGTGCCACCACATTGACTTCTGGATACTAACAGCTTTTAGCTATGTGGCATCTGCTTCAATCAAGTCACCCCCATGGCACCAATCCTGCTTCGTTCTTTTCACCCATCTCCATGAACCTATCAAACCCCGCTTGACATCACCTTGCTTGGAAAGGAGTCCACAGACACCCACGCTTGCCTCAACTACCATAACTGCAACTTGAAAAGAAGAAACATGAAACAAAAGCAATAAGCCCACCACTTTCTTCACCCTCTGAATATTAACCGCAAGGAAAATTAAAAATTGACTGACTGGCTGCAAACCTTGTAGCAATCACTAAAATTGATTGAATCAAATGGTTATGAATCTCCCAGCATCAAAAACATTGAGTGAATGAGATTAAAACCATTCTTTTCTGACATCAATTCTCTGTGAATTCAGAATGACATATATATATAATGAAGTTTTCACCTTTATACATAAAAACATTGGTTTTAAATTAGAACTAAAATGTATTACGGAAATGTTCATATCTGCACATATTTTAAATCACACCAATGGAGTAATTGCAGAAATCCTTTGACGTGAAACTCAATGAAATTGATTCTGAAATTGATTCTGATATTTTCTACAACTTGTCACAGATACTAACTCTACTTTTATTTCCCAAGTTTAAAGCACAGATTGCAAAGCAAGTTGAGGTAAAGGCTGCAATCTTTTTCTTGGGAAGCCCCTCAGTATTAAGAACAATACAGCACAGGAATGGGCTCCTCGGCCCACATTTGTGCCAAACGTGATGCCGTTAAACTGATCTCATATTCGTGTACATGATCCATATCCATTTATTCACTGTACTTCCAGGTGCCTATTTAAAGGACTCCTAAACACCACAATCATATCTGTCCCATCCACCACTTCTTACTGCGTGTTCCAGTCCCCATCGCTCACTATATAAAAATCTTGCCCTGCACACATCCTTTAAATTTTCCCCTTCTCACCTTACAGCTCTCTATGTTGGACATTTCCAAACTGGGAAAAAGGTTCTGTCTACCCTATTTTTTTAAATAATTAAATAATATAAACAATTAAATCATTATATTATATTATTATGTCATGATTTTACATAATTCTATCAAGCCTTCACTCTCCTGATTCAGATGTGTTTCCTTTCCAGCAGAGTGGATTGTTGCAGGCAACGAGGCCAATGGGGGATCTGCAGACTCTCCTATAGTGGACATGAGGTGTTTGATGCAGGTGCTGGGGCAATATCAGCAGCGACATGCTTTAATCACCACTTATATGGGACTTGCATGTGTGCCCAACAAACAAATGTGATGGTCTCAATATCTTCCCATTGTGCCTTTCCATTTTGAGCAGCCATGGGCCTGGGATTTCCACATCAGTGAGGATATTACACTCTACTCAGGAGTGTTTGGATTTCCACTGTCGGCGTCACCGCTTGCAAAGACAGAGCATTGGGGCAGCACAATGGTGCAGCGGTAGAATTGCTGCCTTGCAGCGCAAGATACCCGAGTTCAATCCTGACTATGGATGCTGTCTGTGTGGAGTTTGTTTGCTCTCCCTGTTACCACATATTCCAAAGATGTGAAGGGGAGAATGCAGGGGAGAATGCAAACATTAGTCTGACTCGGTGGATTTGGGTGAACTTAGGCAGATGTGACTAGTGGTACTTCTCCAATAATTTCTGCTAGTTCAGCTGGTACTTCTCAATGATTTCCCAGCTGGAGTTTGGACATTCTGCCAGTGACTGCGTGGGTTTTCTCCGGGTGCTCCGGTTTCCTCCCACACTCCAAAAACGTAAGATTTGTAGGGTAATTGGCTTTGGTAAAATTGTAAATTGTCCCAAGTGTGTGAGTAGGATAGTGCAGTATTAGTGAGCGGGGATCGCTGGTCGGCGCGGACTTGGTGGACCGAAGGGCCTGCTTCCATGCTGTATCTCTAAACTAAACTAAAAGAATAATGGGTCTAGTTTACAACTAGCTACACTTCATGTTAATTCAAATTATTTTCTTTGATTTCAATGGAGATGGGTGCTGTCAGCACAGCTTGTACAGGAGCTGAATCGACATCAGTATTAGCAGCTTTAAGATTTATGCATTAGAATACACGTCCAACTTTGCTGTCAGTTTTACAATTTGATCACTTCTGCAGATACCTGGCCTTTGAAATTTGAATGACTAACAACTTGGAGCAGGATTATCTGAAGGGTTAATATCCTTGATGTATAGAAAAGTGATACTTGGAAAAGTGCTACGTGATAAATGAAGGGTCCCGAGCCAAGACACACCTATCCTTTTTATCAGAAGATGCTGCCTGAGCCGTTGAGTTACTCTAGGGCTTTCTATCTATCTTTTGTATAGAACATAGAACAGCATCTGCAGTTGCTTTCTACACGTGAAATGGCATCTGATTATTACTTACACATAACAATCCAGGAGCAGTCCCTGTTTTTGTAAATGCGTTTCACTTCCAGTATCTGTTTCTTGCCACAGTTATTCCACAACTAATAAAAGCTGAACCTTGATGTCAGCACCGAGAAATCAACACCGTTTAAAATCAAAGTCTTGTTTCATGTAATGTACTGCCTCTGCAGCAAAGACTACTGGAAAGAATTTGCAGAAAACTAAGCATTTATTTTCTTACACAAAAGGAAACAAAGTGCTGAAGTACAGTAACTCTGCAGGACAAGCAGTGTTCTCTGGAGAACATGGATCAGTCATGACCTGAATGTTCTTCCTATCCAGGGTCTCCAGAGATGCTGCCTGATCTGTTGAGTCACTTCAGCACTTTGTGCCCTTTTGAGTATTAACCAGCATCTGTAGTTCCTCTTTTCTACACTTGTTATGTTAGTTGATCTCTAATAGAGATAAAAAATTATGAATTAGAATTCCATTTCTTGTTCCTTCTTCTTAGCTCACTTATCACTTTACGGGCAGCATGGTGGAGCAGCGGTGGAGTTGCAATCTTACAGTGCCAGAGACCCAGGTTCGATGCTGACTACGGATGCTGTCTGTGTGGAGTTTGTATGTTCTCCCCGTAACCTGCGAGTGTTTCTCCAGGTACTCCGGTTTCCTACCATACTCCAAAGAATTGCGGGTTTGTAGGCTAATTGGTTTGGTAAAAATAATAAATGGTCCTCGTGTGTAGGATCTTGCTAATGTGAGGGACTTGCTGGCCGACGCGGACTGGGTGGGCTGAAGGGCTGTTTCCACGCTGTATCTCTAAACAAAACTTCCTCAGCGACTCTTTCTGACTTCATCTTTTCCTTGCCACAGTCAGAACATTCTCTCTCCATGACCCAGTCACACTCTGCCTCATAGCCTTTTCCTTCTGGATTCAAATCTCCACAGTGTGAAAGGTAGGGCAGAAAAGGTAGTATCTGCAGTCAGGTAACTTCAGAAGGAAATGTGCAACTCACAGTGAACAAATGTTGATGACAAATTCTGTCTTATGTTGTTATATGTCATCCAATGTCAGTGCTGAACTTTTCACATAGCCTCTGATCTCAAAGGAAATCTTGAAGAACTTGCTTAGATATACACAGGCTTTCCTTTCTGGACCTTGCAACATGGCAATGTCACCCAAATCTGCACAATAACAGAACAATGACAAAATCTTGTCTCAATAAGTGTTTTTGAAAGTGTAGACATTTATCACAGCATTTAGCATTTTATTTACAGATTCACCCTAGAAAGCATTTTAACTTCTACTGATGCACGTTGAAAACATTTATCAGCATGCATCACAGCATGGTTTGTAAATAGCTCCATCCAAGACCACAAGAATTTGCATGGAGCTGTGGTCATAGCCCAGATCATCACACAAACCAACCTCCCTTCAATTGATGCCATCTACACTTCACGCTGCCTTGGCAAGGCCACCAGCATAATCAAGGACAAGTCTTACCCAGGTCACTCCCATCTTCTCCTCTATCCCATCATGCATGAGGTACAGAAGTTTGAAAACACATAGCTTCAGAGCCAGGGACAGCTGTTATCAGGCAACTGAACCAACCTCTTACCATCTAGAGTAGTCCCAAATTCCCTTCTACCTCATTGGTGAGTTTGAACTACTTTAATCAGACTTTATCTGTATACATGACTAAAACTCTGATATTGTGCTCTTCCGGTTTTGGTCTGTTTTCTGTTTGAGCAAAAATGGTACACGATAGCACTACGATTTTTGCCACCTTGCTCACCATTCTCCTCTGCTACAAGGGCAACAAGTTTTGTTCTGATCGATGGCATCTTCTAAAAGTTATTACGGTCTAAAAAGCTTTAAAAATGCGCATGCGCAGATTGGTCTCCTCTCCTGTCAATTGCCGCCACGCAGATTGGTCTACTCTCCTGTCATTCACCGGATTGGCGATGCCCCTTCCTGTATCATCGCCGCACTGATTTGGGTGGCTCCGCTGTCAGTCACGGGCAGCGTCCGCCTTGTCCAGCGAGGAGAATATAAAGCTGAAGCAGCAGAGTGAGCATCACTATCGCTCCGCCGGCTGAAGCTGGGTCTGTGGGTGCCTCCGTGTTGCCGAGCGGGCGGCCGAGCAGCCGAGCCCAACACGGCCTCCACCGTGCGGAGCCGCAGGCGCCATTGGCCGCTTCGTCCAACCTGGGCTTTTACCTGCAAGGCACTGGCTGGGGTTCTACGCGCCGATCCAGGAAGCATCAAGACTGCGGGGGTGAGGTCGCACGATAATGGAGCTGCAGCCTCGCAGAAATCGAGCCTCTCGGCCGCAGCGAGGTCTCGCGGCGGCTGTGGGGCCTTGCCGAATTTCACAATCTGCGGAGAAATCTATCTCCTCTTTTTTCATTTTTTTCCTGTCTCAGGTCTGGTGGGGAAGGAGAGGGAATAGAGTGGGTGGAGGGGGAGCGGGGAAGGTAGGGAATGGGGAATAGAGGGAGAGGAGGGCAGTGGGGGAGGTGGGGGTTAGAGGGATAAGAAGGGGGTAGAGGGGGAGAGGAGTAGTGGAGGGAGGAAGGGAGTGACTGAGGGTAGCGGAAAGGAGAGGGAGGGACAGGCAAGGGACGGATTGGGGAGGGGAGGAGGAGAGGGGAAAGAAGAGAGAGGGAGGGGGGGATGATGGGAAATGAGTCGCACCTGTGCAATTGGGGGCTATGTGTGAGTGGTGGAATATTGCGTTGGGGAATGGTTTGCATTGGGGGAACGGGTGAGTGGTGGAACATTGTGTTTGGGGACCAGACGCAATGAGTCTGCATTTAGTCCAGTCTTGCACTAAACGTTGTTGCCTTTATCCTTTTATCTGTAGGCTGTGGATAGCTTAATTGTATTCATGTAGACTTTTCTTTGAATATCAAAAACTTTTCTCTGTACTTTGGTATATGTGACAATAATAAACTAAACTTTACTATGCTATAATATTTTTCATGTCAAAATATTTTTGTGATGTTATTAGTTGAACATAAAACACTTCTGTAGTGGACAGTTCATTGTCTTGCTGCAGGTCAGCTTACTGACGACACCACCAACCCACCTTCCCATGGCTGATCATCGGTTCAGGAGTTGGATGGGGTGCTGGACTTTGTGTGCAGCAGAAGGAGTTAGCTGAGGAGTTTTGGCCCGGGTGCCGGACTTTGTGCGCGGCTTTTGTGAGTGAATGCGTGTGTGAGTGAGTGTGTGTGCGCTTGGGAGTGTGTGTATTTTTGTATGTGAGTGAGTGCGTGTGCGTGCGTATGCGTGAGTGTGTGTGAGTGTATGTGCGTGTGTGTGTGTGTGTGCATGTGTGTGAATGTGCATGTGAGTGTGTACATGCATGTGTGTTGGTGTAAGTGTGTTTGCATGCATGTGTGTGGGTATAGGTGTGTGTGCATACATGTGTGTGTATGTGCGTAAGTGTGTGCATGCATGTGTGTGTGTGTATGTGCGTGTGTGTGTGTGTGAGAGTGTGTGAGCATGTGTGGGTGTGATTGAGTGTGTGTGTGTGTATGTGAGAGAGTGTGTATGTGTATGTGAGAGAGTGTGTGTGCATGTGTTTGTGGGTGTGAGTGAGTGAGTGTGTGTCTGTGCATGGGTGTGAGTGTGTGTGTGGGTGTCAGTGAGTTTGTGAATGTGTGTGTGTGTGAGAGTGTGTGCGTGTGTGTGTGCATCCTATCCTCTTGTTCCCTTCTCCCTCACATACTGATCTAACATGCCCATCTTCTGCCTCTGATCTTCCGCAGTGGCCATGTTCCTATTGCAACATAACAGTTTTTCTCTGGACCTGGTGAGTAGGTCCAGGGTTGCCAACTGTAGGGACCGCCCTTGTCCCGTATTTGACTGCTACTAGTCGGGTCGAGGGGACTGTTGGTTTGGAGCGCCGTGTCCATCCCCGCCTTTCCAATTCTGACGTAGTGTAGCCCATGGAGTGCAGCAGCAGAGCCTCACCCATGGCCTCATCGGTCGGCAGCCCGGCCGGCTGTCCGACCTTCAGACCTTAGCTTACCACCGACACCTTCTCATGACCGATCATCGGTTCATGATTTGGATGGGGTGCTGGACTTTGCGTGCAGCAGAACACAAAACCCTGAACACAAAACTAAAGCCCAACCGGCGGGCCAGCTGAGGAGTTTGGCCCGGGCGCCGGGCTTTGCGCACAACCTGCAAAAAAAAAGACTGTGCAGCTATAACAAGCAATGGGAAGGAAAATAGACGTGGGTTAAGCCCGTCAGCAGTGACTCGACGAAGGCCTTCTGTACATTTATGCCGTCAGGAATTTGTCCCATATTTTGACCTTCTGTCCTTCATGTGGGAGTGAGAAAGTTCACAACCTTAGTGGTAGCACTATATTTAGAACCATAGCACTGCAGCCGACAGCTCTTTGTTTAAATTCCATGCGCTAAGATGACAGCACTCTGTTTAAAACTTTGCACGTCAAGTGTCCTGGCGGCTCGCGGGATGCCGGTCGACTGGTTGGACTAGATTGATCCCCCTCATGTTACATTGGGTTACCATCTTGTTTTGGTGCTGAGAGATAGTGGATTTCCGCTAAAAAAGGGGGGGTCGACGGAGGGCTTTCTGGTTCCTAGCCACCATAATTATGAATCAACATGAGGCCATGGGGAAGAAAGAGCAGAGAATAATTGGATTAGAGGAAAATTTAGAGCAATTGAATCAACATTGCTTAACAATAGCCGACTCTGTTCGCTGGGCACAAACTAAAGCCCAGGAAATGGAGGACAAAAACATTGATATGGCCTGTAAATTAATAAAAATGAATCAAGAAGATATGGCCCAGAGTTCTGATTGGATTCCGGACCCAGTCAAGATCTATGCCTTGGTAAAAAGGGGAGAGGGTAAGGACACGTGGGAGGGGGACATATGGTATGACAAGGATGACCAACAGGAGTTGCTGGTCAATGGTCCCGTAATTCCTCCACCCCCATATGTACCACTCGTCTCATTGGCTCTCTATTCAAATAAAGGAGGGGAAGTGAAGCAGGCCCGGCCGACCCGCATGATGACCGTGGTCAAAAACACGAGGAATGGGAAGGAAGAGGGGGGTCCTTCGGCAACCACTGTCACTACCCGGGATTTCCAAATAAAGACAAGTGGAATTGGTGGACCAGTTCAGCTAAAGGGAAGGCCAATCATTAGTGGTCTGGCTATTAAGGAAGTGGGATACGGGGGGAGAAGGAATACTGTTATCAGATGGGGAACTGTTAGCGTTTGGGGGGCCTCTCGTCTCAAGCAGCTATGGGGTAAATAATATGATACGGTCGGATATAGGAGCAGAGCGCAGTCAATGGCAGTGAACCGCTCCATCGATCGCGAGAAAGTTCCGCTCTTTGCTGGCTTGGGACGTGAAGTCAAGAGAGGAGTGGTCCATAGTGGAGGAGGGGAGAAGTGTTCTCAGATAGTGAGCCCTCATCACTGGCATTTATAATGGGCAGCTGGGATTCCCTGAGAAGCGAGTGCTAACCTCCACCATGGTGGGATTCCATGGGATTGTCCGTAGCCAAATCTGTGGGGGAGGCCCTAGTTCTCCTGGATGGGCTAGAACATGTGGTGGGTCCTTACAATAGCCAGGTGCGTAAGATAAAAGTGGTAATGGGAAAAGTGGGGACCGGAGATCATTCCGTCTCAGCCGCAAGGAGATGTTTATCGCTTTGGTGAGGGCCGGGGTCCCTAAGGAGAGGATGGATGGGATCCCCACTCCCGTCATCTATGCTTTGTGCAAGGATCACAGTCAGGGGAGGATGAGTGTGGCGAGACAGGAACCAACATTGCCTGGAAAGAGGGATGGACGTCTTCACTCATCCCTCCCCCGGACACCCTACAGACAGTCAGTCGCTATACCCATGGGGTCGCATGCACAGGGGCAGGAGTTGAGGGATGGAGACCCCCTGTCTCGCTCCCATAGGGGTGTGGCCAGGACCCCTGGAAGAAATATTCAGACCCAAGTACCTTGTGACTGACATCAGGTCCATCACTATTGTCTCGGGCACCGTGATTGTCAGGAAGGACATGGGTGAATTATTAAGTTGGTATACTGTTGCTTGCCTGCTTGCGGTGTTCAAAAGGAATGTGGACACCACGGACTACATTAATGTATCTCCTCTTCAAAACTCGTTTCTCACCCTCAGCTATAAATGTACCCAACGGCTAAATGTCGCTGCACGTGTGCACACATCCATTCCACAGTGGGGGTCTCCCAATTTGGGCAGTCCCATTAAATCATAGCGAACAATTGTGCGCATGGTCTTTTTGTAACAAGGGGACCAGGAGTAGTGCAGCTAAGAACTGCCACCAAACCACCCTTGATTGGACGAGTGGTATATTCCACCATTCAGCCACACTCGGGTGGGAAAGAAGCCTAACTGGGGCCGACGAGTACAGTAAAAGTACCTGCCATTGTGACTTTGAGGGGACAGGCCATTCTCTGGTAATAGTACCTGTACCACATACACCACGGCGGATCCTCCACTAATGGAACCCACTGGGTGCATGGCCTGTGGGCCAACCCCTGGGTCCTGGGAATACCAGGGGTGCACTTTAGGGCATGGGAGGGACCAATGCCCTGGAGGGGATGCTGTTACCTGATATATGTGGTGCCCCACCTGCGACACTTGCCATCCTTACCCTCATACCACCCCAGCAAGGACATGTGAAACGGGCTATTAGAGAGGCCGAAAGGTTTTGGGTTATGGCATTTCCCTCCTATGAGACTGTGAAGCTGGCACGGAAAATGATTAACATGGCTTCAGCCATGGACGAAATATCCAATGAGGCAGCAGACACCCTGAGTGGGGTAAAAGAGGATTTAACAGAACTATTAGCGGAAGTAGTGGCCATTCGCACCGTAGCTCTACAGAACCGCATGGCCCTAGATTTCATCCTGGCTGAGAAAGGGGGCACTTGTGCTTTGATCGGGCAGGAATGCTGTACCTGTATTCCAGATGATTCAGAGAACATCTCCAACCTTGCTGAGCACATCCAGGAAGTCGTGGAGAAGATTTGAAGGGTCGGTGAACAGTACCACGATTACAACCCCCTGGGAGGATGGTGGGCTTTCGGGACGTTTGGAGGCTGGTGGACAACAGTGGTGCACTGGGGACTGACCATTGGGACAATCTTGTTGGCAATTATATTACTGTGTTGTATGTGCCAATTGGCATCACGACCACGTGACTTTACTACAGCCTGCGGGCCGGATGTAACGAGGTAATACCTGCGGGCTGGATGTGAGGGTAACCAGACAGTTCAAGGGGTGGAATGTTGCACGAGAATTTTGCCCGAATAGTCTGTGGCCCATATGTGCTGTGGACATAGCGCTGTTTAAAAACCCATAGCACTATGTTTAAAGCCTATAGCGCTGTGGCCGACAGCGCTATGTTTAAATTCTCACGTGCTAAACCGACAGCGCGTCTGTAGCGCTGTATGTATTGCTTTACGCTCCCAGTCTGCAGCTGATAACGCTGTGTGTATTACCTTGCGTGCCAGTGTGTGGCTGACAGTGTTTTATTTCCAAAGGGGGAGGGGGCCTTGCTCAGATGCCGTCCCCTGCCATAGGTTGTAGTTTGAATTTGGAAGCAACGTTATTGGTCAAGACTTACCGGCGGTCATTTCAATGACTGATTTCTGCCCGAATAAAGGCAGACGCCAGTAAGCCACCAGTGACGAGAGGGGTTCACCGACGGGAAGGTTCGCGATCACCGCTGCGGACGGAGGCCAAGAGGGAGGGAGATGTGCTGCTATAAAACGGGCCCCCGTACATACAGAGATAAGTATTGTTTTTGTTTCTCTCATGCCAATAATAAAACTGATTTGTAACTTGACAGACGAGCGTGCCTTTTTTCTGTTCTGCTAGTCATATCCTTGAACCTGTTCCCTTGTAACGCAGCATGATGAAGTGTTTGATTGAAAGATACATTCATCCTACCAAATATTTGATAAATATTGCCTTTGCCAGCAATGCTCATCCCCAGAAGGTTTGCTTTAGTTTAATTTAGAAATACAGCAAGGAAAATGGCCCATCAGCCCAGATCCCATTGTTTTCCCATTCAAACTAGTTTCTGTTATCCCACATTCCCATCTATTCCTAACATACTAAAGATCATTTACAGAGGTCAACTAGCAGACAATAGTAAGATTAAACGAGAACTTACCTGTTCGAAGTTTGATCTTTATTTTATGAGGAGTTACGATGAGGGATTATGTGAAGAAGCCCCGCCTGGCGCTGGATCGGCATACTTCAAAGCAGCGGCATGAAAAACACAGAACCAATAGCCGGAGTAAGATAGTAAGGCTCAAAATAGACTAGAACTACCAGATGATCATTTATATTATGAGGGTTGGGAGTGGAGGGCACGTAATCCCTCATCGTAACTCCTCATAAAATAAAGATCAAACTTCGAACAGGTAAGTTCTCGTTTAATCTTACTATTTTACTTCGGAGTCACGTGAGTGACTATGTGAAGATTTTAAAGCTCTGTGTTTTTTATGTCGTAAATTCATTCCATACGACTCTCTGTTTAGTCAACACAGTAGTGAGTAAATAGTATTTTAAGACATTGTTACAATTTATGTAATAAGTCTTTTAGCCATAAAAAAGAACAACTTTTTTAAAATAATAACCCCTCTATCCCAGGGGAAAATTACAAAAAGAAAATTGACAAATGATGTCAATGATAACATAAATCGATAATATAAATTGATAATATAAAACAAAGCAAGCATTTAAAGAGAACCCAGTACTGTGCGTCCAAATCCTGGCACCGTGACAACAGGTTTATTGTAGAACTTTGAAAATGTTTCTACTCTACACCACCCTGCGGCCTTTAAAATTTTATCGAGTGGTACATCCTGTACCTTCGCCGCGGACGCAGCTGCCGCCCTAGTGGAGTGAGATTTAAACACATCAGTGTCTATTCCTGCTAGACCCAAACCTGTTTTAACCATCTAGAAATAGTTTGAACTGAACTTTATATGTGGCTTTTTGTGTGTTATCAATAACGCTTTCTCAGAACCTCTGAGATTTTTGGTTACCTCAATGTATTGAGTTAAATGCTTAACTACACACAGTGTTTCATCAATAGGATACGCTTTAAACATTACCTTATTTCCAGTTCTCCCTGGTCTGCTTTGTTTGATCAGGTCATAAACATAAACACAATGTTATCTGTAGTCACATGCATGCAATCCAACCGTAACAATTGCAAAGTTTGTACTCTTTGAGCTGATGCCAATGCCATTAACATAACCACCTTAAATGTTAATTTCTGCAAAGACATTGAAGTAATTGGAGCCCATTGTTTCAGCAAATGAGAACAATGCTAACATCCCAAATTTACTGTATATCTGGGCTTGGGAGGATTTTATTAAAATACCTTTCATGAATCGGGATACTAATGGGTGAGACCCTACTGAATCCCGATCAGAAATATGTCCTAAATAGGATGACAATGCACTGCAAGCACAATTAATGACACTATAGCTCAAATGCTCATCAAGTGTAGCCCAGCAAGGAACTCCAAAACATTTGAAATGTTTGCAGTATGATAAGATATCTTTGACTGTGTACAAAACTTCCCATTTTGTTATATGCAACAAAAATTGTTTTTTAGTGCTATTCCTCTAAGCTACATCTATAACAACCATGGTCCTGTCCAACAGTTCAAACTCTTGCAATGATCTGGTCAGAACCTGCAGTTAAACAAATTCATATGATCATGCAATGGACGAATTTCTTTTGTTACTGGTTGTGTCAACAGATTGTCGCAAATGGGAATTGTCATACATGGTTCAACGATCATTTTAAGCATCAATGGGAACCATGACTGCGTAGGTCCATTTTGGCACCTCCAATAATGCCTTTGGCAGCGTCTAGCGCTATTTTCTTGGGACATTGCCCAATCATACAGAATGGGGAAAAGCATAAACCGTATTCCCCAAGTGTAGCGAGAAAACATCCACCGCTACTGCCCCTGGATCGTGTTCCCAAGACACGTATTTGGGCAATTGGTGATTCAATCTAGATGCAAACAGATCAATGTACGGAACTCCATACCGACTGACAATATTTTTGAAAATTTGTGGATAACATCCATTCTGTATTGTCTTTAAATATTCATGATCTTTTGTCTGCCACAACATTGTCTCTTCCTGGGAGATAAATAGCTGAACCAAATATTTTTCCAATACACCATTGCCACATCTGGTTACCAGATGATCACATGATCTGACACCACCCATGTGATTGATATATGCCACAGTTGTGGTATTGTCTATTTGTGTATGGACATGTAAATCTTTAATGTAGAACAATAAGCTTTTAATCCATAAATGCTCCCAGTAGCTCCAAATAATTAATACCATATGTTTGGAGCAAAAAATCCTCTTGGACAGCCCATCTGCCCCCGCAGCTGGTCTCATAATCCGTAGCCCCCCCCCCCCCCCCCCCATCCGAGAGAACTTGCGTCAGTTTTCAAAACACTACTGGCTGATGACCAAATGTTCTAAGCAGCTTGTGGAACATTCTCAATCCACCAATGTAATTCTGATACATTTCCTTTGGCAATTGCAAGTGCTGGCTTCAACAATAAAGTGAACAATCTAGGTGCTGAATTAGCATCTAGTTGCCCAATTGACCCATAAGGTAATGCTTGTATTGCCACAGCTGTCCCATCCATAAAACTTTAATTACCTGCGAAACTATGGTGAATTGGGACCAAAAAATATGCATCCTTCAATCTCTTGTAGCCATATAACAACCTGTTGATACCAGCTGCATTGCAGTGTTGAATGTGTCCATTTTAAAATATTACTAGACAAATGTATTCAAATGTGTGAGATCTAAAATGATTCTACAACCCCCATCTTTCTTCGGTCTGGGGAAAATATTTGATACAATTGTTGTGGATCCTCTCCTGTTTCTCAATAACTCCTTTCTCACACAAATTCTTAACCTCTTTGTCAATTTGAATTCTTTCAAGAACTGAAACATTAAAGAATGATTAGGTTTATTGTGTCCCAATGGATCCATACCTACCATTCATTATAAAACATTAGGAGTCTACCTCCAATCTGAGGTTCATCCAAACATCCTTCTTTAATAGGATAAAGTTTTTGTACCTCTCCAACTGGACGAAATGATCTCCTTTCCCAATAAATGGGTGTACATTCGGCTGTGCTAGCTGGTAATTCTTCCTTATCATACTCCTGCCTCGGCTCGTTCCAGCTTCAAAATCATAGAAACATAGAAACATAGAAAATAGGTGCAGGAGTAGGCCATTCGGCCCTTCGAGCCTGCACCGCCATTCAATGTGATCATGGCTGATCATCCAACTCAGTATCCCGTACCTGCCTTCTCTCCATACCCCCTGATCCCTTTAGCCACAAGTGCCACATCTAACGCCCTCTTAAATATAGCCAATGAACTGGCCTCAACTACCTTCTGTGGCAGAGAATTCCAGAGACTCACCACTCTCTGTGTAAAGAATGTTTTCCTCATTTCGGTCCTAAAGGAATTCCCCCTTATCCTTAGACTGTGACCCCTTGTTCTGGACTCCCCCAACATCGGGAACAATCTTCCAGCATCTAGCTTGTCCAACCCCTTAAGAATTTTGTAGGTTTCTATAAGATCCCCCCTCAATCTTCTAAATTCCATCGAGTACAAACCGAGTCTATCCAATCTTTCCTCATATGAAAGTCCTGACATCCCAGGAATCAGTCTGGTGAATCTTCTCTGTACCCCCTCTATGGCAAGGATGTCTTTCCTCAGATTTGGAGACCAAAACTGTACGCAGTACTCCAGGTGTGGCCTCACCAAAACCCTGTACAACTGCAGTAGAACCTCCCTGCTCCTATACTCAAATCCTTTCGCTATGAATGCTAACATACCATTTGCTTTCTTCACTGCCTGCTGCACCTGCATGCCTACTTTCAATGACTGGTGTACCATGACACCCAGGTCTCGTTGCATCTCCCCCTTTCCTAATCTGCCGCCATTCAGATAATAGTCTACCCTCATGTTTTTGCCACCAAAGTGGATAACCTCACATTTATCCACATTGTACTGCATCTGCCATGCATCAAATCCCCTTCTCATATGACCAGCCTTTCTGGCCAAAACTGAAGGGTTTCACAAAGCCAACAGTTTTTGCCTCTTCATCCATTTCTTTAATTTGTTTAGACAGATTTCCTCCGAACAAATAACCAAGAGCTTGAACATTGCTTGCCCTGCACAACCCTGAAAATCTTGGATGTAAAAGAGGCCGAATGGCAATCTTCCATTTTTTATATAATTTATCTCAAAAATGAGTTGCAGAATAAACCCAACATATGTTTATTCTGAACTTTGGTCATTCCACAACCTTCCAGCTTGCTTTCCAAAAGACAGTGATGCCAAAATTAGCTTGAGGATTCTTTGAATTGTAATTCCTGCGCCCGCATTATTGCTGACATTGGCGCCCAAAAAGCCGGATTCACCATAGGTACCTTCTTTGAGGTGTTTGGAACGCTTCACGAATTTGCGTGTCATCCTTGCGCATGCTAATCTTCTCTGTATCGTTCCAATTTTAGTATATGTGCTGCCGAAGCGAGCACTTTTGCAATAAATAGGTGTTTAAATCCAAATCTGCTGTCTCAACCATAACAGCTTTTTTGAGGCAGGTGAGAGACCCTATAATTAACATTGGCCGCCAGGTTTCCTTCCATGGCCTCACCGCCTCCTCCAGGTATAGTAAACTTTGTGCCCCTCAGACACACCTGGATTTGTATTGTGGTGGGTACTTCTGACCACAACACCACTTTCAGGGTCAGTCTCATACAGCCCTGGTACTCCTGAAACTTGTTCAAGGAGACTACCTCCAGCCCAATCCCAGGCACTGGAGTTTCAATTCCCAATTTAAACTGGCACCATATTCATGATATGGAACCCCCTCAGGGGCTGCCTGGGAATATAGAAAACGCCCTGGAAGTAAAATAATTTTACTTACCTGCGGGCCGTTTCCTTACCGCTGTGTTGGAGCTGCGCTCTGCAGCTCTTCCTCTATCGATAGCGTCGACGTAATGCCGATCCAGTGCCAGGCGGGGCTTCTTCACGTAGTCACTCACGTGACTCCGAAGTAAAATATGCACATCTTTGGGATTAAATGGTTCTTTACTGTCATGTAAGCACTGCACAGTTAAGTTCGTGCACCCAAATATTTGTCAGAAGGTAAATTGGGGCACCAGAAGGAAACCATGTGGTCACGGGGAGAATCTTCACACAGATAAGGCGAATAGTCAGGAGTGAACCTGAGTCTTTGGCAGCCTGTGAGGCAGCAGCTCTATTAACCATGCCACAGGTAAGTGTGTACATCGCTCATTTTGTCAGTGGCTGTGATGTTTTGGATTATAGAGCGAGTTTGATACAAAGATTCACAAGGAAATCCAGGCACAGTGGATTATCTGTACAAAGTAAAACAGTGAGTAACCTTTAAACCTAAAATAAATGGCCTGTCCCACTTAGGCAATTTTTTAGGCGACAGTCACAGTCGTAGTGGTTCGTCGAAATGGACTCACCCTACGTTAATGTCTACGACAAGCTACCACCTCGTCGACGTCAAGCTACAACAAGCTACGTCAACCGGCGACACAATTCCTTGCAACTTGAGACGTCCACCTTTGACTACACTTACGACAGCATTCGACCTCACAGGCAACAACCTATGACAACTGAAGTCAACCTGCCTCCACCCGCGACAAGATACGACAAGGCACGGCCCTGTCGGCGGCAAATTAAGACAACTGAAGACTTCTTTTGACGCCGGTACTGTGGCCGGCTGACGTAGGTTGTCGCCAATAGAATTCACTGCGGTCATCATCCGGCGATAACCAATGTCACCTGGCGTCATCCTGGCAACAACCTATGATAACTTACGACAGCACCTGCGACAGGAGAAGCCCACTGTCGCCGAAAGGTTTTGAAGATTTCAAAATCTAGCAGCGACAAGAAAAAGTTACGACACTTGAGGAGACAACTCACGACAATACAGGCATCACCCCGCGACCATGTGGCGACAGCCTATTTTCTGGCTGTCGCCGAAAAAAATCGCTTTTCAGAGGGGGGCGTGTTTAAAGTGCCGTTTTTCCCTAGACAGTCCAAATCGATCCACGTCGGGCGATTTCGTCGCTAAAGAGAAATCGCTCCGACATTTCATTCATGAAGCTATTTTTAAACTACGCTAGATTATTTATTAACTAGAGTAGTTTAAAAATCATCTTCTGAAGCTCTGAACGCCGACAGCAGAACGGACCTAACGTAGGGGAGAAAATAAAGTGCACAGTTTATTTTTACATTAAAACTTGGTTTTTAGGAAGGCTTTAATCACATTTTCATGTTGCGAAAAGGGGACAAAAAAAATGTATGAACCGCCAGTATTTTTCATGCTGACTTCACCGCAAACAGCAACGTTCTAATCCACCACATTCCACTAAAACCCACTCGCTAGTTGATTTAAATGGCCATTAATTTACAGTCATTAAACACTAAATTCCTTCCATTTGGCCTATAAATTATGAAAATTAGATTTAAAAATCATGTTATATTGTGGATTATTGTGTGAATGTTATTTGGACACTTAGCCAATTTAAAAAAAGTTTATCTTTTCTTAAGAAATGGATAGATGTTTAGATCTACTCATTGAATTTTGTAATTAGCTACAATTAGATAACAAACTAATTATATGCTTTAATTTCAGGTCATCCAAGTAAGATTGTTTCATATTTCTTTCAGAATTCTTCAATCTATAATGACTGAAAATTTCATTCAGTTCTCTTAATTTTTAAGAAAGTTATGGGCTTTTGACTGTTCTAGATCACAGCTTTTGAGTTAAGTTAATGGAAAGGCAATGGGGAACAAGATGCTAATTCCCGAGTATGTAAATGGCCATAACTTTTTTAATACTGAAGATATGCAAGTGAATTAGGTGTCAAATTAAACTTTTTATGCTTAATCTGATGGGATAAATTGCAGACTTGGTTTTTAAAATCTCAACATTTTGTAACATTGCTACTAAGTGGGACAGGCCCTTATATTATAGCTTGCATGGTGGGTGCAGACAGGATTGTACACAATCAGAGAGATATATGTGCTTATTGCAGTTTACAATTAAGGGTACAGGATACATAGATTACATCAGAGTACAACAGTTTGCAGTATTCTACACCACACTTTTAACAATATAAATATTTCAAACAATTTGCAGATGTTGCATATGTATTGGCTTATTGTCAAATTTGTTCTTTTTTCAATAAATATTTTTTATGCATTCAAACTCATGATGCTCGTGGTTCACTAATCTAATTTTACCCCAAATTGATGAGTTCAGCTACCAAACAGACCATCCACAAACCATGAATATTATTGGGTCATGCAGTTTAAGGATGTTGGGGCATTGGGCAAAATATTCCTGCTGAAGCAGTTAACAATTTTCTACACAACAGGAACAATAAATATGTAAATAGAAAAGGTTGGAGAGTTGCAGTTTAATTGTCAATGAAAAGGGGGAAAAAAACAACATTCATATGGGATGTGTCCAATTGAGATTGACTGCAAACATCAGCAAAATTATATTAGAAAAAGGATGAAAATGCAATATGTCGTCTCTCCTGGCAGTGCCTCTCAAAGATGTTAGATTCAACTAAAAGCTAATTATTGCAAACATCTTTCAAACCGGCAACATTCTAACCAAAAGCTGCTCACAATATTCCTACTAAGTACCCTTAATCTGGCTGGCTGTTAAAGGCACAGATTGGTGTAAACGAGGTACATTAAACAAATGTAAATCACCTGTCTTGATTCTTCTCAGCAGTCTTCACCAGGAACATCTGCTGAGCAGCACGGTGATCCCCACAAGCGATTTTATTACAAGTTTTCTCTAGAGCCTCGTAGAGTTCTGCAAATACTGCGTAGCAAGATGCTTGCTTCTCTCTGAACCATTATTTCTGCTTAATTTAAAGTTTACAGACCTCATAATTAACTCAGTTTAGAACCCAGTACTTTCTTCTCTGTAATGTATTGATTTTGGCCATGCTATGTTTGGTTTAGATATACAGTGGAAACAGGCCCTTCAGTCCACCCCGACCAGCGATCACCTGTGCACTGGTTCTATCATATACACAAGGGGCAATTTACAGAAGTCAATTACCTATAACGTTGCATGTCTTTGGAATGTGGGAGGAAACCTATGTGGTCATAGGGAGAATGTACAAACTCTGCAATGACACCACCCTTAGTCAGGATTGAACTCGGGTATCTGGCATTGTCAGGTAGCAACTCTACCGCTGCACCACTGTGCATAAAAGCAGCATGCTTCCCTATCAGGAGAGAGCATGAAACTGGAAGAAATTAAATGATCAGATTGTCCCTCTTAATTGACACATCTTTGTGATCAGATTAATATTTAGATGTTTTGGAGAAAGAATATATGATTGCCACAGTTGTGAGAATGAACATCGAGCAGGCCAAGTACACTGTCACATGCCATTGAAACCTAATTTTAGTGTGCCCAAGACAATCTCGTGGGAGTCCAGGCTCAGTGGATTTTTTCTTCCTTTTTTTCTTTAGTCAGATGGGCAGTGAATCTGTGGAATTCAATGCCACAGAAGGCTGTGGTGGCCAAGTCAATGGATATTTTAATGTCAAAGATTGACACATTCTTGATTAGTGCGGGTGTCAGGGGTTATGGGAAAAAGGCAGGAGAATGGGGTTCAGGGAAATATAGATCAGCCATGATTGAATGGCACAGTAGGCTTGATGGGCTGAATGGCCTAATCCTGTATCTATAATTTATGAATTTATAATTAACCTTGTGCAATGCAACTGCAATGTCCCTTCAACTGCAAGTGCTAGCACCTCATCCCACCAAGGCCATGCCCCAGGTCCATTGGCTTTAGCTCAAATGGAAAGAAACAAACCAATAGTACCCTCCGTCCCCATAGCGCTAGTGGCATTGATGGAGAGAATGAGAAAGTGCCCGTTGTGGTATTCTTTTCTTTATAAATCATATCATGACATATCACTTAAAAGCAAAACCTTCAGAGAATAATTCAAGTGTTAATTTTATTTTGGACGTCAACCACTGTATGGCCAAATGCAATGCCAAACAAAAGTTTTCCAACTTGACATCTTGCTTTGTATGCCATTGGCTCAGTTAGGATGAAAGTACCAGAGCAAGGAAGTCCACTTATTTTCCTGCTCCTGTTGATCACTCAGTACTCTGGTGGAATGCATAATTAGTCATAGAGACATACAGCCTGGAAACAGACCCTACACTCAACTTGCCCACACCGACCAACATGTCCCATCTACACTAGCTCCACCTACCTGCATTTCGCCCATTTCCCTCCAAACCTATCCTATCCATGTACTTGTCTATAGACACAAAAAGCTGGAGTAACTCAGCGGGACAGGCAGCATCTCTGGAGAGAAGGAATGGGTGACATTTTGGGTCGAGACCCTTCTTTACACCCATTCGATCTCTCCAGCGATTCTGCCTGGCCCGCTGAGTTATTCCAGCTTTTTGTGTCTATTTTTGGTTTAAACCAGCATCTGCAGATCCTTCCTACACATGTACTTGTCTAAATGTTTCTTAAACATTACAATAGAACCTGCCTCAACTACCTCCTGCAGCAAATTGTTCCAGACATCCATCACCCTTTGTGTTAAAAAAAAAAGTGATGCCTCAGGTTGCTATTAAATCTTTCCCCACTCACCTTAAACCTATGTCCCTCTGGTTCTCAATTCTCCTACTCTGAGCAAGAGACTGTTGGCTAGGGAAGGTGTGATCTCAACAGAACCAATGGAGAATTGTGGAACTGGTTCCACAGTTAAAGTGGTTACAGTGACAGGATTTCCTTTGCATTTCGAGCAAAAAACACAATGTACTGGAGGACATGGATGTATCACACTTGGTTTGGGAACCTTCTTCAGACCCTGATGCTGCTAAATCATTAATGAATTGGATGGGAATGTATTTGACATTGGATGTGAATAAATTTGACATTGTTAGTAAATTTGCAGGTGACACCAAAATTGATCGCACAGTGATGAAGGATATCCAAGTTTAGAACATGATCGAGAACAGTTGGATAAGTAGGCGAAGGAATGGCAAATGGAGTTTAACTCTGATACGGGTGAGGTATTGCATTATGGTATGTCAAATCAGGGCAGGACTTGCTCAATAAATAATAGAGCAAGAATTCTGCAGATTAAAGGATTCTAAATCTAGAGGTAAGAATATTTAAGAGATCTCAGGGGCCACCATATCTGGATTGAGCAGCCAGATAAAGCTATGGAACTGGATCCAATTACAACATTAAAAATACATTGGGGAGCGTGTATGGTTAGGAAGTGTTCTCCAGAGATGCTGCCTGACCCACTGAGTTACTCCAGAACTTGGTGCTTTATGCTCAATATTCCAGCATCTATAGTTCCTGGTGTCCTCCTTTGTATTTCACCTTGATGGCAGCTTTCTAACTTGGTTGGCCACCGGGCCCAGACCAACCAGCAATCAGTCCTGAACACAAGCACTGTCCTCCACATTAGGGACAATTTACAATTTTACAGAAGCCAATTAACCTATAAACCTACACATCTTTGGAGTGTGGGAGAAAACTGGAGCACCCAGAGAAAACCCATGTGGTCACAGGGAGAACGTACAAACTGTGAACAGACAGTACCCGTAGTCAGGAACGAACCCTGGTGCTGTAAGGCAACAACTCAACTGTGACCCGACCCCTCCCCCCCGCTTCAGCCTTGCCTATGGGGCTGCTTCTCTTCAGTGACAACAAGTACAAGTGGTCAATGATTTGAAACAGCTCTTGAGCGAGAAGGGATGACAGGTAACTGCACCATCTCAGGCTTAGGGGCTGTAGTCTTTAGTAGATGACCAAACAGTACTTGCAAGGGCTTTGCAGATGGTCAGAGGAGATGCAGACATGCTTAAACAAAGCAGCACTTTCAAGGTTGTGAACGTTACTGAGGCCCGGAGAGTGGGTATCCCACAGGCTGTTTACCTGGTGTGACCCACAGAGCACTGTGCCATCAATGCAGTTGAACACTCACCATGATATCCAATAACCTCTCGCATGGAAGCTGTCGACTCCTTTATGACAGCTGTGTGCGCCCAGGTAACATCTTCGCTCCTGAATCTGCTTCAGTGTGTCAGCTCTGACTGCAAAAGCCTAAGGTTACATTTGGACCTTCACTAGTTTCCACACTGCAAGTTTCTACACTGCAAGTAGAAACATACTCCAATAACCACAGCAATGTCAGTGCTGCCTTGGAGTGAATTCAATGGTGCTTCATTGTCACATATGCAAAGCACAGTGAAAATATTTTTTGTGTTGCTAGATTTGGAGTTATTTCCAAAGTCCGGTTCCATGTGCTAGGTCTTACGGAATGGAGCACGAACCAGGTGTGCCCTTGCAACATTTAGCATATCGACTTTCCTTTCCTCACCAGGCCACCTTTATGCCCCCGTAGCCGACCTTGAGGACACGGGTGTTATGAACTTGGTTCACTTCCAACTACGGAGTGGAGATTGAACACACTCCATGCTTGAATTTCTGGACCAATGGTTCTCCTTTGCTAAAGCACTGTGGCTGCATTTGGTATGATCTGTTGCTAAGGCATTGTGGCTGCAGTTGGTACGATTTACAAGATGAATTCAGCAACAGTGGAGCAGTGGGGTGGCACAGCAGTAGAGCAGCTGCCTTACTGCGCAAGTAGCCCGAGTTTGATCCGGACCATGGGTGCTGTCTGTAAAGAGTTTGCACGTTCTCCCTGTGACCGCATGGGCTTTCTCCGGATGCTCCAGTTTCCTCCCACATTCCAAAGACGTGCAGGTTTGTAGGCTAATTGGTTTCAGTAAAATTGTCCATGTGTGTGTGTAGGATGGATTATCAGCTGTCAGTGCAGACTTGGTGGGCTGAAGGGTCTGTTTCCACACTGCATCTCTAAATTAAACTAAACTCATTAATGCTCCCTTGTTAGCCCCTTCTGACTCTCCACACAACAGCATTGTGGAGCACTTTCACCACAGTTGTTACAGAGGCATAAGGGAGTTTGCCACAATCTTTGCCTGGGCAGTTTTGGATTCACCTTAAATGTTAGCCTTGCCAACAATGTCCACATCCCTGGAGCAGGATCTATCATCGGTTTGATACGCGATTTGCACATTATGGTACCAGCCACTCCATTGAGGCTACAACAAAATTTGTCCTACTGTCGCTTGTGAGGAAGTAGGCTCAATCGGAATAGAGACAACAAGTTCTATTTAAGTGCAAGTGATGAATAAAACTTGATTGATTGAGTGATTGATTGAAGTTGAATATTTTCCCCAACAGTGACATTGTCTCACAACAAAAACACTGAAGGGATTTTTAACGACTCACTGCTTTGGAAGTGGTGCTGTCCCATCCCCATTTTCCATCCACAAGAAAGGTAGGAGGCCAATTAGGATAGGCTTGTAATAAAAAGGAAGTGCAGATGCTGGTTGATACCAACGATAGACGCAAACAGAAGGAAAGGAGAAAACTAATTTAAAAAGTGCTGGTACCACTACAACTGCCAAGACTGATTAAGGACACGATTTCTCCATAGCCCCAGTGGAGGGGAGGAGTTTGACTGGTATTGTATACATGTATTTGGAACCATATGTACAGACATGATTGTGACGGTGTATAAGTGCATACATAGTGGCGATCAATGACAAAATAAGTTCTTCAAGTGGCATACAAGTGTCTGGTTTAACATAATGGGTGATTATATATTATATATTAAGTAGGATTAAATATGATGAGCCAGCTTGGGTGCCTGTGAATGTGATGCTTCTGTGACAGAACTCTAGGATGATCTGATGTGATGCTGACAGCTGCTGTGTGATTTGTATATTTTGTTTGTATGTGTACTTTGTCTTGTTAATAAATGTTGAGTGCAAAAAAAAATGTGCTGGAATAACTCAACGGGTCAGGCAGCATCTTTGGAGGAAAATGGATAGGTGACCTATCAGGTTGGGAGCCTTAAGACTGATAATAGGGAGTGGAGGCATGGAAGATCTGGAAGCAAAATAACAGGACAAATCAGGACTGGCACCAGATGACCTCAGGCAGGGTGCTTCCCCGATAGTCCAATTGTTGGCCAGGGACGGCGTGATCCCAAGTGGGATACATCGTTGTGAACTGTGGAACTGGTTAACGACTTAATGGAGGAAGGGGGCGGGGAGGGGGAAGGGGAGTATTTGTATATACATTACCTAAAATATTAAATTATTAAATAGGTAAAATGGTAACAATAAAAATAGCTAACAATTGGACTATCAGGAAACTACCCTGCCCGAGGTAATCTGTTACCTGCCATGATTCGCCTCTTCACGCCTTCATTCCCTTCCCGCCCCCACAATCAGTCTGAAGGGTCTTGACCCAAAACGTCACCTCGCCACTTTCTCCAGAGATGTTACCTGACCCACTGAGTTACTCCAGCATTTTGTGTCTATCATTAGGATAGGTCTGTTTCTGCTCTGGACAACTTGCAAACCACTTAACTGTGACTCCTCAATTTATCCAGTAAGGCTAGCGATCTAATAATGTTAATTTGACTGCTATCTGGGGATTTCACCTTAATTTATTCACTAATTCACAGTAACCTCTCTTACAATCCCAACAATAAGGTAAAAGTTAGCAATTACATTAATGCAAAGCTGAAGTCATATTATTGAATGGACTTTGCAAAACATTTGCAAATTACATTGCTCAACAATTAATTGCTTGCTGGTCCTAACTACACCTATACGAATCAATTAAATACACATATATTCAATGCTTAACATTAATTGCTGACTGTAGTCAATAAATGGTAGTTAGCATTTCCAGCCCAAGTTCAACCTTGAAGATTCAGCAAGATGTAGTTTATTCAACCAGTCAACAACAAAGAACTCAGTTTAAATAAACTAACACAAATTGTTGGAGTAACTCAGCAGTTCTGGCACAACTCTGGAAGACATGAATAGGTGAAGTTTTGGGTCAGGACCCTTCTTCAGACAAGTGTTATCTATCCATGTCTTCCAGAGATGCCACCTGGACTGCTCAGTTACTCCAGCACTTTGTGGGGGGTTTCTGTAAACCAGCATCTGTTTTCAGTTCAAATTGAATTCATTGGTCTTGATTATTAGTTGGTGAACTGATCAGCCTTTTGATAATCAGTTTGATTAGTAAGGGTGTCAAGATTTTTGGGGAGAAGGCAAAAGAATGTGGATGCAAGGGAAAAAAAGATCAGCCATGATTGAATGGCGAAATGGGCCAAATGGCCTAATTCTGCTCCAATGACATGAACATTACTAAATTAAACTGGGTAATGCACAGTGGTGCGATAAAGATGGTACCCAACTTAGGACATTGGAACATTAAAATATGCAGCTATATACTAGATTAAGCGAGTTGCGCTGGAGTAAGCTTTAATATGGACATTTTTCTTTTTTGTGTCTTTAAATTAAACCCAAGCAGATTCAATGCAACTCACTGCCTTGAGTTTCGATTTCACCTTCACTGAAAATATTAACGCTGAACGTGACATTGATTTTAGATTAATCTGCAGAATGCAACTATTCCCTATATGTCCAATCCTTGCCCTAATGTGTTTAGTCAGTCCACCGCTCCATCAGATAGTATGCATTGCCCATTATGTCTGACATTCAGCAGTGTACAGTAATACCGCTGGGTGCACATACTTCAATCCATTATTGGCATTTAACAATCAAACCATCAATGTAGTCTTTTTATCATATTTTCTTGCTTGTTTCTAATTGGAATGATGTTTACATGCTTTATGCCATTTGCACAGATTATTACCTTTGTTGTTCTGCCTTTTGCTTTGAACCCTGGCAGCTTACATCCCTCCAAACTATGTTCTTCTGCAGCCTAAAGGGGAGATGTCCTTAGCCATAGTACTAGGAAGCAAATTCCATCTTAGGGACTTAAACGTGAAGTACAAGAACTGAGTCGATGATACAGGTTATATTGCTCGCTTCCACATTCAGCTGTACCACTTTGGAGCGTGGGAGGAAACCGTAACTGCTGGAGAAAACCCATGCGGCCACAGGGAGAACCTGCAAACTCCATACAGACAGCACCAGTAGTCAGGATTGAACCTGGCACTTTTGTACATTAACCAGCATCTGCAGTTTGTTGTTTCCACATGGTTACAGGGAGAATGTGCAAACTCCACACAGACATCACTCAAGGTCAGGATCAAACCTCTACCAGCTGCACTACTGTGCTGCCTCTTGCCACAATACAGATTTACTTATACACCCATATTCTGCAGCCTCAACATCATCTATCTACCTCAGTTACCAAAATTGTTTTAATTTTTCAAATATAATGGACTCCACCCTAACCACACCACAAACTCCACTCCCTTACCAGAATCAATGCATGCTATTATTTTCCTTAACATGACCCATAGACTTGTAGAAACAAATAATTGCAGATGCCAAAGTCAAAGTCAAAGTTTAAAGAGTTGATTGTCATGTGTCCCTGACAGGACAATGAAAATCTTTCTTTGCATAGCATAACAGAACATAGAAGGCATTGACTACAATTCTATACATAAATACACCCATGACGTAATAAATTAATAAAGTGCAAATAGCAGATGGAGGGATATTAATGTTCAGAGTTCCGAGCCAGGTTTAATAGCCTGATGGCTGTGGGGAAGTAGCTATTCCTAAACCGGATTGTTGCAGTCTTCAGGCTCCTGTACCTTCTACCCGAAGGTAGCAGGGAGATGAGTGTGTGGCTAGGGTGGTGTGGGTCTTTGATGATGCTGCCAGCCTTTTTGAGGCAGCGACTGTGATAAATCCCCTCGATGGAAGGAAGGTCAGAGCCGATGATGGACTGGGCAGTGTTTACTACTTTTTGGAGTCTTTTCCTCTCCAGGACGCTCAAGTTGCCGAACCAAGCCACGATGCAACCAGTCAGCAAGCTCTCTACTTTACACCTGTAGAAGTTAGAGAGAGTCCTCCTTGACAGACCAACTCTCCGTAATCTTCTCAGGAAGGAGAGGCGCTGATGAGCTTTCTTAATAATTGCATCTGTGTTCTCGGACCAGGAAAGATCTTCACAGATGTGCACGCCCAGGAATTTGAAGCTCTTGACCCTTTCAACCATCGACCCGTTGATATAAACAGGACTGTGGGTCCCCATCCTACTCCTTCCAAAGTCCACAATCAGTTCCTTGGTTTTGCTGGTGTTGAGGGCCAGGTTGTTGTGCTGGCACCATATGGACAGTCGCTCGATCTCTCTTCTATACTCGGACTCATCCCCATCAGTGATACGTCCCACAACAGTGGTGTCGACAGGGAACTTGATGATGGAGTTCGCGCTATAACCGGCTACGCAGTCATGAGTATAGAATGAGTACAGCAGGGGGCTGAGCACGCAGCCCTGAGGTGCTCCCGTGCTGATTGTTATCGAGTCTGACACATTTCCACCAATATGAACAGACTGTGGTCTGTGGATGAGGAAGTCGAGGATCCGATTGCAGAGGGATGCGCAAAGACCCAGTTCTGCGAGTTTGGTAACCAGCTTGGAGGGGATGATTGTGTTAAATGCCGAGCTGTAGTCAATAAATAGCAGCCTGACATATGAGTTTTTGTTGTTCAAGTGGTCCAGAGCGGAGTGGAGGGCCAACGTGATCGCGTCCACCGTTGATCTGTTGTTGCGGTAAGCGAACTGCAGTGGGTCCAGGTTTTTGTCGAGGTAGGAGTTGATTTGCGCCATGATCAACCTCTCGATGTACTTCATCACCACAGGCGTTAGTGCCACAGGTCGATAGTCATTGAGGCACGTCACCTTGCTCTTCTTGGGCACCGGTATTATTGATGCCCTTTTGAAGCAGGTGGGAACCTCAGACCTCAGAAGTGACAGGTTGAAAATGTCCGTAAAAACTCCAGCCAATTGGTCCGCACAGGTTTTTAGGACACGACCAGGTATGCCATCAGGTCCAGACGCTTTTCGAGGGTTCACCCCTCTGAAGGATTTCCTGACGTCGGCCTCTGTGACTGAGACTGAAATACCATCACAGCAAATAGGGGCTCGGGAAGGCACATCGGTGTTCTCCCTATCAAAGCGTGCGTAAAATGCATTGAGCTCATCAGGGAGTGATGTATCGCCGACATCCGAGCTTCCTCCTGGTTTCGCCTTGTAAGAGGTGATTGCATTCAGTCCCCACCACAGCTGCCGAACATCTGTCTGATCCTCCAGCTTGGAGCAGAACTCCCTTTTGGCCTTTTTGATGGCCTTACCAAGGTCGTATCTGGACTTCTTGTAGACCACTGTGTCATCAGACATGAATGCCCGGTGTCTGGTCTTCAGAAGAGTGCAGATCTAACAGTTCATCCACGGTTTCTGATTGGGAAACTCTCGGAAGGTTTGTGTAGGGATGCAGTCCTCCACACATTTCTTTATGAAGTCTGTAACAACTGTGGCGTATTCATTCAAGTCCGTTGCCGAGTCCTTGAACATAGCCCAGTCTACAGACTCCAAACAGTCTTGTAGTTGTTCTTCTGCCCCCGCCGACCAGCTCTGTACTGTCCTCACCTCTGGGGGTGCACTTTAATTGCTGCCTGTAGGCAGGAAGAAGCAGCACTGCGGTATGGTCGGATTTACCGAAGTGAGGGCGAGAGATAGAGTGGTAGGCATCCTTGATGGTGGTGTAGCAGTGGTCGAGGGTGTTTGGTCCTCTAGTGCAGCAGGAGACATGTTGGTGGAAGTTGGGGAGTGATTTCTTTAGGTTTGCCTTATTGAAGTCCCCGGCAATGGTGGTAAAGGCCTCGGGGTAAGACGTCTGGTGTTTGTTGGCCACGGCGTGCAGCTCCTGCAGTGCCATACGGACGTCTGCCTGGGGTGGGATGTAGACCGCGGTCAGGATGATGGAGGTGAATTCCCTCGGTAGGTAGAAGGGACGGCACTTCACCGCCAGATGTTCGAAGTGTGGAGAGCAGGAGTTGGACAGGACTACCACGTCTGAGCACCACGCAGAGTTGACCGTGAGGCAGACACCCCCTCCTCTCCCTTTCCCCGATGCCAGTGTACTGTCCATGCGGTGGATGGAGAACCCTTCGGGCTGGACTGCTGAGTCTGCAGAGCTGGGGGTGAGCCATGTCTCTGTGAAACAGAACACAGAGCATTCCCTCAGCTCCCTTTGATAAAGCAGCGTTGCCCTTAAGTCCTCCACTTTATTTTCAAGGAACTGTACATTGGCCAGTAGGATAATAGGGAGAGGGGGCCGAAGTCCCCTGCGCTTCATTCTGACCTGAAGTCCTGCCCGTCGGCCACGTTTCCGGACACAATGGAGGCTTCCCCTTTGTGCTGGTTTAAGCTAACGTTTCAGGTAGGAAGGTAGATAAAAGTGCTGGTGAAACTCAGCGGGTGCGGCAGCATCTATGGAGCAAAGGAAATAGGCAACGTTTCGGGCCAAAACCCTTCTTCAGAGTGTAGCACTTTGTGATTACCCATAGACTTATGTTCCCTCACTCCACAGGTTCTCACTCAACAGACCTTTCTCAACACTCCTGGCTAGTAACTTAATTCAAGATTCAAGCTTCAATTTAATTGTAACATGTACCAATTAAGGTACAGTGAAATTTGAGTTACCATACAGCCATACTAAGCAAAAATACACACAGCACATAAAATAGAGTTTAACATAAACATCCACAACAGTGGAATCAACATTCCTCACTGTGATGGAAGGCAATAAAGTTTAGTTATCTTCCTCCTTTGTTCACCTGTGGTCGGGGCCTTTGAATGGAGTCCTTGCCGATGGTCCAAGCCCTCTCGCCAGGATGATCAAAACTCCGGCGTCGGGACGGATCGGAAAACTCCGCGGCATGCAACTCCCCAGTTGGCCGCTTCTTGCCGGAGACCGCTGCTTCACGGTGTTAAAGTCCACAGGTCCCGCAGTCGGAACGCCAACCCTGGCGATACTCGGAAAAAGATCCCGTACTCCGTGATGGTAAGTGCGCGCCGCACCCGCAGCTTAAAGCTTCGGGCCGGCCTCCAGGAAAGGCTGCACCACTCCACATTGTAGATGCAACACAGTGAATATTTGCATCTCGGTCGAGGTAAGTGACTGAAAAAGGTTTCTTCCGATCCCTCCCCGCACCCCCAACATAAAACATACCAAGAGACATTAAAGCAAACATTCAAGACAGACTTAAAATAATAAAAACAGAGAAGCGACATGACAGGCTGCTGGTGAGACGGCCATTACGGGCCATTATATAGCAGGCTACTTGTATACTACTCTTTTACAAATGCAAGTAAAACTTCTTAAGTTAATGAAAAATAAATAAATATTTAAAACTTAATCATCTCCTTCTGACTATACAGTCATTGCACAATGATGATCAGTCACACAACCCCATTCTCTCCCACATTGACTACACTTACAATTCATGATGAGACAGGAAAGCAGCCACCATAATTTTGCTCCATTTACAGCGTGGCCATTCCCACTTATTCACTTTCCTGTTGGGTGGAAGAATCAAAAGCTTGATTCTTCCACCCAGATTTAGAAAAAAAAAATCCTAACTGGTATCATATTACTGAATGGCCCTCTAATAAGCTAAAAATATTGTCTTGATCTCCCAACCTACCTCATTGAGCCTCTTAGAAACATAGAAAAATAGGTGCAGGAGTAGGCCATTCGGCCCTTCGAGCCAGCACCGCCATTAAATATGATCATGGCTGATCATCTATAATCAGTACCCCATTCCTGCTTTTTTTCCCATATCCCTTGACTCATTTAGCCCTAAGAGCTAAATCGAACTCTCTCTTGAAAACATCCAGTGAATTGGCCTCCACTGCTTTCTGTGGCATAGAATTCCACAGATTCACAACTCTCTGGGTGAAAAAGTGTTTCCTTAATTTTCAATCCGAAATGGCCTATCCCTTATTGTTAAACTGTGACCCCTGGTTCTGGATTCCCCAACATCGAGAACATTTTCGTTGCCCTGCTACTTTATTTATCTGCCCTTTCTCTGTAACTGACGCTCTAATGTTGTAACTCTATATTCTGGACTCTGATATTTGTGCTTCTTTGCACCAGCAGTTGTACTTGTACAATGTGTAGGAAGGAACTGCAGATGCTGGTTTAAACCGAAGACAGACACAAAATGCTGGAGTAACTCAGCGGGACAGGCAGCATCTCTGGATAGAAGGAATGGGTGACATTTCAGGTTGAGACCCTTCTTTAGACGTACTATGATTTGATTGTATTCATGTTTGGTATAATTTGACAGGATAGCATACAAACTGTTTTTCCACTGCAACTCGGTACATGTGACTATAATATTACCAAGAAGAACAGATGCAGCAATTTACATGAATGGGATTATAACCGACAATTCCATTTTATGCTTTGTCCAGAAAACAAATCCAGGTTTCTCCAATTTGTTGTTGGAACTGTTTATCATTCAATAGACCAGAAATGATTCAATAGGAACAGGCACAATAAAGACAAACAGATCAGATGGAGTCACACAGCAAGGAAACAGACACTTCTGCCCAATTTGCCCACTACAACCAATAAACCCCAATCTACACTAGTCCCACCTGCCTGTGTTTGACCACATCTTTCTAAACCTATTTGATCCATGTATTTGTCCAAATACATTATAAATGTGGTGATAGTATCTGCCTCACTACCTCCTCTGAGTGTTTGCCACCAGATTAGTCATGTAATATTAAAACTAACCTTAACCTAACCTCACCTTAAACCTATGTCCTCTGATTCTTAATTCTCCAACTCCTGGGAAAATACTGTGCATTTACCTGATCTGTTCCTCTCATCATCTTAAGCACCTCTATAAGATCACCCCTCATCCTCCTGGGATCAAAGAAATAAAGTTCTACCCTTCTCGACCTCTCCATGTAGCTCAGGCCCTCGAGTCCAAACAATATCCTCGTAAATCTTCTCTGCACCCTTTCCAGCTTAACAACAACTTTCTCATAACAGGGTTACCAAAACTGAAAACAATACTCTAAATGTGGCCTCACCATTGTCTTGTATAACTAACATGACCTCCCAACTTTTTACACTCAATACTCTGACTGATGAAGGCCAAGAAAGATCTTCTTGAAAATCCTCTCTAGCTGTAACTTTCATGGAACTAGGTATCTGCACTCCTAGATCCTTCTGCACTATAACATTCCCCAGAATCCTGCCATTAACTGTTTAGGTCTTGCCCTGGTCAGACTTCCCAAAAACTCCTTGCATTTATCTGTATTAAACTCCATCAACCATTCCTCAGCCTGACTGCCCAATTGATCAAGATCCTGCTGCAATTTCTAACAATTCTTTTATCTTGGTCCACAAATAAAGCCTCTCTAATGAGAACTTGATGTCTATCCAATTAAGGAACATTTATAAATATAATAAAAATTGATGAATCATTTTTCAAAAAAGATTGTACAGGAAAACAAAGTTGGAAATCATATTACATAACTAATCTGGTGGCAAAAAAAATCATTAGTTATTGATATCCTGTTTTGAATGAAAATGTAGAAAAATATAATAAAAGGTTAAATCAAACATAATTTATGATCTATTCTGAGTCAGGGTGAGATAATTATATCAGTGAATAATTCATATGGTTTCATTAGACCATTGGGCTTAATCTAGCAAGAAGAATATCCAAATTGTCTGCATTTAACCACGCAATTGCCATCACACATCATTTTTATTTCCAGTAAATCTGATTTCTGTTGATCTTTTATTAGATCATGGTTCTTTTATTAGTGACTTGAGTCATGTGCAGACAATGCAGTCCATGTATCACAAGAGGATACAACGACAAATTTAGATGGGCCGTCGGGTGGTGCAGCAGGTAGTGCTGTTAACGCACAGCTCCAATCACAAGGGCGCATTCTCGACCTTAGGGCAGACTATGCACATTCATAGAGTCAGTCATACTGCCTGGAAACGGGCCCTTCAGCCCAACTTACCCATACCGACCAACATGTCCCATCTACACTAGTCCTATCTGCCTGTGTTTGGCCCATATATCCCTCTAAACCTGTCCGATCCATGTACCTGTCTAAATGTTTCTTAAACGTTGCGATATTCCCTGCCTCAACTACCTCATCCACCAGCTCATTCTATACCACCAGGGTCTCCTCAATACCCCGTAACACTGCTCTCTCTGCCCATTGCCCCACTCGTAACAAGGGCAGAGTCCCCTTAGTCCTCACCCTTCACCCCACTAGCCATCACATACAACAAATAGTCCTCCGTCATTTTCGCCACCTCCAACGTGACCCCACCAGTCGCCACATCTTCCCATTTTCCCCCCCATCTGCTTTCCGCAAAGACCACTCCCTCCGTAACTCCCTGGTCAACTCCCTGCACCACCCCCTCCCCGGGCACTTTCCCTCGCAACCGCAAGAGATGCTACTCTTGTCGCTTTGCCTCCCCCCTCGACTCCATTCAAGGACCCCAGCAGTCATTCCAGGTGCATCAGAGGTTCACCTGCATCTCCTACAACCTCATCTATTGCATCCGCTGCTCTAGATGTCATCTGATCTACATCGGTGGCTTGGTAATCGTTTCGCTGAACACCTCCGCTCAGTCCGCATTAACCAACCTGACCTCCCGGTGGCTCAACACTTCAACTCCCCCTCCCATTCCAAATCCGACCTTTCTGTCCTGGGCCTCCTCCATGGCCAGAGTGAGCACCACCGGAAATTGGAGGAACAGCACCTCATTTTCCGCTTGGGCAGTTTGCACCCTAGCGGCATAAACATTGACTTCTCCAATTTCCGGTAGCTCTTGCTGTCTCTGCCCCTTCTCAGCCCTCGGGCTCCTCCTCTTCCTTTCTCCTTTCTTCTTTCTCCCCACCCTACATCAGTCTGAAGAAGGGTTTTGGCCCAAAACATTGCCTATTTCCTTCGCTCCAAAGATGCTGCTGCACCCGCTGAGTTTCTCCAGCACTTTTGTCTACCTTCGATTTTCCAGCATCTGCAGTTCCTTCTTAAACAGCTCATTCTATACATTCACCACCCTCTGAGTGAAAATGGTACCTCTCAGATTCTGATTAAGTTTTTTCCTCCCTCACATTAAACCTATGTCCTCTGGTTCTTGATTCCCTTACTCTGCACGTCTACCTGATCTATTCCATCTTGTAACTCTGCAAGTGTACACGTGTGATCTGTTTCTGTCCGCCCCCCCAAACATCCTGAAGATGCACTGGTAGATCAATTGGCTGCTGCACTTTATCTCTAATATCAGGAGAATTGGGAAGTTGATGGGTAAATTGGATACAGGGAATAAACGATGGGAATGGGACAAATCGGATTGCTCTGAGAGTCTGCATAGACACAATTGGTTGAAAGACTTCTTCAGCATTTATAAAGAAGCAGGAAAAACAACAATGTTATTCAGAGGCAAATAAAAGGTTATTTAGCCTTGACCTTTCACTCCCTCAAATTATTTATTATTGCATCTCATTTGGTTCTTATTTTTGGCATCCAGTGTCTATCACTCCCTCTCTCTCTCTCTCTCTCTCTCTCTCTGCAGATCAAGTTTAACCATGATTAGATGCATGACTATGTTATAATTGGTAGGATGTAAAGCTCCATAAAAAAAAAAGATAGAACTTAATTGTTGTTAATGTCACTGGTTTACTGCCTCATAGTCTTCAACATAACTGACATGATAACAGCCGACTTCCACACAGTCAGTGCGGGCAGGCATCCAGCATGATTGATGATGCTGTTTTATAAATGATAGGAAACTATTCTAAAAGATAACATGGGCATCATTGAAAGTAATAGAAAAAGCATTGTTCCAGCAGTCTGAATAAAATGACATTATTGTAATGTTGCTGACTGCAAGGTGATTGGATAACAATTTTCATGGTCCCTTCGCACTCAAGTGCTTGAGTTTATCTAAATTGTATGTTGCAAGCCTCAGTACATCTGACTAACAGGACTGGAAGTAGTCCATAGCTCAGGGAGTACCTGTGGGCAGAGAAACAGTGGTAACAATTCAGAACAAAGACGCTTCCTCAGAACCGTAGATCCTCATCTGGGAAAGGTCATGACCAGAAACGTCACCCATTCCTTCTCTCCAGAGATACAGCCTGTCCCGCTGAGTTGCTCCAGCATTTTGTGCCTACTTTCAATTTAAACCAGCATCTGCAGTTACTGCAGAGCCTGTGGTTTCAATTAGAACTTTAAAGAACCATTAGCTCACAGGCCTAATCATGATCGGATCCAACACCCAGAGATAATGGAGGACAGTCAATTAAAGCTGCAGGTCAGTGCATTTTTAGCAGCTGCTTTGGTTGTCGAGGAGAAGCAAAAACAAATATTACTCCAAGATAAACACAAAATGCTGGAGTAACTCAGTGGGTTAGGCAGCATCTCTGGAGAAAAGGAATACGTGACATTTCGGGTTGAGAGCATTCTTCAGACTGAGATTCCACTAAGATTATTTGAATGAGAATGGGATTTCTTACTGCAATTAGTAAAGAGATGGAGCAAGGAAAGGAGCCCTTTTTTCTGTCAGGATGGCAATATTAAAGGAACAACTTTAAGGTGAGGGAGGGAAAGTTTAAAGGAGATTTGCGGGCAAGGACTTGTTACATGGAGCATGGCGAGTGCATGGAACAAGCTGCCTGGGATCGTGGTGGAAGCAGATATGATAGTGGTGTTTAAAGGGTTTTACAGAGGACCATGGATATGCGGGAAATGGTGTGATAGGGGTCACCGGCCAGTTACAGAGATTAATTTTATTTGGCATCATGTACAGCACAAACATCATGGACAGAATGGCCCTTTTCTGTGCTGTGTTGTTCAAATAGTCAATTATAATTATTTCAGAGAAAGAGTAATCAGGAAAATATCTTTATACACTGGGTGGTTAGAATGCAGAACAGATCCACACAGGGCATTGAGATGTGTTTAACATGAGGAGAGATGAACGAGAAAGAGAAGAGGAATGTGTTGGCAGGATAGGATAGATTAAGCCTGTGAGGCATTGAAATGACAGACTTATTAACCCCAAAGGACCCATGGCCCACTCTTCACACTGAAAAAACTTGAAATGTGCATTAAATGAGAGAAGCCATTGCCATATTGGAATGGGTAAAGAGCAAATGTAGACATTACACATCCACATTAATCAGTTGCAGTTTTGTCCTTGATTTCTTAGTACAGGAAAGTGATCTGTTTCATACTTCTTTGCCAGGATACAAGAATAATGTTCCAGGCTTGTGGAGCTCTGGAAAAGCACTGATGATAGGTTGCCATCTGTCATTCTGCCAGCACCATCATCATCAAGCACTATAACATAACCAAGACAGCACCTCTCCTCTTTCCACAGAATTTAATCATGATAACAGGCACAAGGAAGTCTACAAGGAATACTTCTGCACTCCAGCTCATCACTTGCTTCGTATTTAAAAATAAGGAGATATTTGTGCTGATGTCTGTGTTCCCAAAAGATTTGCAAATAAAATGTGGTGTGACTTCTTGATGTGAAATAGGGCTGATGAGAAAGAATGACACTCATGGTATGAGGGAGAAGTTTAGACAGTCCAGTTCTGATGAAAATGCTATGTTTTAAAATCAGCCTCAAGGCTGACTTGCAGTTTAACTTCCTTATCATAAAAAGTAAAGTAGTACAGCACAGGAACAGGTTCTTTGACCCATAATGTCCATGTTGAATATGAGCCCAGGTTAAACCAATTTCTTCTGCCTGCAAGTGATCCATGCCCCTCCATTGCATGCATATTCATATGCGTATCTGAAAGCCTTTCAAATGCTACTATCATCACCACCCCTTACAGCATGTTTCAGATTGGGACCTTCGAGTGATTATCGGGAGTGGGGACAGAATGAAAGCTAGAAGGGAGTAGGGGCAGTGCAAAATACGGCAGGTGAACAGGTGAGGCGGGGTTGATAGGCAGATGGTTGGACAAAGGCCAAAGAGGGGGAAAGAAGGAGCGAGACATAAGGATTAAAGACTTGCAAATTCTCAATGTAGATGGTGCGGAGGGAGGAGAGAAAGAGAGTAATACAAATTTAGGTCAGGACCCCTCTTCAGACTAAATGCCATGCCATCTTGTTCACTGCTTTGACACTTATTGGGTTGTTGGAGTAATTCAACAATGCTGCAACCCATTCCACTTCGAGAACCAGAGGACATCAGTTTAAGGTGAGTGGAGAAATAATTAATAGGAACCTGAGGGGTAACTTTTATTTTACACAAAGGCTGGTGAGTATATGTAATGAGCTGTCAGAGGAGGTAGTTGAGGGAGGTACTATGGTAACATTTAAGAAACATTTGGACAAGTTGAGAACAAGTTCAGGCAGGTGGGACTAGTGTAGATGGGGCATGTTGGTTGGCGTGGGCAAGTTGGGTCACACTATATGACTTATTTTTACTTATACATTCTCCATAGCTGTAAGGCTCCCTTCGCACTACCTGTTGAACTTGCGTATAGCTTGATTGTACTCATGTTTGGTATGATTTGACTGGGTGGCACGCAAATGATTACAGATTTTCACCGTATTTCAGTGCATGTGATACGAATAAACAAATACCAGTAGGTTGTCACAGAAAAGACATTGTGACTGCTGTCAGGGTCACAGACTGCTTCTAACCTGCTTTATTAATGAGAGAGTATGTAATGCAAGAAAGTTAACTGAAAATTCCTGCCAAGTGATGTTGCCAACAGTATTCAACATCATGAGGAAATGGCATTAGGTTTGGCTTGATGCATTCCATCCTCTCACCTCAAGGAGAATTTAAATCTTGAAGAGTAGGAAACCGCAAGTGACATTATTTACTACGTAGTGGGAAGGTGAGCTGCAAAGTGCAACAAATGTTGAACATAGAGTACAGCACAGAAACAGGCCCTTCAGCACATGATGTCTGCGCCCAACACCATGCCAAGTTAAATTAATCGCATCTGTCTGCACATAATCCGCATCCCACCATATCCATGTGCCTATCTAAAACTAATTAAATGCCTATATTGTGTCTGCTTCCACCATCTCCCCAAGCAGGGCATTCCAGATACCTGCCACCCAAAAAAACCTTGCCTCACACAACTCCTTTTCAATTTACCCTCAAAGCTATGCAATTTACTTTTTGATGTTTCCACCTTACAAAAAAACTTTAGAAAGTCTACCCCTATCTATGTCTCCCATAAGTTTTATAAACTTCTATCAGGTCTCTCCTCAGCACCCAGCGCACCAGAGAAAACAATCCAAGACAGTCTGACCTCTCCATATAGCTAATACGTTCCAATACAGGCAAGGACTCTGGTAAATCTCTTCTGCACTCTCTCTGCACCCTTCATGCAAATGGGAAACCAGAGCTGCACACAATACTCTGAACATGGCCGACCCATGTCCAGTACGTGACATCCTGACTCTTATACTGAAAAAGAGTCAACCAAAAACATCACCAAACCATGTTCTCCAGAGATGCTGCCTGATCCAGAGTTACTCCAGCATTTTGTCTCTTTTTTTGTAAATCAGCATCTGCAGTTCCTTGTTTCTACTTCTATGTATCTTATATTCATTGCTCCAACCAAGCATACCAAGTACCTTCCTTACCACTCTACCTACTTGTGGTAGCGTTGTTACCAAACCTACCATCCGTGGCATTGCAGATCTGCCACGGATGCTTGTGCATGCGATTCCGGAGGCTTTGGGGGTGGGGCGGGATTAAAATGCAGGTTTGTATTGGTTGTAGAGAGGAATTTACTCGGACTGCTAGCTGATGAAAAAAATTCATTCTGCTATCCCATTCCAATTTTTAAAAAAGTTGATGGTCGATTGCATCGCTGGATTTAAGTTAAATGCGACTAAATACACCTTCAACATCACAAATCGCAAGTGCAAGAAAAAACAAAAGGTATGTCGTCTATTTAACATATTTTCTTGCTTTTTGGTGTGGCTTCATTTTAACCTGCTGATGCGAAAAATGTTACTTCAGCCCCAATACGAATCGGCCGTGTCTTGGCAGCCAATAACAGCTTAAATCATGACAGCGGTCACATTCCAATCGATCACAATCCAGAAACATCCACTCTCAAGATATTCAGGTTCATTATATTTTTGCCCAATCATATCATAAGAACATCTAAATCATCTATATTTTGTCTATCCATGATCAATATTTTCATACTAAATATCCACAGTACAATTTTAGTCAGATGTATTGTGCAAAAAGTATTGATTTTGCTTATCTTGAGAGTGGATGTTTCTGGATTAATTTATGGGAATTAAACATTAGATTCCTTCCATTTGGTATATAAATTCATGACAAAGTGAGATTTAAAAATCATGTTAAATCGTGAAATCGTGAGTTTGTTATTTGTTATTTGGATACTTCGGCTATTTAAAAAAATTTGCCTTTTCTTTAAGAAATGGGTAGATGTTTAGATCTTGTAATTAAATTTAGATGACTGTAATTGATTTGATGACACTGATGAATATGGATTTTTTGTTGGGTATTTACTATTTGTTTTAACGTTTAACTTTATCATTTCTACTCTTTTTTCTAATACTGCAAATAATAACTTGTTTCTGTTAATGCTGTTAAGTGTTTTTTTTTCTTTACATTTTAAACAGATGTCTCCGAAGAAGAAATGCAAAATTGGCAATCCAAATGCCCAGCCTCACATAGCTAGAGTTCACCTTGAAGTGAATTTCTCTGTCATGTCCGAGTCTAAGAGAGATCTTAAAAATGGACTTGTACTTGTATACCTCGTTTGGAAAAAGTCTGTCTGACTCGGTGGGCTGAAGGGCCTGTACCATAAAGACTTGGTCTTTTGCTAGAAATTGTAATTTCTTTACCTATTTGTTACGGACTTACAGCATATAATACAATAATATTAAAGCTCTGATCTTAAGTATATCACATTTTTGAATTTACAAGGCAATCTGGGTGTTTATTACTATTTCTGTCACAACGGTCAATTTTGTAATTAGCTACAATTAGGTAACTAACTAATTATACGCTTTAATTTCAGGTCATCTAAGTAAGATGTTTCATATTTGTTTCAGAATGCTTCAATCTATAATAACTTAAAATTTCATTCAGCTCTCTTAGTTTTTAAGAAAGTTATGGGCTTTTATGTCAATTGACTGTCCTCGATCACAGCTTTTGTGTTCAATCAATGGAAAAGCAATAGGGAACAAGATGCTAATTTCTGAGTAAGAAAATGACCATAGCTTTTTTAATACTATATGAAAGTGAATTAGGTATCAAATTAGGTTCTTTGATGCTTTATCTGATGGGATAAATTACAGGCTTGATTTTTTAAATCTCAAAATTTTGAAACATTCCCTTTCTGGGACCTATGGGCACGGACCCCAAGACCCCTCTGTACATCAATGCTGTTAAGCGTCTTGCAACCTTTTCATTTATTTTCTCCATCAAACTCCCAGACTGCAACTCCTCCCTCTTGCTCAGAACATATTGCTCTCAAATATCTCACATTTCAAATATCTCCAGCTGCAGCCTGTAAGGATCCAAAAGCAGACAACTGCATTGCCACATTAATGATAATAACCTCAGCTACTGTATCTGTTGTTTCGGTGTGGGCTCCTATATATCGTCAAAACCAAGTCCAGACTGAGTGAACACCACCGCTCAGTCCGTCTTGGCCTACACAATCTACCGGTTGCCAAATATTTTAACTCCCCCTCTCGTTCCCATATTGACCTTGCTGTTCTAGGTGTCCTCTATTCTCAGAGTGAGGCCCAACGCAAATTGGAGGAATAGTACCTCAAACTTTGCTTGGGCCGCTTACAACCCAGCAGTATGAATGTTGATTTCTCAAATTTCAAGTAATCCCTGAATTCCCTCTCTCACTCCTCAACCCCCCCCCCCACCTCCCATCCCGCACCCCTCTAGCCATTCTACTAGTTGCACTGTTTGCTTCCCTGTATTCCCTCATTATCAGCTTTTCCCCAGCCAACAATTGGCCATTATGGGCTCCCACCTTCCTTGGTCATCTGCTGCAGGCCCTGATTTTTTTCTGGCATTTTCGTACCTCCATTCCCCCTCCCCCCCCACCCCCCCACCACCTCTCTAATTTCAGTCTAAAGAAGGGTTCCGACCTGAAACGTCACCCATCTTTGTCTCCAGAGATGCTGCCTGTCCTGCTGAGTTACTCTAGCACTTTGTCAGTGCAGTCCAATGCAGTGCAATGAAGATGCAACTGCAGTGCAGATGGCTTTTTCACTGTTCCTCAGTTAGATTGAATGCTTTCTGAAACTCCTCAATTTCATGACCACCTTCTGAGAGCCCCTCACTCATTCTGCACCAGCTTGTTTCTGCTCCATTCCATGGTTATGCTGGGAAATGCCTCTGAAAGTGTTGGTTTACGCAAAAGACTTCACATCAAGAAATAATCCTTCCGCTAATTTATAACCATGCCCTATAGAAATCACAGAACATCTGTCGAACCACAACAACAGCTTTAAGACATCAAGCAGCAGCTAAGCTTTGAGTAGTTGATGATCCCTTTGTATAGTGCTGGCAGAGGATGCTTCCTGCTGCTGAAATTATGCTCAGCTGTGCAGAACACAAAAGATGCTGGCTGGAGCATTGAGCTCCAAAATGATGGTGCTGGTATCATTTCACAGCAATCCCAATGCTTGGCATACATCAGCCAAATGCAAGTGCGCGGGGTGATAACAATACACCAACACCTTCAGCTGTCGTGCTGCACCAAATTGGTGTGTGGGTCCCTCATGCTTTTTGGAGTTCAAAACACCTTAAGCAAAATGTTGAACTCCTAAAGGTGCCAAATATGTTTTGTGCCACTAATTTCTTGCCATACAAACACATGTAGAAAGGTGGTGTTGATCAACTTGCCCTTTACAAAAGGAGAAACAGAGTTAAACTTTCAAATCAATGATCCTTTACCAGTTCTGACTAAGGATCTTCAACATGGAGCTTTAACTCGATTTCTCTTCACTCATACGCTGCCCGACATGTTGAATATTTCCAACCATTACTGTTTTTGTAAAATAGATTTGCAGCATCTGATTTTTTGCATTTGTGATTTATAGGTCTTTTCAAGAGCTGGATCTGACCTGAAAAGCAGGAATACATTTACCAATGTAGTACAATTCTATGACATGAGAAAAGTACAGAATTCAAAATGATATATTTTCAATAAAATTAATAGGCTGACTCATTTACCAAGACCAATAGATGTAACTACCTTAGACAGCATGCAGCAACTGTGGAGGGAATGGACAGATGAGAAGGGTTATGCCCCTGTCCCACTTTGGAAACCTGAGCGGAAACCTCTGGAGACTTTGTGCCCCACCCAAGGTTTCCGTGCAGTTCCCGGAGGTTTTTGTCAGTCTCCCTAATGGTCGAAAGTGGTTTCCGTTTTAAAAATCGGTAATTTTTTAGTCTAAGCCAGTTGCGATGTTAGTTGAAGGTGGTTGCCGGAGGACAAAAACCTCCGGGAACCGCACGGAAACCTTGGGTGGGGCACAAAGTCTCCAGAGGTTTCCGTTCAGGTTTCCTAAGTGAGACGGGCATAACTTCACTTGCTTTAAAAGTAATAAATAATTACCTTTAATTTGAGCTAGAGGGCTGACTAGCATGTTGAAAGACTCTGCATACTCTCTTCAAAACTTCCAAAAGATTTAAAACTTAACCAGTTGTAAATATATTTACATGGATCTCTCTCAGGCACGGGAATGATAAAGCAGACCCTTCTCTGTCAAGTTGATATTACCTGGCTTGGATTTGTTAAAAGTACTACTCCATGATGCCGTCAATACTATGGAATAGCAACAACATGGAAGATGACCAAGCTAAAATTGGCATTTGTTCTCTCATGATTAATAGAGATATCCACAATGCTTCATCCAATGGTCAGATGGGAGTAGAAACATCCCATCTCATAGTTGCCAATCAATATTCTTGGGTCGTGAGCATGCAATTTTCTGATTTTCACAGTCCACTTTGCAATCACTGTGTCTTCCTGATGACAATTGACATACTTCCATTTGTAATAAGGATCCTCAGATTGATGCTAGAATTACTGCCCAATTCTGTCCCACCACTGTTCTCAGGGTTCAATTGGTTCCAAGCCCAAGGACTCAGGCTGAAACATACTTTCAAATTCTCTCCGCAAACGAGCAGAATCTGCTGAGCAGCATTTGCCACACTGACTTCAAACATCATCCTTCACAAATAACAAGGTGAAATTAGGTGTGTCCCTCTGGTATAGGCTTGGACGAAAATGAATATCATTCCCCAGCTGCAGAACATATTTCCTCCAATTGAGTTGTTAAATTAGTCATGCTGGTAATATTAACAATTCAAACTGTCTCCTCATTTTTAATTCCAGTTGTGCACATTCACTTGCTCTGATTTGTTGAGCTGATTGGCTAGACATCTGTTCCACACCTGTTCCCTGATCAGTTCACCATGGTTTATGAAAAGCAGGGCTTCAAAATAACTTCAATATTCTGCTCTGTAAAAATGATCTTCTCATCTCGGTAAAACACGATTTTTAAATCTCTCCAATGAATATTTGTGCATTGAAGAAAAACATATTTTCATAACATTCAAGGTTTGAAACGATTGAACAGCATAAGGCAATTATTTCAATACTGGTTTATATCGTGCATGCTTCCTATTGTGTATGTGCATGTGTCTTTTTACTTACCCAATGTTGATGAGACCACTAGACATAGCAGAAGAATTAGACCATTCAGCCATCCAGTCTACTCCGCTAATTCAATCATGGCTGATCTATTTTTCCCTCTCAACCTCATTCTTCTGCCTTCTACCCGTAACCTTTGACACCCTTGCTAATCAATAACCTACCAATCTCTGCCTTAAAAATACCGAATGACGGCCTCCACAGCAATCTGTGAAAATGAAATCCACAGGTTTTCCAGCCTCCAGCTAAAGAAATTCTTCCTCATTTCCATTTTGAAAGTATGCCCTTTTATTCTGAAGCTGTGCCCTTTGGCTCTAGACTCTTCCATTACTGGAAACATACTTTCCACATCCACTCTATCTAGGCCTTTCTTTAGCCAGCAGGTTGCAATGAGATCCCCTCTCATCCTTCTAAAGTCAGGTGAGTACAGGCCTTCAAACACCCTTCATACATTAAGCCAATCATTCTCGGGATCATTCTGGTAAAACTGCCCTGGACCCTCTCAAAAACTAGTACATCCTTCCACAGATATGGGGCCACCAACCTCTGGGACTATGAAATATGTGGTGCATTTCTTTGATAATCATATTTTCTATCATACATAAAGGGATTTTTTGCACACAAAATATTTAATGTAAATTTGATTTCTAATTATAATGTTATAATTCAAAATGTGGTCAGTTGTGAAACAGGGGTATTTTAGAATATAGAACAGTACACCAGGGGTACAGACCGCAACGTTTGCGCCGAACATGATGTCAAGTTAAATTAACCTCCTCTGCATGCTCGTGACCCTTATCCCTATATCCATGTGCATATCAAAACCTCTCTTAAATGGCACTACTGTATCAGCCTCCATCACCACCCCTTGCAGTGTGTTCCAGGCCCCCAGCATCTTCCATGTAAACAAAACCTCCCCCTCATATCTCCTTCAAACTTTGTCCTTCCCATCCTAAAGCTATGCTCTCTAGTATTTGGTATTTGCACCCTGGGAAATGTGTCCATTCATTTAGCAGACAAGATATTTAATGCACATTTTATTTCTAATTACTTATAATTTTATAACACAAAATGTGGGTTGCTTGTTGAACTTTAACTTCAATAATTCAAGGATTTGAGTACAAGAGCAGGGAGGTTCTACTGCAGTTGTACAGGGTTTTGGTGAGGCCACACCTGGAGTATTGCATACAGTATTGGTCTCCTAATCTGAGGAAAGACATTCTTGCCATAGAGGGAGTACAGAGAAGGTTCACCAGACTGATTCCTGAGATGGCAGGACTTCCATATGAAGAAAGACTGGACAGACTCGGCTTGTACTCGCTTGAATTTAGGAGATTGAGGGGGGACCTTATAGAGACTTACAAAATTCTTAAGGGGTTGGACAGGTAAATGCAGGAAGATTATTCCCGAGGTTGGGGAACTCCAGAACAAGGGGTCACAGTTTAAGGATAAGGGGGAAGTCTTTTAGGACTGAGATGAGAAGATCAATTTTCACACAGAGAGTGGTGAGACTGTGGAATTCTCTGCCACAGAAGGTAGTTGAGGCCAGTTCATTGGCTATATTTAAGAGGGAGTTAGATGTGGCCCTTGTGGTTAAAGGGATCAGGGGGTATGGAGAGAAGGCAGGTACAGGATACTGAGTTGGGTGATCAGCCATGATCATATTGAATGGCGGTGTAGGCTCGAAGGACCGAATGGCCTATTCCTGCACCTATTTTCTATGATTCTATGATTCTATGAATAACAACATTTATTTATTTAGGACTGAAGACTGCTTGGAAGGAGTACAAGAAATGAGAAGGTCCCTTGTTAAATTGGTGTTTAGTAATATGAAGTATATTCAAATAGCACTTTAATGAAATATCAAAAGAATGAATGATATTGAATCATAACTAAACCACCAATTTGAGATAAATAATTTTGGGACATTACTGTAAATACTAATAGGAGATAATACAATAAGTGCAAGATATCTCAGAAGAGTTTCAAAACGCCTTTGACAAGGTCCCACACAAGAGATTAGTGTGCAAAATTAGAGCACATGGTATTTGGGGTAGGGTATTGACATGGATCGCGAACTGGTTGGCAGACAGGAAGCAAAGTGTAGGAATTAACAGACCTGGCAGGCGGTGACTAGTGGGGTGCCGCAAGGCTTGGTGCTGGGACCCCAGTTGTTCACAATATATATTAGCGATATAGATGAGGGAATTAAATGTTACATCTCTAAGTTTGCAGATGGCACAAAGCTGGGTGGCAGTGTGAGCTATGAGGAGGATGTTATGAGACCGCATGGAGATTTGGATAGGTTGGACAGATGCATGGCAGATGCAGTATAATGTGGATAAATATGAAGTTATTCACTTAGGTGGCAAAAACAAGAAGGCTGGTTATTATCAGAATGGTGTCAGATTAGGAAAAGGGGAGGTGCAACGAGACCAAGGTGACTTGTACAACAGACACTGAAAGTAAGCATGCATGTACAGCAGGCAGTGAAGAAAGCTAATGACATGTTGGCATTAATAGCGGGAGGAGGCCCTACTGCAGTTGTACAGGGCTCTTGTCAGAACTTAGTATTGGGTGCAGTTTTGGTCTCCTAATTTGAGGAAGGACATTCTTGCTATTTAGGGAGTGAAGCATAGGCTCACCAGGTTAATTCCTGGGATTGGAGGACAGACTAATGATGAAAGAATGTTTAAGAAGGAACTGCAGATGCTGGAAAATCAAAGGTAGATAGGTAGAAAATCGAAGGAAATAGGCAATGTTTCGGGTTGAGACCCTTCTTCAGGCACCAGGGTCTGAAGAAGGGTATCGACCCGAAACATTGCCTATTTCCTTCACTCCATAGCTGCTGCCTCACCCGCTGAGTTTCTCCAGCATTTTTGTCTACCTAAGATGAAAGAATGGATCGACTGGGCTTATATTCACAGGGAATTAAAATGATGACAGGGGATTTTACTGAAACATCAAATTCATAAGGGATTGGACAGGGAAGATACAGGAAATGTTCCCCATGTTGGGGGAGTCCAGAACCTGGGGTCACAGTTTAAGAATAAGGGGTAGGACATTTTGGACCAAGATGAGGAAAAATGTTTTCAGCTAGAGTGTTGTGCATCTGTGAAATTCCCTGCAACAGAAGGCCGTGGAGGCCAATTCACTGGATGTATTCAAGACATACACTGGATTTATTCAAGAGAGTTAGATATAGCTCTTTGGCCTAACAGAATCAATGGATATGGGGAAAAAGCAGGAACAGGGTACTGAATCTGGATCATTAGCCATGATCATATTGGGTGGGTGCTGGCTTGAAGTGCCGAATGGCTTACACCTGCACCCATTTTCTATGTTTTTACGTTTCTGTGAGTTGATGTACAGTGGGACTATAGAGGGTAAGTTCAAGCTCCTCAAGAATAGTTACTCTGGTGCCGGTATCATATCTGCCTCTGTCACTATCCCAGGCAGTGTTCCAGGCACCCACCACCCTCTGTGCCTGTGAGAACTTTTGTAGAATCACCTCTGCCTTACATAGTAACCAACCCCTCAAAATGTATTCCCAGAACCCACAAATAATCATTAACGAGAAAAATATTTAAATCTGAAAAACTGCACTATTCAGTTCCTGGCCTTAACCCCACTGAAAAATAATTAACATTTCTCTACTTTCCTGGACATGTTCAGAACTGACAACCGTCAACTGTTTAATTTTGAGCTGTCTTTTAATGTACTTGCCTGACCTTATTAGTGCTGCACAATTCTCTCCCATTGTGATTAATGAGATGCAGTAACATCTTAACTTTTATCCATTATCCTTTTTCTGCCAGGGCCACTAATGGAATGTAAACTTTCTCCCCATTGCTTTTATTGTGTGGATGGGTTCCATGGCTGGAGCTGCAGCAGCCTGAATGGTGTTACCTGTTCCATCGTGTACTGTCAATACTGAACCACGCGGCAAGACGTCCCTCATTGCATCTCCCCACTCCAGTCATGGCTGACTTCAATATTCTGATTGAGGCCAGTCATATAAATTTCATGGTTTCACCAAGCAGACTTCTGATAACATGCCTCAGGATGTTTCCAAACGCTCTTCGAATTACTGGAGCAGTGGCAGTAAATTAAGTTATCAAAGTATTTCAATAATAAAGAATTTAGACAGTCTTGTGGGCATTTCTACTGTACGCTTACTCCACCGAGGCAGACAGAATTCTAGTAAATTCCACATTAAATAAACTTGCGGGAACAGAGAGAACAGCTAGTAATATATTACAGCTGGCACCGTGGTGCAACGGTAGAGCTGCTGCCTTACAGTGTCAGAGACCCAGGTTCGATATTGACTACGGGTGCTATCTGCACGGAGCTTGTATGTTCTCCCTGTGACTGCATGCTTTTTCTCCAGGTGCGCTGGTTTACTCCCACATTCCAAAGACGTGCAGGTTTGCAGGTTAATTAGCTTCTGTAAAATTGTAATTTCTCCCTATTGTGTCGGATAATGCCAGTGCATGGGGTGATCACTGGTCTGCACAGATCTCTAAAGTCTAAGACAAAGTGGTACAAACCACTCAGTTGTGAGGGGCAAAGTTTAAAAGGAGATGTGCAGGAAAAGTTTTATTTATGGAGGATGGTAGGTGCCTGGAAGGTGCTGCCAGGGTAATGGTGGAGGAATATACGATTGTAACATTCCGAGGGGGTTTGGATAGGCACCTGGATGTGAAAGGATGAGGATCATGTGCAGGCAGAGATTAGTTTAATTTAGCATCATATTCAGTGCAGGCATTGTGGGCCACAGGACCCGTTTCTGTGCTGCACTGTTCTATGTTAACCAATGTTATAACTAACATGTGTTGCCGGCTTGTTTTACCACTCAGTAACATTACAACTGATCCTCTACCTCATCCGCTCTCCTGACCAACATACTGTCCATCATAGTCTACAATACACCACACAACCAAATATGCACACGTCTTCAGGCTGGAGAATCCTAAACATGAATGTCTGAGAACAGCAGTGTCACCATGGCTCTCTTCAGACATGAAACAGAATAATTAACACTGAAGATCTGGTTGAGATAGCAGTTAAGAAAACAAATGAGACCCTGGGCTTTATAATTAGCTGTACAGAGTATAGGATCACCATTGCATTCTGGAACCCATACTACCAGAGGCTTCCTGGATTATCTGTTTTGCTGGACCAACAGCGATCACTGCGTCCGTGAGGACTTGAAAGGAATAGGAACGGTCCGCCTTGGCTGCCGAGGGACCGAGATACCTGCCTGCAAAGTCGGCCTCAGAAGTTGACTATGGGAGCAGATCTGCAGTCTCCGGTAATTGTAATTTTGTCCAGATTAAGAGATGTTGGACCACAAATTGTCGGAGTATTGGTGGTGGACCTACACCTTCATAAACACAGGTACAGCAACAACTGGAGAACAGTAGATAGATGGATTCAGACATTCCAAAACAGACACTTGAGTCCATGCAGCCCATCAGCATCTTTTTATGCTGCTCCTACACTAACTCAAATTTATGTTTCCCACCATTCCATCAACTCCCCCAAGATTCTACCTCTCGCCACTCACAGTACCAAAGCTAAAACAAAATTAAATGATCTTTCACATTCATCCTTTTCATCTGAAGCCATACCATAGTTTTAGATTCTCCAACTTTGGACATAGTTTGTCAGATTACATCTATAAACAAGGAACTGCAGATGCTTGTTTACAAATATGAGACAAAGTGCTGGAATATCTCAGCAGGTCATGCAGCATCTCTGAAGAACATGTATAGGTGACTTGAGTAGTCTTATGGATGCTTGATTAAGCTGAAAACAAATTGACATTTTTGGCACATTACACTGCAGCGGAATCAGAGATAAAGAACTTAGTCCCAAGAATTAAAGTTTTGAAAGATAGACATGAACTTGTTTTCATTAGAGCAAAGATGACAGCGGTGCAACTCAAAGTTACGACCAAACTATAACTTCATGTTGCAAAATCTTGACAAAAACTGCTATGTTCTGGTGGAAATGAATCAGATTGCCCAATATACCACTCTGGCCATGGCTAATACTACCCAAGTCCACATCCAGCAGACCTAACCTATTTACGGCTAGTTTCTTCCTTCCCAGCTGTTGTCAGCCAATTGAATCATCTTATCAACAACTACAGAATGGGTCTGAGCTGCTATCTACTTCACTGGACACCCTCGGACTATCTTTACTCAGTCTTTACTTGCACTCAACATTATTACTTTTATCATGTATCTGTACATTGTGGACGACTCGATTGTAATCATTTAGACATTCCACTACTTGTTTAGCACGCTACAAAAAGCTTTTCATTGTGCCTTGTACATGCAACAATAAACTAAACTAAAAACTAAAGTAATGTACTCCTCACCTTTCCCCTCTTCAGCTCAGGGATCTTGCCTACTTAACCCATGTACCATTGGATGAAATGCCTATCTTTTTGGCTGCCTCCTATTTTTACCTTGCATTTGATATATGTCAAACTTTATGCATCTTCCTGGTACTGGAAAATGGAAGGGTTTATTCAGCCCTCTGAGCCCGATTCACGAATGCCCTTTCTCATTCCCTCCTCCTTTCATGAACATTTCCTCCATCCCTAGGATTGTTTATTCTGAAACAGCGGAGGTTGCGGGGAAACCCGATACAAGTATATAAAATTATGAGAGGCATAGATCGGGTTGACAATTAAACCCTTTACTCCTAGATGGAAAAATCAAATACTAGAGGGCATAGCTTTCAGGTGAGAAGGGCAATGTTTCCTCCAAGTGTCTGGTTTTCTCCCACATCCCAAAAATGTGTGAGCTTGTAGGTTAATTGTACCTTGTAGGTTGCCCCTTTTGAGTAGGGAGTGGGAAAGTGGGAGAACGCAGGATCAGCGTGAACAGGTGATCATTAGTTGATGTTGACTTTGTGGGCCAAAGGACCTGCATCCATGCAGTATCTCGCAGCAAAACTATATTTCTAACTGTCTCTATGAGGGATTGTGCATAAACTGCTGGTTGAATTCTAATTCACAAAACTTCCAACCTAATTAGAGTATTCAGAAGCTACAGAAGAGACTCTTGGGATTGAATCACATGATAAACACTGTATGATAAGTAGAGCACTTTATCATGTATATGCTGCATAATAATTGCATAGTAATAAATTAAACAGAGTAATTTAGTCTAAGGTTCTGGTGTCTTTATAAACAGGTGAAGCTGAGTTGAGTTAGTTGTCACAATCCATCAAGGGAACTGCTGCTTCATTATTCATTGCTGGTCATTTGATATTTTTAATACCAAGAAGAATAATGACTAGACAATCAAGAAATATAATGTAATTTCTAAACCCATTTTGCATTAAGTCTTAAGAAATTGTATTCAGGTGGACTCGGATGATTCAGAAACTTCTAGTTCTTAGTTTAGTTAAGAGATACAGTGCAGAAACAGGCCCTTCGGCCCACAGAGTCCACACCGACCAGCGATCCCTGTACAAGATCCTACACACAAGGAACAATTAAAAATTATACCAAGCCAATTAACCTACAAATCTCTACATCTTTGGACTGTAGTAGGAAACCTGGAGACAACCCACGCAAGACTCTTTTCTAACCTTGCACATCTAAGTGAGAAATGATTATATACACAAACATGTTTGGCAATATAGACAAAATTGCTGGAGAAACTCAGCGGGTGCGGCAGCATCTATGGAGCGAAGGGAATAGGCAACGTTTCGGGCCGAAACCCTTCTTCAGACTGATGCAGGGTGTGGGGGGGTGGGGGGGGGGGAAGAAGAAAGGAAGAGGAGGAGCCAGAGGGCTGAAGGAGAGCTGAGAGGGGCTCTCCCCCAGCCCTCTGGCTCCTCCCTTTCTTCTTCTCGCCCCCCCCCAACCCTGCATCAGTCTGAAGAAGGGTTTTGGCCCGAAACGTTGCCTATTTCTTTCACTCCATAGATGCTGCCACACCCGCTGAGTTTCTCCAGCAATTCCGCCTGCCTTCGATTTTTCAGCTTCTGCAGTTCCTTCTTGAACATGTTTGGCAATATTACGTGCATATGTCCTGAGATGCTTCAAAAGGAAATGGGATTGCATTTTGAAGACATCTTGATCAGAAGTAATAAAAATAAACTGCAGATGCTGGTTTAGTGCAAAAATAGACACAAAATGATGGAGTAAGTGGGTCAGGCAGCATCCCTAGTGAAAATGGATGTGTGATGTTTTGCGTCGGGACCCTTATTCAGGCTAATTGTAGTAGGGAGAATGGGGAAAAAAAAATAAAGGAAAAGAAAACAGGACAAATCAGGACCGCCAATAGATGACCTCAGGCAAGGAGGTTCCCCGATAGGGTGACTATTTGCTAGAGACAGGTATGAGCCTAAGATCGATACATAATTGCTAACTGTGGAACTAGTTAACAGACTTTTATGGGAGGAAGGGAGAGGGATTTGTGGAAGTTACCCAAAATTGGAGAATTCAACAGTCATACCATTTGGTTTGATCAGATGCAACACTGATCATAGTGTGGAGTCCCACTTCAATTATATTTCTATTCATAGATTGACACAAAAAGCTTGAGTAACTCAGCAGGACAGGTAGCATCTCTGGAGAGAAGGAATGGGTGATGTTTTGGGTTGAGAACCATCTCGATCCAAAACTTCAGCCATTCCTTCTCTCCAGACATGCTGCCGGTCCCGTTGAGTTACTATAGCATTTTGTGTCTATCTTCGGTTTAAACCAACATCTGTACTTCCTTCCGACACATCTTCCTATTCATTGTGGAATTAGAATTTGGGGGGGGGGGGGGGGGGTAGAGAGGGTGTGGGTGGCAGGGGGTGTGGGCAAGAGGGGGTGTAGGGGGGGGGGTGAGGTGTGTGTGGGTGGGGTGGAGAAAAGACGGGGAAGAGCCATGGGGAGATGGGGGTATCATGGGGAGGGGGGGCAGGAACCAGCGAGGGGGACCAGAGGGGAGGGGCTGGAGCTGGGGGACTGTGCGCCCAGCCCCGGCCCCCCCAGTGCCCAGCTCCCTCAATCCTCCCACTCTTCCTCCTCACTTCGCCAGGATCTTGAGGGTGCAGCAGTGGTTCCCGCAGTCGACCTTGCAGTCGACCAGGCCCTGGGCTGCTCCATACTCCGGCCGCTCCGCACTCCAGCAGCGGTGATGCACAAAATCTGTGCGCTCCACTCCTTCAGCTTTACTGTGACAGAGGAGCCGGCCAATCAGTGCCATCATGGTGCACTGGAAGGGGCGTCGACGTCCTGGGTGACTGAGAGGAGAGGAGACCTATCCCCTGAGAGGAGAGGAGACCAATCTGCGCATGCCTGGTTTTAAAGATTTTTAAACCTTAAACATTTTTATAATATAAACATAGATCGGAACAAAACTTGTTGCACTTGAGCACATGAGTCTGGTGAGTAAGGTGGCGAAAAATTATAGCGCTATCTTGTTCCGCTTTTGCGCAAATTGAAAAACCACGCAAACCGGAAGAGCACAAGATCAGAGTTTTAGTTTATGTATAGATGGTTCCCCTCTTATCAGGTTGCTGAACCATTCTCCCATAGGCTACTGTGCAGTCCTAGACTTCCAACCAACCTCCATGCAGATGCTGGGCTTTTTCTCTGCAATAAACACAACCATGCTGTAAAACTAAGTTTTGCACTCTGGTACTTTTCTCTGTGCTTTTGGGTATGACTAAATTGTGCTTATGTAGAGTATGATTTGATCTGACTGGATAGCACACAAACAAAAAGCTTTTCACTGTATGTTAGTACATGTGGATAACAAACCAATACCAAATGCTACACTCAGTACTGCTACTTATTCTGATCCTGCAACAAGGTTTTATACTCTGACAAGGTCTTCAGAAATATTACCTTCAAAATATTATGTCTATTTTGGAGTCAGCAAAATCAAAAATCATAAACTGAAAGCACAGCAGGCCCAGTGGATAACAATGATAACTATCAGTGTTTTTTTTTTATTTCACAAAACCTAACAATGCTGCTTTTCTAGCCAGATTCAAGAACATTTATCACTTTACTTTTTTTTTCCAATTATTTCTTCACAAACCACAATCACTGGCATCAAATGTTTTGTGACAGCGATTTGCATTGATCGATTGATTGATACAGCACAGAAACATCAATTACCCCCTTTTGCACCAATTTTATGTTATCCTGTTTTACATCCACTCCCTACATACTAGGCACAAATTGCAGAGGCCAATTAAAAATCTACACATCTTTTGGATGTGGAAGGCAACCGGAGCACACAAAGGAAATCCATGCAGTCACAGGGAGAGAATGAAAACTCTGCAGCGTCCGTCCTGCAATCTAATACTCTGCATCTTTCACTCAAAATGCATGCTTTTCCATGTTGCGCAGAGGAAAGAGAAATATTTAGTTTAGTTTAGAGATACAATGCAGAAACAGGTCCTTCGGCCCACCGAGTCCACGTCAACCAGCGTTCCCCGCAAATTAACACTACCCTACACACACTAGGGATCATTTTACATCTATACCAAGCCAATTAACCTACAAACCTGTGCGTCTTGAGTGTGGGAGGAAACCGAAGATCTTAGAGAAAACCCACGCATGTCATGGGGAGAACGTACAGACTCAGTACAGACAAGCACCAATAGTCAGGATCGGACCCGGGTCTCTGGCGCTGCAAGGCCGTAGCTCTCCACTATGCCACCATGCCGAACATGTATCTGTTTGCAAAAAACAGCTGATTCATATCTAATGTGGGTTTGGCTGCAAATGGTATCAGGCTTCAGGAGGAGATGTCAAGAATTATTGTTCTTTTTGACATCACTGTGGATGCGTACCAGCGCATCTAGAAGATGTATATTTTTCACACTGAAGTCTGGTTCAGCCAGTGGCAACTCGGAATAGACTGGGTGACAACCAAGAATAGTTTGGCGACTACTGGAGAGACAGTTGACGGCACCCGGGAAAGGCTGGGCTAGCACCCCAGTTTGTGTCTTTCATGAGAAAGTTTCCCAATAAAGCTGCAGAAAGGCCTAATGAACCACCATGGCCTAAAAATCCATCAGGCGAGAATGAAATACTCGGAGAAGGAGAAAGTGGTGCAGCGCACAGGCCTTGAACCTGGTGAGTCACCCCACAGAACCCAGTCCCTCCACGCACTAGAATCTCCCAACCCCTGCAAAGTAGTTATTATGATGGCTGATCCGTGGGCGGTTGCTGCTGGGATGCAAGTCGGGGCCTGATCAACCCTGGCTGGGTCGCCTGGGCGAATGTGTCTGATGTTGTGAGACCCAAAACACCCGATTACCCCAGATCACATAACAGAGGATGCGTCCCAGCACATTTAGAAGATGTATATTTTTCATAAATACATAAAATTCCATTCTGCCTAGTCTGCATTAGTTTTATATGCCAGGTGCTGATCCCAAGCATCCAGTTGAGTGTAAGCAAGAAGAACGGATACAATTGGGACCATCCATCAAGTGGAACAGGCGTGAGGTTCCAGTCAATAAACAAGAGAAGCAGCTTCAGTTATCGATGTAGAACCAAAAGCTCAACACTGCTCTTTGCAGCATTTGGTGTAGAAATAAAAAGATAATTGGATGTATTTGCAATGATTTCTGGGTTGAATCACACCACCCTGGAAATCTGACAGGATTGGATTCAATGGTTCTTCTTTGTCACATATGCACTGCACAGTGAAATTATGTTTGCATAGCTCCCACATGCACAATTGTCATATTTTTATGCACCATTTCCAAAAAGAAAAAGTCCAGAGTCCACATGCTGGATGTATTGGAGTGGCCCAATCCAGGCAAGCCCCAGGCTGCGGTAGGGCCTCCTCAGTCACCCTCATTTCCTTTGTCTTAGATTGTAAAATAGTGGTGTTAAATAGTAAATCCCATGGGTTTGCATCAGCTATGTGGGTCAGCCCAATGGAGCATTGTTACAATGCAGAAGGACTAAGAAAGGACGAAGGCCAAATAAAGGGTAATATTCAGAACTACAAACATTATTCCTCATGATCGTTCTGCTTAAATCAATGTACAGAAGTCTTGGTGCATGGTTGGTTCTAATCATTCCCCCTTGGAATTTAATACTGAGACAAAACTATGTAAAGTTTTACATAGAGCAAGAGTAATTTAATAGGATGATGAGAACTGGGCCGATTTCAACTGCTTCATTTTTATACATGATGTCATTATTTTTTATTGTATGCTTCAATGTTTATTCAGAGGTAAATTGTACCATGTTGTTCTAAATTTTACAGAGTTTGCTGCTGAGTTTTTAATAAGAAAAGTTCACAAACATGTGACGAAATGTGACAACAGAAATTGAGGACAGATGGTACACAAATTTAATATTTTCAATCCATTCTTTAGTGCTAGTCGAAAAGCTCTCCAATGTTCTGTTCTTTTTGTTGCGAGGACTTGTGAATCGTGGAATATAAAGATAAATCAACATAAAATGGGAAAAGTCTACTTCAGCTTTGCAATTTTCTAGATTTTCAGGATTTCAGCCTTAAAATAAGGCAAAACATTTGAATATCTGTTAAGCAGCAAATGTACACTGGAAACCTCCACTTAGCTCACTGACAGAATTCCCATCCAGTGGCCAGAGGGCAGTGGATGCAAGGAAATTATCATATAAACCAGGCCTGCCATAATTTGGCGACGCTGTACTCTGGCAGCACTGTTATTGGATGATTATTAAATTATGGCTCCAATTCAGTCAGATAAGTTCCCACAAGTTGCGCATTATGAAGCCAGAGGAAGGAATGAAGGTGGAAGGGGATGGGGAGGGAAGAATTGAAGGAGAATCCAGGTGGGGCACAGGAAAGAGAGGGAAAGGGGGAGGGGTTTAGCTGCTCAACTCTGCTGAATGAGTTCACGTACTTTGGTCTGGTCAGTGATGGCAGGAGCTAGTGATGACATGCGCCGACTGGTGCATTCCTGATCCAATATTAGTGGTACAATGTATTTGACACATGAATGCACTTTGGAAGCTTTACTACATTATTCATAATGAGACAGATGCTTTGCTGGCTTGTATCAACTGGAGTACTTATACCTATTGATAGAAAATATTGGAACCATTAATCTTCATAAAATTAACACAATCATTTTCCATGCCAACATTCCTGTTGATATCAACCTGCCTTGATTTATCGTATCCAAGATTTCTTTAATATAATTAACACCCACTTCCCTTGAAACCTGTTTGCTTCATGTAGTCATACAAGTATACAGCACAGAAACAGGCCATTTGTCCCAATACCTTCATACTTAAACTTGCCTAACTGAGCTTGTCCCACCTGTCTGCATCTGGCCCATGGTCTTCCAAATACATGTACCTGTTCAAGTGTGTTTTAAATGTTATAAATGTATCAGACTCTACCACTTCGGCTGCCAGCTCATCCATATATGTACTACCCTGTGTGGGGAAAAAGTTGCCCTCGGGCCATTTTCAAAGTTTTCCCTCTCATCTTAAATCTATGCACTCCAGTTTTAGACTCCCCTACCCTGGAATAAAGATTGTGGCCAATCACTCTATCTATGCCCCCCATGGTGTTATGAACCTTGAGGTCACCCCTCAACCTCCTACTCGCCAATGAAAATAACACATACCCATAGTTTCTGTCAAATCCTCCTTGACCTTAGGCTGTACAGCAGCCCAACTGGTAGCGACGTTGCCTCAGCACCAATTACCAGGGTTCAATCCCAACCTTGGGTGCAGTTGGTGTGGAGTCTGCAGGTTCTCCCTGTGACCGAGTGGGTTTCCTCAGGGTGCTCCAGATTCCTCCCACATCCCAAAGACATGTGGGTTTGTCAGTTGACTGTGCCCTGTAAATTATCACTAATATGTAGGGAATGGATGAGACGGTGGGATAACATAGAGCTAGTGATAACAGGCGATCTATGGTCAGGGACTCTATTGGTCAAAGGGCCTGTTTCCATGCTGTGTCTATAAACTAAACTAAACAGTAGGTATTTGGAATCTAACAAGTTGGATAAATGAATGGCATCTCATGGCTTGTCTGCTCATTGATTTTGACCAATCAGCACTGGCTAAGTACATAACATAGTAACCACAGGAGGTCAGTAGATTGACTGTCTCCTCATTGTCGGACTTACCATTGGAAACAGGACTACTATCTATTTCATCAGCCAACAGGTTGAATACAATTTAATTTTGGAAACACTAACTGGATTTTGAGAAATAAAGTTATCATTCATCATAAATTTTCTTTAATTACATGTTTATTCTCTTGTCAGTACTTACTGAAATACATGTTGACCATGGATATATAGTTGTGTCTAAATAAATGGATGAACCGGATATAAAGTTAGTCAGTTCATTAAATTTAAAACATCAAATGACTCAAAGACTGCAGTGGCTGAAAGCAAGCTTGCAAACTATAATATAAAGGCATTAAAGCCACTAAGTGTTTTGTGGCAATTAAAGCCACAAGGCTTTTGTAAATTAATATTACCTTCCCATCCCAAATTAGAAAACAATTTGGAAGTGTCCAGGCAGGAATAACTCCCAGAAGGTAATAAACATGTTACAATTTATTTGGATAGACTCAAAATGCTGAAGTAACTCAACAGGTCAGGAAGCAGCTCTGGAGAAAATGGATAGGTGACGTTTTGGTTCGGGATCCTTCCCAAAACATCACCTATCCATTTTCTCCAGAGCTGCTGCCTGACCCTCTGAGTTACTCCAGCACTGTGTGCATCTTTGGTATAAACCAGTACCTGCTGTTCCTTTTTATTACAGTTTATTTGGACGTGTTGATATCTATGTGATATGAGAAACAGAAATTTTAACTTCGTAATACACAAAGTTGGCATTATCTCTCATATCTGGAAATGATTCCTGAAATAGCAAATTTTAAAAATGAATAGGTAGAGAAGATTGCCAGTGTTCTGCTGTTTACTGCATTCTGTATTAAAGTAGTTCCATTCCAGCAGATGCAGAAAAATAACCGTTGCAAGATTTGTCTATCTTCAGGACAGTTACAGGTTATGAATTCAAACTGTTCAATTACATGTCGAATAATAGGAGTGGTAAAAACAGCTCAAGTCTTTGAGATCAGGAGAATAGAGAAGTTCATTTCTTAAGCACATCTTATTGTTTCTGTGGGAGTGGATTCAGTTGGAAGCATGAATTAAATTAAAACAGATGAACTGTTGATCCATTAGCAACATTGATATTCCAGAGAAGTGGTCAACTCAAGCGCATAACACTTAAGAACAAAACTCTTTTACCCCAGTCACTTATCTGAGGAAGTAATTATGTTCATTAATCATATCTAATTCAATTATTTGTTATTCTTTCATGGTGCATATTGGTGGCGAGTCTAGCAATTGTTGGCAATCTCTAATTGCAGTTAAAACGTTGAGATGAACCTCCTTGATGAACTGCTGCAAACACATTAAAAAAACATTTCAGCCATGCTACTCTGCAGGGAGTGCATGGATTTAAAACAGTAGAAATGCAACTATACTTTGGAGGGGATGTGTAGTGATGGCATTCTCATATACCTGTTGCCCTTCTCCTTGACAGACATTGTGGGTTTGATCGTGTACTATGATAGTAACTGCAGTTAATTTTTTGGATGGTATACATTTGCAGCCGCTACGGACCGATGATAGAGGGTTTCAATGTTCATGTGGTGCAAGGGGCACTACTCAGGTAGCCTGCTTTCTTCTGAATGATGTCTAACATTGTGTGTGAGAACTACTCACATCCAGACAGGTGGTGAATATTTTATCCTGACTTGTGTTGTAGATGGTGGAAAGGCATTATGGTGTCAGGAGATGAATCTCTCACCTGTTCTGGTGAGGCTCAGGGAAGCAGACCGCATCTGTAGTGAGCAAGGGACAGCATTGATATACTATTGATTGCAAACAATGTCACCGAGGCACATGGTGAGAATTAAAGGAATAAAGTACGAATGTAAGATGGACACAAAATGCTGGAGTAACTCAGAGGGACAGGCAGCATCTCAGGAGAGAAGGAATGGGTGATGTTTCGGGTCAAGACCCTTCTTCAGACTGATGTCAGTGGAGAAGGAGATACATACATAAGGAAGTGTAAAGTGTGCAAACAGGACAAAGGGGATGGAGATCAAGGAAAATGCAAAATAGATCATTGTTAGCTGGGAGAAGGTAACAGCAAAGCAAGCAGGGATAAAATGTAGTTAGAATGGATGAAGAACTGGGAAAGGGGAGGGATTGAGAGAGAGGGAAAGCAAGGGTTACTTGAAGTTAGAGAAGTCAATGTTCATACCGCTGGGGTGTAGGCTACCCAAGCAAAATATGAGGTGCTGTTCCTCTAATTTGCGCTGGGCTTCACTCTGACAATGGAGGAGGCCCAGGACAGAAATGTCATGAATGGGAGGGGGAGTTAAAGCTCTGAGCAACTGGGTGTTCAGGAAGGTTCAGGCGGACTGAGTGGAGGTGTTCAGTGAAACATTCGCCGAGCCTGTGTTTGGTCTTGCCGATGTACAGATGACACCTGAAACAGCGGATACAGTAGATGAGGTTGGAGGAGGTGTAAGTGAACCTCTGCCTCACCTGGAAAGACTGTCGAGGCCCTTGGTTGGAGTCGAGGGGGAGGTAACGGGACAGGAGTTGCATCTCCTGTGGTTGCAGGGAAAAGTACCTGGGGAGGGGGTGGTTTTGAATGAGAAGGGATGAGTTAACTTGGAAGATGTGGAGGGAATGGTCTCTTCAGAAAGCGTAAAACAGGGTGGAAATGGGAAGATGTGGCTAGTGATGGGATCCCGTTGGAGGTGGCGAAATTGTCGGAGGATCATGTGCTATATTCTGACGGCTTATGGGGTGGAAGGTGAGGACCAGGGGGACTGTCCTTGTTGCGAGTGGGGAAGGGGGAGCAAGAACGGAGCTGCCGGATATCCAGGAGACCTTAGTGAGGGCCTCATCTATGATGGAAGAGAGGAACCCCCGATTCCTAAAGAATGAAGACATCTCCGACGTCCTCGAACACCTCATCTTGGATGCAGATGCGGCATAGAATCGAGAACAGGTGATAGTCTTTACAGGCAGTAAGGGTGGGAAGAAGTGTAGTCCATATAGCTGTGGGGGATTTACATACATATTTACACAAACAGACATACATATATATATATATACATATACACGTATACATATGTCTGTCATGGACAAATGTATTGATGGGTTGGTTATTAGGTGCTTTTGGAACTCAGTTGCCAAGGCCGGCTAATTGAAAACTCAAATTTTCTGGCACAAAAAGACAAAATAAAAATTACCATTCGTCTATCGAGTTATGAATAATTTACAGTGCAGAACACATTTGCAATGGCCACTGAATGATAAGGGTGATACAACATTCATTGAATACCCGACGACAGCAACTTGTGAATCAAGGTACATCATTTATTCTCATGTGGTCATAAAAGCTGTCTAATGTGTTATGGAGATTCATGATGAACACCACCAGTCCTTTCTGACAGAGTAATAAAAATAACTTTGCTTACCACACAACCACTTGAATCAAGCTTGCGATCCGAGATACAGCAGAAGTTTCTGCTGCAGCCACCATTATCCTTTGTGCAATCTCTCACGGGGCCAAAAGAGTCAAGGAGTACCTCAAGGCTATTAAAGGAAGCGGAGATCATGGCTTCTTCCCTGCAAAATATAAACAGAAAAGAAAGGATAAATAACACTGCTTTTAACACCCATCCCAAGGGAAAAGAATTGACCTGCCACTTTTTGTCTCAGTATTATTATGCAGTAATTTTCCCCCATCATATTCATGTTTTCAATTAATTTTCCATTCAGCTTAAAATGGAAAATAATTAAAAGAACACAGAATGCTGGAGTAACTCGGAGAGTCAGGCAGCATCCCTGGAGAATAAGGATAGAATATAGATAGTCTGGGTGTTTTTTGGAGGAAATGGGAGGAGTCAAAAGAGAAGTTATTGAGGGTAAGGACCAACTCCGCTAGGCGGAGGAGAGTGTCAGTGGATGGGTATGGGTTGCTCCTCTGATTGAGGAAGTACCGGAGGGCTTTGAGACCATCCTGGTGGGGGATGGAGGTGTAGAGTGACTGGACGTCCATGGTGAAGATGAGTGGATGGGGGCCTGGAGAATGGAATGCGTGGAGCCGACGGAGAGTGTCTGAGGTGTCACGCATGGGCCCTAGCTACGCCTGCCTCTTTGTCAGGCACGTCGAACAATCTTTGTTCTCGGCGTACCAGGGCCCCACCCCCGACCTTTACCTCCGTTACATTGATGACTGCTTTGGTGTCACCTCCTGCACCCACACACAACTGACTAACTTCATCCATTTCACCACCAACTTCCATCCGGTACTCAACTACACTTGCACCATTTCCGACATTTCCCTACCATTCCTTGACCTCACCATCTCTATTGCAGGTGATACACTCCTGACTGACTCCCACAGCTACCTGGACTACTCTTCCTCCCACCCTGCTTCCTGTAAGGACTCCATCCCCTATTCCCAATTCCTCCGTCTACGCCGCATCTGCTCCCAGGATGAGGTGTTCCACACCAGGTCATCACAAATGTCCTTGTTCTTCAGAGAACGGGGTTTCCCCTCCCCCACTATAGATGAGGCTCGCACCAGGGTCTCCTCCATACCCCGCAACACTGCCCTCTCTCCCCATTCCCCCACTCACAACAAGGGCAGAATCCCCCTGGTCCTCACCTTTCACCCCACCAGCCGGCGCATACAACAGATTGTCCTCCGTCAGTTTCGCCACCTCCAACGTGACCCCTCCACTCACCACATCTTCCCATCTCCCCCCCGTCTGCCTTCCGCAAAGACCGCTCCCTCCGCAACTCCCTTGTCAATTCTTCCCTTCCCTCCCGCTCCACCCCTTCCCCGGGCACTTTCCCTTGCAACTGCAAGAGATGCTACACTTGTCCCTTCACCTCCCCCATCCACTCCTTTCAGGGACCCAAGCAGTCATTCCAAGTCCGACAGAGGTTCACCTGCACCTCCTCCAACCTCATCTACTGCATCCGTTGCTCCAGATGCCAGCTGATCTACATCGGTGAGGCTGGGCGATCGTTTCGCCGAACACCTTTGCTCGGTCCGCAATAACCAACCCGACCTCCCGGTGGCTCAGCACTTCAACTCCCCCTCCCATTCCGTATCCGACCTCTCGGTCCTGTGGCTCCTCCACGGCCAGAGTGAGCAACACTGCAAGTTGGAGGAACAGCACCTCATATTCCGCTTGGGGAGTCTGCATCCTCTAAGCTTAAACATTGAATTTTCTCAATTCTGTTAACCCAGGCTGCCTCCTCCCCCTGCCCACCTCTCCCTCAGCCCTCGGGCCCTGGCATTCCTTCTCTATCTCCCCCCCCCCCCCACCCAAGTCGCACTAGCTTCCCATTTTCACACTACAAACAGCTTACAATGGCTTGTTTCCTTTATCATGAATACTTTTTTGCATATCTTTCATTCATTCATTGTTCTTTCTCTCCACATCACTGTCTATATCTCTCGTTTCCCTGATCCCTGACCAGTCTGAAGAAGGGTCTCGACCCGAAACGTCGCCTATCTCCTTCGCTCCTTAGATGATGCTGCACCCGCTGAGTTTCTCCAGCTTTTTGTGTAACCCTCGCATATGGATATCCTTCTTCAGATCAAAAATGACCAAATGAAAATAAAATGTTCAATGTTCATACAAAAAAACAAAATCAAATGTCTTATTTAGATTTGTGGTTGTTTTCCCCACTCAAATCAGAACCTGCTGTGAAATGTTCAGAGATTTTGATGAATTAAAGACTTTAATTGGACATTGAAACGATTTCAAATAATAATAATAATGGTCGGTACTAAACCTTCAGACATAAGATTTTTCTCTTGAATATGAGAGAAAAAGCTCAGTATTTTAAAATGATCCAATTCCCTGATGGCAATGATAACTATCATAGAGTTTGAAGAATTTCCATTGATATTTGTTAATTATCGCAAAGGAATGTCAAGGATTTTTGTATGAATGATTAACACTACAAAATAAACATTCATCACATAGTCAGATTTCAAAGTCTAGAACTTCAAACCAATGGAGCCAATTAATAGAGGAACAGCAGAGTTTGATGCACAGAGACAGTGTGGACGTGTCCTTTTCATCATCAGCCCAAGGTCGATCTGAAGCTGTGAAATTATAATCAGCACACTGAAAAGGAGTTTAGTCACAGGCTGCCCATGAAGCCTTGATGCTCTTTTTAAACATGGTACTAATCCACACAATACATACAGCCAGGACACCCTCAGTCTTGGTTAGGACTCCCTCCTCACTGCATAGTTTGAAGATAGAACAGTACCTCACAGGAATAGGCTCTTCAGCCCACCATGCCGAACATGATGCCATCTCATATTACTGCACATGATCTATGCCCCTCCATTCCCTGCATATCCAAGTGCCTATGTATAGAATTAGAGTACTTAGTCAGATTCATACGGCATGGAACCAGGCCCTTCGGCTCAACATGCCCCATTTAAACTAATCCCACCTACCTGCATTTGACCCATATGCCTCTAAATCCGTCCTATCCATGTACCTGTCCAAATGTTTTTTAAATGTTGTGCTCTTACCTGCCTCATCTACCTCCTCCAGCAGGGATGGAGGATCCAGGATAATTGACAGAGCACTTCACAGCTTCTCATCAATTTCCTGCACCATTGTTCTTCCCCCTCATTTTCTCTGCACAGACCATGGATAGACTTGCTCTGCTCCTTCCTTTCCACCCCAGTCTCCAACTTTATAGAACATAGAACAACATACAGCACTACAGGCCCTTCAGCCAACGGTGCCTGTGCCGAACATGATCCAAGACCATCACTTATCCACCTGCACATAATCCATATTCCTGTATATCCATGTGCCTATCGAAAAGTATTTTAATGCCACTAATGTAGCTGTTTCAACCACTTCCTCCAGCTCCTGTCACCTTCAAGCTACACCCTCTGGGATTTGATTTTTCCATCCGAGGAAAAAGATTACGACTGTCCATCCTATCTATGCCTCTCATAATTTTAAATACTTCGATCAGGTTTCCCCGCAACCTGCGGTGTTCCAAAGAAAACAATAACGTCTGTCCAACCGCTCCATGTAGCCAAGACACCTTAATCCAGGCATCATTTTGGTAAACCATGTAATTGGTTTACCTGAAACTGTATAATTTTGGTCAATTGATAACCTTTGCAATTTCTGGCACCTCCAACCAGATACCATCACCAGGCAACCCCTCCCCTGTCCTTTAATAATTCCCAGTGGATCACTCCCTGTATACCTCCCTGGCAAGTTTTATCCTCTCCACCAACCAACTTCCTTCTTGACACAAATTGCTGGAGTAGCTCAGCGGCTCAGATAGCATTGCTGGAGAAAAAAGACGGGTGATGTCTTGGGTCGGGACGGTTCTTGAGACTGAAAGGAGAGGGTGGTGGGGGGTAAAAGAAGAGAAGAGGCAGGGCAATACCTGGTAAGCCCACTATTGGCTTGAGGCAATGGGAGCTCAAAATGCTGGAGTAACTCAGCGGGACAGGCAGCATCTCTGGAGGGAAAGAATGGGTGAGCTCTTAATGTTGCCATTCCCACATTGGAGAAGCCACACACAGCATGGGTGACCACTTTGCTCTCAAATTCACTTTAGTGACCCCGAACCATCTCAACCCCACTTTGACCTATCTGTGGTCTCCTGCACTGTTGAGGCCCAATGTATGCTTGGGAAACATTACCCTATCTTCATATTAACATCCTATTGATGTTAGAAAGATTCTAAGGGGAGTAAAGATTCTCAGGGGAGTAAGAACTCAGAACTCCAGGCTGCTGAGAGTGTTCGCCGTTCCGACGCTGGAGCTCGATCATCCCGGCAAGAGGGCCTGAAACATCGGGCCGCCGTTGCAGCGACTGCGGAGGCGTCAATAGGCCCCGACCATGGGTGAACAAGAGGAAGTTGACTGAACTTTGTTGCCTTCCCTCACAGTGGGAAATGATTATTTTGCTGTGGGGGATGTTTATGTTTTATGTTAAATTTTACTTCGGAGTCACTTGAGTGACTACGTGAAGAAGCCCCGCCTGGCGCTTGATCGGCATTACGTCGACGCTGTCGGTAGGGAAAGAGCTGCAGAGCGCAGCTCCACCAGTGGTAAGGAACAGGCCCGCAGGTAAGTAAATTATTTTTACTTCCAGGGCATTTTCAAACTCCGTAAGCTGGAGGGTAAAGACCAGGAGGAGTTTAAGAAACAAAAATGGAGAAAGCTCCTAAAAAATCACGGGTAAAATGTGCGTCCCGGGGAGGAGAAGAAAAACAGGCGGGACAGCAGATTAGTGCGGAAACGGTTCCGATCCGGTAGCCGTTGAAATACCCGTTAGTGAGCCTTTGGTTGCTCCACAAGCAGAAGCCATGGAGGGAAATCCATTGCCTAAAAAATGTAAAAGGAAATCTGAGAGGCCCGTGGTTTCTGATGAATCTGATAATGAAAGTCCTCCAGATAGAAATGACTTATGGCTTAGAATAGATCAAATGGAAAATGATCCAGAAAAAAATCAACCAAGGGTCTAAAAAACCCAGAATATTCACAGGCAGCCCCTGAGGGGGTTCCATATCATGACTATGGTGTCAGTTTGAATTGGGAATTTGAAAATCCAGAGCCCTGGATTGGGCTGGAGGAAGTCTCCTTTGAGAAAAGTCTCAGGAGTACCAGGGCTGCATGAGACTGATCCTGAAGGTGGGGATTTCGGTCATGATTACCCACCACAATACAGAAATATTGCTCCAGGTGTGTCTGATGTGGCACAATGTTTCTATACCTGGAGGAGGCAGTGAGGCCATTGAAGAAAACCTTGCGGCCAACATAAATTATTAGGTCTCTCACCAGCTTCAAGAAGCTGTTAAGGTTGATACAGCAGAATTATTATACCTCACTGAAGGTACCTATGGTAACTTTGGCTATTTGGGCGCCAATGTCATCAATGATGTGGGTGCAGGAAATATGATTTTGGCTGGGATCACTGCTTTTGGAAGGCAAGTGGAAGATTGTGGAATGACCAAAGTTCAGAAGGATATGTTGGCATTGTTCTGCAACTCAATATTTGAGATTAATTGTATGAGGAAGATTGCCATTCAACCTATTTTACATCCAAGATTTGCAGGTTTGTGCAGATCAAGCAATGTTCAAGCTCCTGGTTATTTGTTCAGAGAAAATTTGTTTAAATAAATAAAGAGATTGATAATGAGACAAAGACTATTGACCTCATGAAACCCTTCGTTTTGGCCAAAGAAGGGCCAGTCAAACGAGAAGGGGATTTTGATTTGGAGCTGGAACAAGCCGAGGCAGGAGTATGGTAAGGAAATATTACCAACAAGCACAGCCGAATGTTCACCCATATGTTGGGAGAAGGAGACCACCACATCCCGGTTGGAGAGGTACAAAAACTTTATCCTATTACAGAAGAATCTTTGGATGAACCTCAGATTGGTGGTAGTCTACAAATGTTTTATGATAAATGGGACTGTATAACATCTGACCGTGTTATATTAGATACTGTCTTAGGATCTAACATTGATTTTGTAGAAGGTATTGATCCACCACGGACTTCACTCCAACTTCGCGCCACGTCGTGTCACTCCCCCAACCTCCGCGCAGCTCCCACTGCCGGTTTGGTCGCGCTCGCCGCATGCAGGCGCATGCTGGTGGGACCGGCCCTGTACGGGGATCACCTGCCCTCCGCGCGGCCCCCGCTTCCAGTTTGGTCGCGCTCACCCCATGGAGTCGCATGCTGGTGGGACAGGCCCTATAGATAGAGCTCTTAAAGATAGCAAAGTCAAGGGATATGGGGAGAAGGCAGGAACGGGGTACTGATTGTGGATGATCACAGTAAATGGCGGTACTGGCTCGAAGGGCTGAATGGCCTACTCGTGCACCTATTGTCTATTGTTTATTGGAGTCAATATAGATTTCAATGATTTCAGGTATCTCACCCCTTTTGTGTCAGAATTAGCTCATCTGCTGAAGATCATTCTTCTACAAATGTTAGTTCATTTTTTTCTCCGTTCACTAGCACATCCATCCTGACCTGTTGGGTTATTCTTTAATAAATTAATAAGTTATTTAATAAGTTATATTCCTTTGTTGACGTTCACTCCAACTGCACTTACCGATCTATCAACCAGAAAAGGTACACACTTCATTGTCAACTTATCTCCAGGGCAACCTAAGCCTCAACAAATAAGAGATATGCTCCTTGTCCAGTGCATCCCTCCACCACCTCTCATCACCTTAAAAATAATTTATTGTCTCTCGTTTCCAGTTGTGACAAAAGGATCTTTGACTTTAAACAATAATTATTTCTCTATCCACAAATTAACTCACCTGCTAGGTTTTTGTTGCAGTTTCTGTTTTCAGTTTAGTTTAGCTTTGATACACAGTATGGAAACACACCAAGTCCATACCGACTCTTGCTCACTCCTGTTCACATTAGTTCTATGTTATCCCACTTTTTCATCCACTCTTTACACACAAGAGGTAATTTACAGAGGCCAATTAGTTTTAAAAAACTGCACATCTTTGAGATGCTGGAGTAAACCTGAACACCCGGAGGAAATTCACAGAGAGTCACAGAAAGAACGTACAAACTCCACACAGACAGCATCCGAGGCCGGGATTGAACCTAGGTCTCTGGTGCGGTGAGGCGGCAAATCTGCCAGCTCAATCACTGTGCATTTGCAGTTTTCTTTTTTTTATTTTGATTGTAATAGCAGTTCAATATAAATAGAATGATAATGCTAATATTAAAATGTCATGTGCATTTCAATTAAACATTTAATGGGGCTGCCCACTGTGGCAACCTAATCTGCATGTTTAGAAGAGTGTCTTCGACCTTCAAACTCGCAGCATGTTCGACACGTGGTCCTAGGAGGTCGTATGAAGTCACTGGAACTCTCCTTCATGCTCGAGGGAAGTTCCCGCATACTCGTGGCCTCAGCTAGGTCGCGGAAAATGGTTCAGTATGTTGAAACATTTTCCGTGGGTAAAATGTGGTCGGCATGGTTCTTTATAACTCCTAGTACAGTGGAGTGGGGTCGCCATTTAGTTAGAAGCAGTCGAGGGCAGCCATAGGTAATCTCCTTCACTGACTGGGCATTTTGAATGGCTCATTGGAGTTTTCAGGACCAGGAAAACCGACCGGTAGGTAAAATGCCCGCTAAACTTTATTATACTTCTTAAAAATGTCTCCACTCCTTCTCCCCCCCCCCCCCCCCCCCCCTTCTCCCCCCCCTCCCTTCTCTCCAAAGGACTTACACTGTGGCAGCGGTTTACCTTCTTCTTCATCGCAGGTGTCAATTTCAGCCAGCGCTCCCCCGCTTTCCCTGGCCCCCGCCTTTGTGGTGTCTGTGTCTGTGTCTGTGTCTGTGTGTGTGTGGTCGGTCAATCCAGCTCGCGGTTACAATGCAGACGGTCGAGGCTTTCCAGGCGAGTGCCGTTGAGTTTGAAGGTCGAAGACATTCTTCTTAACACGCAGATTAGGTCACCCAAGTGGGACAGCCCCTTAACAATATCAAGATCTTCTCTTATAACATTATGGCCATTTAATCACATCATATCATGCATTTTGCAGTTCAAATGCATACAACCTCTTGACAATTTTTCAACAGAATACCAATTGTGTTTGATTGAAATGTGATTATAAAATGTTCTCTCAATCGACTTTGTTGGACAGCCTTGCAAAGCCATTTATCAGGTTAGCAAATAGATTATCATGGAACTACCAGATTTTTAAAGCAGTATTGCTTGTATCATCTAGTCTTCCACAATGGTGCAGCTAGTAGAGCCGTTGCCTCCCGGTGCCAGAGACCTGGTTTCAAACCTGACCTTGGGTGGTGTTTGTGTGGAGTTTGCATGTTATTCTTGTCACAACTTAGGTTTCCTCCCACATCCTAAAGATGTGTGGGTTGGCTGATGAAATGGCCACTGTAAGTTGCCCCTAATATGCGCAGAATAATCATGGATGATCTGGGGATGATCAGCCACAGTCACATTGAATGGCGGTGCTGGCTCGAAGAGCCGAATGGCCTACTCCTGCACCTATTGTCTATTGGAATTGGTAGAATCAGTTGGGAGTTGAGAAAATGCAGGGAGAGAGTAGCAACAGTGTAAATGGTTGGTTCATGATTGGCACAGCCCTGCTGAGCCTAAGATACAGTATTTGACTTAACAGATAGGACTGGTTTAGAGGGATAGGAGCCAAATGCAGTAGGTGGGACCAGTGCAGAAGGGACATATTGGTCAGTGGAAAGGTTGGGACAAAGGGCCTGTTTCCATGCTGTATGACTATGTCTATATAATGTGAAAGACCCAAGGAAAGAATGCGTACAGCATAATTGTGTTTGGCATTAAGTAAGGCACAGTTACACTGCCATTTCCAAAGTGAGCAGCTTGCTCAGATTTAACAACACAAGGGCTACCTGCTGATCTGATAACATGCATGATGCAGGGAGATTATAGATTTTTTGGATTCAGCAAATCTGATGCATCCTACTAATACCGCAACAGAAGTGTTTCGCTCAGGGTGGCAAATTAATTTACAGGTAAAGTATACAGCTTTTAAAAGCTATCCGTTTGTGTATTTTACACAGCGGTGCTGCAATGATTACAAGGGATCTGAAAGTCAGAATCATAGAACATAGAACAGTACAGCACAGGGCCAGGCCCTTTGGTCCATAATGTCTAGGCCCAACAGGATGCCAAGATAAACACGTCCCTTCTGCCTGCACATAATCCATATTCCTCCATATCCAAGTCTAAAACCCTCCATATCTAAAAACCTCTTAAATGCTACAATCATGTCTGCTTCCACTACCATCCCTGGCAGTGCATTCCAGACACCTACCCTGCACATCTCATTTAAATGTTGCCTCTCCCACCTTAAAGCTCTGCCCTCTAATCTTTGCGAATTCCACTCAAGTAATAAGGTTCTGACTGTTCACCGTATCTCTACCTATAATAATTTTATATATTTCAATCAAGTCTTCCTTCACTCTCTAGCTCTCCAGAGAAAACTATCCAAATATTTCCACCTAGCTTATAGCTAATGTCTTCTAATAGAGGCAGCAGTGGTAAGCATCATAAGTTCCTGACTTGTATACTAAACCAACTTGGCCAATGTAGGCAAGCATGTCACTCATTTGTTACCACTCTATTTGTGTTGCTACTTTCAGGGAGCTACGGACTTCAAGATCCCTTTGATCATCAATGCTTTTATGGATCTTGCCATTAACCATACACTTTCCCCTTACAATTGACCTCTCAAACTTGCTTAGATTAAACTCCATCTGCCATTTCCCTGCCAATATCTGTGACTGATCCATATATCACTGCATTCATTGTTAGCCTTCTTTATAGTCCTTAACTACGCAAATTTTGATATCTCGATGTACATTTTGGTTTTATATATATATAGTGGTAACAAATGTGTGACATGCTTGCCTACATTGGCCAAGTTGGTTTAGTATACAAGTCAGGAACTCATGATGCAGCTTTCTATAACTTTGCTCGGAGAGGGGCAGAAGGTGCTGCCTGTATTAGAAGATATTAGCTATAAGGAGATGGTGGACATATTTGGATATATATATTTTTATATATATAATCACAAATAACAGATCTTGGCATTGATCCCTGCAGATCACAACTGGTCACAGGCCTCCAGCTAGAATAACATGCTTCCACCACAATCCTCTTTCTTCTGTTTTGAATCCAATCTCCCATCACCCTGGATCCCACACATCTTAATCAGCTGCATTAGCCTACCATGAGGGACTTTATCAAATGGCTTACTAAAATCCATGCAGACAACATCCACTGCCCACCCTCATTAATCACCTTCATCTCCTTCCCAAAAAAAATCAATTATGTTAGTAAGACATGGCCTGCAGTTGACCAACCCATCTGACTGTCTCTCATTAGCCCAGTCTCATCCAAATGCAAAATAAGTCCTATCCTGAAGAATACTCGCCAATAGTTTCCCTACTACTAATGTGAGGTCCACCAGTGCATATTTTACTGAATTATCTCTATTTCCCTTTGTAAATAAAGGGACAATAATGGCCAAACTCAAGTCCCCTGGGTCCTTGCCTGTGGTTAGAGAGGATACAAAGATCTTGATCAAGGCCCTTGCAATCTCCTCTCTCAATAATCTGGGGTAGATCCCATCAAGCCCTGGGAATTTATCCATCTTAAGAGACCAATCAATATTACATAACAACAAATTAGGGCCACATATTGCAAACAGTGTTCCCTTACTTGGGTAAATGTACAGTATTTTATCCAGAATAAGGGAATCAATAAACAGAAGACAGGTTTAAAGCGAGAAGGGAAAGATTTAATAGGAACCCGAGGGTTCCACATAAAGGGTCGTGGGTATATGAAATGAGGTAATTGAAGCAAGTACTGCAACAGCATTTAAAAGACACTTGGATCAGTACATGGATAGGAAAGGTTTCAAAGGATATGGGCTGGTACGACTAGTTTAGATGGGGGCATCTTGGTAAGTTGGGATAAAGGCCCTGTTTACATGCTGTATAATTCTACGGCTCCACTCAACACGCATTATATATAATATGTGTTGAGAAAACACACGTTCGAGCAAAACTACAGATACATTTTTGCAGCAGGAGTGACGAAAGACGGACAAACAAACACAGCTCAATTGAAAAGTTACTGATTAAAAACGTATGCTCGCTCATACCAAACTATCGCTTTAACACGCCTCAAATAACTTGCCTCGGGTAATTAGTGAGACAAAGTTTAACATGTTGCCATTGAATAGCTCTTCCAACAAGGGATACATATCTCTGTATGAAAATTTGCTGTCTCTGTATCACCTTCGACTTGATATTAAAAATACCAATAACAAAACCTGAAATTGAGACAGATTTATAAATCTGTGAACATAGCTTTACTCCTAGCAGTCCATAGAATAAGGAGAAAACAAAGACCATTATACTAACCAAAGATTAAAGGATACACATTAACAGTTGCCATGTTAACAGCTAAATAGCTACAATGCAGAATTGGAAGATTGCTCAAAGTAACTTTACATGCAATTACGGTACGTTACACCCTTGAATGGTTAGAGCTGCAAACTTTGGGAGATGGAGAATGAAAGACCTTTTTACTAAATGCTTGTGAAAATAAGCATATCTGTGTGAGAGATACAAAGACCAAGGAAATTCTTCAATAACATCACCAAGGTAAACCTTAACATTATTCTATTTCATACAAAGAGTAAATAGGCTGTTGTGGAACAAATAATATAATTTTCCTTTCAAATCACATTCAGTCAAATTCTAGCAAATTGGATGGGATAATCACTGAGAAACGGCACGCAGGTCCGCGGGAATTATTTCAAAGAGTATTCGGTATTCTTTGAAGGATAGGAAGATAGAATCGATGCAGAAAAATCCAGAGTGTAACTATCCCCCAAAATACTAGATGTGACTGTCGGAGGAAGAAGAGCAAATGTGTATGGTAATACCACAGGTTGTTTCCATTCAGTGAAATCTAAAATTACGAATTAAATCATATCCCTGTTTTTTTTTAATTTAAAGATAATGATGAAGTTTAAATATGCAAGGGTATGGTATTAGATTTTACTGCAATTTAGATTGCATTTGTCAAAGAGAATTCTAAATGGTCTAACTTACATTGCACTGAGTTACCACATAGTGAAGTGCAGTTGCATCATTTTCATGACATTGTTAGAAAGAACATATGGGTGGCACAGTAGTACAGCTGGTAGAGCTGCTGCATCACAGCACCAGACACCTGGTTTGATCCTGCTCTCGGGTGCTGTCTGTGTGGAGTTTGCACATGCTCCCTGTGACAGCATGGGTTTCCGCCCACATCCTAAAAACATGTGGATTTGTAGTTCATAGGCCACTGTAAATTGCCCCCCAGTGTGCAAGTTGATTCAAAACTGGGATAACATAGAACTAATGTCAATGGGCTATCAGTGATCAGTCGACTCGGTGAGTCGGTGATCTCTAAACTAAATATGCATACAGTAACAAAAAAAATGGACTGTGCACCCTGCAGTTATCAATAAATTAAAAGTTAATTCTGCATTCAAAACAGTTCCATTAATTATTCCACTCATTCAGGTTCCATTCAAGAACTATCCAAGTTCCAGTCTGCATTTGATATGTTGTCTTACTGCAGATGCAAAATGAGAGTGAGAAAATCTCTGCAAACATAACAAAGACAACAACTCTGCTTTCAAGGGGATGATACAAACATTATGTTCCAGATGGGGTCATTATAAGTGGATATCTCCCACATCGTTTTTGTTTGTCTTTGAATTTTGACAGCTAAGCAAAGGAAATTGAAGGAAACAGTAATATTTGATCTGAGTTGAGATTTAAATGACGTGTGCTAGGAAACATCAAAATTCCTAATTAACATATCATAAATATATTTTACATTATATAAATTGTCTGTGGGCCTAATTATGACAACTCACTGTTGCTAAGCTCTGACAGTCCAAGTACAAACTATGTGTACAGGAGGCTTCTGCATAATGGGCAAGATTGTGTTCCTCAGCAAACGTCTGCATCATGATTTTCCATAACATGAAGCCACATCTTCTGAGGATGCGCCAAGAAATGTGAATGGAAAAAAAAAAGTAGTGCATTAATTTATTTAGTTTTTCTTTCTTCACATTAATTCTGTGGGAAATAAATGTTATTCTACATCTCAACTTTTTGGGTGGCGATTTGCGAAGTCAGGAAGCGCACATTTCCCTAACCCTGTATATTGTTCTTCATGAATCAGGTGATGGTAGGTAACTCGTTCCATTCACAGTCATGTGTCTTTGAAGATGTACAGAGAATATATTTGACAGAAGACTTTTGAAAGTGCCAACTTTGTAACAATTTAGCAGTGGTTGGAGCATCTTAAACTTTTAATAGAGTTTAAGTGTTCTGCATTTCAAAGTAAAGATTAATTTTTGACCTGAATTCAGTGAGAATGAAAGATACGGCATGGAAACAGAACCTTCAGCACACGCTGACCATTGATCACACATTCACAAGAGCTTTATCTTATCACACCTGCACCATTGTGCCACGAAGACTATTGTGCCTATGAAAACTGATGTTTGGACTTATTGCAATGTCAATGGAAATGATGCCCAAGAATGGTAGAGAAAAGTCATATTTCTCATTTTTCTGTAATATGGGAGGCAGCCAATCAGCCTGTTAAACTAAGTGTCGGAAAGAACTGCAGATGCTGGTTTAAATCGAAGATAGACACACATTTTTTGGGTCGAAACCCTTCTCTCGACCCCAAACATCACCCATTTCTTCTCTCCAGAGATCCTGCCTGTCCCACTGAGTTACTCCAGCATTTCGTGTCTAGCCTATTAAACTATACTAGCTATCAGAACGAACGTCATTCCTCTTTTTTCTTCCTTTGTAACTTATTCTTTCTTACATGCCCTTCAATTCCATCCTGATTGTCTGACGGCTAACTGCACTCGGGATAATTTACAGCAACCAATTAACCCACCAAGATCTCTAGGACATGGGAGATGGGAGCAGCAAGAGGAAACCCACGTGGTCACAAGCTGAAATTCTTCACAAACAGCCACAAAGTTGAAAAATGAACTGAGTTAGCAGCTCTATCTGCTACACAAATGGCATTGTTTGTGATGCTGCAATCCAGTCTCAGCACTGTGGCATAGCCCACAGCTATCAAACCAAGTCCAAATATATTCATTGGATCAATTCCCCCAGTTCTCACTGTGGCAATAACAGGGAGAGAGTTTTATGGAGATAGTTTAGTTTATTGTCATGTGTACCGAGGTACATTAACAGGCTTTGTGCTGTATACTAAGCAGTCAGCTGAAAGACCACAATCAAGCTGTCCACAGTGTACAGATACTAGCAATGTTACAAAATTTTGAGATTTAAAAACTCAAGTCTGCAATTTATCCCATCAGATAAAGCATAAAAAGATGTTTAATTTGACACCTAATTCACTTTCATATCTTCAGTATTAAAAAAGGTATGGCCATTTTCATAATCGGAAATTAGCATCTTGTTCCCCATTGCCTTTCCATTGACTTGACTCAAAAGCTGTGATCTGGAACAGTCAAAAGCACATAACGTTCTTAAAAATTAAGAGAACAATGAAATTTTCAGTTATTATAGATTGAAGCATTCTGAAACAAATATGAGACAATCTTACTTGGATGACCTGAAATTAAAGCACATAATTAGTTAGTTATCTAATTGTAGCTAATTACAAAATTCAATTACTAGATCTAAACATCTATCCATTTCTTAAGAAAAGATAAACTTTTTTAAAATTGCCTAACTGTCCAAATAACATTCACACAATAATCCACAATATAACATGATTTTTAAATCTAATTTTCATGAATTTATAGACGAACATGAAAATGTAATTAAAGCCTTCCTAAAAACCAAGTTTTAATGTAAAAATAAACTGTGCACTTTATTTTCTCCCCTAAGTTAGGTCCATTCTGCATTTCGGCGTTCAGAGCTTTAGAAGATGATTTTTAAACTACTCTAGTTAATAAATAATCGAGCGTAGTTTAAAAATAGCTTCATGAATGAAATGTCGGAGCGATTTCTCTTTAGCGACGAAATTGCCCGACATGGATCGATTTGAACTCTCTAGGGAAAAACGGCATTTTAAACAGCCACCCCCTCTGAAAGGCGCCAAAGTCACGCACACGGGGAGCGGCAGAACTGCAGCGCCACTAAAGGTAGGTATTGTAACATACCTACAGATACATGATAAAGGGAATACCATTTAGTGCAAGATAAAGTCCAGTGAAATCTGATTAAAAATAGTCAGTGGGTCTTCAAAGAGGTATATTCTAGCTCAGCACTGCCCTCCAGTTGTTGAGAGGGTGGTTCAGTTGCCTAATAACAGCTTGGAAGAAACTGTCCCTAAATCTGGATGACAATGGCCATCTCATGCCACAGTCTGGTCAATTTAGAGCAGCCATGTTTTTCACTTGCAAAGGAAAGTTCACAATTTGAGAGACATAGGCCAAAAGATATTTTTAGTAACAGCCCTAAACAAGATTTAAGATTGCAGAATCCTAACATTTAAGACTGACGAGAGGACTGCAGAGCCTGTCATAATTTAAGAAGATAAAATGTGAAGAGTCATTTCTGCTCTTTCTGCAACTCTTCTACAGTATAATGCAAGACTCCATTTAGTTCCTTGTAGTTCTCTCTTGTGAGAGTGGATTCCACACCATATACACACGTTTTGCTGAGAGTACTCAAGTTGTTTAACTTGACGTTACGAAGATATATATTTTTTCTCCCTACCTCTTCTTAACTACCATTTCATTTTATATAAAAAAAATCTTCCATATCTTTACTCCACCATCTGTTTTGAAGTATAAAATATCTGACGTCAAAGTAAGATGGACAAGAACAACTTGCATAGATGTTAGCGGGAGCCATTTTGCACACAGCATGATCCAATATCAGAAATTCCCACTTTTTGGTCACTTGGGTGACAGAATTCACAATGCACTGCCCAAAGGTTTGAAATATGGAATAACATTTACTCTTATCGAATTGTAAACATTAAATAAGCAAACACAAATATGCTTTTTTAACTGATGTTTCTTGACATATGTGCAGCTGAGGAGCTTCCTCAGACAAAAATTGATTTACGGAAAATTGGATGTTTGTGAACATGCATTACCATGGCATAAAAAGTGCAGATAAAAAAAGTTTAAGGGTCCCAATGAGGTACATTGCAAGATCAGAAATGACTTTACTAATGTAGCTGGTACATGTTGACTGGTGTGGGCAAGTTGGGCTGAAGGGCCTGTTTCCACACTGTACAACTCTATCCCCAGAATCTGAGTGTTCCATTCTAGAGCCTGACAATAGCATGGATGTAGGTATGTTACAAAACTTACCTTTAGTGGTGCTACAGTTCTTTCACTGGGCGTGTGCGTGACTTTGGCGCCTTTAAAGGGGGGGGGGGGGGGGGCGGTGTTAAAATGCGGTTTTCCCCATGCAATCTGGAGCTTTCTGTTGTCGGAGTGCGATCTATTTCTGGAGATGCGTTCTGACTGCCGGTAAGTCCGTTTTTTTAAATAAATAGCCCGACTACTTCATCACTGCAGTAAAATAAAAATTAGTTCCTAATGCCGTTAACGCCGACAACGGGGACCGATTTTACGTAGGGGACAAGTGAAAGCTGTTTATTTTTACATATAAACTTGCTTTTTTAGGGGACTAATCAATATTTCATGTTGCGAACCGGTGATTTAGCCCCCATACGAACCGGCAGAAAATTTCCTGCTGATATTGGGTTTAAATTCAATGCAACCGCAACGTTCTAAAACATCGCGTTCCAGAAAATCCCACTCACAAGCTGTTTAAAATGCCCATTAATTTACAGGCATTAAACACTGAATTCCTTCAATTTGGCCTATAAATTAATGACAATTAGATTTAAAAATCATGTTATATTGTGAATTATTGTGTGACTGTTAATTGGACACTTAGGCTTTAAATTAAAAAAAAATGTTCTTAAGAAATGGATAGATGTTTAGATCTAATAATTGAATTTTGTAATTGGCTACAATTGGGTAACTAACTAATTATATGCTTTAATTTCAGGTCATCCAAGTAAGATTGTTTCATATTTGTTTCAATCTATAATAACTGAAAATTTCTTTAAGTTCTCTTAATTTTTAACGAAGTTGTGGGCTTTTGACTGTCCTCGATCACAACTTTTGTGTTAAGTCAATAGAAAAGCAATAGGAAGCAAGTTGCTAATTTCCGAGTATGAAAAAGGCCCTAACTTTTTTAATACTGAGATATGAAAGTGAATTTGGTGTCAAATTAAACTTATTTTTATGATTTATCTGATGGGATCAATTGCAGACTTGATTTTTAAAATCTCAAAATTTTGTAACATTGCTAGTGGATGCTGCTATTCTTGAATCTGGTGAGACGTACTTTGTAGCTTTTGTATCTTCTGCCCGACAGGAGAGGGACTGACTGGTGTGGGAGGAGTCCTTGATTACGTTAGCTGCTTTTGTAAGGTAGTATAAGGTAGATGGAGTTGATAGGGGTGGGGAGTAGGGGTAGGCGAGGCTCGTTTGTACAATGGACAGTTAGGCTCTCAGCTTTTGAACAGGCTAGTCACCATGCTAAGCTGTGTGGCATCCGAATGGGATACTTCCCATGACGTGTCTGAGAAATTGATAAGATTCAGGATATTCATGCTAAAAGTTAGAAGCACCATGGATAACTGGGGAACTGTCACAGATAAGATTTGATTGGTACCTAGTAACTAGATATAGAAACAAAAATATAATGAAAGGGAAAACTTGAAAGTGAGCAGATTAGCTTGTTCAGAATAAGTAAGAGTAAAGTGTACATACAGCATGGAAAGAGGCCTTTCATTCCAACTCATGCCAACCAAGATCCCCATATAAATGAGTCCCATTTACCTACATTTGGTCCATATTCCATATTCCAGCCTTTCCTAACCATGTATTAGCGATGTTACAATACTTACCTTCAGCGGCACTGCAGTTCTGCCACTTGCCATGTGCGCGACTTTGGCGCCTTTTAGGGGGGAAGGGATTAAAATGTCGTTTTCTCCTGCCTGTCCGAAATGGATTTCCTCAGGCTGCCAGCTGCTGTAGAAAAATCGTTCCGACTTCCGTTCTCTGAAGTTTTTTAAAAAAATCGTGGGACAATTTAATCACTGGACTAAAAAAAAAGCTACTTCTAATGCCCTCAACACCTACAACGGGACGGACCTCATGTAGGGCATAAAACACGGGGTAAGTCGTCTATTTTACATATAAACTTGCTTCTTAGGATGATTTTAATCAAAGTTTCCTTGACGAAAATGTGATTTTGGCCCCATACAAACCGGCAGTGTTTTTCCTGCCGATATGGGGTTCAAATTCACTGCAACTGCAACGTTCCAATTGATCGCGTTGCACAAAAACCCACTTGCATTATTTAAATGCCCATTAATTTACGGGAATTAAACATTAAATTCCTTCCATTTGGCCTATAAATTAATGAAAATGAGATTTAAAAATCATGTTATATTGTGAATTCTTGTGTGAATGTTATTTGGACACTTAGGCTATTTAAACATGTTAACCTTTCTTAAGAAATGGATAGATGTTTAGATCTAGTAATTGAATTTTGTAATTAGCTACAATTAGGTAATTAACTAATTATATGCTTTAATTTCAGGTCATCCAAGTAAGATTGTTTCATATTTGTTTCAGAATGCTTCAATCTATAATAAATGAAAATTTCATTCAGTTCTCTTAATTTTTAAGAAAGTTATGGGCTTTTGACTGTCCTCGTTCACAGCTTTTGTGTTGTCAATTGAAAAGCAATAGGGAACAAGATGCTAATTTCCGAGTATGAAAATGGCCATAACATTTTTAATACTGAAGATATGAAAGTGAATTAGGTGTCAAATTAAACTTATTTTTCTGTTTTATCTGATGGGAAAAATTGCAGGCTTGATTTTTTAAACCTCAACATTTTGTAACATTGCTACATGTATCTCTCCAAATGTCTTTTATTGACAATTGTAAATAATAAATAAATGTTTGGATGAAGTAGTGATGGGGCACATGGAGACACAAAGTGTCAGAATGGCCTTTTGTGCTTGAGAACAATGGAGAAGCAGATTTTACAGAGAAACTTGAAGATAGTGCTCAGGTGCTGCTCTCCTTCTGTATCAATTCCTCCGTATTATATTCTGGAGAGCACACAAAAAAAAGGTTTTCACTGTATTCCGGTACATGTGATAACAACAAAATTAATACCCAGGTTATTGTAATGACCTCACATGAAGTACTGCAATAGGTGGAATTTCTTATCCACGTCATTATTTGGATATCCAAGTTGGGCAGCACAGTGGGGCAGTGCTGGAGTTGCTGCATTACACCTGGTTCGGGTAGAGTTGCACCAGAGTCCCAGGTTCGATCCTGACCAAGGGTGCAGTCTGTGGGGAGTTTGTAAGTTCTCCCTGTGGCCACATGCGTTTTCTCGGGGTGCTCTGGATTCCTTCCACACTCCAAAGAAATACAAGTTTGTAGGTTATTTGACTTCAGTAAATTGTAAAATTGCCCCTTGTGTGTGGAGGTTAGTGTATTGCGGGGGGGGGGGGGGGGGAGATGATCGCTAGTTTGCGCAGACTCGGTTGGCCTAAAGGCCCGTTTCCGCACTGTAGTCCAAAGTAAATATTAAATGCATTTAACCATATAAACCATATAACCATATAACAATTATAGCATGGAAACAGGCTTTCTCGGCCCTTCCAGTCCGTGCCGACCATTTATTTTCCTCTAGTCCCATCTACCTGCACTCAGACCATACCCCTCCATTCCCTTCCCGTCCATATACCTATCCACTTTACTTTTAAATGTTAAAATCGATCCTGCCTCCACCACTTCTGCAGGAAGATCATTCCACACAGCCACCACTCCCTGAGTAAAGAAGTTCCCCCTCATGTTACCCCTAAACTTCTGTCCCTTAATTCTCATGTCATGCCCTTTTGTTTGAATCTTTCCTACCCTCAATGGGAAAAGCTTATCTACGTCAACTCTGTCTATCCCTTTCATCATTTTAAAGACCTCAATCAAGTCCCCCCTTAACCTTCTGCACTCCAAAGAATAAAGACCTAACTTGTTTAACCTTTCTCTGTAACTTAGTTGCTGGAACCCAGGCAACATTCTAGTAAATCTCCTCTGTACTCTCTCTATTTTGTTGACATCCTTCCTATTAGAGATTCTAAACATCTGCCATCTTGCCTAACAATCTCAAATACACAGCAATTCATTTACACGTCCAATTATTTTGCAAAATGCATGGTACCCTGGAATTATTGGCTTTATTCCTGTGAGATTGCTTAGAATTGTTCCATTTACAATATAACCTGATGCTTTTATTTCAGCACAGAGAATTGAACCATGCGTGTAATTTCCAAGCTCATTCCTCGGATTCTCTTTTAAATTGTAACATCTATGTACATTTTTTTTTGTCTGGTGCTTTCCTTGCAATGTAATGACCTGTGAAAACTTTAGACTGTGCTTCCTTCTGCCTTAATTTCTTGATGAGCTGCTGGGATAAATTATGTCTTGGTAATGCGCAAATACTCCAGATTTGGAACAGCTCAATGATTCCTCTGCTTTGGATCAAATCAAGAATTCTCACAGCTTCCTCTGGACCAAATCAAAGTGAATTTCACCATGATATAGATGGTGGCTATTCAGCCTGTCAAATCTGTGCAGGCACAGTGCAATTACATTTTCCCAATAATACATATTGGCATACTGTACTGGTGGGGACGGGTGTGTCACTGTGTAATGTCAGGGTACAATACTGTGGTGAACAGGTGTGTCACAGTATGTCATTGGGGTACAGTGCAAGTGGGGATCAGTCTGTCACAGTATGACATTGGGGTACAGTACTGGTGAGGACAGGTCCATCACAGTATAATATTGGGATACAGTACTGGTTGGGATGGATCTGTTTCTAATACACTGGGGTACAGTACTGGTGAGGACATGCCAGTCATTATTTAGTACAGGTATAGTACTGATGGAGATAAGACTGGCACTGTATAACACTGGGGTAAAGTACTGGTGGAGACAGATCTATCATCAATGTAACCATAATTTCAAAAGAGTGATTTGTTAAAGATGGTACATGTGCACCACACGTTAAGATTCTTTGAACTGCAAGCCCTACCTCAGTTCCACTCTTAGACTTGAATATGTTGGACAAGAACTCGGAGGATTTCAAGGTTAATCCAGTGCTATGTGCACTGTGATACTTGAGATTAGAGAGAGGGGAAATCTCTTTAGATTTCTGACCCAGGAAAGTGGGAAATGTTTTAGCTCTGAAATGAGGGTATGAACAGTTAGCAGTTGCTAGGGGAACTGGATGCAGAAGTACAACTAATTTGTAAACCAGAGTACAGATTTTAAAACTGAGGCACCTTCAAACCAAGAGCCAGTTGGCTAAGACAGAAGAATGATGGATGAATGGACTGGAATAAGTTAGGGCACATGTGGCAAATTTTGTGATGGCATTTTTAGAGAGTTGACTGAGCAAGACCAAACAAAACTGAGTTAATCGTCAACTCTAGATATATCCAAGTGGAATATAAGGAGCTGTTCCTCCAGTTTACCTAAGTTGCCCAGGAGGTTGTGATTACAATTGGAGATTAGGTCTAAAGGCACCTGGAAAATTAGGGGACATTTAGCTCAGTGGGTTAGGGATGTGCGAGGCACTTCTGAAAGAGTCATCTTTATCTTACAACACAAAAGTCTTTCACTGGATCACACATTTTTGAAGACGAGGCTAAAAGAGGAGGTTTGGCACCTTGAAAAAGACCAGGAGAGCACAGAAAGGTGCTATGTGGTTTATTCTTATCTGGTGCTGGATCATTACACCAGTTGTTAAACAAATCATTTTGTCTAGGACCATAAAGGATTGGAGATAGGGATGTTAAAAGGGAATTACTGCATCTTCAACTTGGGTCTGATTTATCAAATCAATAGCTACATGAACAATGCGATAAATAGAATGTTAAAGACTGGAAAGTAAGCATTTAAGAATACGATAATACCTAATTACACTTGGTAGCACTGAAGAAGGCCAAATAACCACAAGTGTGATGCAAAGTGCTGGATTAACTCAATGGGTCAAGCAGCATCTCTGGAGAACATGGATAGATAGCATTTTGTTTCTTTTGAGGAAGGCTCGCAACCTGAAATGTCACCTATCCACGTTTTCTAGAGATGCTGTCTGACCCGCTGAATTACTCCAACACTTTGTGTCTTTATTTGCAAACCAGCATCTGCAGTTCTTCATTTACTACTTTTAACCACATCCGAACCAACTTTTTACAAGGGCAGTCATAATGTATTGCCTTTTCTTTGTAATGTGCATTAATCTTTGTTCTGTCAAACATTTATCCAGTTTGGCTGTAAAAGATGCAATGGTCTCATATCTATTCCACATGGAAAACATTTCATGGTCCGATAAACTTTGCACAAAGACACATTGTCTTACCTCTGTTCTCACTTCCAATCACAATTTTAAATGGATGATTATTCATTCCTGAATCTCTACAAGAGGAATTAAAATGAAAAACCTATTCATCCAAAATTTAGCAGGTGCTTAAAATCCTTTATTAAATTTCTTTTTAGTCTTTCCAACAAAATTAATATCAGCAATAACAAGCTGTATGGCTGTATGGCTCCTGAAACCTGTACAGTCATCCATGGTTGACTCTTTTTTTTTTACTATTCGAATGCCTTGACACAAAAATATCTAACCCACTCACGCGAAAAAATCACTCCCGAACTATCCCCAACATGTCGCCCGCAGCACCAGAGGATTAAACACCCTTGTCCACTGCTATACGACCATCAAGGATGTCTATCGCTCTATCCCTCGCCCTCACTTTGGGAAATCTGACCATTCAGCAGTGCTGCTTCATCCTGCATAGAGGCAGCAACTGAAGACCACATCCCCAGAGGCGAGGACTGCACGGAGCTGCTCTGGGGAGGCAGAGGAACATCTATAGGACTGCTTGGAGTCAGTAGATTGGCCAATGTTCAAGGACTCTGCAACGGACCTGAATTAATTCACCACAGTCATTACGGACTTCATAAGGTCATACCTTCAAAGTCGGCAGAGGAGTGGCAGATGAAGGAGTGAGTGCGGGGATTGGCTGAGGAATTTAATAAGCAAATCGGTAAGTTAGCAAATTAGTCCATTTATCAGCTAATATAAGCAAGGCTTGCTTTTGGGGAGTGGCCTGTCAGGGAGTGGCCTTGTCGAGGGACGTGACGTGAGAAAAGTGCAAGTCTTTGGCTTGAGAGACTTGAGAGAAAAGTGCGAGTCTTTGGCTCCACATTCTTTGACGAGGAGGCTGAGGGAGAAGACTACGCCAAAAGTTGGAGAAGGAGAGACGCAGTGAAGAAATGACAGGTAAGCTGATTCAGTGTGATGCTTGCAGGATATGGGAGGTCAGGGACACTGATGGTGCCTCTGGCTGCTACAACTGTGGAAAGTGTGTCCAGGTTCAGATCCTGAAGGACCGTATTGGGCACTGGAGAGGCAACAGGATGACCTAAGGATCATCTGGAAGAACGAGTTTCCTGGACAAGGCTTATAGCGAGATTGTTACACCAAAGGTACCAGAAGAGAGAAGGTGGGTGACGATGAGGAAGGGAAGGAAGCTTGGAGTACAGCAGACCCCGGGTGATGTACCTCTTGAAAACAGGTTCACCCTTTTGGAAGCTGTCCGGACAGAAGACAGTACCATTCTGAGCGGGGGACAGGTCTGCGAGTCAAAATATGGCACTGAAGCAGAGCCGAAGAAACAGACGTCAGGCAGAGCCGTGGTAGCGGGGACTATCGTGAGAGGTACAGACAGGGGTTTCTGCGGCAACAGGCGTGATTCAAGGATGGTGTGTTGCCTCCCTGGTGCCAGGATCCACGATGTCACGGACCAATTGCAGGGCATCCTCAAGGATGAAGGTGAGCAGCCGGAAGTGGTAGTGCATGTCCGCACAAATGACATTGGGATGAAGTGGAAAGAGATTCTGCAGCGTGAATTCAGAGCGCTAGGAAGAAGGCTAAAAAAGCAGGACCTCCAGTGTGGTTTTCTCCGGTTTTCTTCCCGTTCCTCGTGCTGGTGAGGGCAGGAACAGGGAGATAGCGGATTTGAATGTGTGGACTGAGGAGCTGGTGCAGGGGCAGGGATTTAGATTCTTAGACCATGGGATCTGTTTTGGGGTAAGGGTGAATTGTACAAAAGGGACAGGTTGCACATTAACAGGCTGGGGACCAGCAATCTGGCAGGAAGGTATGTCACTGCTGCACGGGTTGGTTTAAACTAAATAGGGGGGGGAGGGGGGGGGGGGGGGGTGGAGACAAACTGGAGATACGAGGATGGAGTTAAGGGAAAGAGAGTATAGGAAAAGCTAAGAAAGACACCAGAATTAGCAGGGCAGAAAGCTCTCAAAGGGATAGGAGAGTATGGACAAGTGAAATAGGAATCGATGTGAAAGGTGAGGTAAGTAATGAATTAAGAGTATTATATATGAATGCACAAAGTATTAGAAATAAAGTGGATGAGCTTGGGGCTCAGTTAGAAATTGGCAAGTATGATGTTGTGGGAATTACAGAGACATGGCTGAAGAGGGCCAGGGCTGGGAACTGAATATTCAGGGGAACTGAATATTCAGGGGTATATGTCCAATCGAAAAGACAGACAGGTGGGCAGAGGGGGTGGGGTAGCTCTGTTGGTAAGGAATAAAATTCAGTCCCTTGCGACGGGTGACATAGAATCAGGAGATGTAGAGTCAGTATAGATAGAACTGAGGAATTGTAAGAGTAAAGAAACCTAATGGGAGTTATCTACAGGCTCCCAAATAGTAGCCTGGATATAGGGTGCAAGTTGAACCAAGAGTAGAAATTGGCATGTCGCAAAGGTAATGCTACGGTGGTTATGCAAGATTTCAATATGCAGGTAGACTGGGAAAGTCTGGTTGGTACTGGACCCCAAGAAAGGTCCCTTGAAGACAGAAATAGGTGAATTTATTACGGAGAACAAGGAAATGCAGACGAGTTGAACAGGTACTTTGGATCTGTCTTCACTAAGGAAGACACAATCTCCCGGATGTACTAGTGGCCAGAGGATGTAGGGTGATGGAGGAAATGAAGGAAATTCACATTAGGCAGGAAATGGTGTTGGATAGACTGATGGGACTGAAGGCTGATAAATCCCCAGGGCCTGATGGTCTGCATCCCAGGGTATTTACCAAAGTGGCTCTAGAAATCGTGGACGCATTGGTGATCATTTTCCAATGTTCTATAGATTCAGGATCTGCTCCTGTGGATTGGACGGTCTAATGTATCCCACTTTTTAAGGAAGGAGGGAGTGAGAAAACGCAGAATTATATACCAGGCAGCCTGACATCGGTGGTGGGGAAGATGCTGGAGTCAATTATAAAAGAGGAAGTAGCAGCACATTTGGACAGCAGTAACAGGATCGGTCTGAATCATTGGGGATTTACTAAGGGGAAATCATGCATGAATAATCTTCTGGAATTTTTTGAGGATGCAACTCGGAAAATGCACAAGGGAGAGCCAGTGGATGTAGTGTACCTGGACTTTCAGAAAGCCTTTGATATGGTCCCACAAAGGAGATTAGTGGGCAAAATTAGAGCACAGGGTATTGGGGATACGGTACTGACATGGATAGAAAATTGGTTGGCAGACAGGAAACAAAGAGTAAGGATTAACGGGTCCCTTTCAGAATGGCAGGAAGTGACTAGTGTGGTCCCGCAAGGCTCGGTGCTGGGACCACAGCTATGTACAATATACATTAATGATTTAGATGAAGGGATTAGCAAATTTTCAGATGACACCATGTTCGGCATGCCATTTGGCAGATTCAGATTTCTCAGAATGCCATTCTAAACTCGGCTAGCGAAGTTTTTCAGAGAACCATGGAACAGCTTTCTCACAATTCCCTTGCGCTATCATGGTTGATGACATCCTGGTGTATGGCAAGGACCTAGCGGAGCATGACTCAAACTTAAAGCAGATTCTGGACAGGCACAGAAAATCAACCTTAAGTTCAACCCCAAGAAATGCAAGTTCCGTGTTCCTGAGGTCATCTACGTCGGGCACGTATTCACACGCAATGGACTGAAGCCAGACCCCAAGAAAACTACAGCCATCAAAGAAATGCCTGCCCCTGCCGACGTACACAGCCTGCAACGCTTTCTGGGTATGGTCAACTATCTGGGAAAGTTCATGCCCAACCTCAGCGAACTCACCTCGCCACCGAGACAGCTCACCCACAAGGACAGTGATTGGACTTGGTACCAGCAACACCAGCAGGTGTTTGACTTTTTAAACTACAGCTGGCCAGCACTCCTACCTTGACATATGTTCAACAACCTTTCTCTCTCCAGGGAAGGATGTAGATTGGTTATTGCATGTGAACCAATCAGAGTAGTGTAGTACCACTAACTCCATATATATATAACTCCATATTAACTCCACTTTATATTAACACCTATTTCTTACGTTACGTTAGTTATACTGGCGTTAGCGATGAGCTAACAACCTGCTGTACTGCTGCATTATACCCGATGATTAAAGATGATTTAAACTACAGACCCATTTCTGTTAAGTCATTTACAGAAAGAAAAAGGAAAAAGAGAAAAGAACGGCTGGGGGAACTCAACGGGTCTGAGTATCCGTGGAGGGAAACGTACAGTTCACATTTCAGGTCCAGAACATTCATCAACCCCCTCATCTAACTTGGGTGGAGGCTCATATGATAATGGTGGTTTAGAGGCTTTTAGATTGGCACGTAGAAGTGCAGGGAAAAAAGGGGCATCATATCCAGGCAGATGAGACCAGGATAACTTGGCAATGTATACGGAGCAAACAGTGTGAGCCGAAGGGCCTATCCCTGTGTGGTACCATTATATGTTCTCTGAAAGAGTGGTGGGGGGGGGGGGGGGGGGGGGGAGGGGGAGATGTTATTATAATAGAGGTGGAGGGGAAGGGTGGGGAAAGAGCGAGCAAGCAATTGGTCAATAGCAGTGAGGTGAGGGAGGGAGATGGTGACAGAGGGTGGAAGTGATAAGTTCAAAACAAAAGGCTGCAGATTTTGGCATTTGATAGGAAAGGAAGGAGAGTAGAGGCATGGGATAAAGAGTGTGGCAGAAGGGAACAACACTGGAAGGGGAGGAGTAGAATGAGCAATGGACGATCTAGCAGGAGTTGGATGTGGTTGATGCATAGATGGACTCGGTAGGGGAAGGGACGAGGAAAAACAGTGTGATGAGGTGCTGGGAATTTGAGGAAATAAGTAGTCATTCTTGATGTTGCTGTACTGAGGGATAACTAATCTATTTTTCTTGGTTAACAACCTAACCTTCGGCCTCTAAGATGCAGTTCTATTTTCTAGCAATGTTACAAACTTTTGAGATTTTAAACATCAAGTCTGCAATTTATCCCATCAGATAAAGCATAAAAATAAGTTTAGTTTGACACCTAATTCACTTTCATATCTTCAGTATTAAAAAAGTTATGGCCATTTTCACACTCGGAAATTAGCACCTTGTTCCCTATTGCTTTTCCATTGACTTAACACAAAAGCTGTGATCGGGGACAGTCAAAAGCCCATAACTTTCTTAAAAATTAAGGGAACGGAAATAAATTTGCAGTTAATATACAATGAAGCATTCTGAAATAAATATAAAAATCTTACTTGGATGACCTGAAATTAATGCATATAATTAGTTAATTACCTAATTGTAGCTAATTACAAAATTGACCGTTGTGACAGAAATAGTAAAAAACACCCAGACTACCTTGAAAATTCAAAAATGTGATATTCTCAAGATCAGAACTTTAATATTATTGTATTATATGCTGTAAGTCTGTAACAGATAGGTAAATAAATTACAATTTCTAGCAATAGACCAGGTCTTTATGGAGGAGATCAGTTGCTAGCTGGTACATTGGAATATCATAATTAGTAGCATCATCATACCCCTCAGATTGTAACCAATAAACAACTATGTACACCTTGTTTTTCCTCAACTTTTCAATTTGGCAGTGTAAACTACAAGTTTTTGCTCTTCAAACCACGCATGACATGCCTTTCTGCCCTCTACTTTCCCATTAAGAATGTGCTGTAGATTCAATTTCTTAAGAAAAGGATAATGTTTAAAAATAGCCAAATAACAAATAAAAGTATCCAAATAACAAACTAATCCCATTCACACAATAATTCACAATATAACATGATTTTTAAGTCTCAGTCATGAATTTATATGCCAGATGGAAGGAATGTTTAATTCCCATAGATTAATGTTGAACATCCACTCAATATAACCAAAATCTCTGTAGAACCTGCAATGTGGTGTTACATTACATTCAGTGATGGAAATGGGTTTTAGGAACTAGGGATACACTAAGGCCTGCGAGGCTGAGGTTGGGGGGGGGGGGGGGGGAATAGACGCGATAAGCCACCCGTGAGAAATTGTATTTAACTCTGATGATGGGTCTCGACCAGAAACGCAACCCTCTCCCCAGAGACCCTGCCCGTCCCGCTGAGCCACCACAGACAGGGAGTTGAAGGTAGACACAGGGGGGCCCACCTTCAACTTCAGAGCCAAACAAAAAACACAGAGTGCTGGAGGAACTCAGTGGGCAAGGCAGCACTCGTGGAGGGAACATATCACTTATCAGGAGCTGCCACGGGCCAGGACTCTTTCGCCCCCCCCACAGAAAGGAACCGCAGAAATGCAGATGTTGGAAAATCGAAGGTAGACAAAAATGCTGAAGAAACTCAGCGGGTGAGGCAGCATCTATGGAGCGAAGGAAATAGCCAACGTTTCAGGCCGGGTATGAAGAAGGGTTTCGACCCGAAACGTTGCCTATTCCTTCGCTCTATAGATGCTGCCTCATCTGCTGAGAGAGACGAGATGGGGAGCGGGAGAGAGAGAGAGAGAGAGAGAGCGCACAAGAGAGAGAGAGAGAGAGAGAGAGAGAGGGAGGGAGAGAGCGAAAGACAGAGGGACGCAACGTGGGTTGGTCGGTAAATTGAATGACTAACCTGCTGCACACCAAGAAGCTCACCAAGAAGAAGCCTCAATAATGATGGTGAGTTTTAAGAAATTCTCAATGTGTCATTAATGCATCGATCTACATTCTAATGGTGTTTTGAACAAGTATTAATGACGCCGTGTGATTTGTATTCAAAGGGACGCCGCGTGATTTGTATTCATCAATACTTGTTCAAAACACAATTACATTTACTGAGGAATGTGGATCGATACATTGAAGACACATTGTATAACTACTTGTTAACTAACGGCTGTTAACAAGTGCTGTACTAGTTGTTACCAAATCGTTTGTGTCTGATGGCCGTGCAGCGGTTGTTATCCATGTTCGTTTTGTAAAAAAAATCTGTTTGGCGAATGTTTTTTTAAAAATCTTTATTTAACAAAGCGAATTTGTATTTCTGTATGAAATATGGAAAATTAACGTGGGGCCCCCCTTAGGCACAGGGCCCAATTGGGAGAAATCGGTCCACTCGGCTTAAGACCGGCCCTCATACAGGTCATTGTCGCATCGATATAAAGGCGCTCACATAATGATCACCGTAGACAAGAGATGAGTATGGAGGAGATGCAGGTGAATCACACTCACCTGGAAGGGCTCTTTCGATATCAGGATAGAGATACTACAAACCACAGGGTTTCCCAGCAACAATTTATTTCGAACACCACTGGTCACAGACATCAAACAGTAACAACCCTCTACCATCGCAATCACTCTCATATCGCCCAGCCAGTTATAGATCCAACTTGCTCTGAACCGCATGGGACCCACATTTTGGACCAATTTCACACATGGGACCATGATGAAGGCCTTATTGAAGTCCATCTCATCTACTTCTACTGCACTTTCCCGATCAATGCACATTGTTACCTCAAAAAATTCAATCAGATTGGTCAGATAAGACCTACCCTTGTCAAGACCATGACTTTGACAGTAACCATCGATATTGCCCCCAAGATTTTTATCCAATAACTTCCCAAATACTAATGTTACATGCATAGGTAGGTAATTATCAAGCTTTTTTCCCCCACTGCCCTTTTTGATAAGGGTACAAAGCTTGCTGTTCTCCAGTCATCTGGTACCTTACATGTGGCCAGAGAAGATTTAAAATATCAGCCAGAACACAAGTAATCATTTCCTTTGCCTCCCATAGCAGCTGGGGATGTATCGTATCTAGTCCTGGGAATTTATCTATTGGAAACTACCTGTCAGATGAGTCACTTCCCCTGCCAGAATGTTTTACTTTCATGTAGACCATCCCTTGATGTTATACTCTTAACTCTAGCCAGAATTTTTTACTTTCAAGTCCTTCTAAACACCAATGGATACTTGCTAATCTTATCCATGCTCTCCTCAGAAGAACCTCATCCGCCCAAGAATTTAAAAAAATCTGTCACGTAAGCTCCAGCACAGAAAAACTTGTAGGTAAAACATGTGGAGCTTTAAATCCCATGTTAAAAAACTACAGTATGTTGAAAATATAAAAACGCACATATACTCCAGGGTTGTACAGAGTTTCACCAAAGCTCTGTACAATTGCAGCAATGTTATTTCATTATGGTATGGATTTCATTTTTGCAGTCATGTCAGCACAATTTGCTTGCTTTACCTATATGTTTGAGGCACATTCAGATCCTTTGCTAGACCAACATTTATTACTTCATTAAAACTTATGAACAAATAACCTCAAATTTCTCAATAGTAACAATAGTTAACTTGCTTAACTTGCCCAGCTCTCCCTACGATTGGTGTTATCCTCGCAGCTTACATCCCCACCAGTTTTTTTTATTAACAACATACGTGGGTACATTACACAGGATCCTTGCATCATTAATGTAGGTTATTAAGTAAAAAAAAGAGGCTTCAGCCTTGATCCTTGTGGAGCTCCACTAAACTACAAATTCTCAATTTACATCCATTTCATTTTCTAATCTTTAATCTCTACTATCCTTGTTAATTTATAACTACTAACCCCAAATTATTCTATTTTGCATAACCGTTTAATCTGGTGCCTTATCAAGCCCCATTTCAAAATTCAGATGTACACATCTATTGGTTCGCCATCTAATGTTCTGAACAAATCCCAAGGGTGTAGGGAATGGGGAAATGGGATAACTTAAAACTGGTGTGAACGGGTGGTTGATGATCAGCGTGGATTTGATACGTCAATGGGCCTATTTCCATGCTATATCTCTGAACTAAACCAAACCTGTTGAGCATGAAATTCCTTTCATAAAATGACATTGACGCAGACATTCTTTTAATTGTCCTGCCGCCTTCTAATTAATAATGAGATTTTTTTAAATTATCTCCAAGGAAATCAAGAAAAAAAACAGAAGATACACACAAATGCTGGAGAAACTCGGTGGGACAGACAGCGTCTCTGGAGAGAATAAATGGGTGATGTTATAGCTCTCCAGAGATGCTGCCTGTCCCACTGAGTTACTCCAGCATTCTGTCTATCTTTGGTGTAAACCAGCATCTGCAGTTCCCTCCTATACACCAAGAAAAGCAACATGCAGGATGCTTTTTCTTTCTCCCTCATTTCTTAAAATCAGTGTTACATTTGCTTTCATCGAATGCAATAGCAAAATTGCAGAATTTCAAAAATGTTATCACCACTACAGCATTTGTGCTGTCCACAGTTATCTACTACTGAACCGTAGGCCTTCATCCCTGGAGAAATCTGTCCATTTTTAACCTCATGATTTTCTCCAGACTCTGTTTTTCCAATAACACTTTTAAATTTTCATGCTCTTTGGTTTCTTCACCATGATCATGCTCTTTACATGGCGCATGACCTATATCAATGTCATCTATACCAATGATTTGGATGAGAACATTCAGGTCAAGATATGCAAGTTTGCAGATGATACAAAAGTAGGTCATTTTGAAGATAGTGAAGATGTTTTGAAAAATTGCAGCAGGATCTTGATCGATTGGCCAGATGGGCAGAGGAATGGTTGATCGAATTGAATACAGAGAAATGTGAGGTGTTGCGTTTTGGGATGTCTAACATGAGCAAGACCTACCCAGTAAATGGTAGGGTTCTGAGGAGTATTGTAGAGCAGAGGAATCTAGGAGTGCAGGTGCATTGTTCCTTGTCGGTGGAGTCGCAGGTGGATAGGGTGGTCAAAAAGGCTTTTGGCTCATTGGCTTTCATTAGTGTATTGAGTGCAGAACTTGGGAGGTCATGTTGCAGTTGTTATAAGATGTTGGTGAGACCGCATTTAGAGTATTGTGTTCAGTTCTGGGCACCATAGTAAAGGAAAGATGTTGTCAAGCTTTAGAGGGTTTAGAGAAGAGGGTGCCAGGGCTAGAGGGTGTGACCTATACGGAGGGGTTGAGTAGGCTGGGACTCTATTCCTCAGAGTGCAGAAGGATGAGGAGTGATCTTATTGAGGTGTATAAAATCATGAGAGGAATAGATTGGGTAGATGCACAGAGTCTCTTGCCCAGACTTGGTGAATTGAGGACCAGAGGACAGAGGTTTAAGGTGAAGGGGAAAAGATTTAATAGGAATTTGAGGGGTAAGTTTTTCCACTCAACGCGGTGGGTTTCTGGAACAAGTTGCCAGAGGAGGTTGTTGAGGCAGACACTATCCAAACAATTAAGATACAGTTATGCCCCCGTCCCACTTAGGAAACCTGAACGGAAACCTCTGGAGACTTTGCGCCCCACGCAAGGTTTCTGTGGCATTCCCGGAGGTTCTAGTCACTCCCCATGAGTCACCACAGGTTCCAGGAGGTTCTAGTCACTCTCCATGAGTCACCTACAGGATCTTTGCTACCGACTGCACATACACACACACAAACACATCACGAAGGTGGGGGCCAGGGTCAGCGGAGGAGCGCTTTCTGCACGATAAAGAGGAAGGTAAACGGCTGCCACAGAGCACGGTAAGTCCTTTAGAGAGCACGGGAGGGAGGGAGAGAAGGGGAAAGAAGGGGAGAGAAGGAAAGAGAAGGGGACTGAGAAAGAAAGAGAAGGGGACTGAGAAGGGGAGCGAGAAGTGGAGAAGGGGAGAGAGAAGGGGAGAGAACCTACAGGAGAAGGAGTGGAGACAGTTTTAAGAAGTTTAATAAAGTTAGTGGCCATTTTACCTTCCGGCAGATTTTCTAGGTCCTGAAAACTCCAATGAGCCAATCAAAATGGGCGGTCAGCGAAGGAGATTGCCTTTGACTGCCTGTAATTAAATAGCAACCCCACTCCACCGGCTTCGACCAAACGGCAACCTATTTTTAGTCAAGGCCGTTTAAAAAATAATAATAATCGCAGGAACATAGAAAAAGCCTAGACTACGCGGAAACCACTTTTCACCATTAGGGAGAGTGACCAAAACCTCCGGGAAGGTCACGGAAACCTTGGGTGGGGTGCAAGGTCTCCAGAGGTTTCTGTTCAGGTTTCCTAAGTGGGACAGGGGCATTAGACAGGTACAGGTTTTTAAGGGATGTGGACCAAACACGGGCTAGTGGGACTAGTGTAGCTGGGACATGTTGGCTGGTGTGGGCAAGTTAGGCAAGGGCCTGTTTCCACACTGTATCACTCTATGAAGACAAGCAAAACAGGTTTTCTTGAGGCTTCAGCTATTTCCATGTTCTCCACTAACGCTTCGCTCATTACATTCCCCAAGGAAACTTTAAATAAATTTGTATAAAAGTGACAAATGAAAGTAAATAAAGTTACTTTGTGGTTTATTCTTGATGTTTTGCCTTTTTTTAAAAAAATACTTTTTTTGGTCACATTTTGTCAGTTTCTAAAATGTTCCCAATACTTTGCTTCATTTGTCTTTGCAACATCAGTCTTCTCGTATTTCAATGCTGTCCTGCACCTCTTCAGATTTCCACAGATGAATATTTTCCCCTGAGAGAATATATAATCATTGAAAATTATAAAATGTGTTGTTAAATGTATGCCACGGCTCTCAACTGGTAGTCATTTTAATTCCAATTTCCCAGTCAATTCCCTAACCAATATTTCCATATCTTGCCTAATTTTAAATCACGATCTCTAGTATCCGATTTAATTGTATCTTTCTCAAATTTATTGGCCAAGATTTTTCTTGGGTTTTGTAAGTGATTTCGCAAAGGATGGGCAACAAACTTCATCACATGTCCATCTGAAGCTGAATTCTCCACCTCACCGATTTAAAGCATCTAAAGTTTCAAACTCTTATTGATATTTTGCTTGTAATGCAAGGACAGGTTGCATTCTATCTACTGCCTACTGCAGAATTATATTTATAAAATAGAGCTTAGAACTTAAAAACATTTGCAAAACAAAAACTATAAAAACTCCTCGTACATTCTCAATGTCTAGACATTTATAGAACAGCACAGCACATGAACAGCCACCTTGGCCCACAACGTCTGTGTCGAATGTGATGCCAACACCATCTTTTATCTACCTGTACATAATCCATATCCTTCTATTTCCTGCATATCCTATTCAGAAGTGTTATACTCAGTAGTGTTTGCACCTACCTTTAAAGAAAACCTTCCCACTCATTTAGCCCAGGGGGGATATCCCTTCCCATTTTTGAGGGGTGTCCTCTACAGTGTTCGTCCTTCAATGTTCAGCAGCGAAAAAACCGTAGATTGTGGTCCACCCCACAGAGCCTTCACATTGGCTACACTATGCTTGTGTGTTCGTCAACATGCATTCCTGCAGTGTGGAATCAGCCAATTGGCACCGTTCCGCGATGGACATTTAATTGAGCAGAAAGACCAACAAATTTCTGGCAGATCAAAGAGGTTCACTGGGATGGTCAACTTCCAGTGGCACTGGCTGTTCATTACTTTCCTTACAAATCTTGAAAAACACTCTGAAATGACATGCTTGCTCCATGCTCCGTGATAGTATGTTTCCTCCATGGATATTCCTTTCCAAATATTTTCAACACAAGTTACAAGCAATTCATAAATCTTACTGGAGCTTGAATTTCCACAGTGAAGCATGCTGCTGACTGTGCATAACCTTTAAATCTGCATATAAATTGCAAATCAGCTCATAGAAAATGTAAATGTTAAACAATAGTGAAAAAAAAAGAATATTTGGCATTTAATTCACATGCAACAACAATCCTATCTCATTGGAGCATTTAAGATGTAATTATATTCAAAACATTATAATAACTAATTTGAAATGCATTTCCAAAAATATGCAAACATACTCTGTTTGCAAAAATGAGTTAGTTGATTGTAATGATCTAAAAGAACCACAATCTGAAATCAGGCCCTTTCAGCAATGAAGAGGAACACCACTATTCCTCCATGTTTGCAGCTATTTTATTTTGATAAAATTCTCTATCGCTTGTTTATATCTCACATTTGGACCTTTTAATCCAACCTTCTTAGACCAGTTTATTTGACTTTGACTGTTTCTCCTCCTAACTCTTTGCCATCCAGTCCATTGGAATCAACTTTATTCAAGAGAAACAAATCAACTGGACAACTAATATCATTTTCAGATCTGGTAAATCAAAACGACATAATCAAATCATCCAGGCCAAAGCTCAACTTTAGACTTTATAGATACAGTGCGGGAATAGGCCATTCAGCCCACTGAGTCCGCGCCGACCAATGATCCCCATACACTTACACTATTCTGCACATGAGGGACAATTTACAATTGTTTTTACCAAAGCCAGTTAAGCTTCAAACCCATATATCTGGGTGGGAGGATACTGGAGCACCCGGAGAAAACCCATGCGGTCACAGTGAAATGTACAAACGCCGTACAGACACCAAATGTAGTCAGGATTGAACCAGAGTCTCTGGTGCTGCAGGGCAGCAGTTATACCGCTAAACCATTGTGTTGCCCCAAGAATGGTGGAAGCATTGTGTATAATTCCGTGGGCTTTTCAGTTGATCCTTGTAGATTCAATTCTTTTAGTTGTTCCTTTCAAATTTAAGGAGAGGAGGTTTTGTTTATGACTATGCTATTCCTCTTGCTCTGAATTTTACTTAGGACTTTTGAGTCATCTAGCATCCAAATGCAACTTTCCATATTAATGGAAAAAGAAACTCTAGCAAAAGGCAACATGGCTATCACACACATACCCTTGTCATGGCTCATTGCAGGACTATTCAATCGCACAAATATTTTAGGGGACCTCAAAAAGATAGTGTTGGGGAAACTACACTAGACTGCGGATTAAAGAAGTTAAACCCCTGTCTCATGGTGTGAGTTGGCCCACGAGTGACCCCGAGTTTTCACTCCTGGTGATCACGTAGTGGGAACGTCGGAACTCGCACGAGCAACTTATCGACTCGTGGCGCTAACGGCAGGTACTCGGGAAACTTGTTAACTCGTGGAAAAAATCAAACATGTTTGATTTTTTCCACAAGTCAAATTAACTCTTCCAGTTAAAAATGGAAACATTTAAACTCGTTGTAGTAACATAGTGGCCTGTGCGTTTACCTTAGTGACTCGTAAGTCTACCGTGGGAACTTTCTTATAATCTGTTCGTTCGCTCGAGTAAAGACTGACCCAAAGATAGAAACTCAGCGGACCAGGCAGCATCTCTGGAGAGAAGGAATGGAGTCGAGACCCTTCTTCAGACTTACCCGAAACGCCACCATTCCTTCTATCCAGAGATGCGGCCTGTCCCACTCCAGCTTTTTGTGTCTATTTTCGGCCTTTCTGCGATGATCTGCAACTTGTCCTTTATTACTGAGGCACCTGCTCCATGGCTTCGTATTCGTCACTGTCTCAATGAACGGCTTTAGGATTACATAAAAAGCTGGAGAAACTCAGCGGGTGCAGCAGCATCTAAGGAGCGCAGGAGATAGGCGACGTTTCGGGTTGAGACCCTTCTTCAGACCTGCTGACCTTCTTCATGCTGCTGCACCCGCTGAGTTTCTCCAGCTTTTTGTGTATCCCTCGATTCTCCAGCATCTGCAGTTCCTTCTTTAACACGAACGGCTTTAGGACGCGGTTAAAGACCTGCCGGAGGGGCAAGTCTGGGGTGGTGGGTGGGTTGTGTCCACGTGTGATGCTCCATCCACCCCCCGGGTCCGAGAGTGTGGGATTGGGAAGGAATTGCAGATGCTGGTTTACACCGAAGATAGACACACACAATGCTGGAGTAACTCCGAGGGACAGGCAGCATCTCTGGAGAGATGGGATGGGTGAGATTTCGGGTCGAGACCCTACTTCAGACTTCTCCAGAGATCCCGCTGAGGTTACTCCAGTAGTTGGTTTCTATCCCAGTGGCGGGGAGCCGGGCTTGGCCGACCCGCCGCCTCTACTTACCGGTCAGTCTGGTGATCATCGCCCTCCGCCCGGGATGCAGCGGAGTTTTGCACCCGGTGAGTTGTCCAGCACGGTGGACGAGGGAGGACAGAAACAGGCCAGGTAAATGAACAGCAGCACATAAATGAGTCAACCTTTAGCATTACTTGATTTTATGTTTTAATTTACAAGCCGCTTCACGCGAGGCAAGTTTTATTTTCAGTCCGAAGAAGGGTCTCGACCCGAAACGTCACCCATTCAACAATAGACACAAACAAGCTGGAGTAACTCAGCGGGACAGGCCGCATCTCTGGAGGGAAGGAATGGGTGATGTTTAGATCCAAATGCTGGAGAATTTCAGCAGGTCGAGACCCTTCTGTCACCCATCCCTTCGCTCTATAGATGCTGCTGCACCTGCTGAGTTTCTCCAGAATTTTGTGTACGCTCGATTTTCCTTCACCTGCAGTTCCTTCTTTAACACTGCTGGAGTAATTCAGCGGGTCGAGATCCTTCTTCAGAAGACGAGCCCTTATCCGAAACGTCACCTATCCATGTTCTCCAGAGATGTTACCTGGCCCGCGTTGTTACTCCAGCTTGTTGCGTCTGCCTTCCGTCAGAAGCCTTGGGATAGTCGCCGACATGAAGACGGTGCGAAGCTGGAGTTTAATGCTGATAAGTGGGATCATTGCCCTTTGTGTTGGCGTGGAGGGGGACGTGGAGGGAGACACAGCGGCTTTTGAGACTGGTGGGCAATCACTACCAAAGGGTCTGCCTGCAGTCAGCACACCTCTCCACACATGTCTCCCGCATAAAGACCATCCCGCAGAGAATGATCCCAGCACCCAAGAGCCTTGTCTGTCAGCCACCCACCCCCAACCACCTTCCACCTCAACTTACGCCTGGGCACCAAAGCAGCTCAAGAGGCGAACCCTGAGCTCCGTCTCCCAACAATCTGAACAGCGGCTGCGGCCGGCCGGCACCCGGCATGGACTTCTCACACCCTCACACACTTACCTTAATTCACGGTTGGCTCAAGAGTAACGGGAGTGGAACTTGTTAACTCGGGAGAGTAAGTTGGAACATCGCAACAATGACATACCCGTGGGAACTCGGTTAAACACTTGATCATAAACTTGAAATCTCGTACACAACCACGAGTCTGTTTTTCTTCTTTCACTTGGGGTCACTCGTGGGATGACTTGCACCGTGAGACAGACCCTTTAGGCTTGTTCATTCAAAACACAGGTAAGGAAATCACATGATACACTGGTGTAACTCAGCGGGATAGGCAGCATCTCTGGAGAAAAGGAAAGGGTGACGTTTCGGGTCGAGACCCTTCTTCAGACCTTAATTGTCTTTATTATAGGTTAACGGATCATTGTTCACCATCGGCAGAAACCTGAAGAGGAAGTTAAAACTGTTGATTTAAGAGTAGCTTAACAGATCAAAATAAAGACCATTATGATTCATTTTGCCATAAATCATAACTGGTAGTGGAATTAAAAACATTGTGTTTCTTTTTTCTATCAAGGCAATATCAAAAAGCCTTTGTTAAAACCCAAAACAATGTACTTATCCTATTGCTGTAATTTTCTTCACAACTGCAACCTTTAAATACTCTTGCTTGCATTCCTCCAGTGTTGTCCTCTTGTGTATCCTAGATTTTATTTGTGCTATAGTTAGCCCAATCTCTAAATCAGTGGTTCTTAACCTGGGGGTCATGACCCCCATGGGGGTCGTTTGGGGTTTTTCTGGGGGTCATGAAGGGGGTCATAAATAACATCAATTTGTTGAGCCCATTTTTAGGAACCTAACAAAGGTACATACCACACACAGTATTTTGTTCACGTATGTGATTACGCATACGCACACAAACTGTGTGTGTTGTGAACTATGTCTGCCAAGAAGCGCACGCATAGTGAAGCCTTTCTCAAGTTCGGCTTCACAAGCATCATTCAAAAATCCGTGATCGAGCTGCAATGTGTTATCTGTGCCAAGGTTTTGAGCCACGAGAGCATGAAGCCCAGCAAACTGCAGATCCATTTGGAGTTTTGTCACAGCAACCTGGCGGGGAAGGACGTGGACTATTTCAAATGAAAAGAAGCCGCACTCAAGAGTTCCCGCATCGATTCGACGGGTCACTGCGTCGTCAAAATGAAGCAGTGCTGGAGGCTTCATACCGGATTGCTTATTGAATCACACAGTAAGACACCTCACACCATCGGTGAAGAGCTCATCAAGCCGTGCCTTCTCCTAGCAGCAATGTTTGTGCTGGGGGAACAGCAGTCAAACAAGTTCAGGCAGATTTCCTTTTCGAATGATACAGTCAAAAGTCGAATCTCAGATACGAGTAACGATATTTTGCTGCAAGTAGTGAGCGTGGTGAAGAGCAGTCCAATGTATTCCCTGCAACTGGACGAGTCAACAGATGTTTCTTCATGTTCCCAACTGCTAGTCTATATTCGTTACCTCGACGGAGAAGCCATGAAGGAGGAGTCCCTTTTCTCAGAGCCATTGGCCACTACCGCTCGGGGAGAGGATGTGTTCAGAATGCTGGAAGCCTTCCTCATCAAACATGAGCTTGCCTGGGACCGACTTGTCGGGGTGTGTACGATGGGGCACCTTCCATGGCCGGATGCAGATCCAGCTGCAAAACCTTCCTGAAGGATGTCGCTCCATGTCTCCTTCACCCACTGCATGATACATCGCCATGTTTTAGCGATGAAGACTCTCACTCCTGGTCTTCGAGAAGTGTTTTCAGATGTGGTGAAGATTGTGAATCCCATTGGAGGGAGCGCAACAAACTCAAGAATCTCCAAAGCGATGTGTGAAGAAATGGGCGTCAATTTCATGGTTCTGATATTCCACACAGAGGTGCGCTGGCTTTCGCGTGGTAAAGTTCTCAATCGTGTGATTCAACTTTGATAGGAAATAACGATGTTCTTGGAGAGAGGGTGTACTGAGAAGGAGAATCAGCTTCATGAAAAGATGCAGGATGAATTGTTCATGATGAAGTTTGCTTACTTGGCTGACTTCTTCGCCAAAGTGAATTCCTTGACCCTGTCACTGCAAGGAAACCTCCCAATGCTACACACGGCTCGTAACAAAGTTGCAGCGTTCAGGAAGAAGATTCACCTTTACCAGAGAAGAGTCCAGGACGGTGACACGACTATCTTCCCTGAGATGACAACTCTCCTGGATGCTACGCCAGATGCTGAATGCCACTTCCATGAGGAGATCTCAACCCACCTTCTGGCAATTAGTGAAGACATCGAACGTTACTTCCCCGGACTGGACGACCGCTCTCTTGATGAGTGGATCGTCCGACCCTTTTCTGTTGAAGACGGTGCCATCATCAATACTGACGTGGCTACGAAGGTTGAATTTTACCGAATTCATGAAGATGCGCAGCTCATGAGTGACTTCATGGCGAGCTCGCCACGTTTTGGCTGAAAGTGAAGGACTGTCCTGTCTTTTCGAAGAGGGCCCTGACCCAATTGGTCCAGTCCCCCTCAACCTATCATTGTGAGGCTGGATTCTCAACCATGGTAACTCTGAAAACGAAGGCACACAATAGGCGGTGACATGAGGTGCTGCCTATCGAGCATTCCTCCTCATTTTGATCGCCTGATGGCTGCGAAGCAATTTCAGCCATCCCATTGACTGAGTATTGGCAGACATGTTTTTATAAATTGGGCTGTTTTGTTTTCAATTTTCGTTTTGGGGGTCACGGTACTGACCAAGAATGTCTGATGGGGTCATGGGGCCAAAAAGTTTAAGAACAACTGCTCTAAATTATATTGCTTCTTAAAATCATCTTTCAAGAAAGTACCCCCTTGACCATGGATGCAGTCATCTATGTGAAGCATTTTAACAAGGACCCGAGTCTTATTCCATCAGAGAATGTTTCTGTAAAATGGCCTGGGCCATTTAATTACTGATAAATGCACCATATGACTCTGTGTTATTGATGTTTTGAAGATCTGATGACAGTGTCTTTGGAGAAAATCCTGCAGTTACATGTCAGAATTGTACCAAATTATCATATCTAAGCATTCATGCATTAAAGGTTTAGAATAATGTGTTACTGTAATTACAACTTTCATTAGAGTTTGCAAAATTGCTGTACACTGCTCGAGCAGACATCTCCTGAGAGCTGGGTGCTAATCTTGCACTCAGGAATTAAAGTTTTCTTTACATACTGCATTTGGAGCTGGCTCGCATAGCTATTAAAATTAATATTGAAATTTGGGCTGGGAATGCTCAAATGTGCAATATAAGTACCCAGATATAAGGCATCGAGAGGTTCAACCACTCAAACTAAGTGATTCTACCGTGATCACATAAAACTGTCCATAATACAAACCCATTTGCCCTGTACTCAGTGGACAATGAAATTGAAGCAAATAGTATCACAGAGAATATTTATTTCTTCAAGACTTAGATCAAGGCATATTATTGTGATACAGCAGAATTAATCAGTAGTGCACAGGAACAGGCCATTTGGCCCATGATGTCTGTGCCAAACATGATGCTGTGACAAACTAATCTCACCTGCTTTCACATAATCCATATCCTTCCATATACATGTATCCATCCGAAAGCCTCTTGAATGCAGTCATATTTGCTTCCACCACAACAACCTATGGCAGCACATTCCAGGCACCCATCACTCTCTTTGTGAAAAATTTGCCCCACATACATCCTTGAAATATGTCCCTTTTATCTTAAAACTACATTGTAGTGGCACCATAAGTGATGAATAAAGGTGAGACGTCAGGCACGTTCAAAGTGTTGTTTATTCAGTGGTGTCACGTTAAGTTGGTGCGCTAACCATATTACAATGTTGCTGTAGCTGAGCGAGGGCTCAGCTACCTGTTAACTGCTCTAGGTCTCAAGGTAAGAAACCTTAAGTACCAGGACACTCCCTCTAGCCCATGACGTCACGCGCCCGCCCTCGTATCTCCTGATGAGGGTTCGAGTATAAGTGGCCCGTGTTTAGGCTGACGCCACAATATACTCTAGTCTTTGACATTTCCAACCTGTGAAAAATGATCTTACCGGCTATCTTATCTACAGCTCTCATCATATTATATACTTTCAGGTCTCCCCTCAATCTGTGGCATTCTGGAGAAAACTTGAAAGAGCTACACTTGCCAAAACTAACGCAAGATGAAAATAATCGTCCATCCTCAAATTCAACTTTTGGCAAGCAGCTGACAGCAGGCGGTCTAAAACCATTTGATCAGAAAGAGTGGTGTTAATACTCTACCAACTTATACTCAAATTTTGGAAAAACGCAATCACGCCAACATTCAAAATGTGGATTTCAAATATGTCTGAAACGCTTTATCTTGAAGAAATGAGATTTCTCCTACTAGGCAAAGTAGACCAATTCTCAAAGATTTGGTCTCCTTTTATCAACTTTTTGCAAGCATATGGTGCAGCATAACATAACCTCAGAAATTAAATGGTTTAGAACCGGGTGACGGATGGGCAAAAGTACGAAATAGGTAGATCTCTCCTAATCTCTCTTTTCTTTACTTTCTCCTTTTATTTCAATCTTTTCAGCTTCTCTTCTATTTCCTTTATTTCTTTTGCTATCTGTTTCTACTCCCTTGTCTATCTATTCCGATACTCTTTATTTCTTTTTTCTTCCACTGTTCTTTTATTATTAAATCAAAAGTATGAAGCTGTACAATAATGGAAATATGTATGTATGTATTAGGTACTCAAGTACCACACTATTGTACTTACTTCTAACAAAATTAAACAAAAAAAAATACTCTACCATCTTAATGATCTCATTGTTTACTGTACCAGAGGACAACAGAGATAGTCTCTCTCACAGAAACCTTCAGTACAAAAAGTGTCTGAGCTACAGTACTACAAAAATAATGGTTGTTGAGAGAGAAGAGCATAAAACACTGTAAAAATGAGAGATCCATATAGAAATATGACAGCAGACACATTTCACATAAAATTCTGTGCATAATCTGAAAATGGAAAGAAGACAATTTTTTTCTGCGTCGGGAGCAGTTGCTGCCTTACAGTGTGAGACCGGATTTGATGCTGACCTTGGGTGCTGCCTGTACAGTTTTCTCCAGTTTCCTCCCACACTGCAAATATGTGCAGGTTTGTGGATTTTATTTCAAAGTCATGTGAGTGACTACGTGAAGAGCCCGTCAGCCTGCATACACGTCAATATGTCTAACGTAAGGCGCTAGTCGGTGCATTTTCGAATTGCTCTGCCAGGTAAGTCAATTTTCAGTGGGCCACTATGATAGCATTCCCAGAGTAGCTTTGGAGGCGGCCGGGGTTTGGGCCGCCGTGGAAGCTCCATGGGAGATATAGTAAGAATTTTATTTTAGCGCCACAGTTCGAGCTCTCCACGGGAGCAGGCTGCTGAAATTGGAGACTGCCGTGGGGCTCCATAGGAGCTGGGATTGCGGCTGCCGCCGTTATAGCTCTGCACGACAGCAGGCGGCCAAAATTGGAGACTGCCGGCTGGGATAAGTTATTGCAGCTGCCAGTATCAGAGCTCCATATGGAAGCAGGCAGCCAGTTGGAGGCAGCTGTGGGGCTCCGTAAGGAGCTAAGATTCATAAATTGCGGCTGCCGGCAGCCAGGTCTGTTATTGCTGCAGGAGGTTCCAGCAGCCGGTGAGTTTAAAATTAGCCGCGGCCAAGAGCTGTCACGTGGGTAAGCTCAACTGTCGTAGCATTGAACAATTTTAAAGTTACTGCTACAGCTATGCTGCAGCAGCATATAGTGTATACTTTATTTTTGGGCGGCTATAAATAGAGTTGGCATTAATAGCGTTGCCACTCGGTCACGTTTGTGACTATTGTTTCACACAGAGATTGTGTCACTGCATGAAACCACAGAGCTTTGAAATCTTCACATAGTCACTCACGTGACTTTGAAATAAAATAGAAAGATTAAACGAGAACTTACTGTTTGAAGTTTGATCTTTATTTTATGAGAAGTTGAAGTGAGGGATTACGTGCCCTCCACTCCCAACCCTATTCTCATAAAGATCATTCGGTAGTTCTAGCTCTTTAATATTCCTATAGCTTAGGTTAGCAACTATTCTGTGGGTTCAAACAGCTACTTTGAAGATTGACGCGGGCTGGCGGGCTCTTCACGTAATCCCTCACTTCAACTTCTCATAAAATAAAGATCAAACTTCAAATGGTAAGTTCTCGTTTAATCTTTCTATTAATTGGCTTCTGTAAATTGCCTCTAGTGTGCATGATACGGAATTGGAATGACATGGAACTAGTGTACGGGTGATTGTTGGTTGGTGTGGCTTCGATGGGCCAATGGGCCTGTTTCTATGCTGTATTCTGAACTAAACTAAAGGACAATTAAATTATAGTTCAATCAAGGCAATAAACATGCTTTTAATGTTATAGTAAGCACCTCATTATGTGATTAGTACCTCTTTGTATTTAAGATTTGATACATTAAAATACATTTGTATAATATTAAAATCTGTGATAGCTTTGTTACTTCTAACAATGCAATTGCAATCATGAAATCAGGAGGGAAAAAGTGCTGCAAAGTACAAATGTCAAACTCTGTGTCAGGCATTAATGATGATTATGAATAAATCATTTATGTGCAGAAGAATCAAAGTCACCGCATGTAATGTGTTAAGCACCAACTGAATTACATCACACGTAACAGTTTATAGTGCTCCATTTAAACATAAACACAATTTGATCTTTGGAATAAAGTGCTGAATTTGAGTCAAATAAGAGTAATTGCACATTTATGTGATCTATTTGATTGTACAGTACTGACAATCATTTTATCAATGTAATATTTACTACAATATGTGGCACAATAGAAGAAAAAAGTTTAATTAATAATGCATATGTATTATAATTTTTCCTGCAAGTCTTTCAACAGATCTTATAATTATGGAGTTATTTAGCACTGCAACAGGCACTTTGGCAGAATTCATTCATGCCAACTAAATTATTTCCATTTACTTGTATTTGGCCAACTAACATTTCCTATCCATTGTTTTACTGCCTTCTGCTATTTTCCAAAAAATTTCCAACTAAAATTTATAACTGGCATTTAACATATGGTATTACAATGGATCTCCTTGTTTCAGCACCAAACTAGTTGCTACGTACTGTTAAATATATTGGCTTAATTCTCGTAAATCACCCAAAAAAGGCGCAAGGAAAAATAAACAAAGAAAGGAATCTAATTACAGAATTTGGTGACATTATAATCATTTACGTTATTACTAGAGAATAATACCTTCCAAAGCTGCTGCCGGAGATTGTAATATCGCCAGAAAACATTTTCACAGCTTATGTGCACTGTATAATCTATCAATGCCACCAAATTATTTAATAAATCTTCCAAATAAATCACCAGGCACAACAGACAATTCCAACAGAAAGTTACAACAATTCCTTTAATGCCCACAGGGGAAATGAGGGTCAGTGCAGAGAAGTGTCACTGACAAAAAAGATCAATTGCAATCTAACTGGATGTTGAAGCAGGCATCATGGGCCAAATGGTCTCTCCCTGTTTCAGTTTCAAAAGCAGCCTTCCAAAAATTAAACTTTGCATGCATAATGTGAACAAAGACATGCAAAGTTTGTATATTTGAATTGCAGAACAGAACAGTACAGCTCAGGCCCACAATGTTGGTGTCCAACTTGATGCTAGCTTAAACTAATCTCTTATGCTTGCTTATGATCCATTTCCCTCCATTCCTTAGATATCCATGTGCCTATCTAAAGGCCTCCGATTTGCCACCATCCCACCTGCCTCCTCCACTACCACCCCTTGCACCACGTTCCAGGCACATATCATTCTCTGTAGCCCCACAAATATGCTTGAACTTTGTTCCTCACCTTAGCTTTGAGTCTTTCACATTGATAACACTAGTTTTATTTTGTCAATTTCAAAATCAATAATTGAATGTCCATTCAAAATCATAATTAATATAATTTGTTGGTATAACAGTAATGAACAGTTGTTTTAATGGACCTCTACAGTGGATTTAACATAGCGGACTGACCTACCTACAGTTGCCCACGCCGCTCTTGACTTGTGCCGCCTCGCCTGCGGCTTAAAGCATCGGCTACCCCCATCCTGCCCCCTGGCCATTCGCTGACCCGTCCAGCTGCACCACTTCTGGGCCGGATCTTCTGCCACCACCGCCAGTGCACACTTTACCTTGGCCGCTTCCAAGCCATACCTGCTGCCACCACCAGCAACCTTTAAGTGCATTCTGGCTGTCTGGGGCCATGACCGTTAACTCCGCTGATCCTCGCCTCTCCCCCACCTGCCAGCAGTCCACTAATTCACCTGTATTCCAGACCCAGTTCCGGGCCAAGAGCCTAAAGAAGGGTCTTGAAACATCACCTATATATGTTCTCCAGAGATGCTGCCCGAGTTACTCCGGCACTTTGTGTCCTTTTTTTTTAAAGCAACTGCAGTTGTTAGTTTCTGCTACAATATTGTACAATAATACCTTATCTTCAATTCCTTCCTGCACATAATAATACCTTACTTGATTATAGCAGACAATAGGCAACAACCAACACCATTCCCACCCCATGTTCCCTCATAATGAGGGTCTAGTGTACACAGGAGCTGTACTTTCTTTAAGCATTGGGGGGAGAGCACGCACATTAGATGTGGTATAGTGTAGTTCCAATGAATGCCCTCTGCAGTAAATGGGTATAGGCTTGAGCCACCAGTCATGACCTCATAAGATTGAGAGATCTAATTCAAACTAGAGACGATTTTGCTCCTTTCTATTTGAAGTTAGTTCTTCTGCTTTTGATCAGTTCATTTTCTGCACTTCTTTGTACCATGTAATTTTGCAAATGATTAATTAATAATTTCTTCTATCAGTTGGTATTCTTTTGGCAGGGGGGTGTTGTTGATTCGAGAATCTCTCAATTGAACACCATCTCTCCTTTTTGAGATACAAAACGACCTCTGGTCCCATTGATAACAATGGTATTCGCATCAATTATTTCAATATCTTAGCTTCTTTTTCACATCATAAATCTCAGCTAGCTCCCATTTTGTGTGTCTGAAACATTTGCTTTTAAAACATTTTCTACCACGTGTGTCCCCCAGGGACTGATAATATTATGTTTGCCACACGCAAGCTCTTGGGTAGAGGATTCAGGCATTTTATGATATCACCAAGGGTTTATTTTACAATATCGCCAAGGGTTTATTTTACAAGTGGAATGTTAATATTTCTTCTTCAGTTTTGGGGAGAGAAAAAATAGTATAAACCTATTTTCTATCCTGAGGGCACATATCAATATGAGAACCCCTTCAAAGATTAATGTTCTGTCATTGTAGATAAAGCTATCAAAATATATTCACTTCTTTGTTCTAGTTTTCTATGAGATGACTGACGGAGGATGAAAATAAATATGTACATAATTACAACTATTTCACAGGGCAGTATCAAAAATTGTTAGCTACTGGGAGAAAATTGATCTTCCTTAATAAAATGAGGCCCACTCAATGATGTGTTTGTCTTTAATTGGGGTTTGTTGAGTTAAGAACAAGTGGGAAATTGCATATATTTCCAAAGGACAACATTGTCATCATCTTTGAATTATTTGAGATGTAAGGGCAGATCATCCCAAGCATCAGGCAGGTTGCAGGATGGGGTTGCTATGCAATGATAAAAGTATGGTATTGTACAAAACTCCTGAGTGAGTTACCCCAAGGACCCAAAACTGTCAGTGTGTAATACAAAGGATTAATCACAAGAAAACAGAGATGATTACTAAGTGTGAGGAGCATCATCATCATGAATGAGACTGGCTATGGTGAAGAATCATGACAGACACAAAATGTTGGAGTAACTCAGCAGGACAAGCAGCATCTCTGGAGAGAGGAATGGGTAACATTTCAGGTCGAGAACCTTCTTCGGACAGAATCAGGGACTAGCATGGATGGAATTTTAGCATTTTCTGATACAAAAAATAGTCATCAAGTGCATAGAATCACAAAGCAACTTAATATCATGATTAAGCTGAGAGTTCAGCAATACATTGCCCAATTTATCAGACATGATAACATCCTTAACAATCTGACATGCTGTTAATTCTCCACTTGACATTTAGTTACGTACTTATAACAAAGGAGACCATCAAATCCAGGGCAAGTAGAACATTGAACATACAGCACGGGAACAGGCCCTTTTGGCCTACAATGTGCTGAACTTGATGCAAAAACCAACTCTTTACTGCCTGCACATAATCCATATCACTCCATTCCCTGCATATCCTTGGAATGCAAAGAATGGATGGATTATGTGCAAGCATATCCCAGCAAAGTTATTCCAACAGTCCCTTCACCTCCTCCTTATTTCTCTGTAATCGTGCAACTTGTTTGCTCACTCATGACTATTAACTTCATCCAATTCTTTGTCCACTGATCTAGATCAGGGAGAATTTATGATGGCCAATTAAGTACTAATAGGCCTTCAGAAAGTGAGAGGAAACTGCAGCACGCAGTAGAAACCGGCATGGTCAAGGGAGAAGTCCCCATATGGACAGCACAGGAGGTCAGGATTGAAGCAGATCCTGAGGATGTTAGGTAGCCACACTAACTACTGCACCACTGTAGAGAGAAAGAAAATGCTGGAATAACTCAGCAGGTCAGGCATCATCTCTGCAGAACAGGAATAGGTGATGTTTCAAGTCGATACCCTTCTTCACCCTAAATTTCCAACTTAAAAAAAAAAATTGAAACAGCGCATTTATATATAATGATAATGACTAAATCTAAAACCTAACTAGCCCCACAATTCTATATGTACAGAAAATATTAACCCATCATTCCGCATAACTCTTTTGATGTTTCACACCTCTAATACATGTTTCATCAATGTAAGGGTGAATATTGGCAGGTATGCTATGGTAGGTGAGACTAAGATCCTCTTGTTTGTAAGTCCCCAAGCATATTTGAGAGATGTGCTCAAGAATGGAGTGGGTTTTGTCACGACAAACTGTCTAAAACCAAGAGCAGCATCTGACGTGGCACATGCAGAGTCAAACTTGGAAACTGTAACTCTTCCACAGGCTGTCCCGTGGATAGAATTGATTTTCTGTACATTTGAACTTTCCTTTATTACCCTCACTGCAAATATGAAATATCATTTAATACTTTTGTTTTGAAAATGCCAATCAAATTATTTGAGGGTCTGAAGAAAGGTCCCGTCATGAAACGTCACCTATCCATGTTCCCCAGAGATGCTGCCTGACCTGCTGAGTTAATCCAGCATCTGCATTTCCTAGTTTCTACACCCTTTAAAAATTGGAACTACTGCTGTCTAACTTTGCAGATAGCGGAAAATATTTGACACCATTCTCTCCATCCAATGACAAAAATAGTATAGAATAACAAGAAAGCTTGATCATGTTATTTCAATTTTTACCTATATATTTTCCTCTGATTGTCATCCCTGCATTAAAAAGAGTAGGAGGTCAAGCATAAGTGTTTTCAATCTGATTTGTGAGATTCTTCCATCTGACTGGCTGCCCAGTCTGCTTGATGTCTTACACGATCCCACTCAAAGACCTCAGTAGACCGCACCAGAATATAAATCTCATCAAAACCACCCACATCGTCCATTAACTCCGTGGGCAGGGATATGTTGATCATGAAGCATTTAAATTTCTGAACCAGCAAACCAGGGATTTCACACATTTGGGAGAAAAGAGCAGAGAACAGTTTGGAGGAAATTAGATAGGTATAAAAAGGGAGGAATAATCAGGCTAGGGGCCTCAAATAACATTCTAGAAAACAAAGTTCAAATCCCACTTAGACAGCTGAATTTAAATTCATAATCTGAAATTTGAAAAAAAAACTATATAGTTCAGTTACATCTGCAAAATAAACCTGCCAGATTCCCCTGAATACTCATGTAGTTAACAAATATTATATGGGGAAGAAATCAGTGATCATTTCTCAACTTGGTCTATCTGTGACTCCATACCCGATTCATGAGGTTGACTGTTAGATGCCCTCTGATACGGGCTGGCAAGCCATTAAATTGTTACAATCACTTTCCCAAGGACAATTAGTTTCACCAATTCAGAGGGGGCCTTTAAAAAGCAATGACTTGTGCAGCAGCAGGGAATTATTTAATTAAGTACTAAGCATAGCAATGTATGTCATAAAAAGCATCTGTTATCTGAATATCATTCGATGTAATGGTACATTTTGGGAGTTTCACATTTGCTTTACTCTTATGGAAGGAGATCACAAGTTACAAGTTACAAGTCAGCTGTGTGGCTTGTTTAAGCTACTTAAATGGAAATCTTGCCAGGATTTTATGTTGGTTCCAAATGTTCCCATGATATATAATAAGATAGTTGCACACACCTCCTACACCCCAGAGGCCATATTTTATTGCATGTCACATTTACATCTGGTTGCCTGAAATTTGTCAAAGAATCAGCAGTCAGCAAATGGCTGCCAATTAAACAAATCAAGAAGGCTAACACGAACCAATTCCACCAAAGAGAAAGATTATTGTAAAATCCTCTGGGCTATCATCTTTTGTTGCTTGTAATAAAAGACATGGCATAAAAATAAGAGCACAGCTGTCTTGGTGATGGATGAAGGTATAAAGTGACTGTTGACCCAGAATACAGGAGATTACTGAAATCACGGAACTCATAATTACCAAAGGGTTGGAAGCTATTGGGGAGATCATACATTCGGGTAAAAGAGCACAGTAGAGTTCAAAAAAATTAATTAGGTACAAAAACAAGAATGTTGAAATAATCAGTCTGTATAACTTTGAGAAGTGGTGGAAATATACATCCCCCATTGGAAAGGACCGATTGTTCAGAAGTCTTCTGCGGCACTTCCATCATCTTAGCTAGTTACAAACTTACATCTTAAATGTTATCAAATGATTGCTGTTGGGAGGGAAACCAATTCACCTGTTTCTCTGTGAAGAGGAGGGATGACAGTTCACTGGACAATCCAGGTGGACGTGACGGCTGTCACAGGCCATTATAGCCAACTGCAGCTTGGACTTTGAAAATGGCGACAAAACCTGGTGACTCTTGCATTTGGTTTTGGTGTGCTATCTCCATACACTTAAAACTTAATGATTTACATTTGCGCATGGTGAAAATTCACTGCACTGTATGCAAAAAAGGATTTCACTGTACCTCAGTACATGTGATAATAAAGAACCATTGAAATAGATTTGTTACAAAACTTACCTTCAGCGGTACTGCAGTTCTCCCACTGGCCATGTGCGCGACTTGGCGCCTCTGAGAGGGGGGCGGGTTTAAAATGCAGTTTTCTCCTGCCTGTCAAAGTCGACCTTTGTCAGGCTTTTTAGCTGCTGAAGAATAATCGATCCAACTTGCGTTTTATCAAGTTTTTTTTAAATATCGCTGAATAATTTAATAGCAGGAGTAAAATAAAAATCGACTTCTAACGCCGTCAATGCCGACAACGGGACGGATCTCACGTACGGGACAAAGCAAGGTAAGCCGTTTATTTTACATATAAACGTGCCTCTTAGGATTACTTTAATCCAAATTTTTACGTTGCAAAAAGGTAATTTAGGCCCAATACGAAACGGCAGCGATTTTCCTGCCGATATGGGGTTTAAATTCACTGCAAATGCAACATTCCAATCGATCACATTCCACAAAATCCCACTCGCAAGATGATTTAAATGGCCGTTAATTTACAGGAATTAAACACTAAATAACTTCAATTTGGCCTATAAATTCATGACAATGAGATTTAAAAATCATGTTATATTGTGAATTCTTGCATGAATGTTATTTGGACACTTACGGTATTTAATAATGTTAACCTTTTCTTAAGAAATGGATAGATGTTTAGATCTAGTCATTGAATTTTGTAATTAGCTACAATTAGGTAACTAACTAATTATATGCCTTAATTTCAGGTCATCCAAGTAAGATTGTTTCACATTTGTTTCAGAATGCTTCAATCTATAATAACTGAACATTTCATTCAGTTCTCTTAATTTTTAAGAAAGTTATGGGCTTTTAACTGTCCTCAATCACACCTTGAATGCAGACTTGATTTTAGAAATCTCAAAATGTTGTAACATTGCTAATTGAAACATTTTAAAAGTCCAATAGTGATTTTATTGTCAAATACAAACAGCAAAGTTATTTTCTTACATACAGTTCAGTACATTATTCTCATACCCAAGCACATCCTCAATTAGCAAGTGTACAGAAACAGTCTACAGAGCCCACATTCAAGAGGCGCCATATTTGGCACCCTTTTCAAAGTCCAGTCCACGTTCCGGTGGTTCTCATAAGCGGGGCACAATCCAGGCAAGCCCCGGGCTGCTGCGGGCCTCCAGCCATCGCCTTCCTTGGACACAGCCTCCGTCTCCTCGGCCATCCAGCTTTGTGCCCGGAAGTGCATCCGCAGCTGACCACGAGGGCGCGATAGGCCACACCCCGATATTGGCCACGATCAGCCATGATCATATTGAATGGCGGTGCTGGCTCGAAGGAACGAATGGACTCCTCCTGCACCTATTTTCTATGTTTCTATGCTTCTATGTTTCTATGTTTCCATGTCCCCTACCAGCATTGTTCCTCGCCTGTTGTGTCTGTTTTAGGTGCAATTCCTTTGATTTTGTTTAACAACATAGCTAACTGCTGATGGTAAATGCTCCTGCCATGGTAATAGTACAGGATGCTATTTAGCCATTCAAACCCAAGTATGAACTTTGAGCAATTAAACTAGAGTTACCTCTCCAAAGTCCTTGTCAACTTACACAACTTTACTGCCAACATATAACATGGAATTGCGCAGCACAAGAACAGACCCTTTTGTCCGTTATGTCCATGTCCAACAAGCCAAGTTAAGCAAATCTCCGCTGCCTGCACATTATCCAAATCCCTCAATTCTCCATATATCCATGTGCCTATCTAAAAGCTTGTGAACCACCACTATCATAAATGCCTCCGGCACCATCCCTGGTAGTGTGTTCTATTTACCCACCACTCTCTGTAAAACACTTGCCCTGCTTATTGCCCTTAAAACTTGCCACTCTCACCTTAAAGCTGTGTCCTCCAGTCTTTGGCATTTCAAGCCTGGAGAAAAGCTTCTGACCGCCTACCCTATGCCTCTTTTAATTTTATATATTTCGAATGGGTCTCCCTTCAGCTCCAGAGAAAACAATCTAAGTTCGTCAAACCCTTCCTCATAACTAATAGACGCTAACCCAGACCGCAATCTGCAAATTCTTCCATATCCTCTCCCAAGCCTGCACTGAGCGAGTAGGAAAATTAAACCTTTCCTTGGTGTGTTCCAAGCATCATGTTTGCTTTCTGCTCTCTCATCAGTTATGAAAATATTTTAATGTCCATTTTAAAAGCTAATGAGATTTTACTCTATGATAGCTCTTGGAAGTGATTTGCAATCGAAAATAATGGGGAGGATTGCACTTACACAGTCATTGAAAGAATAACATGTTGTTCTAGTTACTCCAAAGATGAAGGAAATCTATTAGCACAAATCAACATAGGAATGAGCAAGAGTATCACCTGTTCTCCTGCACATATGTTGATTTCAATAGATTTACATTTTTGTAGTAGTATTTGCACCTGTGCTATTATCTGAGCAGTGTGCTGTGATTGTGTCGTGTGGAATTATGTCTTTATCAAGGTATTAAAATGAATCCATCCCCATTTTCAGGAACTGTACAGATGTCTGTACATATGCTGCTTGCACTTACTGAGTGCTCATGTATTATGAAGTATGCATAGGAATTAGATTTGATTACTCTATTTGTCCATCACTCCCGAGTTTGATTATCTACATTGACTACCTGGTAAACAATTCAAGTTGAGTTAAACTTTTATTGATTAATGTCCAAATAGCCTTGTTACACCTTGTAGAAACAAGGAACTGCAGATTTTGGTTAATAAAAAAAGGACACAAAGTGCTGGAGTAACTCAGCAGGTCAGGCAGTATCCCTGGAAAGGAATATCTCACAGAATGTTGTGCACTGGAGTGTTATCTTGGATTGTGCAGTCAAACGTTTGGAATATGACCTGAACCACAAACTGATTCTAATAAGAATGCCATCCACTTTTTTAAATGACTAATGTCTAATGGATTATTTATATCCACTACGGGCACAAGGTGAGCCTCACATGGGAGATAAGAGCACAGCTTTGTGCAATGGGTCACGTAAAGCAAACAAATAATCTGGAAAACCGAGCCACACGGCTCATTTGTCGTAGACCATTTTAGACATAAAGCATTATTTGAACTTCAGGAAATCCCAGAACACATACTGTCCAATGCATCACATTAGTTAATTAAAGTTCCTTCTGAAAGGATATGCAATGTTACATCTGCCTGGCAAATGGGAACCAAGTCATAAGAACAGTTCACTCCATTAGATTCATTTCGGAATATGCTGTTTTTTAAAAAACTTTAGAGATGCACTGAGTTACTCCAGCACTTTGCGTCTTTTTTTTTCCCATCCCTTTGCAAAGATGCTTAATCTCTGAAAGCCTTTTACACATACATAATGTGAACTCCGGGGAGCAAAATAAGTATTCTTTAATATCCTTGTTTGAAATGCAAGCAAGTTAAGTACAAAACTAATGCTCTGATTTATTATGGAAACACACGAGAGGTTGTCTGAACATTTGAGTCTTTCAAGCAGATTGATTTTTGTTCAAGATTACAGCATCAGCAGTCACTTAAAAAAAAAAGTAAATCAGACCATCAACTTTATACTTAATGTGCTAACATTTCAAACAAGGATATTAAAGTTTATTTATTTTGTTCCCCAGAGTACGCGGTTTTAATGTAAAAGGCATCCGGAGATTAACCAGAATACAACAGAAAATGAGCTGCATGGCTCGATTTTCCAGATTATTTATTTGATTTACAAGTGACCCATTTGATAAAGCTGTGCTCTTATTTCCCATGTGAGACTCAACTTGTGCCCGTAGAGGATTTAAATAACACATTTGACATTAGTCAGTAAAAAAAAGTGACTGGCATTCTTATGGTAATCAAGGAACTGCAGATGCTGGTTTATACAAAATATACACAAAATGCTGAAGTAGCAAAAGTTTGAGCAGCACCCCTGGAGTACATGGATAGGTGACATTTTGAGTCCCGACCTGAAATGTCACCTATCCATGTTTTCCAGAGATGCTACCTGATCCAGATCCTTCAGCAGATTGCTTTTTGCTCAATATTCCAGCTTCTGATTTGCTTTGCACTTCAATCTTCTTGCATTTATATTATTCCCATCCCTCCATGCATTAAAAACCTTGACATTCTGGCCTACAAACAGGATTACATCCCTCAATATATTTTGGCATCATGCTGTTGATTGTGCGTCTCCCAAAGTGGGAACTGCATACAATGATTATTTTTGGATTGTGCAAAGTCACTCCAAAACTGTAACCTAGCATCACTCAAAGAATTACAACTTCTGTGCCAAGGGCACATTGAATTGGGTCATTTGCCTCAGAGGGGAATTTCAACACATTGTCCTGGAAATTACCATTGTTGGGAACTTGATGATAACTTGGTCTCTGTTGCACTCTGACAGAACTCTGATAGGACACATCCTTTTGTTACCCAATATTATTAAGGCCAGGGATTTCCACGGAAGTATTGGCAACCATCCACTGGTCAGTAAAACACAAGTCCTTCAGCATTCCATCCTACCCTCAGACTCCCTGATATCCCAGTCCCAGCAATACCCACTATATGCTGGTCACCCCTTATGGGCGATTATAGACCACCTCATTGCCACTTTCAACCCCAACTTGACTGAGAGCCCAGGCCCCAGCTCTGATGCCCAACTCTCCTGCCTCTCCTCACTTCTTGGCTCCAATTCTAAATGGATGCAACCCTAGATCTTGACCAGACCCATGACCACGAGCCTTTAGGTGCTACATTTTCATTCACAAAATGGTGGAACACTCCACAATCCTTGGACAATCAGCACAACTGATACAAGCAGCATCACATTCACATCCGAAACATGTTTAGCATTTCTAATGGCACACCCATTAAAGTGCACCACATATTTGGGCAACTCAATCACACCTTAATGACATTGTACTTGATTTTTATCATTTTGACATCTAGTTTTGAATATCATTCTCACTGCTCTTCTCAGATTCTTTGATGCATTGCTGATAACGGTTCCAGGTTGTTGGTGCTGTGTCCAGAACTGTACACAGTTTAAATGGAGCGTACAAAGCCTCTATTTGCAGTTACCTGCCCTGGAGATGTGTACCCACACGTAATTAGCTTTGTTAATTACAGCTCCCATTAACTAAATATTCTTAGTAAAAGGTCAAAAATCTATTGTCATTTTGAGAACAATGTTTCTCTTGTTCAATGTTTCTCTTGTTCAATGTTTCTCTTGTTCCTTCACCCATAACTTTATAGTTATCTAAATTAAAATTCATAGGTCAATCCTGTCACTTTTCTTGAGCATTGATAGATAACATCACTATCACTTTGCCACCTTCTCTCCAACACATTCTCTCCATTTGTCATCGCAGTTGCTTTTCAATACAAAATCTGTTTTAAATCCATTGAGCAAGCCAATTTTGTTTCATTGAATGTGTTTTCATTTCATGATCCTTAATTTGTATGTCCCACACAGTACCACAAGAAAGAGCTTCTGAAAACCCAGAGAGTGTAGTGTGCATTCAATTATAGACATTTATTAGAAATATATTGTTCGTTTATCAAATAATATTAAACAGCTATGACCTATCTGTCTCAGAGGGCGGTGGAGGCAGGTTCTCTGGATGCTTTCAAGAGAGAGCTAGATAGGGCTCTTAAAAATAGCGGAGTCAGGGGATATGGTGAGAAGACAGGAATGGGGTATTGATTGGGGATGATCAGCCATGATCACATTGATTGGCGGTGCTGGCTCGAAGGGCCAAATGGCGTACTCCTGCACCTATTGTCTATTGTTTCTAAATCCACAATGATAATATATGGCAACATATGTATGCAATTTGACTGTAGTCTCTATATTTTTGGATCCCCACATTAACACTACCCTACACAAACTAGGGACAATTTACACTTATACCAAGGTAATTAATCTACAAACGTGTATGTCTTTGGAGTGTGGGAGGAAACCAAAGACCTCAGAGAAAACCCACAAAGTCACGAGAAGAATAAACACCATACAGACAGCACCCAATGTCGGGATCGAACCTAGGTCTCTGGTGCTACAAGTGCTGGAAGACAGCAACTCTACCACTGTGCCACCATGCCACCATGGTATTTGAAGGTTTAATAGTTAAATGCATGGGTAAATATGACAGAGTATGAAAATTAGAGGTGTATGGAAGGTAGCAATGCAGATATCTGGAGTTGTTTGGATGCAGGAGATTACAGAAACAGAGGCATGAGACCATGGAGAGATTCTAAAGCATGAACTCAATGTGCCGAGGTGCCTGCTCCCATGTTGTATCTTTAAGCTAAACTAAACGTAAATCTAAACTAGATGTTTTCCAAACTTCCACATCCTCACACCATAGATGAGACACACCGGATACCCGGGCACACACATCTGGCCTCATGCTCTACCTCAGAACAAATTGTTGAGTCCAGGAATATTCCACAAGTTAAGGGCCTGTCCCACCAGCATACAACTCTATGCGATTAGCGCGACCTAACGTGGTCACTTGAGCCGTCCGGCGTCGCGGGGCTAGTCCCACGTCGATCGCCGGAGCCGTGCGGAATTGTGCGGAGTTCGTCCCGAGTTCGTCCCGACACCGCGCGGGGCTCCGGAAAACCGACTATGTCCAAAAATTCCGTGCGGCAATGGCTTGTCGGCTCGCAGTCGCCTCGACATTTACACACCGCCCCGACATCGTGCCTGCATGAACCTATTTGTAAGTGCCTATGTGTGTGGCTCCGTGGCCCTGTGTGTGTGTGTGTGCCTCGGTGCCCCTCTCTGTGTGCCCCTCTCTGTCCTGGCGAACTTACCTTAGACTTCGCTCCAAGTTTGCCTCACTTTGCTCCGCGTTGCGCCACTCACCCAACCTCCGCGAGGCCCCTACTGCCGGTTTGGTTGCGCTTGCCGCATGCAGGCGTATGCTGGTGGGAACAGCCCTGTACAGGGGATCACCCGACCTCCGCGCGGCCCCCGCTTCTAGTTTGATCATGTTCATCGCATAGAGTTGCATGCTGGTGGGACAGGCCCTTTAAGACTGAGCCAGATATATTCCATTTCTGATCCATAGCTTCCCTTCACCCATTGTTGGTGCATCATTTAAAATGCCATTCATCTAAATAGCATCACTGATCTTCATTAAAAAGCATGTTTAGAGGGGGATTTCCATTCTTTAAGGACAACCAAGCTTTTGTCACATATTTTCAAATTAATTTTCATTTAAAAAGAAAATTGGTTATTTTTAATTATTTAATCTTGTTTCAGCTCTTTCCCATTATCTCTGTTATTACCCAAGTTGTTCATAAGTTCGAAGAGCAGAATTAGTCAATTTGGCCCATCAAGAATACTCCGCCATTCAATCATGGCTGATCCATCTTTCCCTCTCAACCACATTCTCCTGCCTTCTCCCCATGATCGATCGTGATGCTGGGTTTCAACCCCAAACATTAACAATCCCTATTCTATGTTTCTATCCATCCACAGATGTTACTTGACCCATTGAGCTCCTCCAGCAGATTGCTTGCTGTTCCACTCTTTTTCAATGGTAAGCTTCACTGGGAAAGTTATGTGCTTCAATTATTGAATTAAATGTTTTGTCCTGAGAACAACACAGTTCTCAACGGAATTCACAGTGTGTCACTTTCTGAATAATAGGAAATTACAAAGAGAATACTTTCATCAGGTATAACTCAGGTAAAATTAAATAAACAAATCAAGTGCCAAAAAGATAAACATGCATTTGGGAACGTTAAATTTGGGTCGAAGGCGACACAGTGGTGTAGCAGTAGGGATGCTGCCTTACAGCACCAGAAACCGGGATTCGATACAGTCTACGTATGCTGTCTGTACAGAGTTTGTATGTTCTCCCTGTGACCACGTGGGTTTTCTCCAGTTTCCTCCCACATTCCAAAGATGTGCAAGTTTTTGGGTTAATTGATTTCAGTAAAATTGTTCCTAATGCGTAAGATAGAACTAGTGTATGGGTGATTGCTGTTCAACGTGGATTCAGTGGGCCAAAAGGCCTTTTTCCATGCTGTGACTCTAAAGTAAAGTCCCTGTCCCACTTAGGAGACCAAAGCAGCAACCTCTATTGACCTTGCCTGCCACCCAAAAAAAAAAATCAAGGTCAAGGTGACCTGCAACCTCCTACCACCTCCCACGCATATGTTGAAAACCTTACTCAACTGTGAAGAAAACCGGCTTTGACTAGACCTGTGACAAAAAAAATAATCAATTTTTAAAACGGCAACCTATTGGTAGTCGAGGCCAGTTTTAAACATTATGAAAAAATAGCAGCAACCTAGATGAAGCCTCGATGATGAGGAAACCACTTTCAACCATTAGAGAGAGTGACCAAAACCTCCGGTGACCTCATGGAAACCTTGGGTGGTGGGCAAGGTCACCAGAGGTTGCTATTTAGGTCTCCCAAGTGGGACAGGGGCTTAAGTGTGGACTTAAACTCACCAGTTGTGAGCAAACGTCACTATTGTACGTCTAAAATAGGTGCAAGCAACTGTTGGCTCTCCCACTGTTCCAAGTTGGAAAAATTCACAGTTAGTTGAATTTATTTCTTGTTGAAAAACAGAGTGAACGTGACAGCGATAGAGACCAGCTTCACATGATGGATCTTGCTATCCTTTGAAACTTAAATTGGGTATTTCTAAAGCAGATATTGACATATACTCAATTGCCAAGTATGGCAAAGGTAATGGGGAGAAGGTGGAATAATTGGGTGAGAGTGAAAGATAGGTCAGCCGTAATTGAATGGCAGACTCGATGGGCTGAATGATCTAACTATCCCTATGACTTATGAACATATCCTCGGCACTGCTTGTGAATTTTCAAAGTTTGCAAAGAGAGAACAAACTTTGCCATGGTACTGTAGGGTGTCCAGCTAGAACCAAACCAGTCGCTGCTGTCAGGGAACGGTAATTTTTTTTTTTTTTAATTCATTATCACTTATCTGATATTTCCTTTTGAAAAAATAAGTTATTGCAATGAGTTTTCACACAAATATTATTTCTGGTCAGAAAATGCATCAGTGGGAGAATGATTGAGAACTTTGCAGATTAGAATATCAGTGACATGAACTTTGGAAGGGATTTGTTGAAGAAAGTTTTTTTGTTGATTTATAAAGTTTGTACTTTGACTTCAGACTCCAGAAATGATTCAACCGCTTGGAGCCTATGATGGAAATCATCCTTTGTTCACGTTTATCTTAAAGAACTGAGAGAAGGAATTATTGAAAATGAGAATTCAGTTTGTGAGCTGGTGAATCCTGAAGGTTGATGGTCTAATTTAAATTGGTTTTCCATTTTATGCTTCATGACATTTTAATATCAACTTTTTGTAGCATCACGAGCTTTGAAGCTTTCATAGACCTTCAGTCTCATTTATTGTACATCTCCCCGAGAAAGGAAATGATTAATCAGGTGTCAGAACAAGGCAACGCATTTTTTATATACACGTTTTTCTTTTACTAATGTCACATTGAACAGCTACTGAAGGTAAAGCATACAACATCCAGTTACAACTAATTGCTGTGGAGTTGTTGGGTGATTTAGGCTCAAAATTGCAGGAAAGTTAAACAATCCTGCAATGATTGTATGTTCAAATCTGTTCATTATTTTGAATCTGAATTTTCTATATTTGACACCACAATTATTCAGATTGGGGCAGTAAATCAAAGCAAATGGTCTGGACCGTTCTTGGTTTAAATTGTTCAAATTATCTAAATATGTTCATGTGCAATTATGCACAGAAATTATCAAGAAGACCCCCTTCCCAAGTCAAGTCAAGTTTATTTGTCACATACACATACGAGATGTGCAGTGAAATCAAAAGTGGCAATGCTTGCAGATTGTGCAAAAAAAACGACAATTTTAAAAAGACGCAATACAACAGTAAATTGGTACAGTAAGTTAGTCCCTGGTGAGGTAAGAGTTTACAGTCCTAATGACCTCTGGGAAGAAACTCCTTTGCATCCTCTTTGTTTTCACAGCGTGACAGTGGAGGCATTTGACTGACCGTTGCAGCTGGAACATTCTGTTGTTGGGTGGAAGGGGTCCCCCATAATGTTGCTGGCTTTGGATCTGCACCTTCTGATGTATAGTTCCTGCAGAGGGGCGAGTGTAGTTCCCATAGTGCGTTCGGCCGAACGCGCTACTCTCTGCAGAGCCTTCTTGTCCTGGGCAGAGCAGTTCCCAAAACAGATAGTGATGTTTTTAGACAAGATGCTTTCTACAGCCGCTGATTAGAAGCACTGGAGAATGCTTGAGGTGGTAAAGGTGCTGCCTTGCCTTACCAGTGCGGCAGCGTGTGATGTCCATGTCAGATCCTCTGAGATGTGGACTCCCAGGTATTTAAAGCAGCTCACCCTATCCATAGTATCCCACTTTATCTTCAGTGGCGTTTATGTCCTCGGATGTTGTGCCCTCCTAAAGTCCACAATCAGCTCCTTAGTTTTTTTGACATTCAAGAGGAGGCTGTTGTCCTGACACCAGAGTGCCAGATCAGCCACCTCTTCCAGGTAGTCCTTCTCATCATTATCAGAGATCAGGCCCACCACCACTGTGTCATCAGCAAACTTGATGATGGAGTTGGAGATGAACCTAGCCACACAGTCATGTGTGTACAGGGAGTACAGTGGGGGGCTGAGGATGCAACCCTGGGGGCATCCTGCGCTAAGGGTGAGGGTCTTCAATGTATTTCCTCCCATCTCGACTACCTGGGGCCTGGCGGTGACAAAGTCCAGGATCCAGGCACACAGGGGTGTGTTGAGCCCCAATTCCAGCAGCTTCTCAGCAAGTCTGGTGGGGACTATCGTGTTGAAGGCTGAACTGAAGTCAATGAACAGCATCCTCACATAGCCCCCCTTCTGGCTGTCAAGGTGAGAGACAGCGGTGTGCAGAACCTGGGAGACCGCATCGTCCGTGGATCTGATCAGACGGTATGCGAACTGTAGCGGGTTCATGTTGCGAGGGAGGAAGGCGCAGATGTGGTTCTTGACCAGCCTCTCGAAGCATTTCATTACTGCCGAGGTGAGGGCCACCGGTCGGTAGTCATTCAAACAAGCTGGAGAGGCATTCTTTGGGACATGTACAATGATGGATCTTTTGAAGCAGGCAGGGACCACGGACTTGGCCAGGGAGCGGTTGAATATTGTAGTGAGCACCAGAGCCAGCTGAGTAGCACAAGACTTAAGTACTCACCCAGGTATGCCATCTGGACCTCCAGCTTTCCTCGTGTCATTAGATCACTCCTCACGTCGTCCCAAGAGTCACAGTAAAAACGACGGGACAGAAGCTGAGGTCAGCATAAGGTTTTCAACCCCCCCCCCCCAAGTTTCTTACACACTTGAACTGTCAGATCGTAATAACAGGTGGTGTTGGTAGTTTCTGTGTGGGGAGAAACTGAGCTGATGTGAAATAGCAATGCTCTGCAAAAATCCTGACTTACCTCCTTTCAGGCATTTTCTGGTGCTGTTTCAGATGTTCAGCATACGCATCCTTTATGAGGAAGGAACAGTAAATGCTTGTTCATACTGATGATAGACACAAAATGCTGGAGTAACTCAACGGGTTAGGTAGCACATCTCGGGGGGGGGGGGGGGGGGGGGATGGAATAGGTGACTGAATGTCAGAACCTTTTGACTAAATGTCAGAACCTTTTGATCCTTTTATTTTGAATCGTTCTAGGGACTGCAATAAATTCTCCTGAATATAATACATAAGCTCAGGGTTTAGATAGATGGTAATAATACAGCATAGATACACAAAGCACAGTAGGAGACTATTTAGGCCATGAAATATGAGCCACTTGTGCGAGGCAGGCACCATTTGTCTGTGACAAACCATTGCTTGTTTTGCATTATTTACTCAAACGTGTCCATGTACCAATTAACAAAGTGTAGATTTACAAACCTCCAAAACATTTGCCATAAAGAAAGGTGGGAAACATGACAGTATGCCAAGGGGCAACAGGTAAATATTGATCGATATTAACATCACCACACCAGCCAGGGTATTATTCAGGTTATCATTGAGTTGCGTGGAAGCAGGTTTTACAGGAGCCGTGCAGTTATTCTGTATGAATGACTTGTTGATGGCATGGACCATGCATTTCACAGGTAAAGTGTCACTGTTTAATAGTGCACAAGATGGACGAAGGGCAAGGAGCAACAAAAAACATTATGCAGCTTTCTTTTTCAACAAGGTTCAATCTTTCATTGGATGTGAATGGCTTTAGCCTTCAGAAATGAAGTGCAGTGCACTCAGCATTTAGGATTCATCATAGTTTAGTGAACAGCCTGAGTAATCATTCACTTCCAGATGTTTCAATTGCAAGAGACTCATGATTATAATTTGATGTTACTTTTAACAAGGTTTGAGTACATAGAGCAGTACAGCACAGGACAAGGCCCTTCGATCCCAAGGGTCTTGCATTAACTGTATATTTTCCTCTTATTTCCAACCTCTCTTATAGGGCCAGACACCAGGGTTCAATCCTGACCACGGGCGCTGTCTGTACAGTGCTTGTATATTCTCCCCGTGACCGTGCAAGTTTTCTCCAGATTCCCCGGTTTCCTCCAACACTCCAGACGAGGAGGTTTGCTCTGTAAATTGCTCTGTAGGATGTAAAACTGGGGTAACATAGAACTAGCGTACGAGTACTGGTTGACGCAGACTCAGTAGTCTGAAGGGCATGTTTCCACTCCATCTCTAAACTAAACAAAGTAATATTTCTGAGGAAAAGTAGGATTCGACAAATGCTTACAATAAAACAAATGCTACTATCATCAGAACCATTATCTTTCACGCAGTTTCTGATTAAATATATTCAGGACATTGTTTTGATGCACAGCCAAATGCAATTCATTACAATCTTCATGCCTATAAAGGCATGACAATGTCAGAGAAGATGTACCCACAAATCTGTTCTTTGTGAATACTTTGATGCAGTTGGCAAGAGAGGAAAGATTCTTTTGCCTGAAATGCATTTTAATCCTTTAGCTACAGGGCAAATGCATCAAGGCAGGTCACGTCACCCACATTTAAAATGACTGAATTTCAAATCACGCCGATTGCTGGTTATCCATTTCTGATATGGATACCTGCTGGATAAGTAAGTCACTGTGCAAACCAGATGTGAATGATAAAACAGTCAACCAGTCAGAGCTAGTAAGAGGGAGTAGGGGAAGATGTATGTGACTGTCTTCTTCACTAGATGAGTTCCATCAGTCAGAGTCTTAAGGGAGAAAAGACCTTGAAGGCAGTGCCATATAGTATTCAAGCAAGTACGTGAGAGAAAATGAGATCAGCACAGATTTGGTCGACTTCCGAGGTAGCTAATCCATCAGCATGGATTCAGCCGGGTTAGACTTGGATGCTGAGGACCATGTGGTACAGAGCACCAATCACATTGAACAATTACCACACAATTAATTCCTAAGGGTTCAGTCTCAATATCCAAAATTAGGCATAACTGTGGCTCAAAATGGCAGTTAATTTTTGAAAAATGAAATTCCTTGGAATTCTTAATGTTTCCCAGCATCATTTATTAACTATATAGAACGTTTGACTCAATATATTTTCTTTGCAGGATATTTTGCATGTTCATGACCTTTAAAGGAAATAGAAATGCAATGTTGCAAAAGCAAGAATAATTTCCAAATTCTGATTGTCTTGCGCAATGAATTACAATGATGCTTTGTTTCCTCTCCTAAAATTGTAAGGCATAAGTAGTAAAATATTAAGTAAAATGATGTAATGCCAGAGGCATTCAGGCACAAAATACACCAGAGATTTTAATTTTGTATTGCAATTGTACTTTGGATGACTTATGAGCCTGTCCCACTTAGGCTATTTTTCAGGAGACTGTTGAGTTGCCGGCAGTCGTCTGAAAAACCGGCAACTGGAACGGCGACTGCCGGAGTGGAACACACACACACATTGCTTCCTTCACCAGCCCATTATGCAGGTGGGGGACAGGGCAAGTGGGGAAATTCACACGGTGCAAAGCCAAGGTGATACCGTAATGAACAGGAAGGTTGGCGCTGTAATTATGATGGCTAAAGCACATCAGTGTACAGTAAGTCTTTTAAAAGAGGGAGGGAGAGAGGGGAGAAGGAGGGAGAAGGAGTGGAGAAAACTTTTAAGAAACCAGAGATACACGGCTGTGAATTTCGGCGGAGATTTAACATTACTGGCCGGTTATCCTTGGTTCTGAAAACTACTGCTTATGTTTTTATTCCCAATGAGGCAATGAAATTCACCGGTCAGCACCGGCTATAACCTACAAGAACCTATGACTTCCTGGCAATCCACTAATACCTCCTGGCAACCCACCTGCAGCACGAGAATTCTCGCTACTCTCCATGGCGGTTTCATTCGAGTCGCCGCTAAATTTTCAACATGTTGAAAAATTTGCGGTGACCATAATGAGGCCGTAACTAGTTCCCAGAATGCGGGAACTCCTCACGATCATGACGGCGACTACCCGGCAACCACCCGCAAACTTGTGACGACTGCATTGTCTCCTGCAGTCGCCTAAAAAGTCGCCTAAGTGGGTTAGGCCCATTAGGTTGCTCACAGCCAAACCAACAGTTGTTACCATAAGCTTAAAAGCTTGAAGATAAGAACTGATCTTCCAACTCAACATCATTTTCTAGAACTATTCCTATATCCTTTGGTTCCTTTAATGCTGAGAACTCCATTGATCTTCATCTTGAATAAACATTGACTGAGACTTCACAGCCTCTTAGGTCCTGAATTTCTCTTCAGTTTATTCCTTCATGATTTAGCCCTTATATAATGCTGGGAATCCTAGTTCTAGGCTCCAAAACCAGTGTAAACATCGTCCCTGCATCTACTCCTTCAAGCCCTTTTAAATATTGCATGTATCAGGGTAGAGACCCTTCTTCAGATTAAGTCAGAGGAGAGGGAAACTAGAGTTATGGAAGAACATCACCCATTCCTCAACACCACCTATTCCTTCTCTCCAGAGATGCTGTGTGTCCTGCTGAGTTATTCCAGCATTTTGTCTATCTTCGGTGTAAACCAGCATCTGCAGTTCCTCCCCACACAAATTAATGACTCAGTTTGTGGTAACGCTGTAATTATTTTATCAATGCAAGGGTTCCTATTAGTGACTCGTGCTTGGTCTCTCCTCAAACCTTCCGTTTCAAGTTGGTGCCGCACCAAAAGGCCAGGTTTGCTTAAGCCACGATAGATCTGATTTAATCAAGTATGGATTGAGACCAACCTGGGAAAATGGAGATCAATATGAACCAGACTCTCTCTCTCTCTCTCTCTCTCTCTCTCTCTCACAAACTCCCTTACCTGACCTCAACGGCATCCTCCATCACTGTCATGTCCGTTTTGCATTTAGCTGAAGGGTTGATTGCTAGCTCAGCTGGGGGAATGACAAAGCTTTTACTCAGTGGCAGCCACATTCCTTCTCCAAGCGTGTAGGTAAACCTGGAAAACACAAAAAGCGTATGTTCCAAGTATTCTGTGCACAAGAAGTTCAAGATCCAAAGATCACAGACGTTAACACACTGCAGTTAATATGCAATTTCCTAATTTAAATGTTGATAATGAATCATTAGACCATATTAGAACAGGGGCAGCACAGTGGTACAGTTGCTGTTGACAGCGCCAGAGACTCATGTTTGATTCTGACCATCGGTGCTGACTGTATGGAGTTTGTACATTCTCCCTGTGATCGTGTGCTCCAGTTTCTACTCACAGACCAAATATGTGCAGGTTTTTTAGGTTAATTGGCTTCTGTAAATTGTCTCCAATGTGCAGGATAGCAATGTACAGGATGTGCTTGAGTATGACTTGATTGTATTTATTTATAGTCTACCTGATGTATTTGAATAGCATGTAAAACAAAACTTTTCATTGTACCTCAGTGCATGTGACAATAATAAACCTAAACCTAATCATTGCTGTGCAATCCTATTCACAAAGTACAATCATAGGGCGGCACAGTGGTAGAGTTGCTGCCTTACAGCGTCAAAGACCCAGGTTCGATCCTGTGGCTGCATGGGTTTTCTCCAGGTGCTCCAGTTTCCTCCACATTCCAAGGATGTGCCGGTTTGTCAGTTAATAGGCTTCTGTAAATTGTCCCTGGAGTGTAGGATAGAACTAGTGCATGGGGTGATTGTTGGTTGGCATGGACTCAGTGGGCCTAAGGGCCTGTCTCTAAACTAAACTCATATCAGATCAGTTCAAAGCAGCAGTTCAAATCTCTGGGCCACTAATCTGGTGACTAGAAGTTCTGAGCTGAGGAATTTGAATCAAATCACAAAATAAATCTGGACATCATTTTTCTTTAAGAGGTTGTCTCAGTAAGGAATGAAACTATGGAGTGTCGTCACAAACTCATCTGGTTTACTAATGTCCATGAGGAAGGAAATGTGTTGTCCGTACCTGGCCTGTGCTTGCTTAGGAACAACCTTTTGAGTTTAATGCCAAATAAGATTGGACAACAAATGGACATAGTGGCATCAATGACAATATTTTTCCTTGAAATCTGCTTTTAGATAAAAGGGATTCAATATTATTTTCTTGCCCTCTGCAAGCTGTCTGTCATCTTATGCCTTCTGGTGCTATAATCATGATTTGTGCACCCGACACAAACTAATGTCACCACCAGACTTTTGTTTGATCAAGATGATATCTATATTGTTTCTGCTGATGGAAGGACTTGCGTAGCTTCTTCAATTTGGAAAGTTATTGTATAGAGAATAACCAATGTGTCAATGAGTTGGGGCATTGAATACAAGAGTCAAAAAGTCATGTTGCAACTTTATACACTTTGGTTGGGCCCCATTTTAAGTAGTGTGTGCAGTTGCGGTCATCCCATTACAAGAAAGATGTGTAGAAATGAACCGCAGGTACTAGTATATATCCAAGATAGATACAAAGCACTGGAATAACTCAGCAGGTCGGGCAGCATCTCAAGATTTGTGACATTTTGGGTCAGAACCCTCCTTCAGAAAGGATGTGGCGTCTTCGGAGAGGATGTATTAGTTTGCCAGAATGTTCGCTAGATTGTAGTGCTTTACCTATAAGGAGTGGTTGGGCAAATTATGTCAAAGACTAGCGGGGCACAGCTTTAAGGTGAGAGTGGCAAAGTTTAAATGAGACAAGCTATTTAATGTTTAATTTAACACACAGAGCGGTGGGTGTCTGGAACACGCTGCCAGGGTAATGGTAGAGGCACATATGATATAAGCATTGGAGAGCCTTTTAGGTATGCGTCATGAACAGGCAGAGAAGATTTAACTTGGCATCATGTTTAACACAGACATTACGGTCAAAAGACATTTTCCTGTGCTGCACTGTTCTTTGTTCTATGTTATTCGTCAAACAAATACAGAAAATGCTGCACAAAAAAAACCCGCAACACCTGGAACAAAAAACAGGGTCAATGTTTCAGGTTGGAGACCGTTTTTTAAGATGGATATATCTTCAATCTGAAAGGTTAACAGTGCTTTGTCCAAAGGCAGTGCCTGGCCTGCGGAGTGCTGCCTGCATTTTCAGTTTTATTTCAGACTTCCAGCCTTTGCAGTTCTTTCTGATTATCATAGTGTCATACATCACCCATTTGTATCCTCCCCACATTTTCATCGTCCCACCAGAAATCATCATCTAAAGCACACGGAGAACAATTAAAGGCAGTTATTTAATATTCCGACCAGCACCTCTTTGGAGCATGGGAGGAAATGGGAATACCTGAAGGAAACCCATGCGTGCACAGGGAGAACGTTCAAGTTGCAAAATAATTTGTGGAATGAGAAGGAATTCTTAATTGAAGCGATTGTTTTACAGAGCTGGATAAATGGAGCCGAGGTATTTTGGAACACATAGAAGTGTACAGCACAGCAGCAAACCCTTTGGCCCACAATGTTTGTGCTGAACATGATGTGAAGACCAACCCTTATCTCCCTGCATATAATCCATATTTATTTATTTCATATCCATGTGCCCATCCAAAAGTTCATTAATATCACATCTACCTTCAAGGCATTCAACACCATCTGTATAAAAAAAAATTGTCTCACATATCTCCTTAAAACTTTGCCCCTCTTACCTCAAAGCTGTGCCTTCCAGTATTTGATATTTCCATCATAGGAAATAGGTTCTAAGTGTCTACCCGATCAATAACTTTCATCTATTACTTGGTTCCATCAGGTCATCCTGCAATCTCCAGTGTTTCAGAGAAACAATCCAAGCCTGTTCAAAATCTCCCTGTCGCTAATACCCATAACCCAGCTATCACTCAGGTAAACCTCCTCTGCACCCTTTCCACAGCCTTCACAACCTTCCTGTAATGGGGTACCCAGAACTGCAAACAGTACTTCAATTGCATCTTAACCAAAGTCCTACAAAGCTGTAATACAATTTGTGACGACTACCTGAATGCAAGTTAGCTCCTTACTTATCCACCATTTAATAAGTAAAGGACCTCAGTTCGCTGGTCAATCCAGACATCTAAGGAAGGTGATGGCTGGAGTCCCGCAGCAGCCTGGGGCTTGCCTCGATTGGACCCCGCTCATAAGAACTAGGACTGGACTTTGAAAATGGTGCCAAAACATGCCGTTTCTTGCATGTGGAATCAGTAGACTATTTCTGCATACTTGCTAATCAGGGATGCAATTTCACTATGCGTTTGGACTTTGCACGTGACAATAAAAGCACCATTGAACGATTTTGAAATGGTATTAAGCAAGACAAATAGGATTATTATTTGAATGATCCTATCAAATTGTGTATACATAATGTAATGTATTTTATGATTTAATATTGTTACTACCATAGCATTTTGTATATTTTTGGTTGCCTCAACATAAGAGGATGGGTTGAGGAATGGGTAAGGAAACGTCTCAATCACAATAGGAAATCAGACTTGTGTATTGTTTACTGTGGAGGCGTTCCCGAGGTACTGTGATACTTGCCAGGCAATCTCGTGGGTTGGCGGGGCCGGGGACCCACCCAAAGGCTCGTTGGTCAGCCTGACTGGGAGGGAGTGTGGGCCGGTAGGAGGGTGTACCACACTAATGCCTCCAGCGCCATTAAGGTCACCTATAGCAGGCGTCCCAGGACACAAAGATGGCCAACCAGATTTTGGACTTTGTATAATGGCATCGAAAATGGCAGCATCTGCATGTGTAATATATGCACAAAAAAATTCACTGTGCAATCGCATCTGTGAAAATATAGCACTATTGACTATTGAAAAGAAAATTAAAGATAAGCCAAAAACAGAGCTATTCAATCCAGAACAATCATTTAGGATAGACCCGGACACTAAGATGCGAGGCTACAAATTCAGGAATAAGGAAAACTTTAAACAAATACAAAGTATACACATTTATAGTATGGAACTACTCAGCTGATCAGCTAGCATCAGTGGAAAGCTTCCTGTTTGGGACTCTTCATCAGAAGTTCCCAGACAAGAGTTAACAGTTTGTCTTTCCACAGATGCTGCCTTACCTGCTGAGTTTTTCCAGCATTTTCTGTTTTTATTTCAGATTTTCAATATCTAGATTTTCCACCCACATCCACAATTGAGTTGAGCATCCACATCATTTCAGTATAGGAGCAGGGAGGTTCTACTTCAGTTGTATAGGGTCTTGGTGAGACCATACCTGGAGTATTGCGTACAGTTCTGGTCTCCAAATCTGAGGAAGGACATTATTACCATAGAGGGAATACAGAGAAGGTTCACCAGACTGATTCCTGGGATGTCAGGACTGTCTTATGAACAAAGACTGCATAGACTCAGTTTATACTCTCTAGAATTTAGGTGATTGAGAGGGGATCTTATAGAAACTTGCAAAATTCTTAAGGGGTTGGACAGGCTAGATGCAGGAAGATTGTTCCCGATGTTGTGGAGGTCCAGGACAAGGGGTCACAGCTTAAGGATAAGGGGGAAATCCTTTAGGACCAAGATGAGAAGGACTTTTTTCACACAGAGTGGTGGGTCTCTGGAACTATCTGCCACAGAGAGTAGTTGAGGCCAGTTCATTGGCTATATTTTAGAGGGACTTAGATGTGGCCCTTGTGGCTAAGGGGATCAGAGGGTATGGAGAGAAGGCAGGTACAGGATACTGAGTTGGATGATCAGCCATGATCATATTGAATGGCGGTGCAGGCTCGAAGGGCCGAATGGCCTACTCCTGCACCTAATTTCTATGTTTTTTTTAATCCCAAAGAAGTGCAGATTTTTATGTTAATTGACCTCCAAGTTGTCCTTATTGTCTAGTTTATTTACATGCTGTACCTTTCCATTCAATTTAAGATTTGCATTTGAAGGTCATTCATGATGGGAGGCATGGTATTGTTGTGTGATCTCTCATTAATCAGACAAGACAATCTGATGAAATGATTGATGGGTCTTATTCTTAAAATAAGTGGATATTACAAACATCTTGTTTTGATTAAGAATCTTTCCCAATCTGCCTCATGGCAATAAAATAACGTCTTTATTGTTACGGATGCAGATTGGATAGAAGTACCTGCAAATAAATTACGACCGAGAAAAATATAACATGCACAAGTGAAACTACTTAGTTATATTTTATGAGACAATGATAGTGTTGTAATTATTGAACTTAGTTGTTTTCTGCAAGTAAACCAAGCTTCAGGGCACTTCAAGCATAGCATTTATAAGGATAGTAAAAGAGTGACTTGCAGCAAAGAAAAAACTATTATTGTTCTTTTTCATGGATGAGAAGAAATATAGAAGATAAAATGTGTTTAATGTGTCTGAAGTTTCATAGAGATTAAATAGAATTTAAACAACTGAACAGACGGGAGCTTATTTCAGTAATAAAAATGGCAGATGTCTTGAAGACTATGAAAACATTGCTGAAGTGACTATTGCAGCAATGCTTCTGCATGCATGGAAGCATCAACATGGCAGGTCAGCAAATATAAAACAATGAAAAATAATCAACTCTGGAAAAAACTCTTAACTTAACAATATTTGAATGTGAAAGATGCAAATTGCACGGTGGATTCATTATGTGAATAGAAGATGCAGTTAAATGGAAGCTCCATATGAGTGCAAAAATTATACATTATTCTGAGCTGGAAAAGGAGGAACTTAAATAGGAAAAGGCCATTGAACCATTGTGCATACTCTGCTAGTCAATGAGATCAGACTGAGCAAGTTCAGCAGTTTTGGATTATTATTGTAACGTATCTAGGTACAATGAAAAGCTTTGTCTTGCATACTGTCCAAACAGATCAGAAATACCATACAAAAATACAATCAAGTGAAACTCAAGTACAATAGATAGAGCAAAGGGGAAGATAGAGTGCAGAATATAGGTCTTGTTATTATAGCGAATCAATTGCATAACAAAGTCTAATGTTCTTACTAGGTTTGAGGTGAATTGGACAGTACCCTAGCTTTTTGAAGGACCATTCGGAAGCCTGATGGTAGAGGGGATGATCCCATTCCAGAGTCTGGCGATGCGCACCTCCAGACTTCAGTGCCTTCTGTCAGCTGGGAGCAGGGAGGTGGAATGACTGGGGTGGGACAAGTGTTTGATTATGTTGGCTGCTCTTCCAAGGCAGCCTGAAGAGTAGATGGAGGCTGCCTCTGGTCTGTGTGATTGCTACTTCTACAACTTTGCAATTTCTCAGTCTTCAACAGAGCTGTTTCCAAACCCAAGTTGTGTGGGAACCCAATAGGATGCTTTCTATGGCACATCTGTAAAGTTTGTAAGAGTCACTGGAGTCAAGCCAAATTTCCCCAGTCTCCTCAAGAGTTGAGACATGAGTGTGGCTTCTTGGCATTCACATCAATGTGGTTCATCCATGACATATCATCAGTAATATTAACGGCAAGGAACTTGAAGCTCTCAACCATTTTGACTTCTGCACCATCCATGTACACCATTCTTCCTGAAGTCGATAGCTCGCTCCTTTGTCTTGCTGACATTGAGGAGGAGATTGTTGCCCTGATGCCATGTCATTCAGTTCTCTATCTATCTATATATTAGCCATAGAATCGTACAGCAGTGTATTAGTCCCCTCAGACCAATTCAGCACCAAAGATCAAGTATAGTCCCCTTCCTTGTAGGAATCTCAACTTAAGGCCCTGTCTCACGGTGCGAGTTGACACACGAGTGACCCAGAGTGACAGACTCGTGGTTGTGTACGATATTCCAAGTTGATGTGCAAGTGTTTGTGGCGAGTTCCCACGGGTATGGTAATCTGCGATGTTCCGAGATCGTCTCCAGAGTTACCAAGTTCCCCTCCCGTTTGCTCTTGAGTTACCAAGTTCCTCTCCCGCTCAGGGCGTGTGTTGTTGCTGCAGTCCGGGATTCGCATTTAAAGCACTCGGTTATTTTCAGCAGTTCAGGCGAGGACAGGTTTGGGGGGGGGGGGGGGGGGGGGGGCGAGGGATGGTGGAATTGGGAGAAGGCAAAGACTATGGGTGGGGAGGAGTGAGAGGGGGGCTAGGAACGGCATCTGCGAAACGGGTAGTCAACCTTTAGGGTCCCGGCCCGAAACATCCCTATACATTTTATGATTTCCCTCCAAAGATGCAGTCTCCCGTGGTTTGTTTGCACAACTCTCTTCCCTCTCTCTCCCAACATTGGGGGGGGGGAACGACGACAAGATAGTTTAAACGGACCTTAACCCCACTTCATGCTTCTGTTGCGCATAATTCAGCAGTAAAACCTCTCTTCCCCTTACCCAGCGACGCCCGATTCCTCGCACCCCCACAGGTTCACATCGACGAGGGAAGAATGAGCGGGTAGTCTGAAGAAGGGTCCCGACCCGAAACATCACCCATTCCTTCTCTCCAGATGCGATGCCTGTCCCGCTGAGTTACTCCAGCATGTTTGTGTCTATCGTCGGTGTAAACCAGCATCTGCAGTTCCTTCCTACACACGGACAGTGAAGTGCCTCGGCCAAATTAGGAACATTAGGATTCTCTGATGTGAAAGTAGTCTGGTTTGCGTTTCTTACACTTGATCATATCCGAAACTAAAGTATAGATAGACACAAAATGCTGGAGTAACTCAGTGGGACTGGCAGCATCTCTGGAGAGAAGGAATGGGTGGCGTTTTGGGTAAGTCTGAAGAAGGGTCTCGACTCCATTCCTTCTCTCCAGAGATGCTGCCTGGTCCGCGAGTTACTCCAGCATTTTGTGTCTATTAAAGAGTTCCCACGGTAGACGCACGGATCACTAAAGTTAACGCACGGGCCACTACGATATTACAACAAGTTTAAATGTTTCAATTTTAAACTTGACCATGAAATTTGACTCGTGGAAAAAGTCAAACATGTTTGACTTTTTTCACGAGTTCACAAGTTTCACGGGTACCTGCCGTTAGCGTCACGAGTGGACAAGTTGATCGCGCGAGTTCCGACGTTCCCGGTACGTTGGCTGTACGTGATCACCACGAGTGAAAACTCGGGGTCACTCGTGGGCCAACTCGCACCGTGAGACAGGGGTTTTACTCTATATTTTAAACTCAGACCTTTAAACTCTGGAGAGACTAAGTCCATGTGACACAGGAACAGGAGCAGGCTATTCAACTCTTTGACTCTCCTTCACACACTAGCAAAACCATGGCTAATCCAACTACCTGAACTCTTTCCATAAATTTAAATCCCTTGCTGATTAAAAGTCTCTCAGCTTTGGATATATTCCAGAATTTAGCTTATTTGGCTTTCCACATCATTTGACATAACAAATTATTGCTATTCTCAACCTGTCATGGACACCCCCTTATTCTGAGAACAAGCCCTCTAGTGCAAGACTGAGACAACATCATGAGATATTAAATAATGTGCATTTAATATGTGCAGATATAACATAATGAGCTTACATATTATTGCCTCTCACTCTTCTAAACACCAATTCACCGAGAGCTACTTGCCAGCCTTATCTTATAAGAAGACTGCCCCATACAAGTGACCACCTCAATGATAACAACAAAAAGTTTGGAACACTTAGCAGATCAGGCAAAACCTTTGGAATGATAAAAGGATAGCATTTCTGAATGCAAAGGATCTCAGACCTGAAACACAACATCTGTTTCTCTCTCCACAGTGATGCTGAGGGTTTGCACCAATTTCTGTATTCATTTCAGATTTCCAGCATTTATTTTGGGATTTTCATAATTCTGTTGAACATTCACTCAATTGTAGAAATAGAATGGCAGATGTTGATTTACAAAGAAAAAACAAATATTGGAGTAACTCGGGGGAGAGGGGGGCCAGGCCGAATCTCCGGAGAAAATGGATAGGTGAAGTTTCGGGTCATGACCATTAAGGGTCCCAATGTGAAACATCACCTATCCATGTCCTGGAGAGATGCTGCTTGACCTGTTGAGTTACTCTAGCACTGTATTTTCTTCTCCAAATTGTCTTGTCTTTAATTAAAATAAAAGGAACAAAGGTTGTGCAGATTAGTCTCACTTGTACTTTGCAGAGTTTTACTAAAATATCCATACTTTTATACTCTTGAAATGGAGGCCATCATTGCACTACTTTTCCTGATTAATGTCTGCACTTGTATGGTTGTTCTCTGTGTACCACATGCAAAGAGCTCCATATCCAAGATTCTCTGTTGAAATAAGCACGTTTCATCATTCCACCTTCCAAAGTGAACCACATCATATTTTCCCACGTTATTCTCCATTTGCCAACTTTTATTCACAAACTCGACCTGTCAATCTCGCTCTGTAAACTCTAGCTGTTCATCTCTCCAATGTAATCGACCACCCACTACTAACTAACTGGCCATAAGCTAATTCCTTCATTCAGTTTATTATCCCTTGACTTCCAAGCCCTGAAGCCATTGTTCGACCCAGTAGAAAACATTCAAATGCAAGTGGGATTACTGAGGAATTAATTAGCTTTCTCATGGCATTAAGCTAGCTGTTTTTTAAGCAGGGGAGCTGTTCGTAAAGTGAACTCCTGGCAATCATTTTTTGATGCCGCATTGAAAACCCCAGAGTTTCCTGACAATCTTTATCCTGGACAAACTGCTGAGTCAGCATTCCTGTCTATCAGTTCATCCCTCACTCGGTGCAGAATCCAGCAGTGAGCTCCTACTAATAATCCACACCTCACTGATGTCAGTTGTCAGCCTTCCATCAATCTCCAAAATCTCTTCTGAAAAACATTCATCAGTGCTTGTTAAGGGCATTTAATAATTCTGATGGCCTCCATTATATCCATCACTTAATCTCCTGCTGATTTAAGAACCATTGACAAAATTCACTTGGTTCATGTAATTCTAAAAATGAAATCATTCAATATGCGCTGCCAATTTTCAAACACATTTGTCAACTTGCTCCAAAGATGGTCCAGACCCGAAACATCACCTACCCACGTCTCTCCATGTTGCCTGACCCTCACCACTACTCCAGCATCGAGCTTTTTTGTAAATCGGCATCTGCAGTTCCTAGTTTCTACTCTCAGAATCAAGGTATATGGGTAAAAGCAGGAACAGGGTACTGATTCTAGATGATCAGTGGTGATCATATTGAATGGTGCTGGCTCAAAGGGCCGAATGGTCTACTCCTGCGAATGTTCAAGTAGGATAACACAGAACTAGTGTGATCTGTGTTCATTGGGTGATCATTGGTCTCCACGGACTCAGTGAGCTAAAAGGCCTGTGTCCATGCTGTATCTAAAATTAAATCCACACAAAAGAAAAACGATGTTTCTTCTCCATTTCAAAGTAATTAGTGAGCTTTTGATAGAGGTTTCTGATAGGAATCATAATTGCTGAGATTAGCAAGTCCAGTCTAACATTCCCACACAGAGCAAAATACAATTATGTATAAAATACATTTATACAAAATGATAGCAAAATACAATACTTATTAATTTGGTAAACAAACTACCTCCTTGAAGCATGATTTTCTCTATGATGATTATCTAAGTTTAAATCTTTAAATGTGCAGGTTGTATCTTTCAAAGTAACAAAGCAGCTGGTTGAAAATAATGGTCCAAAAATGAATGGTTCAGCACATGCATTTGCAACTAAGTTGCAGAAAAACAACTTTAAATGCACTTAATATTAATCTAAGTGAATAACAGGCAATTCTATCCATAACCAAAATGGCAAGGCCACCCATAATAATAGGTCTTGGTGTACCATGTGGTTATAACACAAACCTCAGCCCTGAATCTCTTTGATATTGAGAGTGCGCAATACTTGGAAGGCTAATTACATCTAATCCAAATTTAGGAGCATTTCACATTTGATTCCAATCAAAAATTAAAATTTCATTAATTTTGAATATTTCAAAGTTTAATTCAAAAGCAAATTGAACAAATATTAAAGCAAACATTTTAAAATTGCAACATCCCATTCTTAACCTCTATCACATGCTTTCCTCTCATTTGAATGCACATGTGCTAATTCCACGGGTAGATTCCCAGCAAAAGTGAGGAAGATTTCAATACATTTTTGCTCCATCTCTGGACTCAACGTGAAATCCAGAACTGAGTGTTGTCCTAGCTCAAGACAAGTTTAGGATCGCTGCATCGAACAAAGTGCTGGAGTAACTCAATGGGTCAGGCGGCATCTCAGAACCGTTCTTCAGACTCAGCATTTGCATGTCATTCCCAAGCTTGGTGAAAACTTAATAATGCATTAGATAGAACTGTTGCCATCAGTTAGCAAGTTATGGGCTCACACAGCCTCACTTTTCTACACAAACAGATTTTGATGTTACACCTTTCCACTCTGCTGCAGACCTTTCAAGCTTTCCTATTTGGAGAGATCAGGTCCAGGAATGCTGATCTAATGACATTTAATCCAAATTTAGGAGCATTTGTCATTAACAATGAATAATGCAAAGGTCATGAAAAAATAATTATAACCAAATATCAAGGAAATTCAGTAGAGTTCAAGGTTTAGTCACCCTAAAGCTTGCTCAGCAACCATGTTTCGTAGTTATGCATCTTAGAATTGCACACATTATAAAATCTGCAAGACATGCTTCTATAAAACATATAACTTGGCATAAAGCTTGCCTCTCCTGCATACTTGAGAACTATTTGTCATCCAGGATCTTGTGAACATCCTAGACAGGCCAGCCCGCATACCAAGTGTATAAAGTTAAATGGGACTGTGCAGCCAAAGGTGGCTATATTTAACCTTTTTAAATCTGCTCACTCTATTGATACAAGCAACACTGGTCATGGAGTCCAATCAACAAACCATCAATTACAATGATTACTACAATAGGGCTGCAGCTGACAGGCAAGGAGGAAGTAGGACAATATTCCAGACAACTGCATGTAGTTGACTGAAACAGCTAAACAGACCCTTTGGCCGTCCGAGTCCATGCCATCCATTCACAACAGTTCTATGTTATCCCACTTTCTCATCCACTCGCAACACACAAAGGATAATTTGCTGAGGTCAATTAACCTACAAGTCTTTTGGATGTGGGAGGAAACCAGAGAACACTGTTTTGAAGAAGAGCAGGAAAGTTATTCCAGCCAATGTTTAAACAGGATTCAGTAATTTCCCCCCAAAAAACAGCCATCGGGATATCTGTAGGCAGAAGTAGCTGCTGATGATAGTTTATACAAAAAATCAAAGTGCTAGAATAAAACATGTCAGGGAGAATTTCTGGAAGAAATGGATAGGCGTGATTCAGGCCGGATCCATTCATCAAAGGATTGGTAGATACAGGTGAGGGGGAGTTTTGTTTAGCTTATGGATGGACAAAGGCAAGGATGAAAAGACAAAGGGGTGTCAGACATGGAAGGGAGGAGTGATATATGCATCCAGGGAAGGGATATAGGATGGAGGGAATACAAAGAATGGAAAAGGAGTGCGTATCGGGTTGGGGCACAGGCAAGAGAGGGGGGAAAATGGAGATTGGGGCTTAATCTGGATGCTATCACATTGATGTTTGAAGGACTTTGCTTCATTCATGTCAGCTGCATCACCTATAACATCACAAGACTGACCGCAGTTCAAAAACACTTTATTGGCTGTTATGCCCTTTGAAACGCTGTAATGAAAAGTGCCGAGTAAACATTTTTATTTATTCCCTCCCATCGCAAGCAAATCCATTAGCAATGAAAATCTCAATACTGAACTAATCATCTCCAAGCTATAGGATACAAGAAAACAAGGTCACATACACCAACAAAATTAATCCTCCCAAAAGATTGTCAATAGACTGATTTGCATCAGTTAATTAAAGTTTAGACTAGTTATCCATTCATTTGCTCTCACGATTCAGCTCTTGCTTTCTATTACACACAAATTCCCTCCCTTTACCATTATCTGGAAGAACGACCATGCTAAATAGAAAGCCTAATTGTCTCAGTCTATTCCTGTAGCATAACTACTGTATTAATTATTTTCTATGAGGCAGTTTCAATCATTATCTGAAAGGTTTTTATTGGAACACTGAAGCTCACTATGCTTTCCATGAAGAGCTATCACCAAATATCATGCAAAGTAACATTTGAAAAGACCACTTTCATTGGTCAATTACACTCATTCTGTGTCCCTTTACGTTAGTTTCCCAATCCCATAAAGAATGCTTGTAAAGTTGCAAGCGTGAACATTTTGTAAGACGGTGATGGTCAGAGACCAAATTAATAAAAAGGGATATATTTCTTTTTTTTTTTTTTGCACTCAACATTTATTAGCAAGACAAAGTACACATACAAACAAGATATACAAATCACATAGCATCTATCAGCATCCCATCGAATCATCTTAGAGTTCTGTCATGGAAGCATCAGATTCACCAGCACCCAAGCAAGCTCATTAAATCGTGTCCTTAATCAATCTTGGCAGTTGTAGTAATACCGGTGTCCACATAATGTTGAAAGCATCAGTCCTTAACTGGAGTTTAGCTGTTATACTTTCCATCAAATATACTCTTTTCAGTATTTCCCTCCACTGTTGAACATTTGGTGGCTTTACATTTCTCCACGACACTGTAATAATTTTCTTTGCAATCAACAGCAACACCCCAAGCAAGTATTTCTGATTTTTGGTATCAATCATTTCTGGAGTAGCTCCTAGTATGAAGCATGCTGGCTCCAAAGGTAAATCCACCCCCAAAATTAGCTTAATGTCCACCTGAATGTCTCTCCAATATTGATACAATTTGGGACAATCCCAAAAAAGATGGATATGATCACCAATCTTCCCGCATTGTCTCCAGCATAAATCTGAGGTGTTGCTGTATCTTGCTAACACTCATAAATACTCTCATTCTAGTTTTCCCTTCAAACTCCCTCCAGGTGGGGCTGTTTGTTAACTTGTGACCCAAAAGACATGTCTTTTCCCACGTTTCATCAGTAATGATAATATTCATTTCCAATTCCCATTTCTGTTTCGTTTCTATAGTGTTTCATTTTACATAATCTTGAAGTCCTTTATATAAATGGGATATCAGATTATTTTTTAACGCTCCCTCCATAGTCAACAGGAAGATCTTTTCCAAATTAGAATTTACATATCTGCTCCCAATCTACGTGTGTCTGCAGGTAATGCCGTATTTGGAGAAATCTAAAAAAGTTCGTCCCTGACAGTCCAAATTCTTTCTGAAGATGCTCATATAATTTGAAAACTCCCCCACAAAAAAAAACGATCCACAGTAGTGAGCCCTTCGCCCGCCCAATTTCTGAAACCACTGTCAATTTTGCTGGGTAAAAAATCAGGAATAGCAGCTATCTTCAGTACTCTAGATATAGAATAGAAGAGATTTAGTTGCTTTCTTATAACCAGCCAAGTTTTAATTGTGAATTTAATCCATTCATTATCTGTTTTTAATTTCTTTCAGTTTGCTAGACTTAGGAATGGGAGCCCCGCCAGGGCAGTACTGGGACATGAATTTTGCTCTATTTTCACCCACCCCGTTTCCTATCATTTGTTATCCATTCTGTCAGGGTCCTCAACTGCCTCAGCCCATGATTTGGGTGGGTTACCTTCAGACAAGGCATAATTATAGAGCCTGGCTAAAATCGGAGAGAGCTCGTTCTTATAACACTTATAAAACTCTCCCGGAATCCCATCCATCCCCAGGGACTTGTTGTTCTTTAATTTTTTAATTACTTCTTTTATTTCCTGCTCTTCTATTTGTGTTGTCATATTTATCGCTTCTTCTTGGGAAAGGGAGGGCATTTTTAATCCAGAAAAGAACGTTCTAATCTTTTCATCCTTATCTATGATTTCAGGAGAGTCATATAGTTGTTCATAAAAGGATGCAAACGCTTCTGCAATTTCTCGTGGTTCGTGAGTGAAACTTTGGAAACCACTCAATTAGCTTGCTCCTTGCAAGATGGTGATGGTCAGAGACTGAATTAATAAAAATTGATATATTTTTAAAGAGAACAACACAAGGAACTACGGAAGCTAATTTGTACCAAAAAAAAGTGTTTGAATAACCCAACAGGTTTGGCAGCATTTCTGGAGAACATGGATAGCTGACGTTACAGATGTGGACCTTTCTTCAGTCTTATAATCACCCCCCCCCCCCCCCCCCCCCAGCCCCCCCACTCAACTGTGTGTTCACCTATTACTCGTCAGGCTTTGTTCTGCCCAGCCTTTCTTCCACCTTACCCCCCCCCCCCCCCCCAACACAATCAATCTGAAGAAGGGTCACGACTGAAACATTATCTATTCACGTTCTCCAGAGATGTCGCCTGGCCTATTGAGTTACTCCACAACTTTCGTGACATATTTCTAAAGAGTATGGTTTACAGAAAGGTTTGGTATTTGCTCTGACTGACAAGCTAAATTCAACCAGTAAACAACCATATATGTACAAATAAATTGTTTATGTTAGCACTACATCCATGTATATACATATAGCACTTATCCATTTGCAATAACCTGCACATCTTAGAATATATATAACCAAAGAGCTGCAAGGCCAATACGGCGATCTGTTCAATCAAAATTTCAAGAGCTTCCAAGCATAATTAACTTAACATATACATATGAAGTGCTGCACAATTATGGCCAGCAACAAAAGCCAAAAAAATAATATTTTACTAGATAGATTCTGAAGGCACTGGCGCAAGAAGGAAAAACACATTAACCAGGGAGGAAAGCTTCTCCCACAGGCACTTGGCTTGGCAGGCACAAGACAACATTGTCAAAGTGACTGGGGTCCCAAGGACCTCCAGGAGAATCAAATATGTGGGAAGATGACAGGTTTAGTGAAAACAACTGAATTTAATCCCACAGGTCGCCAACCATCCCCTTCATGTCACAAAGAGGCACAATTTAAAGTCAGCTCTTGCTACTGTGGCCAGTTATGACATTAACCATTGTGCCACTGACATACCTAAGGGGCCACAGTTAGACTGCAGTTCATCAGTGAGCAGGCTTGAAAACTGAAGCTGAAATGCTGCACCTGAAAGGAATTTTCAAGAACAAGTTGCATTTATATAGGCGGCCCTACAATGTTAAACTTGGTCAAGTCAATTCGCTGGAGAACATAGAAACATAGAAAATAGCTGCAGGAATAGGCCATTCGGCCCTTTGAGCCTGCACCGCCAGTCAATATGATCATGGCTGATCATCCAACTCAGTATCCTGTACCTGCCTTCACTCCATACCCCCTGATCCCTTTAGCCACAATGGCCACATCTAACTCCCTCTTAAATATAGCCAATGAAGTGGCCTCAACGACCTTCTGTGGCAGAGAATTCCACAGATTCACCACTCTCTGTGTGAAGTCCTGCCCGGCCGACGGGCAGGACTTCAGGTCAGAATGAAGCACAGGTGGCTTCGGCCCCCTCTCCCTACTATCATACTGGCCAATGTACAGTCCCTTGAAAATAAAGTGGAGGACTTAAGGGCAAGGCTGCTTTATCAAAGGGAGCTGAGGGAATGCTCTGTGTTCTATTTCACAGAGACATGGCTCATCCCAGCTCCCCAGACTCAGCGGTCCAGCCTGAAGGGTTCTCCATCCACCGCATAGACCGTACACTGGCATCGGGGAAAGGGAGAGGAGGGGGTGTCTGCATCATGGTCAACTCTGCGTGGTGCTCAGACGTGGCAGTCCTGTCCAACTCCTGCTCTCCACACCTCGAACATCTGGCGGTGAAGTGCCGTCCCTTCTACCTACTGAAGGAATTCACCTCCATCATCCTGACCGCGGTCTACATCCCACCCCAGGCAGACGTCCGTCTGGCACTGGAGGAGCTGCACGCCGTGGTCAACAAACACCAGACATCTTACCCCGAGGCATTGCTGGGGACTTCAATAAGGCAAACCTAAAGAAATCACTCCCCAACTTCCACCAACATGTCTCCTGCTGCACCAGAGGACCAAACACCCTTGACCACTGCTATACCACCATCAAGAATGCCTACCGCTCTATCCCTCGCCCTCACTTAGGTAAATCCGACCATACCGCAGTGCTGCTTCTTCCTGCCTACAGGCAGCAATTAAAGAGCGCACCCCCAGAGGTGAGGACAGTACAGAGCTGGTCGGCGGAGGCAGAAGAACAACTACAAGACTGTTTGGAGTCTGTAGACTGAGCAATGTTCAAGGACTCAGCAACGGACTTGAATGAATACGCCACAGTCGTTACAGACTTCATAAAGAAATGTGTGGAGGACTGCATCCCTATAAAAACCTTCCGAGTGTTTCCCAATCAGAAACCTTGGATGAACTGTGAGATCCGCACTCTTCTGAAGACCAGACACCATGCATTCATGTCTGATGACACAGTGGTCTACAAGAAGTCCAGATACGACCTTGGTAAGGCCATCAAAAAGGCCAAAAGGGAGTTCTGCTCCAAGCTGGAGGATGAGACAGATGTTCGGCAGCTGTGGCGGGGATTGAATGCAATCACCTCTTACAAGGCGAAACCAGGACGCAGCTCGGATGTCGGCGATACATCACTCCCTGATGAGCTCAATGCATTTTACGCACGCTTTGATAGGGAGAACACTGATGTGCCTTCCCGAGCCCCCATTTGCTGTGATGGTATTTCAATCAGTCACAGAGGCCGACGTCAGGAAATCCTTCAGAGAGGTGAACCCTCGAAAAGCGTCTGGACCTGATGGCATACCTGGTCGTGCCCTAAAAACCAGTGCGGACCAACTGGCTGGGGATTTTACGGACATTCTCAACCTGTCACTTCTGAGGTCTGAGGTTCCCATCTGCTTCAAAAGGGCATCAATAATACCGGTGCCCAAGAAGAGCAAGGTGACGTGCCTCAATCGACCTGTGGCACTAACGCCTGTAGCAATGAAGTGCTTCGAGAGGCTGATCATGGCGCAAATCAACTCCTACCTCGACAAAACCTGGACCCACTGCAGTTTGCTTACCACCACAACAGATCAACAGTGGACGCGATCTCGCTGGCCCTCCACTCCGCTCTGGACCACTTGGACAACAAAAACTCATATGTCAGGCTGTTATTCATTGACCACAGCTCGGCATTTAACACAATCATCCCCTCCAAGCTGTTTACCAAACTCGCAGAACTGGGTCTCTGCGCGTCCCTCTGCAATTGGATCCTCGACTTCCTCATCCATAGACCACAGTCTGTTCGTATTGGTGGAAATGTGTTAGACTCGATAACAATCAGCACGGGAGCACCTCAGGGTTGCTTGCTCAGCCCCCTGCTGTACTCACTCTATACTCATGACTGCGTAGCCGGTCATAGCACAAACTTCATCATCAAGTTCGCTGACGACACCACTGTTGTGGGACGTATCACTGATGGGGATGAGTCAGAGTATAGAAAAGAGATCGAGCAACTGTCCATATGGTGCCAGCACAATAACCTGGCCCTCAACACCAGCAAAACCAAGGAACTGATTGTGGACTCTGGAAGGAGTAGGATGGGGACCCACAGTCCTGTTTATATCAACGGGTCAATGGTTGAAAGGGTCAAGAGCTTCAAATTCCTGGGCATGCACATCTGTGAAGATCTTTCCTGGTCCGAGAACACAGATGCAATTATTAAGAAAGCTCATCAGCGCCTCTACTTCCTGAGAAGATTACGGAGAGTTGGTCTGTCAAGGAGGACTCTCTCTAACTTCTACAGGTGCACAGTAGAGAGCTTGCTGACCGGTTGCATCGTGGCTTGGTTCGGTAATTTGAGTGTCCCTGGAGAGGAAAAAACTACAAAAAGTAGTAAACACTACCCAGTCCATCATCGGCTCTGACCTTCCTTCCATCAAGGGGATTTATCGTAGTCGTTGCCTCAAAAAGGCAGCATCATCAAGGACCCACACCATCCTGACCACACACTCATCTCTCTGCTACCTTTAGGTAGAAGGTACAGCAGCCTGAAGACTGCAATGACCAAGTTCAGGAATAGCTACTTCCCCACAGCCATCAGGCTATTAAACCTGGCTCGGACAAAACTATGATCATTAATAACCCATTATCTGTTATCTGTTATTTGCACTTGATATGTTTATTTATTCATGTGTGTATGTATTTATATAATGATATATGGACACACTGATCTGTTTTGTCATAAATGCCTACTATGTTCTGTGTGCCGAAGCAAAGCAAGAGTTTAATTGTCCTATCAGGGACACATGATAATAAACTCACTTGAACACTTGTTAATCCAATTGGAAAGATTTGGCCATATGCAAATTGGAGAGGTGTCAGCCTCCCAAATTTGCAGTAGTTTGCAGGGGAAATAAAACTTGGAGCTGGGGCAGAAGTTTAAAGGGATACACTCAGAACAGATTTTCAATGGAAAGCTCTGTGATTAAATGGAACAGATCAAAACCAAGCCAGGAAGTGAAGTTAGGATGTCTAGAACTATTTCTCTAGCCAAAATAAATCACAATTTTAACAAGTTAGACACAAAGTGCTGGAGTAACTCAACAGGTTGGGCAGCATCTCTGGAGAGAAATGATTGAGCTCTTGAGTTGTTGAACTCTGGAAACACCAACATTGGGATGGAAAGAAAGAGGCCTATCTGTTCTTTCAATATGATGGATGTGTACATGATCCCCCTATCCATCTGAGAAGTTAGCCTGAATTAACGTGGACAGCTCATTGATAATCCTGGTGATGCCATAGACTTTATAGTAGTTAATAGTGTCAATAAGCCTCTAGCATCCAAACTGGTGTAAAAGCAGTTGGATGCTTTTAAAATTAAAATGGCATGCCTATTCAGCAGATGTCCAGCCAAGTGCCATTGATTCAGCAGCATTTTTGGAATTGTGGATCATCCTCACATCAAACTGATTTTATCGGTGAGATTGCTTCTCAGACAATGGTAAATTACTTTACTTTAATTTAGTTTTGAGATACAGCATGGAAACAGATGATTTGGCCCACGGAGTTTGTGCTGATAAGCGATCACCTGTACATTGATTTGGTTTAGTTTAGATTAAAGATACAGCGCAGAAATGAGCCCTTCGGCCCACCGAGTCTGTGCCAATCAGCGACCCCCGCACACTTATACATTCCTACACACACTAGGGACAATTTATAATGATACCAAACAAATTAACCTACAAACCTGTATGTCTTTGGTGTTTAGTTTAGTTTTGAAATATAGTGCAGAAACAGACACTTCGGCCCACCAAATCTGCACCAACCACCGATCCCGGCACATTTACACTATCTTACACAAACTTGGAACAATTTACACATACACCAAGCCAATTAACCTACATACCTGTACATCTTTGGAGTGTGGGAGGAATCCAAAGAGCTCAGAGAAAACCCACGGAGTCAAGGGGAGAACGTACAAACTCCGTGCAGACAGCACCCGTCGTTGGGATCCAACTCGGGTCTCCGGTGCTGCTAGTGCTATAAGGCAGCAACTCTACCACTGCGCCACCGTGGCCGCCCTAAAAATATGTGAGTTTATACGTCCTAGGAGCAGAATTAAGCCATTCAGCCCATCAAGTCAATACTCCGCCATTCAATCATGGCTGATTTATCTCTTTCTCTCAACCCCATTCTCCGGCCTTCTCCCAATGTATTCATCGGAGCAAATCAGAGATTCCCGGAGAATACCCACGCAGGTCATGGGGGAACATATAAACTCTGTACTCCTGTAGTCGGGATTGAACCCGGGTCTCTGGAGCTGTAAGGCAGGAAATCTACTGCAGTGGCCACCGTGCCGCCGCTATATACTACCCTACACACAAGGGACAAATTACAGAGTTATCAATCTACCAGCTGTGTCACTGTTCCTCCCTTCCTGTGCTGGAGCTAATAAATTTGTGATATAATTTATTATCAATAGGCCTGAACTGAAAGTCTACATAAGTGTGATGCTAGTTCATTGGTTCAAATGATTTGGCATCATATCAGGGATTAGGTTATTACTTGGAATAATGTGTCATGTTGTGCTTCCATTTGCCAGGAACTTCAACTTGGTGTGTAGTGAGTTGCATTTGAATGAATAAATGCATGCAACTTCTTGCACAATTGGTTACTCTTTGCTATATTGGACAAATGATCAATGCCTTGCTTGTGCTAAACACAGCATATCTCATTCCCCATACATGTTGCATGGTGCGAGGGACCTATGCTGTAGCATGGAATGGCTTGATTTCTCTGCGTATAAGGTGCTGTTGATTAATTCCACATTGACCTGGTATTTGGGGGGGGGGGGGGGGGGGGCGGGGCGGGGGGGATGCATTCAATTCTGTCCACAGGGACTGCTTTATGTTATCACAATAAGTTGTATACAATGTGGAAGGAAGTATTACCCAATACTTTCGTCATTAGTTGTATATCCACGTAGGTTGGCACAGTGGGGCAATGGGAGAGTTGCTGCCTCACAGTGCCACAGACCCAGGTTTGATGCTGACTATGGGCGCTGTCTGTACTGAGTTTGTATAATCTCCCTGTGACCGTATGGGCTTTCTGAAGGTGCTCCCGTTTCCTCCTACATTCCAAAGACATGTTGCCTTGTAGGTTAATTGCCCTATGTCAAATTGCCCCTAGTGAGTAAGGAGTGAATGTGAAAGTGGGACAAGATGGAACTAGTGGATTTGGAGGGCCGAAGGGCCTATTTGCATGCTCTATATTTCAATTCAATTAAAAGTAAAGGCAGTCCCCCACTTATTTAAAGGTTATGTGTAGGAAGGAACTGCAGATGCTGGTTGAAAAGCTTATCCACGTCAACTCTGTCTATCCCTTTCATCATTTTAAAGACCTCAATCAAGTCCCCCCTTATCCTTCTGCGCTCCAAAGAATAAAGACCTAACTTGTTCAACCTTTCTCTGTAACTTAGTTGCTGGAACCCAGGCAACATTCTAGTAAATCTCCTCTGTATTCTCTCTATTTTGTTGACATCCTTCCTATAATTAGGCGACCAAAATTGTACACCATACTCCAGAATTGGTCTTACCAATGCCTTGTACAATTTTAACATTACTTCCCAACTCCTATATTCAATGCTCTGATTTATAAAGGCCAGCACACCAAAAGCTTTATTTACCACCCTCTCTACATGCGATTCCACCTTCAGGAAACTATGCACAGTTATTCCTAGATCCCTCTGTTCCACAGCATTCCTCAATTCCCTACCATTTACCATGTACGTCCTATTTTGATTTGTCCTGCCAAGATGTAGCACTTCACACTTATCAGCATTAAACTCCATCTGCCATCTTTCAGCCCACTTTTCCAAATGGCCCAAATCTCTCTGTAGACTTTGAAAATCTACTTCATTATCCACAACACCACCTATCTTAGTATCATCTGCATACTTACTTATCCAATTTTCCACCACATCATCCAGATCATTGATGTACATGACAAATAACAGTGGACACAACACAGATCCCTGAGGCACCCCACTGGTCACCGGCTTCCAACCTGACAAACAGCCATCCACCATTACTCTCTGACATCTCCCATTCAGCCACTGTTGAATCCATCTTGCTACTCCGCCATTAACACCTAAAGATTGAACCTTCTTAACCAACCTTCCATGGGGAACCTTGTCAAAGGCCTTACTGAAATCCATATAGACAACATCCACTGCTTTATCCTCATCAATTTCCCTAGTAACCTCTACAAAAAATTCAAGAAGGTTTGTCAAACATGACCTTCCAGGCACAAATCCATGTTGACAGTTCCTGATCAGACCCTGTTTATCCAGATGCTTATATATATTATCTCTAAGTATCCGTTCCATTAATTTGCCCACCACTGACGTCAAACTAACAGGTCTATAATTGCTAGGTTTATTCTTTGAACCCTTTTTAAACAATGGAACAACATGCACAGTACGCCAATCCTCCGGCACTATTCCCGTTTCTAAATATCCAACAGTTTCACATCTATATTTAAGTTTGTCACTGCTAATTCCAAATGCAAGCAACAACGGTGTGTTAGTGAAGTCTGAAATAATTTGTGTTACTGGCTACCTGTGGGCCACTGTAAACAATGGGTTTGATAAAGGCAGCTCGTGTTGACTTTGACTGAGTGACCTCAGTTCAAAGACGTAAATTAAGACAGAATCAGATGAGTACAAATCTGCCTCCCAGCATAAACTTTATAAGCCCATTCATCGATATGACTGGGTCTGTTTGTCTAAACCTCAAGTCTGTCAGTGAGACAGACTGATTGACTGTCAGTGCTAAATGCGCACCAAGCTCAATGAACAATTGGTAAACTTTACCGCTGCAGTTGCCGATGGCTCTTTGTCTGTGTTTTTTCAATGCAGAAATTATGCAGTCTGCTGGACTGATAGCTCCAACGTGCTTTAGGGCTGACAAAAAAAGAAGTTGCTGATGAACATGACAAGTGACTGCTATTTTGAGCCTGAATGCCCATCAGTAAGGCTGGCTGATAAACATCTCAAACTGCTTTAGCTTTGGCTTGAGATATTGGAAATTTCCCAGACTACAGGTTCAGGGACGGTTTCTACCCAGCTGTTATCAGGCAACTGAACCATCTTCTCTCCAACTAGAGAGTGGTCCTGACCTCCCATTTACCCCATTGGAGACCAGCAAACTATCTTTAATTGGACTTTAACTGAACTTTATCTTGCACTAAAGGATATTCCCTTTATCCTGTATCTGTACACTGTAGACAGCTTGATTGTATTCATGTGGAGTTTTTTTGCTGACTGGAGAGCACGCGCAAAAAAAGCCTTTCACTGTACATGGAAATAATAAGCTAAACTACAAGATTTGTATCACAGGCCGTTTTGTCTGGCCCAGCATGTCTATGTCTGTCGATCAAGGGCAGTCCATCCTATTATCACTTTGCAGGGCCAGGTCAATGGCCTTGCAGGTCAGGGTCGATAGCCTTGCAGGTCAAGGTCGATAGCCTTGCAGGTCAGGGTCGAGGCCCTTGTAGGTCAGGGTCGAGACCCTTGTAGGTCAGGGTCGAGGCCCTTGTAGGTCAGGGTCGATAGCCTTGCAGGTCAGGATCGAGGCCCTTGTAGGTCAGGGTCGAGGCCCTTGTAGGTCAGGGTCGATAGCCTTGCAGGTCAGGGTCGAGGCCCTTGTAGGTCAGGGTCGAGGCCCTTGTAGGTCAGGGTCGAGGCCCTTGTAGGTCAGCGTCGAGACCCTTTTAGGTCAGGGTCGATTGCCTTGCAGGTCAGGGTCCTTCACAAACAATTCAGATACTTTATTCTCTATAGTGTATAACTGCATTAAGGTGATGATACAGCACGGAAATAGGCCCTTTGGCCCACCGACTCCGCCCCGACCAATGATCCCTGCACATTATCACTATTCTACACACACTTGGGACAATTTACACTTACACCAAGTCAATTAACCTACAAACCAGTATGTCTTTGGAGTGGGGGGGGGAAACCAAAGATCTCAGAGAAAAAAAAGGTTCTCTAAACATTTATATAAGTATTCAGGCCCTCTGCTATGACACTCAAAATTGAGCTTAGGTTCATCCTGTTTCCATTGATCATCCTTGAGATGTTTCTATCATTGTGGTCCACCAGTGGTAAATTAAATTGATTGGACATGATTTGGAAAGGCACAAACCTGTCTATATATGGTCCCGCAGTTGACAGTGCATTTCAGAGCAAAAACCAAGCCGTGAAGATGAATAAATTTTCCGTAGACCTCGAGGCAGGATTGTGTCGAGACACAAATCTGGGGAAGGGTATAAAACAATTTCTGCAACATTGCAGGTCCCAAAGAGCACAGTGGCCTCCGTCATTCTAAAATGGAAGAACGTTGGAACCAGCAGGACTTCATAGAGTTGGTCGCCTGGCCAAACTGAGCAATCGGGAGAGAAGGGCCTTGGTCAGGGAGGTGACCAAGAACCCGATAGTCACTCAGAGCTCCAGAGTTCCTCTATGGAGATGGGAGAACCTTCCAGAAGAACAATTATATCTGCAGCACTCCACCAATCAGACCTTTATGGTAGAGTGGCCAGAAGGAAGCCACTCCTCAGTAAAAGGCACATGACAGACCGCTTAGAGTTTGCCAAAAGGCATGAGAAACAAGATTCTCTGGTCTGATGAAACCAAGATTGAACTCTTTGGCCTGAATGCCAAGAGTCACGTCTGGAGAAAACCAGGCACCGCTCATCACCTGGTCAATACTATATCTACAGTGAAGCATGGTGGTGCTGTGGCAGCATCATGCTGTTGGGATGTTATTCAGTGGCAGGAACTGGGAGACTAGTCAGGATCGAGGGAAAGATGAATAGAGCAAAGTATAGAGATCCTTGATGAAAATCTGCCCCAGGTTCTGGACCTCAGACTGGGGCGGAGGTTCACCTTCCAGCAGGACAACGACCCTAAGCACACAGCCAAAACAACGCAGGAGTGGCTTGGTGACAAGTCCGTGAATGTCCTTGCGTGGCTAAGCCAGGGACCTGAAAATAGCTGTGCATCGACGTTCCCCATCCAACCTGACAGAGCTTCAGAGGATCTGCAGAGAAGAATGGGAGAAATTACCCAAAGACAGGAGTGCCAAGCTTGTAGCGTCATACAAGCTTGGCACTCCATACGTCATAACATCATACTTGATGCTGTAATCGCTGCCAAAGGTGCCTCAACAAAGTACTGAGTAAAGGGTCTGCATACTTATGTAAATGTGATATTTCAGTTATTTCTTTTTAATTACTTTGCAAAAATATCTAAACACCTGTTTTTGCTTTTTTGTTATGGGGTGTTGTGTGTAGATTTATGGTTAAAAAAAAAAAAAATCAATTTTATAATAAGGCTGCAATGTAACAAAATGTGGAAAAAGTAAAGGAGTCTGAATACTTTCTGAATGTACTATATGTGCCTATCTGGAAGCCTCTGCTATATGATAAGATTGTACTATGAACTGTTGAATCTTTGTCATGCTAGAAACATGGTGCCTCTTTATGTACTGCCTTGTTGAAGTATGCTGTATGATTTTACCAGATTAACCATATAACCATATAACAATTACAGCACTGAAACAGGCCATCTCGGCCCTTCAAGTCCGTGCCGAACAACTTTTTTCCCTTAGTCCCACCTGCCTGCACTCATACCATAACCCTCCATACCCTTCTCATCCATTTGCCTATCCAATTTATTTTTAAATGATACCAACGAACCTGCCGCCACCACTTCCACTGGAAGCTCATTCCACACCGCTACCACTCTCTGAGTAAAGAAGTTCCCCCTCATGTTACCCCTAAACTTCTGTCCCTTAATTCTAAAGTCATGCCCTCTTGTTTGAATCTTCCCTATTCTCAAAGGGAAAAGCTTGTCCACATTAACTCTGTCTATCCCTCTCATCATTTTAAAGACCTCTATCAAGTCCCCCCTTAACCTTCTGTACCTTTTGCATTCAGATTGAATGCAAAAACAAAACAATTCACTGAACAATAAAGTATAATTGAATTTAAATGTTTCCCAACAATTTAAAATCTTTTCTCCTCTTTTATCTCTATTTAAAGACTGCCTCACCTATGATTGCCACCACGAAGAACACTGGTTCCAGCTGCCCACCTTCACTCCCTAAAACTAAGTCCAGAATTGCCCCTCTCTTGTTACGTGCTGGCTGTCAAAGTTCCTCTGAGCATCATTGGGAATTTCTGTGTACCTCCATACATTTATTGCTGACTACATTCCTGTTAATATTAATTGACATCTTTCACTGATGCTACTTCTGCACATTCTTACAAATTCTCCCATTTATCATTGGTTCTACCTTGAGTATTATATACTTTCAACCATGATTGCTCCTTTTTTTTGTCGTTGTGTTTGATCCATTTGGCCTCCTTTGAGATCCAGCAGATGGATTGATACCATTAATCTTTGCTTGAGGGTCAACCACTCAAATGATCTGATAAACCCACTTTGACTGGCAGTCTGTCACAGAATGTATCTATTAAATGGAGTATCGAAAGAATGAGGTTCAATTTTGAAATACACCAGCAAACAACCAAAATATGTGCAATTAGTCAAAGCCTCCCCTATTTTCAAGTCCTTTGACTCCATGAAGACTTTAGAGATACACTGCATAAACAGGCCTTCATCCCACCAAGTCCACACCGACAAGCGATTACCCCATACACTAGCACTATCTAGCGTTGTTACAAAACCTACCATTAGTGGCGCTGCAGATCTGCCTGCTGCCTGTGCGTGCGATTCTGGAGGCTTTGGGGGGGATTACAATGCAGGTTTGTATTGGTTGGAGAGGAATTTGCTAGGACTGCTAGCTGATGAAGAAAACCTGTTTTTTTTAAGTTGCTGGTCAATTGCTTTGCTGGATCGAACTTAAATGTGACTAAAAACACCTTCAATGCCTTCAACATCGCGGATCGCAAGTGCAGGGCAAAACAAAAGTTATGCCCTTTATTTATATATTATCTTGCGTTTTGCTATGGCTTCGTTTTAATCGTAGGATGCAAAAAATGTTATTTAGGCCCCGATACGAATCGGCCGTGTCTTGCCTGCTGATAGGGGCTTAAATCATGGCAGCAGCCACATTCCAATTGATCACATTCCAGAAACATCCACTCTCAAGATAATCAAATTCATTATTTCTTTGACCAATCATGTCAAAAGAACATCTAAATCATCGATATTATGTGTTATTGTCTAACCATGATCAATATTTTCATAGTAAATATCCACAGTACTGTTTTAGTCAGATGTATTGTGCAAAACAATAATGATTTTGATTATCCTGAGAGTGAATATTTCTGGATTAATTTATGAGAATTAAACATTAAATTCCTTCCATTTGGCATATAAATTCATGACAGTGAGATTTTAAAATCATATTGTATTGTGAATTCTTGTGTGACTGGAATCAGTTTGTTATTTGTTATTTGGATACTATGGCTATTTTTTTTTGCACTTTCTTAAGAAATGGATAGATATTTAGATCTAGTAATTGAATTTAGATGAATTTAATTGACTAGATGCATTTAATTGATTTGATGAAACTGATGAACACGAATATTTTGTTGGGTATTAACTATTTGTTTTAACGTTTTACTTAATAATTTCTACTTTTTTTTCTAAAACTGCAAATAATAACTTGTTTCTGTTAATGCTGTTCCGTGTTTTTTTTTCTTTACATTTTAAACAGATGTCTCCGAAGAAGAAATGCAAAATTGTTAATCCAAATGCCCGGCAAAGGAGACTGATTTAGACAGCATTTGCAGAGATTATCTGAATTTGGACTACTCCAAATGTAATGATTTTTACAGGACATTTTTTAATGGGAAAGTAGTGGGCAGAAAGGCATGTCATGAGTGGTTTGAAGAGCAAAAACCTGTAGTTTACAATGCCAAAGTTGAAAAGTTGAGGAAAAATAAGGTGTACAGATGCTTATTGGTTACAATCTGAATAGTATGATGATGCTACTGATTATGATATGCCAATGTACCGGCTAGCAGCTGATCTTCTCCATAAAGACATGGTCTTTTGCTAGAAATTGTAATTTCTTTACCTGTCTGTTACGGACTAACAGAATATAATACAATAATATTAAAGTTCTGATCTTGAGAATATCACATTTTTGAATTTTCAAGGCAGTCTGGGTGTTTATTATTATTTCCGTCACAACAGTCAATTTTGTAATTAGCTACAATTAGGTAATTAACTAATTATATGCTTTCATTTCAGGTCATCCAAGTAAGATTTTTATATTTGTTTCAGAATGCTTCAATCTATAATAACTGAAATTTTCATTCAGTTCTCTTAATTTTTAAGAAAGGTATGGGCTTTTGACTGTCCTCGATCACAGCTTTTGTGTTAAGTCAATGGAAAAGCAATAGGGAACAAGATGCTAATTTCCGAGTATGAAAAGGACCATAAAGTTTTTAATACTGAAGATATGAAAGTGAATTAGGTATCAAATTAAAGTTATTTTTATGCTTTATCTGATGGGATAAATTACAGGCTTGATTTTAAAAATCTCAATTTTTTTTTGTATACATCACTGTTCGTTAAACACTAGACATTCTTTAATACAATTTAAAGTATTACATAGACTGCATTATTCAAAAACAAAACTGAATAGAATTTTTCCAAGTGTTTCCCCTATTTGTGATAAATGTCAACACTTAGAGGCTAACCTATTGCACTCATTCGTAAGTTGTATAAAAATTAACAATTTTTGGATGGAAATTTTTAAGATAATCTCAGAAGTCATCAATAACAAACTGGCTCCTGACTCAAAATTAATAATATTAGGAAAAACGGAACCAAATCAATTCATTACTTCAAATCAAAGAATTTTTATTGATTATAGTTTAATAATTGGGAAAAAAATTAATATTAACATTTTGGAAAGGCTCTACAACCCCCACAATTAAAATGTGGACCACAGAAATGTCAGAGACCCTATATTTGGAAAGAATAAGATTTGTCTTAATGGACAAACAAGAACTATTTTAAAAAATATGGTCCCCATTTATTGAATATTTGAAGGGACAAACTGGTTCGGCACGAGAACCCGACTGAAACCAGAATCGATGAATAGATGAATTAGTACATTTCATAAAACGCGGATATATCTCCAACGATGTAAAATCTGTAGAATATTTCACAACTTTTTATATATATATATATATATATTTAATCTTTTTCTACTATTTTCTACCTTTATAAAAAATGGAAAAAAAATAATATAGAAGCACAATTATTATGCAATGATTAACATAAATAATACTGATTATGTATATCTACAAAGAACAAAATGATTTTTATTATGTCAACAATGAACACGCACCTTTTTTTATTATGTAATTGCTTATAATTAATTAAAAAATGTAACAAAACAAAATGTTGTAACATTCCTACACTATCCTACACACTAGGGATTATTTACAATTTTATCGAAGCCGATTAATCTATAAACCTGTACGTCTTTGGAGTGGGGGAGGAAACAGAGCATCCAAAGAAACCTCCAGCAGTCACAGGGAGAACATAGAAAATTTTGTACATACGGAACCTTGGTTAGAATGGAACTGGGGTCTCGGGCAGAGTAAGGCAGCATCTCTACCACTACGCCACCAGTCCACTCAGAGCCACTTGCCACCGCCAGACAATGCTGCCTCACAGAACAGGCAGAGCATCAAATATCAATGGAAGGCTCACTGGTCTTGGGTTTCTGGAGATTTCAATTTATTTGTATTACTCTTATACTCCTGCCTTCCTCCTCCCCAACTTACCTTCCACCCTCATTCACTATTCATGTCTTCAATCCTTTTGTCTCACACTTTTATTCCATCTCTGGCTATTGACCATCTGCCAATCAATCCCCCTCCCCGCCTGTATTCATCTATTACCTGCCATGTTTGCCCTGCCCCTCCTCACTTCCAGCATTCTTTCTAAACCCCCCTCCGCCCACCACAATCAGTCTTAGGGGTCCTGACCCAAAACATCACCACTCCAAGTTCTCCAAAGGTGCTGCCTGACCTGCTGAGTTACCCAGCACTTAAAGTGTGTTTTTTTGTAAACCAACAGTTCATTGTCTAATGGAGTCTGATGAAGGGTCTCGACCCAAAACACCACCTATTCCTTTTCTTTAGAGATGCTGGCTGGTCCGCTGAGTTACCCTGTTTTGCGTCTAACTGCAGTTCATTGGTTATACTCTCATTTCTATTCACTGTTTTTGAGATGTTACTGAAAATGTTTTCCCGCCCATCCCCAAGTGCTTTTGAGAAGTGGTGCATGAAGATGGTGTCACTAGACACTATTGGTTAAGGTACTATTTTTTTGTTGGAGGAGTTGTTCCAGCATTATAACCCAGTGAAATGACAGAATCATAATAGGTTTCCAAGCCTGTATGGTGCATGGATCGGAGAACCTGCAGGTGGTACTTCCTAGTAATGGAGTCTATCAGTCTGGAATTTGCAGCGGGATTAGCCCAGATAAATAACTGCAATGCATTCTGCAGATCACATGCACCAGAGCCAAAGTCTGGGAATGCCTGTTTAAAGTAGTAGAAGCAAAGACAATTACGTGGGCTTCTTGTCGTTAGACTTTAGAGATAGTATGGAAATAGGCCCTTCAACCCATCGAGTCAGCGCCAACCAGTGATCACCCCATACTAACACAATGAGGCAAATTTTACAATTTTTACCGAAGACAATTAACCTACAAACCTGTACGTCTTTGGAGTGTGGAGGGAAACCACAGCACCCGGAGAAAACTCACGCGGACACAGGGAGAGCATACACACTTTGCACAGACAGCACACATAGTCAAGATCAAACCCGGGTCCCTGGCATTGTACCACTCTACCACTGCGCCGCTGTGCTGTCCTAGATGGGGGTCAAGAATATTGAATATTCATGGAGCTCCAATCATCTAGTCTGGTGGAAACTATGGCATCGGAGGTTAGCGCATCCTAACATGTGGTCTTTAGAATTTAGAAAGTCTTCGATTTGCAAGAAGTGGTCACTCACTTCAGGTATGCAGTCTCTGGTCAGTCTGTATTCAGAGGATGTACCTGGCAGATTTAGGTGGCTTTTTGTTAAGTTATGGTGACCTCTCGTATCTTGGTGAGTGCATACCGTTATTGTAGATAATTCACACTCCTGTTCTCTCCAGTAATTGACCAATGCCTGGCCTTTGCACAGTGGAAATGTTACTTGCCACTTGATAACCTGTGCCTGAATTCTTCTGCGTAGTACTCCATGTACAATGGGTTCCCGACCCGAAAACAACATCCATTCCTTCTCTCCAGAGATGCTGCCTGTCCCACTGAGTTACTCCAGCATTTTGTGTCTACCTTCGATTTAAACCAGCATCTGTAGTTCTTTCCTATACATGCTCCACATCTACCTGCGTCTCAGCTGTCAAGCATGTCTTGGATAGATTTCCACAGAACGAGTTTACAATATGATGATGGGACAGAGAGAGGATTTTTATTTTTTCCTAGTAGAAACCGTCAGACTGGAACTTCTTGTAAATAAAATATTTTGGATTTTTCAAACAGCTTCCTGCCAACTAACCAAAAATTAAATTAATATTTAAACATCAAATAGTCCCAAACTAGCAACAGTTTTGCACTGCGAGTTAGTCTGCATAACCTACATATGGTTATCATTACTCAATGTACAAACCTCATGTAATTTCCTGAATTTAATAGAACCGATTTCATGCATGTATGCTCATGGTTATGCGACATGCACTTTAGATAGTCAAGGCTAAGGGAAGGGTGGTAAATCTAATAATAAATGGTGCAACCTTAAATTTCTGACCAGGGTTATATAATTTATACTTTAAATTAGCTTGTGTTTGTTTTTTTTCCCCTCTGGTCAAGATCTTAATTCACATATTAATCATTAGAGATAGTAGTTGAGATGCATGAACAGTAACTATTCTAGCAATAATGTCATATTTAGTTTAGTTTAGTTGAGAGGTACAGCATGGAAACAGGCTGTTCTGCTCACTGAGTCCACGATCATCAATCATTAATTTACACTAGTTCTATGTTATCCCACTTTCTCATCCACTCCCTACACATTAGGGGTGATTTTACAGAGGCTAATTAACCTGCAAATCCACAACCCTTTGGGACGTGGGAAGAAACAGGAGTGACCTGAGGAAACCCACGCGGTCACAGGGAGAATGGGCAAACTGCATGCAGCTGAATCAAGATTGAAGCTGGGTCTCTGGCATTGTGAGGCGGCAGCTCTACCAGCTGCGTCACCATTCCGCCCCTTGGAGATGCACAATGCCACACTACAGCACAGGTTGCCGCTTCGTATAGAAATTTAGCAGGTGTTCTTGGTCAGGAGTATCCAAGTGGTACATTTAAATAAATAAAGCACAGTTACAAACCTGGTTAATCGTTCTATAGATCACTGTTTAAGCAAAGGAAATGTATTTTGTGGTAGTGCACAATTAAATTGTTCTTGTACAGTATTATGCTCCTCTGTGGATAATACTTTCTCTGACTGTATCAGGGGTGATTGTTGATAAACATTTCTCACAGTAAGTTGGGATCACTGGAAGGCAATGTTACTGTATGGGTCACCAGCCCATTGTAATCTATGTCAGCTAAGTGTCTGGAAACAAACAAGATTGCCATAGTCCCTTTTTTACCTTTTTTTACCATTCTTTCTGGAAAATTCTGTTGAAGGATCCTTAAACTAGAGTTTAGAGATCTAGTGCAGAAACAGGCCCTTTGGCCCACCATGTCCGTGCCGACCATCGATCACCCATACGCTAGCTCTTTGTCCTACACATCAGGGGCAATTTTTACAGGTCAAGAAGGGTCTCGACCCGCAACATCACCCATTCCTTCTCTCGAGAGATGCTGCCTGTCCCACTGAGTTACTTCAGTTGTTTGTGTCCATCTTCAGCCCACTAATCTACACGTCTTTAGAATTTGGGAGGAAACCGGAAGACACGGGGAAAAACTACGTGGTCACAGGGAGAACGAACAAACTCTGCATATGCAGCACCTGTAGTCAGGATTGAACCCGAGCCTCTTGCATTGCGAGGCAGTAACTCTGCTGCTGCGCCACTGTGCGTATTTAACTCAAATAATTGCACATAATACTTCACCAAGAATGATGAGAGGTCCTCATGAGACCAAGTGCAAATTGTAATTCAACCTCTGCAGGTCCATCAGCACTGTCTGCTTGCTTAATTGAGAGAATAGATTTTCAAATTAAGAGCAAATAAAAAGCATTTGGAGATGTTAGTTTATACCAATTCAGGATTAACTCAATGGGTCAGGCAGCAGTTCGGGAGAAAATGGATATGTAATGTTTTGGGTGGGACCCTTTTTCAGACCGATTGTTGATAGAGAGGGGAGGGAGGTGTAAGAAACTGGAAGCGAGAAACTTTGTTTTTTTTGGTCAACCAGCATCTGCAGTTCCTTGGATCTATATTCCATGCTGGTTTAGAAGATCACGGGATTTAAAACAAAATGGTCGAGGCTCAGCATCACCAATGGCCACAGTCTCCTTGGTCAGAAAGAGGACTACGTGCAAGGTTTCATTTGAATTCATCGCAATGCATCACAAGCTGATTGGGAGCCCCCCAGAGCACAGTTCTCATGACCCTTGGGTTGCAAGGACAGCAGGCAATGCTTATCCTTCATCTCCACAATGATAGATTATGCCATTGCTGCAAATTGCAGTTTTGCCCTTTCTCTCATGTAGGACATGTAGGCTATTTTAAACCGTTACAAAGCCCCCCAACCCCCAAAACACGCAATAAAAAAACAGGAATATAACAAACCAGTTGGAGGTGCACAGGAGGGACCTACTCACATTAACGTACCCAATTTTCCAGTTCACTGAAGCTTGCTACGGAATGAGCAAAGTACAACAAAACAGAAGAGACTTTTCTTCTGCTGTTATTGTAATTACTGAATTTCTCACCATAACAGTTTTGTTTTTAACGTACTTAGGCTCTAATGAATACTCCAATGTCACGTTAAATAACTCTTTGCTGACATGTGGTCTGGCTGCAACGTTTGTGGTACTTAACAAGGGCTTATTTAATAACACAATATTAGTTTATTACCACAATGCTTTCACGCAGAGGAAAGCATATGCCTGTGCTGTCCCAGACACCAATAATACATGACATACAAGAACATCCACTGAGGATCAAAAGAATGAAGCAGCTGATCACAAAGCCGAGAGGTTGTTCAACACTGTGGGCTATAAATGTAACTTAACTGGTGACAAGAAGTAAATGGCAAATGTCACAGACTGAATTTTGTTGTTAAATCGTTCATTCAAAAGTCCAATTACAATTTGGAATTCAAATTGTGCAGATTGAAACCAAGCTTCTCAATTGCTTTTTGTTCCATTACTGCACTCTTTTCATTTTCCATTTACTGTGCTTTGTGAAACAAACTCTTTGCTCAGGTGCACAAGGACCCTGTTACTTTATTTCTTTGTCTTGTGGAAAAGGTTAGTCCATCAATCTGGTGTCAGACATGAGAACTGCTTGCACCTCATATTCCTGTCCTTCCCAAGAGTTACCACAAGCTCATGGTTCCCACTCTCTGTGCCTTAGGACACCTCTCTCCATGTCAGTACTAATGCTGCTAAATGGACCGCTTTCCTCTACCAGGTGAATCTTATGTAAATTAAGTAAATCCTCAGAATTTGACGCGTGCACTCTGCAAATGATATTCCGGCCTTGCATTAATCTCCTACAGGTCATGAACTCATTGGGTGTGGAGAAATGGCTACTAAAGTTTCCATTCAAAAAAAGCAACGACTCGAGTCCCTCTTTAAGTGTCAACCCCAGCTTTTTCAGTAAATAGCTTAATTTTGAAATTTGTCATAAAATGCAGCCAGTTCACCCTGATCCCATCCAATGCATCCTCTTCAATGGGAATTATTGACAAACATATCCAAATATATCCAAGGCTCTAATATAGAGTTTTAATATAATTACATGAATTTTGTTCAAAGGTTCCCGTACATTGTAAGGATTGGATGAAAATGATCGACAATGTATAGTTAAACAAACTGCAAAAAGGGTTTTAGAGTTCTGCACAGGTAGATAACAGTTGGTTTTGGCATTATGTTCAGCACAGATATTGTGGGTCAAAGGGTCTATTCTTGCGCTGTGGTCTATGTTCTACGTACCTTGACTACAGGGTTTCTTGCAGTTCTTGGGGAGCTGTTCTTGTGCTGTACTGTTCTGTGTTCTGTGATGTATTAGCATTATTAGTATCAGTCAGCAATTTTGACAGGAAGGAATTGAGCACGTTAGATGCAGGAAACTTGTTTCCGATGTTAGGGGAGTACAGAACCAGGGCCAACAGTTTCAGAATAAGGGGTAGGCCATCTAGAACTGAGATGATGACAAACTTTTTCACATAACGAGTTGTGAATTTGTGGAATTCTCTGCCTCAGAAGGCAGTGGAGGTCAATTCACTGGATGCATTCAAAAGAGAGTAAGTTAGAGCTCTTAGGGCTAATGGAATCAAGGAATATGGGGAGAAGGCAGGACCGGGGTACTCATTGTGGATGATCAGTCATGATCATATTGAATGGCGGTACCAGCTCGCAGGGTATTCTGAGCTATAAACCCAGATCTCACATCACTGAGACTGTTGGGTATTCACTGTAAATGTTATAGCTCTGGAGAAGGGTCCCGACCCGAAATGTCACCCATCCCTTCTCTCCAGAGATGCTGCCTGTCCCGTTGAGTTACTCCAGCATTTTGTGGCCATTGGTATGGATAATTGTTGGGCCACAGGGCTTTATAACGAATAACATTTGTGCAGAAGAAGCAGAAATTAAATGCTGACATACCTCAGCAACATTGTAACTGTTTTAATAAATGTCAAATGCAGATGTATAATCATAAATATTTTATAATGTGCATTGCATGATATTAATGCTTGATAAATGTTGGTTATTAAATCTTCATATTTGACTTTTATAAATATTTGATGTCTGGAGATGAGATGCTCATTCTTTACATATACCTGTATACAGCACTTACATGGGTCACTTTAATTGCTAGGATTGAAAGCGCTATTTAATACATTTGCCTGGTTACCCGGTAGACTTTGTCTGCTACTTTTATATTGGAGTGGATGACATGGATTTTGTTTCAAATAAATAACTTTCAAATAAGAAGACCACTCCAAAGAATATCTTTGATGCAGCCTCCCAATGACCAATGCATAATATTAACTGTTACTAAATACTGGTTATATTTATGTACCAGTCTTTCATAGTTAAGTCTTCAATTTTAAGGGAAAATGTGTGCCATTGTTATATATTAACTTACAAAAAAGGTGGAGACTGAGTTCTGTTCTTCAGGATGTATGCACTACTGGGAAGGTCTAGGACCAGAGACCATAGCTTCAGAATAAAAGGACGTACCTTTAGAAAGGAAATGAGGAGGCATTTCTTTAGTCAGAGGGTAATGAGTCTGTGGAATTCATTGCCATAGACGGATCTGGACGCGGTCAATGGATATTTTCAAGGCAGGAATTGACAGATTCTTGATTAGTACGGGTGTCCTTATATCTCTCTTGTTAGCACATCTTCCCAACCACCAATGGGCCATTATGGACTCTACCCTTCCTTGAGTTATCTGTTGCCAGTTACAATTTGTTCTGGCCTTTTCTAACCTCCAGATCCCAACCCCTCCCTCCCATCCACACCCCACACCTCTATCTTTCAGTCTGAAGGGTTCTGACCTGAAACACCACCTATTCCTTTTCTTCAGAGTTGCTGCCTGACCTGCTGAGTTACTCCAGCATTTTGTGTCTATCTTCAGTTCCTTCCTATACAGGATTGTAGGCTAATTGGCTTCTGTAAAATTGTCCCTAGAATGTAGGATAGTGCTAGTGTATGGTAATCATTGGTCGGTGTGGACTCGGTGGGCTGAAGGGCCTGTTTCCATGCTGCATCTCAAAACTAAACTAAAATGCACCCTGACACGTTGAATTCCTCCAGCACTTCATATTTGCGAGTGATGTGCTGTGATCTCCCCTCCCTTCACCATTATCTGCTGGTGATAAGGCAGGACAGACAACTGAGGGAGATTTCATCTAAATGTTGGCATTGAGAAACATTGAGTCGTTATTTTCACAGGAGGGGAGAGAAAGGAAAGCAATTGTAATTTAAGTCTATTTGACAACACAATATTGCGATAACGTTAGTTAACACACTTCATTATAACCTAAACATGATCGGAAAAACATATATCTTAAAATGCAGTATGTCTTACATCTTTTGAAAACCTGTTCGATATTACAAATGTTTCAAGTGGATGCTCCGAGGCAACTTTTGAACAATTCTGTGCAATTTTGCTGCCTAAATACATTGTATCAAGGAAGGTCGGACAGTTTGAGTCTGTATTCCTTGGAGAATTAGAAGTGACCTAATTCAAACATGTTAGATCATCGGGTGAGTTGATGGAGTAGATGATGAGATGCTACTATGGGTGTGAGAGTCACAAACAAGGGGATATAGGTGTAAAATAAAAACTAAAACCCCTGTCTCACGGTGTGAGTCGACCGACGAGTGACCCCGAGTTTTCACTCGCGGTAATCATGTACAATTAACGTAGCGGGAACGTCGGAACTAGCGTGCACAACTTAGCGACTCGTGGCGCTAACAGGTACCCGTGAAACTTGTTAACTCTTGAAAAAATTCAAACATGTTTGAGTTTTTCCACGAGTCAAACTTACTGTTCAAGTTAAAAATTGAAACATTTAAACACGTTGTAATAACGTAGTGGCCCGTGCGTTTACCTTAGTGATTCGTGAGTCTACCGTGGGCACTCTTTAACTCAGCGGGCAGGCAGCTTCCCTGGAGAGAAGGAATGGATGATGGGATGACGTTTCCAGATTTCTGCTGCATCTTTGTGTAACTCAAGCACCGTGTGTTCACTTTTTGTCAACCACCATCTGCCCTTTCTTGTGTATGACATTATTTGTATCCGTGGCAGTTGATTGTCGCTCCCTTCAGTTTCCCAGGGGGTCGGGACGGGACTGGAGCTGGGAGGGAAAGGTGGGGGGGGAGGGGAGGGGGGAAGGGGGGGAGTAGGAGGGAGGGTTTGGGGGGGTTGGGGTGACTTAGTACAGGTGACAAGTGTAGTGACTGTGTGAGCAGATACTTTGGTAGTGATTGCCCATGGGGTTCACTGTCGAGGACTTCATAATGCAGAGAGCATTATAAACAGTGGAGCGATTAACCCTGGAAAGGGGGGAGACTTCTCTCTAAGTTGGACCCAGGAAACTGAAGCAGGGGTTTTCTTGAGTTTATTAACGACAGATAAATGGATGGGAAGGGTTTAGTGGGCTATGGGCCACATACAGGCAAATAGGACTACCCCAAGTCACCAAATTGGACAGCACGGCCAAGCTGGGCCAAAGGACATGTTTCCGTGTTGTATAGCACCATGACTAAGACCTATCCAGTGGGATTGACATATTTTGTATTTTTCCTTTCTAAAGATGCAGTATATTTTGGTGACTATTGCACACTGCAGACCAGAAGCGTTATAGCGGGTGATTGTCGCCTGCCCGCTGTTTCTGGCGCTAAAGCCTTGGGATCATTGCCCTTTGTGTTGGCGTGGAGGGGGAGGGGGGGTATTGTGCTGTTTGATGTGGGGGCGGGGGGCTTTGGGGGAGGGGGGTGTTGGGAGGGGGGTATGTTGGGGAGTGGGTGTGTGGGAGAGGGAAAACCTTTAAAACCTTCATAACTTTTGTACTATTTCACCGATCAGAACAAAACTTATTTGGCTTGCAACAGAGGAGAATGGTGAGTTAGATGGCAAAAAATCGTTTTGCGCAAATGTAATTACAATGCAGACAGGAAGTGGTCAAGATGAGAGTTTTAGTAATATATAGATAGAGGAATTGAAGGTTATGAGGAACTGGCACAGAAGAGGAGGTGAAGCCAGCTTCGAACATCCATGATCATGTTAAACAGCAGGACAGGCTTGAGGGTTCTGGTTGTCTACTCGTCTTCCTACTTTTTTGTGTTTGATTCAGAAACCGTAACTGCAACTAAATAGCACTAAGACCATCAAAAACATTATCAAAATTCTCCTGTATAATTTCATTTTCAGTGACATTCCTTCCCAAAGCCTCTGATATAAATACATGTGATAGTGCCTGATATCAAAGGACCAAATACTTGCATTTTTGCATCGTGCCTTTCACATCTATTTTAGGTTGTTCTGAAGAATTATAAAGTCAATAGTTCCTTTGAAGTATAGTCAGTTGTAATGTAAGAAGCAAGTTGCCACAAACAGCAATGTGTTGAAGACCAGTTAATCGGATTTTGCACTGTTGATGGAGAAATACATATTGGCAAGAGCCGCAAGCAAAATTCTCAATGATAATTTTATGAATTGAATTAAAGGCACAGCATATTTGGCTGCCCTCTGATAGGTTCACTTAAAAGGCAATATTTCCGGGAATGCAGCACTGAATAATATGATAAGCGTTTGACAGCTCTGGGCCTGTACTGGCTAGAGTTTGGAAGGATGAGGGCGGATCTCATTGAAACTCACTGAATAGTGAAAGGCTTGGATAGAGTGAAGATACTCTTTAAGGTTGTTCATATACACTCCCATTTAAAAATAAAATAAAATAGATAATTCCAATTTACGGGGTACTTGTCCATAACAGGAGACAAATGCAATGGTCTGCATTAAACACTAATACTTTCCACTTTGAACCCATTTATTGCATTCCTAGTCTTTCCCAGCAAGATACTTTAAAAGTACCCAAACTGCTGTCACAGTTTGAAATGCTTGCAAAATCTAAAATTACCTCAGAATGTTTTCATAAAAAACACATTACCAATGACAGAGGGAACATCAGTTTCAAAGTCCCCTTTTGCACAAGATGTTAAAATAACTCACAACAACAGGGGAAAAGATCAACTTCCCAAAAAGTGTAAGTAACCCAACAGTCAATGTACGTAGAAGATAGAAAAATACAGCACTGGAACAGGCCCTTTGACCCCCAATGTCTGTGCTGAATATAATGCCAAGACGAACTCCTATCTGCCTGCACACAATCCATATCCCTCTCTGTCCTGCTTATCCATGTGCTTTAAATGTCACTATCATATTTAGGTCCACCATCACCTGCGCCTCATCCACAGCCAGGATCGATCCCAGCAGGGTCTCCGGCGCTGTCCCGTCCCAGCGCTAAAGCCAGCTCACTGTGCCTGTCCCACCAGGTAAACCGGCCTGGACTTGCGGGAAATATGTGCAGCACGAAGAAGCATCGCTGGTGTCCTGTCAGTCTAGTCAGGGCTGTAGGTTAACCCAGCGAGACAGGCAGAGTTGAGCTGCATTTAGCGCTGGATTGAGCCTCTGAAGCCTCACGCATGTGTGTGTGATTGTGCGCATGCGAGCGCGGCTGCCAAAAAATGGTGTCCCCCCTGTCCCCCGGTCCCCACCATGTTTTGATAGCGAGTTCCGTTCTTGCCCCAGTGTTCACAATTTGCCCCTTTCCTTTAAAATTTGCCCCTCTTACCTTATAGCTATGCCCTCCAGGATTTTATATTTCCATCCTGGAAAAATGATTATAACTGTCTATCCTATCTATGCCTCATAACTTTATACACTTCTATAAGGCTCCTCCACAACCTCCGGCTTTCAAGAGAAAATAATCCAAGTCTGTTCAACCACTCCTTGCACCTCTATTCCAGGCATCATTCTGGTAAACTTTCTCTGCACCCTTTCCAAAGCCATCACATCATTCCTGTATTGGGGCAACCCGAACTGCATGCAATACTCCAAATGGGCCCTAACTGTCTTTGGGCATGCTGCCCCTACAGATGAAGAATCCTCCAGGTTTGCTGTTGTGGAAGGACAAACACTTTGGTCAATTCTTAAATGCTGCCAGCGTAGCTTCAGTTAGACCACAAAAGGAAAGCCTCAGGAGACTTAAAACAAAAATAAAAAATGTCCAACACACTAAAATTCTGGTTAAGTCCATGGATAATTTCTGAAAGAATGCTCAGTTTTACTCCCACATGACCTTGATTTCAACTTCACTAATTATTCACCGAGTTACATTGTAGTCACTCTTGGTACGGATAACACATGACACATTTTGAATATATAAAAAGATTAGCCTTGGGACCAGACATTCAAATTTCTTTGCTCTACATCGTTACCTGTCTGTGGGAGCTGGCACATGTCAGATATCTAAAGCCTCCGAGAGAAAATATGCAAACTTTTGTAACTCTGTTTCCAGGGTGCTAAGATGAAACATGGTTGTCTCTAGTGTTTCTGAAGCAATCAAGTTTGAAAGACAAGAAGCAAACTTGAAACGTAACTTTGCTGTTCAACTAAAATGCAGGTCTAAAAATGTCTAGCTTCCCATGTTGCATATAGGATATGGTGCACACACTTGTGCGGTGTTGAGGCAACAACGTTTCTCTCAATTGTAGTTGATTCAGATGATTCAACTGCTGGGAAGAAACTGTCCCCGAATCTGCTGGTATGTGTTTTCACACTTTTACATCTTTTGCCTGATGGGATAGGGGAAGGAGAGGGAGTGGTCACGGTGCAAATCGTCCTTGATTATGCTGCTGACCTTGCCGAGGCAGCATGAGGTATAAATTGAGTCAATAGAAGGGAGTTTGATTTGCATGATAGTCTGGGCTGCATCCACAATTTGCTGCAATTTCTTGCGGTCTTGGATACTAACTACAGCAGGCAACTCAAGTAAAGACAACATTGCTGCTTCAAAACTGGATATTCAGTGGACTGATAAGTAAATTAAGGCCAGTATCCTCGGTATTGAAGTTGCAGTTGTAACTCCCCATCTTTCGTAGGCAGGCAACATTGGTTGCACATCTGACACCAGACTGCCAAAACAGATGATATGCTGGATAATTCACAAAAGGACATGAAGTGCTGAGTCACTGAGCAGGTCAGGCAGTGTCTCTGGAGAACATGGATAGGGGAAGTTTTGGATAGGTGAAGTTTTGTAATATTTTTTTATTTGAAGTAAACCGTTTACAATGTAAAGCTTACTTTATAAACTAACACCTTAATTCAATATTACTACAAATAACATATCAATACTTAATATCTTCTATTTTTTGGAAATAAAGAAAAAAATATATAAAAGAGAAAAGAAAAAAGAGTAAATAAAAAGGAATAAAAAATTCTTCCCACATACTTCAATCGTAAATAAAAAGAAAATAAAAAGGGAAAATTTGAAAAACAAAAATATTACATATATATAAACAAAAACTAAAGTCATTATACGAAATACTATTTCATTCAGAAATATCTCTAATAAATGCACAATAATATCAATTATAAGTAAGTTATTCGCATCGGATCCATAGGGTGTCCGTCGAGCCGTGATTCCAAGAATAGCTACTTTTCTAAATACTGTATATATGGAGACCATATCGATTCAAAAGAATTATACCTGTCCAAAAGGACAAATCTAATTCTTTCCAAATTCAACGTCTCCAACATCTCTACTTTCCACATTTTAATTGTTGGGGATAATGTTCCCTTCCAAAATTTAAGTATCATTTTTTTCCCTATTATTAAACAGTAATCAAAAAAATTTATTTGATTAACCGTGAGTACCAAATTTGGTTCCGGGATTCCGAATATTATTAATTTTGGGTCTGGGTCGAGTTCAACCTTAAGAACTTCCGAAATAACTTTAAAAATTTCAATCCAATAATAATTCAACCGTGGACACGTTACCAAACTATGTATTAGATTTGCTTCAAGATTCTTACATTTATCACAAATAGAGGAGAGACTAGGAAAAATACTTTTTCATTTGGTTTTCGAGTAGTGTAATCTATATATAACTTTAAATTGTATCAGTGTATGTCTGGCATTCAAAGAACACCAATGTATTCTTTGTAAGCATTCTTCCCAAGTTTCTTTTGTTATAGGTAATCCGATTTCATTTTCCCATGCTTGACGATATGTTTCAGTTGTTGGGTTCTCTTTATCTAAAATAATATTGTATATATAAGCTATAAGCTTATCCGTATTTGGATGTAAATTAAACAGCTCATCTAATAAGCCTGGTTCTTTTTTTTTATAGTCTTGTGTGTTACATTTAATAAAATCTCTAATTTGTAAATACCTAAAATGGTGTTGTGAAGGTAATCCAAAAATATCTTGTAACTCTTCAAATAATAAAAATTTTCCATTTCTATAAAGGTGTCCTATCCTTTTATTTCCTAAATCCTCCCACAGTCTAAACCCCGCATCTAAGATTGAGGGTTTAAACAGTGGGTTATTCCTAATTGGTAACCTAAAAGAAAGATTATCCAGATATAGGGTCTTAACTATCTGTTTCCAAATACGCCTATTATTATGAATTATAGGGTTGTCCCTATAAGTCTTTTTTTGTACTTCCTTTGGTGCGAAAATAATCGACTCTATATTGAAAGGTAAACAGTCTTCCTTTTCCATTTTTAACCACATTGGTTCAACATCTATATTTACCCACCAAAAATTCATATTCTTAATCTGGACTGCCCAAAAGTAATATAGAAAATTTGGAAGTGCCAGCCCTCCATTTATCTTAGACTTACATACGTGTTTTTTACTTATTCTATGACTTTTGTAATCCCAGGCAAAATTATTAACTATAGTATCAATTTTTTTAAAAAAACTTTTTGGGAGAAAAAAAGGAATTGCCTGAAATAAATATAACAATTGTGGTAAAAAAATCATCTTTATAGCATTAATCCTACCGACCATAGATATAGGGAGTGTTTTCCAATATGAAATGTTTTTTTTAAGTTTCTCTAATAATTGATAATAATTAGCTTTAATTAATAATTTATAGGATTTAGACACATTGATTCCTAAATATTTAAATTTATCTGTAACTATTTTTAGTGGGTATTTTTGTAATATATTTACATTTATACCAGTTATAGGCATAATATCACTTTTATTCCAATTAATCCTATATCCTGAAAATACGCTAAATTCATTTATAACATTAAATAACTTGGGAATACTACATTCCGGCTTAGTAATATAAATCAGAATATCATCTGCATATAAAGATATCTTATTATTTGTTGTGTCAGTATTATACCCATATATTTCGGGTTCTGATCTGATTCTTTCGGCCAGAGGTTCTATCACCAAAGCAAATAATAAAGGGGATAACGGACATCCCTGTCTGCATCCCCTAAAAAGTCTAAATTTAGGTGATAGTATTTGATTAGTTAAAATTCTTGCTGTAGGGTTAGAATATAATATTCTTACCCATTTACAAAATCCATCCCCCAGTTGATACTTTTCCATTATATTAAATAAATATGACCATTCCACCTGGTCGAATGCTTTTTCAGCATCCAACGATATAACTGCTAATTCAATATCTCTCCTTCTTCTCGAGTATATAATGTTAAACAAGCAGGTGAAGTTTTGGGTCGACAAAGTGACATTTCTGAAAAAGGACCTTAACCCAAAACGTCACCTATCAATGTTCTCCAGAAATCAAGTTTGAAAGACAAGAAGCAAACTTGAAACGTAACTTTGCTGTTCAACTAAAATGCAGGTCTAAAAATGTGTAGCTTCCCATGTTGCATATAGGATATGGTGCACACACTTGTGTGGTGTAGAGACAACGTTTCTCTCAATGTCAGCAAGACAAAGGAGACAGTGATTGACTTCAGGAAGTGAACATACCCCAGTTTGCATTGATGGTGCCGAAGTGGAGACAGTTGAAAACTTCAAATTTCTTGGAGTTAATATTACTACAACTTCTCCTGGACCACCCATATTGAAGCAATGACCAAGGAAGCACACCAACACCTCTACTTCCTTAGAAGGCATGTCCCCAACAACTCTCACAACTCTCACCAACTTCTACAGATGCACCTTAGAAATCGTTTCATCAGGATGCGTCAATACTTGATTTAGGAACAGCTCCATCCAAGACCGCAAGAAATTGCAGCGAATGTGGATGCAGCCCAGACTATCACACAAACCGAACTCCCTTCTATTGACTCAATTTATGCCTCATGCTGCCTCGGCAAGGTCAGCAGCATAATCAAGGACGATTTGCACCCTGACCACTCCCGCTCCTTCCCCTATCCCATCAGGCAAAAGATGTAGAAGTGTGAAAACACATACCAGCAGATTCGGGGACAGTTTCTTCCCAGCGGTTGAATCATCTGAATCGTCATACCACAACCAGAGAACAGTGCTGAACTGCTATCTACACCTTTAGTGACCCTCAGACTATTCTTGATCGGACATTGCTGACTTTACCTTACAATAAACATTGTTCCCTTATCATGTATCTATACACTGTAAATGGATCAACTGTAATCATGTATTGTCTTTCTGCTGACTGGTCAGCACACAACAAAAAGCTTTTCACTGTACCTCGGTACACGTGACAATAAACAACTAAACTTGTCGTAGAATCATATAACACAGAAATAAGTCCTTCTGACCAATTTGCCAACCTGAGAACGTCCCATTTGCCCGTGATCTTTCCGCTGACTGTGGTGTGAGGCCCAGAGACCAGGACTGTAGAGATGCCATAATCATGATGATCTTCAAGAGAAGAAACAAAACCAAGCATGATAATTGTAGTGGGGTCTCTCTGTTACTGCCAGAGGGAAGGCAATTAGCCAATGTCCTCTTCAAGCATCTCCGGTCAATGGCCAAAGAGCCGCTCATCTGATCAGAGCGTGGATTCACTGAGGGACCTTGGAGCACTCTCCTCAAATTTGATTGCCAACAGAAGTTGGTCTCCATCTACATTTGCCTCACATTGGCATGTAGGCGAAAATCCCAACCAATAGTTCAACAACAAAATCAATCTCTGAGAAAGCCGGCGTCAAATAGGTTTGCGCCAACACTTTTATTTGTGAAACTTTCGTGTTACAATGCAGTACCTCACCTCCAACAAACCTCACCTTGGAGTGGAGTTAATCTTCAGAATCAGTTGGAAACTAGTCAATCTATTATGACCACATTCCAGAAGCAACATCACCCAAACCTCAGTAATCGAGTCGAGCATGCAGACAACACTTACATTTGCTTGTATTTGACCTTGAACTCCAAATCAATGTCCACTCACTAAAGTGTACAGAGAATGGATCATACTCTCAATATAGGCTCAATTTCCACAACCTTTCCCAACCTGGAAAACATGGTGAAATCCTGAAAAGCATGAACCATTTCCCATGTCTTGATAACCATCACTCAGCAAAAGCAGACATCAGGGATGAAACTCATCATTGCCTTCAACTAACCAGCATAGCTTTATGAGGTAATTTGAAGGAAAGGGTGTTAAAAGATCAATGCTGCAAAGTGGTACAGAACTCATAGTCTACTAGGTAGCAATGATCCCTGCATTCTTCTCCCACCAGCACTAACTACAGCAGGCATCTCAAGTAAAGACAACATTGCTGCTTCAAAACTGGATATTCAGTGGACTGATAAGTAAATTAAGGCCAGCATCCTCGGTATTGAAGTTGCAGTTGTAACTCCCCATCTTTCGTGGGCAGGCAACATTGGTTGCACATCTGACACCAGACTGCCAAAACACACGAGATGCTGGATAATTCACAAAAGGACATGAAGTGCTGAGTCACTAAGCAGGTCAGGCAGTGTCTCTGGAGAACATGGATAGGTGAAGTTTTGGATAGGTTAAGTTTTGGGTCGACAAAGTGACATTTCTGAAAAAGGACCTTAACCCAAAACGTCACCTATCAATGTTCTCCAGAAATGCTGCCTGATCCGCAAAGCACCTTGTGCTCTCAAAACAAGGAACCTGCATTTCAAAGATATTTCTTCCTTCCACCCACATTAATTTCTCTGGCTTCACAATTTGCAACTCTTTCATCCTTTTGTCTCACACCTTCTGTTTTAATATTTGTTCTTTGTCCAACCGCCTGCCTATCAAAGACCTCCCTCACCTGTTTTCACCTATTATCTGCCTCTCCTCTCTACCAACTTTAGTTTCCAAACCCCCTGCCCCCCAACAATCAGTCTGAAGAAAGGTTCCGGCTTGAAACATCACCTATCCATGTGGTCCAGGGATGCTGCCTGACTCACTAAGTTAATCCATCAATTTTATCCATATCTTTGGTATAAGACATCATCTGCAGTTCCTTGTTATTACCTTTTGTGGGAATTGATTATTATGATCTCATTGGTGCTGGGATGATCATGCAGGGAAGAAATTTAAACCAGTTAATCATAAGGCGATAGACACAAAGTGCAGGAGTAACACAGCGGGGCAGGCAGCATTTTTGGAGTAAAAGAATGGGTGACGTTTCAGGTCGAGGCCCGAAGATGAATCAGATATACTTCTCCACTGCTCCTTTAGATGCAAGGAACGGTCAATGTGGGAATATTGAACAAAAGTGCTGAAGGAACTCAATGGGTCATCTGTGGTGGAAATCGACAGGTGAGGTTTTGCTGGGACCCTTCTTCAGACTGATACTTCTCTTGTAGTGGGGAAGATGCTCGAGTTGAGTATTAAAGATGTAAAGCAACGCATTTGGATGGCAGTGACAGGATCAAAGTCAGCATGGATTTATGAGGAGGAAATCATGCTTAACTAATGTTCTGGAATTTTCTGAGGATGTAACAAGTAGAATGGATAAGGGAGAGCCAGTGGATGTGGTGTATCTGGACTTCCAAAAAGCCTTTGGCAAGGTCCCACACAAGAGATTAATGTGTAAAATTATAGCACATGGTATTGGAGTAGGGTATTTACATGGATAGAGAACTAGTTGTCAGCAGAAAGCGAAGAGTAGGGATTAACGGTTCTTTTTCAGAATGGCAAGCAGTGACTAGTGGGGTGCTGCAAGGCTCGGTGCTGGGATTTGCAATATATATTAACGATTTAGACAAAGGAATTAAATGTAACATATCCAGGTTTGCAGATGATACAAAGCTGTTTGGCAGGGTGAGTTGCGAGGAGGATGCTGTGAGTCTGCAGTGAGACTTGGATGAGTGTGCAGGTGCATGCCAGATGCAGTATAGTGTGGGTCACAGTTTAAGAATAAGGGGTAGGCCATTTAGAACTGAGATGAGGAAAACACTTTTCACTCTGTTGTGAATCTGTGGAATTTACTGCCACAGAAGGCAGTGCAGGCCAATCCACTGGATGTTTTCAAGAAAGTTAGATATAGCTTTTTGGGCTAACAAAATCAAGGGATATGGGGAGAAAGCAGGAAAGGGGTAGTGATTTTGGATAATCAGCCGTGATCATATTGAATGGTGGTGCTAGCTCGAAGGGCCGAATGGCCTACTCCGGCACCTATTTTCTATGTTTCTATGTTTCAACTGGCATTTAGGGCCGGATGAAAGATTTAATTGTTTAAACATTAGTACATGAATTTGATATAATTCCAACTACATTTTGACAAGAACATGGCAGTGTAGGTTTGTGGAGTTTCCAGATACACCATAGAAACAGACTCTTCAGCCCACCGAACCCACACCGACCAGTGATCACCCCGTCCACTCATTCAATCCCACACACACAATTTACAGAGGCCAATTACCATACAAACCAGCACATCTTTGGAATGTCGGAGGAAACTGGAGCACTTGAAAAAAAACCCACGCACAGGGAGAACATACAAACTCCATACAGACTGCACCCGTAGTCAGATCAAACCCAGGTCTCTTGTAATGTGAGGCAGCAAATCTATCGCTGTGCCTACATGCTGCCCCTAAGTTAGTTATTCTCTAGTTTATAATATTTTAAAAATAAAGCATAATTTCATAATTTAATAATTTCATAATATGAAATTTCATAATTTCATAATTTGCCAAAAGCAAATACATGCAGATATATGTACCTACAAATTTAAAATTAATCATGTTACTAGTTAATGAGAATGGGTAGCGGACCAGATGAATATACAAAGAACTTCCGAAGCTCGAATCTTGAGATAAATACAAAGTGCTGGAGTAACTCAGCTGGTTATGCAGCATCTATGGAGGAAATGGACAGGTGACATTTCGGGTCAGGACCCTTCTTCAGACCCAGGTGATGATTGCCTTTGGCTCATTCCATTGTAATCCTCTGGCTCATTTCACAGCCCAAACCTATTGCTTAATTTGACTCTGACATGAGGCATCCATTAGGTAAAGGCAAAAGGATGCAAATGTCATGCAGTACTTCACCAGACAACCAATTCCCCCGATCAGTAACTATAGAGTATAGACATAATTGCCGTTCGCTTCCTGCAATGTTCCTGAGATGAATACAGAGATGCCTATTATCTAGATATACATGTCTAACCATCCAGATATCAATCTATTTAGCATTTTCTGGAAATATACCTTGGGAGTTTTACACAATATTTTTGACAAGACAACTACACTTTTTAACTCTCACAGGCAATGTTGTAGTTTTATTTGTTTCTGTTCCTCCCAGCCTTATGTAAATTGCTCAGTTCCATTATCAAGGCTAAAAAAAATCAGTGGTTTGCGCTAAATAGGGTTTAGGTTTTCAATTAGGCTTCTTGAAAGGAGAATCAAAAACGTTGCTATGCTGACAAAGTCAAAACCAACAAAATCTGTCATTTGATAAAGAATCATCAAGGGAAAATTCAGATCATTTAGTATTATTTAGTGTAATTTACACTTGCATAATTACCTTAATTAGTCACCCCTGATTAACTTATTACCAACTGCTGAGATAGAAACATTGCCACCAATTTTTCATCTGAATGCTTTTCCTCATTGAAGGCCCAGAACAAGGGACATAATTTTAGCATTAGGAGGAATTTCCTTTCTCAGAGGCTTGACAATCTTTGGAATTATTTATTCCCAAGGGTGGAGGCTGCCTACTCTCAAAGCAAATTCAAGGCTTAGATAGATGTATTTTTGCACCAAGGGAAATCAAGGATTATAATGATTGAGTGGGAAAGCCAAGTTGAAGCCACAGATTAGATCAGCCATGATCCAACGAAAATAACAACGGGTTCCTTGACATGTGCCTGCTGTGATTCTTAGTTTCGTATGTCATATAGGATACATCAAACTCTTGATGTTGAAGGGCAAAATCCATAATTTCACTATATATTTTTTTCTAAAGCAGTTCCAGTGAAAATAATTCAATATTTAACAGTAGCACAAATAAAGCTATCATATTTTGCTGAAATTGAAGAACCAATGTTGTCCTGATTCACTGTGATAATAAACTATCTGTCACTCCCAAACTGAAATTGTGTCACTAGACTGCTTCATATGAAATTACATTGATTTGGTTCAATTAAGTTTCCAAAAGTTAAGGTTAGTTTGCATTGGCGTGATGGTAGGTTTTCCAAAATGTATGCAAACTCACAATCCGCTCAGTTGATTGAATTTCCCACAGTCTGGAATTTTATTTTATTTTCTTAGTTCGCTCTGACAGATTTATTCATACAGGATAAGTCATACATTTTTTCATTGACTGCACAAGTAACTCTAAAATCTTACATGGCGAGAACAAGCAATAAATATTGCAGTGAGAAGAACCATGTGTGCGGAGTGAATCTGGCAGTGCCTCAGAATTAGCTCATGTATAATGAATAATTGAGAATTAATTTGCTAAAAACTTTAATAGTGACACTAATTTTCAAAAGGTTATTCATGCATGTGCTGCAGTAACACTTATATAATCCTCCCTTGTCCTCGTTCTGCAGTTTACTTGTCAGAATTTAGTACATTTGTGTGCCAGAGAACAAAAGATAGACCAGGTTTTCTGTGGACTTTCAACTAGCGAAAAAGTATGCTCCAAGATACCCAGATTCCATTTTACTTCGGAGTCACGTGAGTAATTCCGTGAAGAAGCCCGCCAGCCCACATGCGTATTAATTATGTCTAACGCATTGCGCAACGATTAGCTGGCAGGTGCGTCGCTCCTCCAGCGGTAAGATTAAAAATCCTCAGGTAAGTGTTTGAAACTGATTCTGAGGTTGTTTCTTTTGGTTCGATGATTCTTGGTCACAGAACAAGTATGAATTGCTATGGAGAAAATGTCCAAGGTGAAGTCCAGACGGACCGCGGGGAAAGCAGCTACGGATCTGACTCAGAGTTCGGAAGTATAGCCGGGAAGCATACCACGAGGCACGAAGGGCATGAAACAGATGTGCCTGCTATGGCATCAAAATTTGCAATTCCATCACAAACAGGTGAACCGCTGGATGACGACTTGGCTAGGAGTATTAATTACCTGGACTCACACCAGCTCCAAGAACAAGCGATGGAAGAAACTTCCACGGAGTATCACACACCTGCTAACTGTGTTTCGGTAAATATGCCGGCTGTTAACCACTCCATCTGGGGTTACATCGGAGGGGGCATCAAAGCCCAGGAGGTGAAGCTCCATAAAATACTAAAGTTGCTCATCTCAGGCATCACGGCTTTTGCCAGGTCGGTGGATGGGTGTTTCCTGTCTGATGTGCAGCAGGATGCCCTGGCATTAATGTGCAACGCACATTTTGAAATAAACTGCTTATGCAAAAATGCCATCCGTCCTACCCAGAACCCCAAATTCGCAGCACTGTGCAAGGCCAGCAACGTACAACCACCAAATTTCTTGTTCGGTGAAGATCTGTCGAAGCAGGTCAGGGAGCTGGATGACGAAGCAAAAACAGTCGGGCTAATGAAACTTCCGTCAACTAGCAAAGCTTCATTACTCCAGCAGCAGCACCCCTACGCTCCCTTCAACAACAAACGGTTTGCTGAAACTGGTGGGAAGGCCGAACACTCTGGGCAGAGGTCTTTTTTAGGTCAAGGCCCAAGCCGGCCCACGTCAAAAATGCGCAGTTGGCGCACTCCATCAGTCCTACCTCCCAAACCTCGGGGGCAGAAATAAACACCATTCATCCACCAGTAACCATGGAGGTAGGTGGGTCTGGTTATTTCCGGAACATATTGTGTACGGATCAGTTGCAAGTTGGTGGGAGATTGCACTTGTTTTTGAATGAATGGCTTTGGATAACAGCAGATACATTTATACTGCACAGTGTACAAGGGTTCCAAATCAAATTCCTTCTCAATGCATTTCCACCCACACAGCATCCACCGAACCAGACATTTGTTCTTTCACAACAGGAATGTTTGGATGTACAGGCTGAAATTGACGTATAATGCAAAAAAGGGGTAATTGAGAAGTCATGTCATGAACCTCACCAATTTATGTCTAATATATTTACAAGGCAAAAGAAGGATGGAGGATGCCAACTTGGTTACTGCCAAACAACTGGTTTCCAAAGGATGTTATATGGCATGCATCGATCTTAAAGATGCATACTATTCAGTACCCATTCATTGTGATCACTGGAGATATTTGAAGTTTAGCTGGAAGAGGCAACTGTGGAAGTTTAAAGCATTGCCTAATGGATTAACTTCAGCCCCCAGATTATTTACAAAATTATTAAAACCGGTGCTGGGGCTACTCCGGTGTCAGAATCATATTGTAATGGCATACTTGGATGATATCCTAATCATAGGGGAAACTCTGAAATTAGCTGAATTATCTGTTTCAGCTAATAGACTCATGTTTGAGAGATTGGGTTTTCTCATCCATCCAATTAAATATAAGTTGACACCAACTTGAGTTGTTGATTATTTGGGATTTACCATTAACTCAATTCACATGTCTGTGACTCTGCCTTGGGGCAAGAGATTAGAATTAATAGAAGCCTGTAACAATCTCATTGTTATGGAGCAACCTTCTATTCGACACGTAGCTAGTATAATTGGCAAATTAGTGGCTACTTTTCCAGCTACACAGTTTGGGCCGTTGCACTATCAAAATGTACAACGTGCATAGGAGCAGGCACTCAAATTCCATGCAGACCCATGCGGTTGCCAGCTGAAGCCATTGCTGAGTTACAATGGTGGACAACTAATATTTGGCATTGGTCCAGTAGAATTTTGGTCGATAAACCTTCAGTTATTTTACATATTGATGCTAGTGCTCTAGGATGGGGAGCTACTAATCCATCTCTAGCTGTGGTGGCAGATGGAATGTGCATGAGTCATTAATTCTTCAGTCACATGGTATTAACAAATTAGAGTTGTTGGGAGAACTCTATGGGCTGAAGGCTTATTGTGGCAATATGCATCATTTGCATGTTCAACTTCAGATTGACAACACTACAGCGGTGGCATATGTTAATCACATGGGTGGAATCAAGTCAGTATCCTGTGATAAATTGGCTAACCTTATTTGGCACCGGTGTATTACATTTGGGTTTCAGCTATCTACTTACCAGGCAGATTTAACATGGTGGCGGACACCAGGTCACGGATATTCAATGACAACACAGAATGGATGTTGAATCATGAAGTGTTTAACGACATTGTCGCTCGGTATGGTGTACCAGATATCGATTTGTTTGCATCCACACTCAATCACCAGTTACCAAAATATGTTTAATGGGAACCAGACCCAGGGGCAGTGGCGGTAGATGCATTCTCGCTACACTGGGATGAAATGTTTTTATATGCATTCCACCCATTTTGCCTCATCAGTCGGTGCTTGCTTAAGATCCAGCAAGACTCCACCTCAGGCATTTTGGTAGTACCTGACTGGCCTACACAGCCATGGTTCCCACTTGTTCTGGGAATGATAACACTGCCTTTTATGGCTGTCCCCAAATGCAGAAATCTACTTGTTCACCCTGTGACTGGGGAGAACCATCCACTACATGACTGAATTAATTTATTGGTTTGCAGATTCTGAGGAGACCATTCCTGGGGCTCAGACTATCAGACCGTTCCTGGGGCTCGGACTATCAGATCGTATGGTGGACGTGATCCCTGCAGCCTGGAGGGATACCAAGAGCCTCAGAGGCTCCGAATTAACTATGTTCATTAGTTACAAAAAACCTCATAAGAAGGTATCAGTACAGACCATTTTGAGGTGGTTAAAACAGGTTCTGGCTTGTGCAGAAGTGGACACTGACATTTTTAAACCTCACTCCACCAGGGCTGCATCAACATCAGCAGCAAGGGTAATGGACGTTCCTCTCGACCACATCCTAGTGGCTGCAGGATGGTCAAATGAACTAACTTTCCATAGGTTTTATAATAAACCCGTTGCCATACCTGGGATATTTGCCGATTCAATTTGAGATTCTGTTTTATAGTTTCCCCCCGGATGAGAGGGGTCACTATTATTTTCATTTGCATTAAAGCATCAGCATATTTAAATCTATGTCATGTCTGAATGAATTATTTATTTTCACCTATCCTTGGTCAACTGATGCAGTGTGTGACGCATGAACTCGTATCCACGGCATGACATCACAGAGCTTTGAAATCTTCACGGAATCACTCAGGTGACTCCGAAGTAAAATAGTAAGATTAAACGAGAACTTACCAGTTTGAAATTTGATCTTTATTTTATGAGGAGTTGTGATGAGCGATTACGTGCCCTCCGCCCCCAACCCTCTTATCATAAAGATCACCTGGTATTTCTAGTTCTCTCCAATCTTACTATGTTCAGTTCAACTACTGTTATCTGTGATTTCACACCACTGCTTTGAAGATTGATGCGCATGCAGGCTGGCAGGCTTCTTCACGTAATCACTCATCGTAACTCCTCATAAAATAAAGATCAAACTTCAAACTGGTAAGTTCTCATTTAATCTTACTATTATACTACACCATCTGTGAAGCAGGCTCTCCTTTTGCATTGTGCATGTTTTCTCAAAGCAATCTAACGAGCAATCACATAGTATTTAGTGTAAGTGTGTAAGGAGCGTTGGACGTAGCAATCCCAACTTGGCTAGGGACAAATTAAATCAATGAATGGTGCATGCTTTCAGAGACACACAAATACATGTTGAAAGTTCTAGTTATTGACCATCTTTTCAAGTATGTGGTAGTTCCCAAGTTAAACACACCTAACATGGGGGAAGTCTGCATCCTCTTGGCATGAACATCAAATTCTCTCAATTCTGTTAATTCCTCCCTCAGAGCTCGGGCTCCTCCTCCTCCCTTTTCCTTTCTTCCCCCTGCTTTCCCCCACCCCCATCAGTCTGAAGAAGGGTTTCGGCCCGAAACGTTGCCTATCTCCTTCGCTCCATAGATGCTCCCGCTGAGTTTCTCCAGCATTTTGTGTACCCTTGAATGTACTATGTTCAGTAAATATACTATATATTGTTATGCTGCACAGTTGCGCAGTTGTGGAGCTGCTGCCTTACAATCCCGGGTTCGATCCTAACCACATGTGCTGTCTGTACATTGTATGTTCTCCCTGTGACCATGTGGGTTTTATCAGGGTGCTTTGGTTTCCTCCCACACTCCAAAGACGTACAGGTTTGTAGGTCAATTGGCTTCTGTAAATTGTAAATTGACCTTAGTATGTAGGATAGTGCTAGTGTATGGGGTGGATCACTTGTTTGTGTAGACTCGGTGGGCCGAAAGTCCTGTTTTCACATTGTATCTCCAAAGTGTAAAGTCTATAGCAATGAAGTCAATAATAAAAGGGAAATCGTGTGCAGCAAAGCTGCATCTCAAGTAAGGATTTTATCTTGGACAATGCTTCAAATTGCTGGAATGTCACATTAGTTAAATTATACCTTCAGACTGACAATTGTAGGTAGCAATGGCAATGGTGGCATAGAGACACCAAGCATCTGTGAATGACTGGATGACAATCTACTTTCTTAACCAAAGGGATTTGCCAATTCAGAGGGAGGAACAACAGAAGAAGGAAATGTAAATTGAAGTCAAATAATAAGCCATTAAAAGAAAAAAACAAGAAAATAAAGCTTGGATTGAAAGGAAAATTCTGGGGAAGTTTTACATCAATAAGTCATGATTTTTCCCTTTTAGTTCTGACAAGACTGATTAGAATTATAAAAATATGAAAACATTATTTAGCCCCTGGCATCTACTCTGTCATCCAGTTAAGATCGTGGCTGATTTTTTACCTCAGCAATACATTCCTTTGCAAGCTACTTGCTGATGAAGGCCAGGATGCCAAAGCCTTTTTACCACCCTGTCCATTTATGACACCACTTTTCAAAGACACAAAATTGGTAGTTGAAAATGTTTAAGAAACTTTTAAACATGTACATGGATAGTATAGGTTTAAAGGGATATTGTCCATATACTGGCAGGTGGGACTAATGTAGATGGGACATGTTTGTGGGCAGGTTGGGCTGAAGGGGCTGTTTCCATACTGTATGACTCCATATTCCTTTAACAACCAAAAATCTATCAATCTCTTCCTAGAATGCAAGCAACAACAGCCTGGTTGGGTAGAGAATCACTACCCTCTAGGTGAAGACATTTCTTTTCATCTCAGTCTTAAATAGCTGAACCCTTATTTTGACACTGATTCCTGCTACAAAATATTCCACAGCAGATTCACTGGCCAACAGGTAAATCTTCCTCAAATCTATTATATCTAGTTGTTAAGAATTTTGTGCATTTCAATGAGGTTGCCTCGGGTTCTTCTGAATTTGAGAGGGTGCATAATCTCTTCTCATAGAGCAACATCCTCCCTCAGGAAGTAATATGTTGCTGCCCCTCCATCGGAAATCTATCATTCTTCAGGCAAGATGACAAGACTGATGCTTAATATTCTGGATGGGATCTCACTAAGACCCTGTATGAATGCATTTTTACTTGTGTTCGGTTTCATTTACAATATAGGTCAGTGTACTGTTTATCCTTCTAATTACTTGCTGATCCTATACATTTACTTTCCGTGCATAACACAAGTGCTGGAGAAATTCAATGTGCCAGACAGGATCTGTGGAGGGATGGTCAGAATATGATTTGGGTGGAGACCCTTCTTCGGACTGAAACGGCATCTGTCCATACCCTCTACAGACACAGCTCATTCCCTCTGCAGATACTGCCCGATCCATTAAGTAACATATTTCGCTTGGGTAGCTTACACCCCAGCGCTATGAACATTGACTTCTACAATTTCAGGTAGTCCTTGTGTTCTCCATCCTTCTCCTCCTCTACCCAGCTCTCCCACAGCCCACTGTCTCCATCTCTTCCTTTCTTCTTCTCCCCCCCCCCACCCCCACATCAGTCTGAAGAAGGGTCTTGACCCAAAAAGTCACCTACTCCTTCAACCCGTAGATGCTGCCTCACCCGTTGAGTTTCTCAGCATTTTTGTACACCTTCGATTTTTCCAGCATCTGCAGTTCTTTCTTAAACATTAGAATAAGTTACTCCGGTACTTTATGTTGGATCGACTGGGCTTTACTGAATTTCGAAGCATGAAAGGGGATCTTATAGAAACATATAACATTCTTAAGAGATTGTACAGGCTGGATGCAGAAAAAATGTTCCCGATGTTGGGGAGTTCAGAACCAGTGGTCACAGTTTAAGAATAAGGGGTAGGCCATTTAGGACTGAGATGAGGAAACAACTTTTTCACCCAGAGAGTTGTGAATCTGTAGAATTCTCTGCCACAGAAGGCAGTGGGGGCCAATTCACTGGATGTTTTCAAGGGGGATAGATTTAGATCTTAGGGCTAATGTAATCAAGAGATATGGGGAGAAAGCGGGAACGGGGAACTGATTTTGGATGATAGCCATGATTATATTGAATGGCGGTGCTGGCTAGAAGGGCCAAATGGCCTACTCCAGCACCTATTTTCTATGTTTCTGTGGTTCTATGTTTTGCTCAAGATTCGAGCATCTGCATTTCCTCGTGGCTCCATTAACTTTGTGCAAAGGACACTCAAAGAACACCAATGCCTTTCAGTTGTTCGATATTTTAACAACCTTATGATCGTTAAAACCTTAACAACCTTAAAGGATGGCGCAGTGGCACAGCGGTAGTGTTACTGCCTTGCAGCACCAGAGACCCGAGTTTGATTCTATCTGTAAGGTGTTTGTACATTCTCCCTGTGACCACATGGGTTTTCCCTAGGTGGGTTTCCTCTCACAACCCAAAGACTGAACCATCCTACCAACGACTTGGGAGCAGTCCTGAAGTACTATCTACCTAATTGGAGACCCTCAGACTATTTTTGATCAGGCTTTACTGACTTTATCTTGTGTAGTCCTTTACAGGATCTTGCAGTATACATTATTCACATTATTCCCTTTATTATGTACACTTTGGATGGCTTGATTGTAATTATGCATTGTCTTTCCACTGACTGGTTAGCACGCCACAAAGCTTTTCTCTGTAACTCGGTACGCATGACAATAAACTAATCTCAAAGTCAAACACAAACTCAAAGACATGCAAGGTTGAAGGTTAATTGGCCGGTAAAATTGTACATTTTCCCTATTGTGTAGGATAGTGTTAGCTTACGGGATGATCGCTGGTCAGTGCCTGGTCAGTGCCGACTCGGTTGGCTAAAGGGCCTGTTTTCATGCTGTGTCTCCAAAGTAAAAGTAAAGTCTAACCTTCTCCTCAATTCTTTTTCTACAAAAGCCAAACACCTCACTCTTGATATATTTTTATTCTGTCTGCCATGTCCCTGCCCATTCATTTTGCCTGCCTATCTCTGCATCCTCCTCAGAATCCACACAATACCACCCTGCCCGATATTGTCAGCACACTTTGAAAAATATAAGGTTGTTCTCCTCATCCAAATGATTGATAAATATTGCGAACCAAAGAGCCACACCACCAGACCAAGTGATATTTCCAAAATATCACAGGCCTCCCAACTTTAATGACCTGTTTATACATACTCTGTTTTCTGTCCATAAATCAATCCTCTCTCGAAGCCAGTACATTAATTCTAACCCAATCTGCTCTTTACTATCTTCAATAATTTCTTCTGTGGCATTTTATCAAAGGCTTTCTGACACTGCAATTGGAACACAGCTTCCCCTCATCTATTCTGTTGTGTACAATCTTTAACAGATTTGTCAAAATGATTTTCCTTGCATAAATTCATGTTGGCTCAGCACAATCCTATTATTATTTTCCATGTATTACAACCACTTTTGTGATAATAATTTTTAGCATTACTACCGATGTCAGGCAAATTGTTTGGCAAGCCACTCGTTTTTTTTTCCTCCATCCTTCCTTAAATTCTATTTGCTCTATCTAATGCGCTGGAATTATTCCAGAATTTATGGAACATGATAAAATGATAGCCAATACATTCATTGTGGCCAGCTTGTTCAAAACTCATGCTATCATAACTGCCTCAATTACTTCCTCTGGCAGTTTGCTCCATACACTTACCACCCTCTGTGTGAAAAAAGTTGCCCCTCAGATTCCTACAAATTCTTTCCCCTCTCAACTTAAACCTACTTACTGGCTGTCCTCTAGTTCTTGATTCCCCAAGTCGGGCGAAAAAAGACTGAATGTATTCCCACAAACAATGCCTTTCCTCGTGAATTTATACCTTTGTATAAGATCAGCATTCAGTCTCCTACACACCAAGGAATAAAGTCCCAGCCTGTCCAACCTCTCCCTATAAACCTGCTCTTCAAATCCTGGGAACATCCTCATAGATCTTTAGTGCATTTCTTCTAGCTTAATATCATTTTTCCTCCAGCATTGTAACCAAAACTGAACTATCTTTGTTGTAAACCAGCATTAGCATCTCCTTCCCACACAATATTCCAAGTGGCGGCATCACCACTATCTTGTACAACTGCAACATTCTAGACTCAATGCTCTTGCTGATGCCAATGCTTTTTTACCACCCTGCCTACTTACAATACAACTTTTTGGGAACTATCTACTTGAACTTCTCAGTCCCTCTGCTGTACAATACTTCCTGTGTTCTACCTTTCACCGTGAAGGTTCTGTCCTGGTTTGATTTACCAAAATGCAGCACTTTATATTCATCAAAATTAAACTCCATTTGTCATTCCTACTTACCCAGCTGATCAAGGTCCCACTGCAATTCATGATAATCTCATCACTGTCTATGATACCACCTATTGTTGTGTTATTTGCTAACTTACTAACCATGCCTTGCATTTTCTCACCCAAATCGTTGATATAGATTGCAACCAAAATGGACTTGGCATTGGCCCCTGTTACATCATTATTCGCAGGCCTCCAGTCCAAAACACAACCTTCCTACCATCAAGCTAATTATGTATCAAGGCAGCTAGCTCTCATTAGATCCCATGCAATCTAATCTTCCAGAGCAGGCAACCATGCTGAATCTTCACAAAGGCCTTACTGAAGTCCATATGGACTACTTCTACAACTCTGCCCTAATCATATCCCTAAAAATCCCCTCCAGTAATTTACCTACCACAGATGTCAGGATTATTGGTCTGTCATTCTGAGATTTGTATTTGCAGCTCTTAAATAAAGATACATTAGCCCGTTCCAGCCTTTCAGTACCTCACCGTGGCTAATGATGATGCATTTATCACAACCAGATTTCCTGCAATATCCTCTCCTAGCTTTCAGCTTCTCTTTCACTCAAGGCTGCCCTCTTCTTTTCCAATATAATTTATCCTATTTCGGTCTGTAAGGAACGCACATTAACTGCTGTGATTTTTTTTTCATTTCACTGAGTTTTTCAAACTGATTTTTTTCTTTCTCACTTTACCACTTTCATAATCTACTTTCTCTTTCTTGATTACCAATTGGCAAGGTCTGAAATTCTCTCAAACCTGTGTTACTGAACGGTTTGACAACAATCTAAGCCTTTTCCTATTGATCGAAGGCTATTTTCACATTTTCCAACCAATGCTGGATATTTTTCCTGTTGGAATCTTATGCCTGGGAAGGGATATATCTGATGAAATCTACATTTTAATTCATTCAAATGCTAGTCAATGCTTGTTTAATGTAGTTTCACAGACTACAACAACCATCATATATCTCATGTCATAGTCTCCATTGTTTAGAATTAAAACTTTGATTTCAGATTGAACTAAATCACTTAATACTTCTGAAACATTAATGGTTGGGATGCTTTTGGAGAGGACTCTGTGGGATAGGATTTACTTCAGTTTGGAAGAGAATGAGCTAATTAGGGACTGTCAGCATGTCTTTGTCTGCAGCATGTCATGTTTTATGAAAGGGATTGAGGTTTTTTAGGAGGTGACATGGTGATCGATGAGGCTATGGCAATGCAAACTTTCTACATGGATTTCACAAATGCATTTGATAAGGTACCTCTAGGTAGGCTGATCAAAAAGGTTAAGATGCATGGTATCCACTGTGACTTCATTCAGAACTGGCTTATTCAAAGAAGACAGAGGATTGTGGTGGAAGGTGGTTATTCTGGCTGGAGGCCTGTGCCCAGTAGAATTCCACAGGGATCTTTGCTGGGACCACTGTTGTATGTGATATATATATTAAAAAGTATTGAAGATGAGTTGGTTATCAAGTTTGCAGATGACACAATATTTTTGGAGAAGGTTGTCCCAGGTCAAAGGTCAGCTACAGAAATGAGCAGATGTTGTTTAATCCGAGAAAGTGTAAGATGTTGCACTTTGGGAGAGCAAATGCTAGAGGAAAATATATAATCCATGGCAAGAACCTTAACAGCATTTACATGCAGGGCAATCTTGGTGTCCAAGTCGACAGTTCCCAGAATGTGGCAACACTAGCAGACAGAGTAGTAAAGAAGGCATACAGTATGCTTGTCTTCATCTGTCACGGCTTTGAGTGTAAGAAACAGGAAATCATATTGCAGCTTTACAGGACTTTGGTTAGCTTGTATTTGGAGTACTGGGTGTAGTTCTGGTTGTCCAGTTACAGGAAGGATGTGGAGAAAATTGAGAAGATGCAGAAGTAATTTATCAAAATGCTGCCTGTCTTGGAGAGTATTTGCTAGAAGATGAGGTTGGACAAACTTGGATAGTTTTTTCTTGAGTGGTAGAGGCTGAGAGGAAAGATGATAGAATCATTTTTCCAGGGTAGGAACTTCAAAGATTAGAGGGCATAGCCATAAGGTGAGAGGGGCAAAGTTTAAAAGAGTTGTGAGGAGGAAGTTTATTTCACAGAGAGCGATGGGTGCCTGGATCACGCTGCCAAGGGTAGTGGTGAAGGCAGATATGATAGTGGCATTTAAGAAGCTTTTAGATAGATACATGGATATGCAGGGATGGAGGGGATGAATCCTGTGCAAGCAGAGATCTGTTTAATCTGGCATCATATTCAATGGAACATTGTGGGAAAAAGGGCCTGTTCCATACTGTACTGTCCCATGCTCTGTGTTCTATGTAAATTCACTCTCCCTTTCAGGCCTCAATTAATATAACACAAAGGTTGGAAGAGTGTGGACAGTGAGCAAGACCTTTTATATTTGCATGTTAGTAATTCTAAATTAGATTGTCCCACCCTTGGCTTCTCGATATGAAAAGCCATCCATGAATTTGTTTGCCATGTTATCACTGCAAATTAGATTTAGCCAGTCATAGATATGGAGGAAAATGCCAATGATTATTGTGTATTTTATATTATGTACTTTTCCAATATAATTTTCCAGTTCCATTATGCCCCACATTACCACTACTATTTGGAGCTCCATGGGCATCTCAAACTCAATCTGATTCTATTTATTTATTTTACTAACTTTATCCCTTTGCTTCTCATAAGGACAATAACTCTTTTCATTCATTTTACAAATTTCTTCCAAAAGTTAAGCACTCAAGGATATTTAACTTCCAAGTTCAGATAAAATGTCAACTGTCTATTTTCTCCACAAATGCTGTCCATTCTGTTCCTCCAACAGATTGTTTGTTGATCTTGATCCCAGCATCTTCACTCTCTCAGGTCTTCATTGATTCCCATCTCCTAACCTTGGATACAGCATCCAAAGTTCACAGGCTGGGCAGTGATACTCTTGATTTGAGGGATCTCAGCTTGTGTAATTGGCAACTACTAAATTCTAAACCTGGATCACCTGTTGCAACTTTACCTGCTGAACCATTGCCTCTTGACAAGAGCGAACAGCAAACTTCTATGAAATATTAATGGATTTCATTTTTTACCACGCAATTGTTCCCGACAAGATGTAATGATGCATTCTTTATCCCTCTCACTAGCACTGGCCATCATGCAAGTTAAAAATGATCATTCAAAATGAGTAAAGAACATTCAACTTGATCAAATGGTAATCGCATCAAACACCAAGGGCTGAAGGCGATATTAATAGAGGAAAATCACCTTGCAGGGTAATTCAGAAATCAAATCAATTTTACATGCAATTTACAGATCAAGGGTCTGCTGAACTGATTAAACATAGGAATTGATACAATCACTTCTCTCTTCAAAACTTTAGCCAGACATTTACAAATTAAGTATTTTTGGTCTATGTCCCGTTTGGTTATAATGATTTCACTTCCCTTGATGATGACATGCAGTTATTTTTAGAATAATATTCTTTGTCAAGCAATAAAAGGCATATGGGATCAATGGAGACCTGGTAGATCTGAAAATTGGCTTGATCATAGAAGTCAGAAGGATGTGGGGGAGGGGTGTTTCTTTGTGTCATATGGTGTCCTGCAATGATCAATGGTGGGACTCCTGTGTGTGTGTTTAAATATGTATAGATAAGACAAAAAAGGTGAGCTGAAAAAAAAGCATACATACAACACAAAGGTTGGAAGAGTGTGGACAGTGAGCAAGAACAGTTGGAAACACAAGTAGAGTGATAAAGAAAGCATAATGCATGCATGCCTTTATCAGTTGGGATGTTGAGTATAAAAGTTGGGAAGTTGTGTTGCTGCTGTATAAAACGATGGTTAGACCATATTTGGAGTAGAGTGCACTAGGTGCGTGTGACAGGAAGGATGTGGAGGCTTTAGAAAGGGCACAAGAAAGGTTTACCAGGATGTTGCCTAGATTAGAGCGTATCAGCTCTTAAGATAATCGAAAAACTTGGATTGTTTTCTCTTGAATGTCGGAGGCTGATGGGAGACCCGATAGAAATTCATATAATTATGAGAGGCTTACACAGAGTACATAGAGCCTTTTTCCCCAGAGTGAATATGGCAAATATTAGAGGACATGGGTTAAGAGAGAGAGAGCGAGAAAGGGGGAAAGGTTAAGGATGATATATGAGATGTCCCCCCCCCCCCCCCCCCCCAACACAGCGATAGATGCCTGGAATATGTTGCCAATGAAAATTGTGAAACAGATATTATAGCAATATTTATGAGGCTTACATATTTGGACACATGAATGGGTAAGAAATTGTGAAATATAATCCACACATCAGCAGATGAGCAGATTAAATTCTCACTGTGGTTGTTTGTGGACCTAAGGCCTGTTCCTGTGCTACATTCTAACTTTGACCCTTTGTATACTTCCTACTCATTCTGTTCTTACTCTCCTGTCAAACCTTTTGCTGCATCTCCTTATTCTTTCTACTCATTAACTATTTATACGTTAATGTTTTTAATGTAAGTTTGCTCCTGCCATCTATTTTATCCATTTTTGTGGTCGACAAGTTTCTCAAGTTGGCTCCGTGGTCTTCCCTTTTTTTGCTAGGATTCTGCGAAACAAAATCACATGACTTTATCCTTTGAAAAGTGAAGACTGCCCATGATAATCTGTGCTGGGTCACCTTCGACAAAGATGAAATGAAGCCAATTTATCGCTAAGGTTTAATTTTGCGCCAACTTCAAATGTTAAAGTAGAACAGTGAAACATCGAAAGATGAAAGGGGTGTCTAGACCATAACACAATTGTTTAAATCACTGCAGGGTATTTTCTTCAAATATCTTATATGGAAATTTATTCTACATTCAAAAGCTTGCTGGTTGCGAGTCTGGAAAGTGTGTTTGTATTGTTTGTAAACTATGTTGTTGTATTTCTAATCACATGAAATGGAAAGAAGGGGTGAGATATTTTATGTATCATTTCCTGAGGAGAAGTGAGGTTGTGTGAAGTTGGATTTCCTTTGTGTGTTACTGCAAATACTCACTTGTTATCCGTAAAACAGCTTGACAATATGCGTCAAGGCTCACTGCTTCCATAAAGATGCATTGCTAGAAATGCAGCGGGAATACATGCAAGGGGTACGTGCAAGAAACATGATATTCAGCTCAGATCATAGAGTCATACAGCATGGAACAGGCCCCTTGGCCCAACTTGCCCATACTAACCAGCATGTCCCATCCAAATTAGTCCCACCTGTGTGCATTTTGCCCATTCCCCTTTAAGCTTGCCCTATCCATGTACCTGTCTATATGTTTCCTAAACATTACGATGGTACCTGCCTCAACTACCTCCTGCGCTCCATACACCCACTACCCTTGTGTGAAAAGTTACCCATCGGGTTCCTATCAAATCTTCCCCCCTTACCTTAAACCTATGTCCTCTGGTTCTAGATACCCTGACTCTGGGCACGAGACTCTACCATTTAATCTATTCCTCTCATAATTTTGTACACCTCTATAAGATAATTGAGGAGTTTGTATTGTTACATTCACCTTGCTCATGACAGTCGATATGTGACATTTTGAATATTTGCAGGTGCAAAAATAATAACTCTACCCAAGAAAACAGTTGGGAAAAGCACAAAACCACTCTCTGAAAGTTTAACTTTAATTAAAGATGAGGTGTTGTTAGCCAAGCCAGCATAGGACATCATTGTAACAGTGCAGGAGGCCACAAATAGAGAGTCAGATTGAGAGTGGGACGGTGAACTAAAGCATTGAAGTCTTCCTTGCTGGTCATGTTTTGTAACCTCTCAATTAACAAAACCTTTACCCAGGCAAAAAAGCTTTTTGTGAATCTAACTTCAGCGCTAACTCCCCTTTACCTCATTTGGTGTCACCCTACCGAAGATATTACCTTCTTTTCTATTCATCCCATGGTGCCCCACCCTCTCTGCTTCTGAAAACCGTTAATTCACCAGGCCTCCAGTTCACCAGCACAGCCTTTCGTTGTCTGAAGGAAAGAGTGTTTGAAGATAAAGACCTCAAACTCATGACCTAGTCAGCTGCAGTGATCCCAGCCCTCCTGAATGCTGAGACATTGACTACTGCAGAAGGCACCTCAATGCATGGAGAGGTACTACCCACACTATTTTCATAAACTACTAAAGACTGATGACTTGACAGAGTGACCTAACATCACCTTCCTCTCCAAGGCTGACATGCACAACATCAAAGTCTTATTTATACTCAGTCATCACACACCTGGCATAAGGTTATTAAATTACAATACTTTCTACCCCAAAAGCTATCACTACAAATCCACATGGATAGAGGGGACGCATCAAGAATACCGTCAAAGCCTCCTTTGAAAAATGGTAATGCCCTCACCAGCTTGCAGAAATCAAAATTTGACAAGGAATATGCAGGCAACACATAGATATCCCAGTGGGAATCAACAAACAGAGTGCATTGGTCTCCCCAACAACAGCACTTAAGGGCCTGTCCCACTCGGGTGACATTTTCAGCGACAACCTGAAAAGAGGTTGTCATGTCGTGGTCGGGTCGTGATGCGCGATGACGCGCTGTGTCTCCCTGTCGCCCCTGGATATTGGCATGTTCAAAATCCAGGGGCGACATCTGGGCATCTCATTATGTCGTGCACCCTGTCACACTCTGAAGTATGCTGTCCTGCGGGTGATGCCCAGTTGGGGTTAGGGACCACAGATGGGCTGTAAAATATTCTTCCTTCAATGCATGCATTTTAAACATTAAACATATTAAAATTAATACAATAAAATCAATTGTGCAAATCAAAAGAAGTCGTTCAGTTTTATTTATTGATGTATCGGTCCGCTTCCAGATCCAATCACCGTCTCTAACTTTTCACAGGGATGGATTCAGTGAATGCAGACTGAACTCCCCTCACCCCCCCACCCCCCTCTTCCCCCTCCCACCCCATCCCTCCTTCTACACTCCCCCTACACTTCTCCCTTCCCCTCTCCCCCTACCCTTCTCCCCTCCCCTCTCCCCCCCATCCCTTCTCCCCGCTACACTCTTTTCCCCCTTCTCCACTCCCCCCCTCCTACCATCACATCCCCTTCTCCCCTCTCCCTCTCTTCTCCCATTCTTCACCCCCCCCCACACTTTCCCGGATGCCCTCCATTTGTGGACCCAGCGTGCGACCAACGATCCCCTGTACATTATCCCACACAAGCTAGGGAACATTTATATAAACCTGTGTGCCTTAGGAGTGCGGAAGGGAATACAAACCCTAACCCTAACCGTAACCATAACCCTAACCATAACCCTAACCCTAACTCTAACCCGAGGTTGATAGGCTTGGTATAAGTATAAATTGTTCCTAGTGTGTGCAGTATAGTGTGCGGGGGATCGCTGATCGGTGCGGACTCGGTGGGCTGAAGGGCACTGTATCTCTGGGCATCCCTCTGCAATTGGATCCTCGACTTCCTCATCCACAGACCACAGTCTGTTCGTATTGGTGGAAATGTGTCAGACTCGATAACAATCAGCACGGGAGCACCTCAGGGCTGCGTGCTCAGCCCCCTGCTGCACTCACTCTATACTCATGACTGCGTAGCCGGTCATAGTGCGAACTCCATCATCAAGTTCGCTGACGACACCACTGTTGTGGGACGTATCACTGATGGGGATGAGTCTGAGTATAGAAGAGAGATCGAGCAACTGTCCATATGGTGCCAGCACAACAACTTGGCCCTCAACACCAGCAAAACCAAGGAACTGATTGTGGACTTTGGAAGGAGTAGGATGGGGACCCACAGTCCTGTTTATATCAATGGGTCGATGGTTGAAAGGGTCAAGAGCTTCAAATTCCTGGGCGTACACATCTGTGAAGATCTTTCCTGGTCCGAGAACACAGATGCAATTATTAAGAAAGCTCATCAGCGCCTCTACTTCCTGAGAAGATTACGGAGAGTTGGTCTGTCAAGGAGGACTCTCTCTAACTTCCACAGGTGTACAGTAGAGAGCTTGCTGACCGGTTGGATCGTGGCATGGTTCGGCAACTTGAGCGCCCTGGAGAGGAAAAGACTACAAAAAGTAGTAAACACTGCCCAGTCCATCATCAGCTCTGACCTTCCTTCCATCGAGGGGATCTATCACAGTTGCTGCCTCAAAAAGGCTGGCAGCATCATCAAGGACCCACACCACCCTGGCCACACACTCATCTCCCTGCTACCTTCGGGTAGAGGTACAGGAGCCTGAAGACTGCAACAACCCGGTTTAGGAATAGCTACTTCCCCACAGCCATCAGGCTATTAAACCTGGCTCGGAACTCTGAACTTTAATATCCCTCCATCTGTTATTTGCACTTTATTAATTTATTAATTCATGGGTGTATTTATGTATAGAATTGTAGTCAATGCCTTCTATGTTCTGTTGTGCTATGCAAAGAAAGATTTTCATTGTCCTGTCAGGGACACATGACAATAAACTCTTTTTGACTTTTTTTTTGAAATGTGACACCGGGGCCCAAGGGGTTGGACTCAAAACCCAATGTTCTGCTTACTCCTCATGGGAACAAAACTTATGGCCACGAGTTGTCCCAGAGGCAGATCTCTCTTCCAATGGTCTCTCCAAACCCCCAGAGGCAATGGGCTTTTCAACTGGGGACAGGCAATGTTGGCAATGTATCAGTGCCACCCACCTGCTCCGGCCACTGAGTCTAAATACCCACCACCCATTTTGAAGTAAGGCAAGGGGGCGGAGGTGGGGGGTGTTGTTGCCAAAGTCTGCATTTATCCCAGAGTCAATGTTACCAAAACAGATGATGTGGCCATTGTGCAGAACTATTAGTGGGATCTAGCTGTCACAGGCTGGGTCCACAGATGGGGGGCGTCGGGGAAAGTGGGGGGGTTGGAGAATGGGAGAAGGGAGGGAGAGTCGGAGAAGGGGATGTGAGGGGGGGAGTGGAGAAGGGGGAGAAAAGTAGAGCAGGGAGAAGGGACGAAGTGGGGGGAAGGGAGTAAGGGGGTGGAGAGGGTAGGGGAGAAGGGTAGAGGGAGTGGAGTCGGAGGGATGGGGGCGGGAGGGGGGAAGCAGGGGGTGGAGGGGAGCGGGGAGTTCAGACTACACTCACTGAATCCATCCCTGTGACAAGTTAGAGATGGTGATTGGATCTGGAAGCAGCCAAATACATCTGTAAATAAAACTGAACGACTCAGACATCTTTTAATTTGCACAATTGATTTTATTGTATTAATTTTAATATATTAATGTTTAAAATCCATGCAATAAAGGAAGAATGTTTTACAGCCCATCTGTTGTCCCTGACCCAAATCCTAACCCTAACCCTGGACCTAACCCTAACTGGGCGTCACCCACAGGACAGCATAAGTCAGCGTGTATGTCGTACAACTTGATGGTTTTACGGGCGTCAATCACTGACGCTCGCAGTCGCTGAAAAAATCGCAAAGTGGGACAGGCCCTTTAGTTTCCAACCTGAAGCAAAGTCTACAAATCTCACAAATCCCTTTGTTAGCCACCTCTGAATCCACAGATACAAGGAACCACAGATCAATACGAAGTGCTGTAGTCATTCAGAGCAGCAGGCAGATTCTATGGATAAAAAGGATGGGTGACGTTTCTGGTCAGGATCCTTCTTCAGACTGAGGGGAGGTAACTGGTGGTAAGAAAAGGTCAGAACAAAACAGGGCTGGCAACAGATGATTGTTTAAGAAGGAACTGCAGATTCCGGAAAATCGAAGGTGGACATAAATGCTGGAGAAACACAGCGGGTGAGACAGCATGTATGGAGTAGCAACAGATGACTAAAGGGCCTGTCCCACTTGTGCGTCATTTGCACGACATTTACGCGACATCATTTACGCATCACGATGCACATTGCGACGCACACGTGATGTGTGCATGGTGCGTGGTGACATAGGCAGTGACGCGCGGTTGCGCGCGGCGCCACAGGATTTTGCGATGTACAAAATCTTTGCGCGCCATCTGTGTGACGTGCAAATGACGCCCAAGTGGGACAGGCCCTTAAGGAAAGGTGGGACCCATAATGGCCAATTGTTGGCTGGGGAAGAGGTGATAACAAAGGGTTATAAGGATGCAAACAGTGCAACTAGCAGGATGACTAGGGTTGGGGAGGCGGGGAAGGATTGCTACTGGGGTGCTAAAGGGCCTGTCACACTGTACAAGGTAATTCAATAGTTCTCCCGAGTTTCCCCTGATTTGAACTCGGAGAATTACGGTAATAGTCGATTGTAGGTACTCGGGGCTCTCGTGGACATTTTTTAACATGTTGAAAAATCTTCACGGGTCTTCAGGAACTTACCGTGTTTCCCGAGTACCTGCCGTTAGCGTTACAAGCCGCTAAGAGACATCCCGAGCTCCGACGTACCCGCTACGTACATTCTACGTGCTTACCACGAGTTTGATTTTTTTTTAACTCGGGAGAGCTCGTGAATTACCTCGCCCTTAAGATGACCAGGCAGGATAAAAATGGTGCCTAATGCAAGCAAGAGAGCACTGACTGAGTGCAACAGGACAAATGTGCTTCAAAAAAGGCTTCACGTATAAATTGACTACTTTTAAATGAGTTTCAAAATCAAACAGATTTTGTGTTGAATTGTTTGGTCCCCAATAATGCAAATTTTAAAATGCAAGTTCAAATGTAATAATAATACCTAATACTTTTGACCAATCTGTCAGCTGATATAAATACTAATCCTGATATGTTTTACAGGATTGCAGCAGCTCATCTTCTGTATCTTTTTTACATTTACTTGAAATAACAGCCAAATAAAATTTGTAAAATAAAATGCACTGCATACATATTAGATAAATTACCAGGAGGCTGTTATAAGCGTATTTTTCATAAATGTATTCACAATGTTCTTAGATGAAAAATTGCCATTTCTAAGGTTATGAATTAATTGGCTTGAAAACATCTTCAGTTCACAGTTAATTGTGATGCAAATTAGAGTGTTAGAGTACTCAGCTGTGATAAACTGTCAAGAGTTGCTCTCCTCTTGCCAAAACCTACCACAGCACCACTTGTATAAGTTGTTTTTGAACTTAATTATCTTGTTTATTCTAAAGAATATTACATAAATATGTATAAGATGAAGAATATAAAACGTAACTTGAATAGTTGAGAAATCACTGAAATCCAATGCTGTCAGAAATCATGGCAATCTTAAAGTACTTCAAATGATTTTGCACATTTGATAATCTATAGTTATAGGTTGGTTATTCAATGATGAATGTGACAGTTCCAAGCGAACCAAAGCCTTTTCACAATCTACAAGGTACATCAGGAATAGATAGGTTAGATGCACACGGTCTTTTACCCAGAGAAGGGGAATAAAGAAACAGAGGGCATCGGTTTCAGGTGAGAGTAGAAACTTTTAATAGGAAACTGAGGGGCAACTTTTTCCACACAGAAGGTAGTGGCTATAAGAAATGAGTTGCCAGCGGTGGTAGTTGAGGCAGGTACTATAATAACATTGAAAATACATTTGGATAGGTACACGGATAGGAAAGGAAACCACCAAACAGCAGCAGGGGAGGTTGGGGATAGCATCAAGCAGGAAATAGGGAAGCGTGCAGCAAAGGTACAGCAGTTATCATGGGTGACTTTAATCTACTTATAGATTGAGCCAACCAAATTGGTAACAGTGCTGAGGAGGAGGATTTCCTGGAATGTATACGGGAGTATACCACTATACGATACGACATGATACGATAAAACTTTATTCATCCCTGGAGGGAAATTGGTCTGCCGACAGTCACAACACAAAAAGTACACAAAAATTTGAAATTAAAAGTGAAAACAAAAAGAAAAAGACAGCGACTGTTGGTTGGCTGCCGTGTGTGCACAGCGCCTTCACCGGAATAGATGAACAAACAAATACAGACTAATCCCCTGTACAGAGGATTGTAAACTGGAGTACCCCCCCCCCCCCCCACACTGGGTCCCCCTTTATTTTCCCACTGTCCCGGATAGGGGACCGGGTATGGGGGGTCCACAATGTCTTCCCATCCTCCCTCATGCTCATCCACCGCGAGGCCCATGTTGCCGCCAAGGCACCCGTGCCGCCGAGAGGAACCGACAAGAGGGCAGACTATCCTAGATTAGGTGTTGTGTAATGAGGAATGATTAGTTTGCGATCTTGTTGTGCAAAGCCCCTTGGGCAACAGCGACCATAAAATGGTGGAATTTTGCATTAGGATGGAGAGTGACACAGTTAATTCAGAGACTAGGGTCCTGAACTTAAAGAAAGGAGACTTTGAAGGTACGAGATGGGAATTGGCTAGGATAGGAGTCCACATCGGGGATACCTAATGGAGTAGATGAGGATAGAAGAGATGCACGTGAACCTCTGTTACTTTTTCGCATATTTTCATTCAATTGTTCTATATCTGGCTACATCACCGACTATATCTCTCATTTCTCTTTCCCCTGACTCTCAGTCTGAAGAAGGGTCTCGACCTTAAACAACACCTATTCCTTTGGTCCAGAGATGCTTGTAGCGGCAGATTTTTTATATCGTTCAAGAGATTATTCCCTCTCACCGCTAAATGGACTACATGGTTTAGGGGAATGTCTTGGCTCTCCGTCGGGTACCTTCAGAGCTTCCTCACAAATAAATCTTCAAAACACAGTCTTTTGATGATTAAATTATTTATTGTTGATGAAAAACAATGATGTACAACCAAACTTCTTCCAACCGGTACACTATAATTTTCATCAAACTCCAGCTTATTACATCAAATGATAGAAAACTCGTTGTGTCTCCGTTACACTTTGTATGGTCAGAGGGTAAACCTTCCCCATGCTGGTCCAACACTAAACTAAAAGCTAAGCTTCTGCACAAGAAAATTAGCTCCAAACATGCCCTAAATCCCACCCACAATATAACGGACAGTCTAAAATGTAAAGACACATGCCATAATAAATGACACACAAAACAACCCAAATGGCCACTACAATGCTGTCTGACCCACTGAGTTACTCCAGCTTTTTGTGTCTTATCACCCATCCATGTACCATGTCCTGGCAAGCATCTATTCCCCAACTAACATAAGTGGATTATTACTAGGTTAGTATTGTATTCCTAGGTTCTATAAGCAAGTGGTAACCCTGTTTCTGATGGTACCAGTGTGTTTGCAGCTGGCAGCTGGCAAATTATACTCAAGGGGTTGACGGTGGAGATGCATTGGCAAATATTTAGAGACCGAATGGAAGAGCTCCAAAAATTGTTCATCTCTGTCTGGGGAAAAAATAAAATAGGGAAGGCGGCTCAACCGTAGCTAACGAGGGAAATCAAGGAGTGTCAAATCAAAGGAGGAGGCATATGAATTTGCCAGAGGAAGCAACAAACCGGAGAACTGGGAAAAATTTAGAACTCAACAGTGGAGGACAAAGGGGTTAATTAAGAGAGGGAAAAAAGAGCATGAAAGAAAGTTTGCGGGGAATATAAAAACTGACTGCAAAAGCTTCTTTGGATATGTAAAAAGGAAAAGATTAGTGATGACAAATGTAGGTCCCTTACAATCAGAGACAGATGAATTTATAATGGGAAACAAGGAAATGGCAGAACAATTAAATGAATACTTTGGAACTGTCTTCACTAAGGAAGACATAAACAATCTCCCAGAAATACTAGGGGACCGAGGATCTAATGAGAGGGAGGAACTGAAGGGAATGCACATTAGTCAGGAAATGGTGGTAAGTAAACTGTTGGGACTGAAGGCAGATAAATCCCCACGGCCTGATGGTCTGCATCCCATATTACTCAAGGAGGTGGCCCTAGAAATCGTGGATACATTGGTGATCATTTTCCAATGTTCTCTCGATTATGGATCAGTTCCTGTGGACTGCAGGGTAGCCAGCGTAACTTTGCTTTTTAAGAAAGGAGGTAGAGAGAAAACAGGGAACTATAGACCAGTTAGCCTTACATCAGTAGTGGGGAAGATGCTTGAGACGATTATTGAAGATGTTACAGAAGCGCATTTGGAAAGCAGTGACAGGACCGGTTAAAGTCAGCATGGATTTATGTAGGGTAAATCATGCTTGACTAATCTTCTGGAATTTTTTGAGAGCCAGTGGATGTGGTGTATCCGGACTTTCAAAAAGCCTTTGACAAGGTCCCATGCAAGAGATTAGTGTGCAAAATTAGAGCACATGGTATTGGGGGGGTATTGACATGGATAGAAAACTGGTTGGCAGACGGGAAGCAAAGAGTAGGGATTAACGGGTCTTTTTCAGAATGGCAAGCAGTGACTAGTGGGGTGCCGCAAGTCTCGGTGCTGGGACCCCAGTTATTTACAATATATATTAACGATTAGGATGAGGGAATTAAAGTGACATCTCCAGGTTTGCAGATGACACAAACCTGGGTGGCAGTGTGAGCTGCAAGGATGCTGCTATGAGGCTACAGGGTGACTTGGATAGGTTGGGTGAGTGGGCAAATGCATGGCAGATGCAGTATAATGTAGTTAAATATGAGGTTATCCACTTTGGTGGCAAGAACAGGAAAGCAGATTGTTATCTGAATGGTGTCAGATTATGAAAAGGGGAGGCGCAACGAGACCTGGCTGTCCTTGTACATCAGTCACTGAAAGTAAGCACGCAGGTACAGCAGGCAGTGAAGAAAGCTAATGGCATGTTGGCCTTCATTGCGATATGATTTGAGTTTAGGAGCAAGGAGGTCCTGCTGCAGTTGTACAGGGCACTGTTGAGACAGCACCTGGAGTATGGTGTCAAATGTCCTTCCTAATTTGAGGAAGGACATTATTCCTATTGATGGAGTGCAGCGTAGGTTCACCAGGTTAATTCCCGGTATGGCGGGATTGACATATGATGAAAGAATGGGTCGACTTGGCTTGTATTCACTGGAATTTAGAAGGATGAGAGGGGATCTTATAGAGGAATATAAAATTCTTAAAGGATTGGACAGGCTAGATACAGGAAAAATGTGCTCTATGTTGGGGAAGTTCGGAACCAGGGATCACAGTTTAAGAATAAGGGGGAAGGCCATTTAGGACTGAGATGAGGAAAAAGTTTTTCACCCAAAGAGATGTGAATCTGTGGAATTCTTTGTCACAGAAGGCAGTGGAGGCCAATTCACTGTATGTTTTTAAGAGAGTGTGAGATTTAGCTCCTTGATTCAGTTGCTAATGGGAACATGTAGAGCTAATGGGAACAGTTTATCTTTGTTTATTCTTTCAAAGTTTGTTGTGTTTTTTGTACATTTCTATCAAATCTCATCTCAAGCTTTTTCTTCAGTTTAAATTCCCTCATCCCTGGAATCATTTTATTCCATCTTTTAATCATCCCTCTACATGACCTTCATATCCTCGCTAAAATGCAAGCAATGTCTGTGATGTAATTAGTTTTCTAATGGTTCAATGTAATATCCTTCCTTTCATACTCTGCCTCTATTCAAGATGTTGTGCCGAATGCCCTTGCAGTACTGAAGGTACATTCTATTTTGATTTCTATGTAATATAACTTTCTACATGGAATTCTTGTCATCCCCCTGAAAAGTTTAGTTTTCCAATTGTCATTTAATTATTTTGTATAGCCTTGTATAACATTTCAATAATCAATGTACATGGCAACAAAGTCTATACAAATCATCAAATATTTAAGATTTTGCTATTCAGGAAACAGTCTTCAGTATATTTTAAATCAAAAACTGTTGACCTTGTATAGTTTTTGTTTCATTTAACATCCATCGCTTACAGTTGTCGGTTTGCTTAATTCATTGATATCTTCACAATTCAACCCTGCTATCTGCCTTGAAGCCCTGTCCCACTGTGCAAATTCATTCAAGTTCTCCCGAGTTTGTCCTGATTCGAACTCGGAGATTTACAGTAATGGCCGCTCGTAGGTACTTGTGGACGTTTTTCAACATGTTGAAAAATCTTCACGAGTCTTCCCGAGCTTACCGCGTTTCCCGAGTACCTGCCGTGAGCCACTAAGAGACGTCCCCAAGCTCCGACGTACATTCTACATGCTTCCACGAATTTTATTTGTTTTTAAACTCGGGAGAGCTCTTGAATGAACTCGTACCGTGGGACAGGGCTTTTACTTTCATTACCAAAGTTCAACAGAATAGGATTTGTGCTTTCTTTATTGCTTTACTTTATTCTGTGAAAATAGAGATGGAGATAGGAGATAAGTGAAGTCGTTTTATTGATTGAGTTAGAACACCACAGTGCTCGTCCGAGACAAAATTGGCAGAGTGGCAGTCCAGTGGGCTGTTTTAGGATGGAGCTGAGACATAACAAAAGCGGTGATCGCCTTGTTGGGATTGTACTGGAAATTCCCAAATAGTCAACGGGAATTAGAGGAACAAATGTGCCGTGAGATTGAGAATAATAGGATTGTCGTAACAGGGGATTTTAGTTTTCCTAATAGTCATGATTGATTTATTGTCATATGTTCCAGATAGAACAATGAAATTGTTACTTACAGCACAATAGAATATGTAAACATAGTACACTGTAAACAATATAATAAACAAGAAAAAAAGATTAGTGTGTGTGGAGATATACTTACACACACACACACACAACACAATTTTATTAGTCACATGCACCAACTAAGGTACCGTGAAATGAATTTGCCATGCAGCGATACAATTGAAAAAAGAACACATAATAACATTTAACATAAACATCCACCACAGCATTCTTCACTGTGGTGGAAGGCAACAAAGTTCAGTCAGTCCTCCTCCTTTGTTCATCCCTGGTCGGGGCCCTCCGTCGTTGCCGCTATGGACGGCCAGATGTGCAGGACCTCTTGTCGGGATGATCGAAACTCCGATGTCGGGACGGTCAAACACACTACGTGCCTTGGAGTGTCCGAATCTGCCACTTTCTTACCGGAGACGGCGGCTTCAGGTTGTTATAGGCCGTAGGCCGGCGGTCGGAGCTCTTCTCCGGTGATCCCTGGCAAGGGAATCGCAGGCTCCGGATGGCACATCCACGCCACGCTTGTGGCTAGACGCTCCGCAGGCCACAGCCCCATGATGCCAAAGTCATGGGGAGGGGGTGTAGGGGAAGGGGGGGTGTAACGGAGACGGGGGTGTAGGGGAGGGGGGGTGTAGGGGAGGGGATGGTTTAGGGGAGGGGGGGTTGTTGGGGGTGGTGTTGGGGAGGGGGGGTGTTGGGAGGGGGGGTGTTAGGGAGGGGGGGTGTTGAGGATGGGGGTGTTGGGGAGGGGGTGTAGGGGAAGGGGGGTGTAGGGGAGGGGGGTAGGGAGGGGGAGAGGTGAGGGAGGTAGGGGAGGAGCGTAGGGGAGGGGGGTAGGGGAGGGGGGATAGGGGTGGGGGTGTCGGGAAAGGGGAGGGGGTGTTACAGAAGGAGTGGAGGGAAGGGGGTGTAGGGAAGGGGATGTAGGGGAAGAGGGGTGTAGGAGAAGATGGGTGTAGGGGAAGAGGGGTGTAGGGAAAGAGGGGGATGTAGGGGAGGGGGGTGAGGGGGGCATGGGGAGGGTGAGGGGGGGGGTGTGTGGTCTCACCGAATCCCGGCCCCGGCTATGACTGCACTCCTGGCTCCAGGACCCGACTCCGGACTCATTCAGCTGCTCCCATCCCCAGCGCCTGTCGCACTCACAGCTCCCACCGATGAACGCAGTCCACCGCCGCCCATGGAAGGCAACCCACACTCCGCTGCTTCAGCTTTATTCTGGGCGGCTTCTGGATAGGCGGCTTCCGGATGGGCAGCTTGTGGATGGGCGGCTTGTGGACGTGCTCATGGACTTGGCCCCACCTCCGGGGATTTTTTCTTCAGCGAGTGCCAGAAGGGGCATTACATTCATGGTGACTGATAGGCGAGAAGACCAATCTGCAGATCTCACAATTTTGTTTAAACCTTCATATCTTTTGTAAACTTCCACCGATCGGAACAAAACTTAGTGGCTTGGAGCAGATGTGAACGATGAGTAAGGTGGCACGTAATCCTAGCGATATAGAGTAGCATTGCTGCGCAAATTTAAAAACAATGCAGTCCGGAAGTGGTCAAAATGAGTGTTTTAGTAATACTATCGATAACTAAAATCACATTAAGTATTCAGACCCTTTAATCAACACTTTGGTGAGTCACCTTTGGCAGCGAATACAGCGAATATTAGTGCGGCGGCACGACCCCTACTGCCTGTCTGTCTTTTTTAAATTTTTTGTCTACTTAAATGTAGTTGTTCGTGTTTTTTTTGTACTGTTTCTAACCGACTTTTTCCCTATCGGGTCTCCGTTGTCGTTGGGGCCTAGTACCGTGGAGTGGCCTCCGACCGGGACGACCTGGGGGCTCCAGTCACGGACCCTGCGGAGCTGCGGACTTACCATCGTGGGGCTGGCCGGCCTCGGAGCGTGGGGAGCGGTGGTGGCTCGCTGCTGCGGCCCGACTCCGGAGCTCGGAGGCTCCAGCTCCATCTGCGGCCCGACTCCGGAGCTCCAGCTGCAGATTACTGCCAGTGGACTGTCGGGATATCGGGAGCTCGCGAGTCCGCTTTCCGGAGCTTCTGCAATGCAACTTCTCCCGCCCATGTCGTGGGGTTGGAAAGACCCGGAGCGGGGCCGTACATCGCCTGGCGCGGCTTTAATGGACGTGGGACATTCCAGCGCCCGCCGGGGGCTCCAACTGTGACTTTTGGGCCTAGAGCGGGGCCGTACATCGCCCGTCGCGGCCTTAAATGGCCGTGGGACTTACCATCGCCCACCTGGGGCTTCAACATCGGGAGAGAAATGGTTCAGGGAAGAGAAAATACTTTGCCTTCCATCACAGTGAGGAGGGGATTCATTGTGATGGATGTTTGTGTAAATTGAATTGTTTGTATGTTTTGTAGGAATTGTTTTGTTTGTATGGCTGTAGAAACGGAGTTTCGTTTGAGCCTATCTGAGGTTCGAATGACAAGTAATAAAATCTAATCTAATCTAATCTCAAGTCTTCTTGGGTATGACGCTACAAGATTCAGACTTCAGATTCATATTTATTGTCACATGCACCAATTAAGGTCCAGTGATATTTGAGTTACCATGCAGCCATACAATTAAAAGAACACATCACAATTAAAAGAACGATAGAACAACATAAACATCCTATATTTGGGTAATTTATCCCATTCTTCTCTGCAGATCCTCTCAAGCTCTGTCAGGTCTGATGGGGACCATCGATGCACAGCTATTTTCAGGTCCCTCAAGAGATGTTCCATCGGGTTTAAGTCCAGGCTCTGGCTGAGCCATTCAAGGAGATTCACAGACTTGTCACGAAGTCTTTTTGGAAGGTGAACCTCTGCCCCAGTCTGAGGTCCAGAACATTCTGGAACAGGTTTTCATCAAGGATCTCTCTGTACTTAGCTCCATTCATGTTTCCCTCAATCCTGACTAATCTGCCAGTTCCTGCTGCTGAAAAACATCCCCACAGCATGATGCTGCCACCACCATGCTTTTCCGTAGGTATAGTATTGGCCAAGTGATGAGCAGTGCCTGGTTTCCTCCAGACGTGACGCCTGGCATTCAGGCCAAAGAGTTCAATCTTGGTTTCATCAGACCAGAGAATCTTGTTTTTCATGCCTTTTGGCAAACTCCAAGCGGGCTGTCACATGTCTTTTACGGAGGAGTGGCTTCAGCCTGGCCACTCTACCATAAAGGCCTGATTGGTGGAGTGCTGCATATATAGTTGTCCTACAGGAAGGGTCAACCATCTCCACAGAGGAACTCTGGATGCTCTTCGGGTTCTTGGTCACCTCCCTTCTCCTCCGATTGCTCAGTTTGGCCAGGCGGCCAGCTCTATGAAGAGTCCTGGTGGTTCCAAAGTTCTTCCATTTCAGAATGACAGAGGCCACTATGCTCTTTTTATCGGGACTTGTAATGCTGCAGACATTGTTTTATACCCTTCCCCAGATCTGTGTCTCGACACAATCCTGTCTCAGAGGTCTACAGACAATTTCTTCGTCTTCATAGAAACATAGAAAATAGATGCAGGAGTAGGCCATTCGGCCCTTCGAGCCTGCACCGTCATTCAATATGATCATGGCTGATCATCCAACTCAGTATCCTGTACTCCATCCCATCCCTGGTCCCTTTAACCACTAACTCCCTCATAAATATAGCCAATGAACTGGCCTCAACTACCTTCTGTAGCAGAGAATTCCACAGATTCACCACTCTGTGTGAATTTTTTTTTCTCATCTCAGTCCTAAAAGACTTCCCCCTTATCCTTAAACTGTGATCCCTTGTTCTGGACTTCCCCAACATTAGGAACAATCTTCCTGCATCTTGCCTGCCCAACCCCTTAAGAATTTTGTACGTTTCTATAAGATCTCCCCTCAATCTTGTAAATTCTAGCGAGTACAAGCCAAGTCTATCCAGTCTTTCTTCATATGAAAGTCCTGCCATCCCAGGAATCAGTCTGGTGAACCTTCTCTGTACTCCCTCTATGGCAAGAATGTCTTTCCTCAGATTAGGAGACTTAAACTGTACACAATACTCCAGGTGTGGTCTCGCCAAGGCCCCTTACAACTGCAGTAGAACCTCCCTGCTCATATACTCAAATCCCTTTGCTATGAATGTTAACATACCATTCGCTTTATTCACTGCCTGCTGCACCTGCATGCCTACTTTCAATGACTGGTGTACCATGACACCCAGGTCTCGTTGCATCTCCCCTTTTCCTAATCGGCCACCATTCAGATAATAGTCATGGTTTGTTTTTTTTTCTCTGACATGCACTGTCAACTGTGGACCTTATATAGGCAGGTGTGTGGCTTTCCAAATCATGTCCAATCAATTTAATTTACCACTGGCGGATTCCAATCAAATTGTAGAAACATCTCAAGGATAATCAATGGAAACAGGATGAAACTAAGCGCAATTTTGAGCGTTATAGCAAAGGTTCTGAATACTTATGTAAATATGATATTTCAGTTATTCATTTTTAATTACTTTGCAAAAATATATAGGGTATGTACACATGCACATGTATTGTACACATACAAAAACAAACAATTTATAGTCTACGTAGTTCAGATCTTAATTGAGGTTGTAGTGTTTAATAACCTGTTCCTGAACCTGGACATTACGGTTTTCAGGCTCCTGTACCTTCTGCCCAATGGCAGGGGTGAAATGAGTGTGTGGCCAGGGTGCTGTTGGTCTGTCTACAAACTGTGACTGCCGTTGTTCCAAGGGATTAAATAAGCACTAATCCTTTGGCACTATGGTAGTCCCAGTGCCAAGGGGGTAGTGCCGATCTAATGATAGGAATTTGTCAAGTATGTTCAGGAAAGTTTACTCAGACAATTATATAGTGGGCCCTACAAGGGAAAGGGCAAAGCTTGATTGCCCTTTGGAAATAGGGCAGAGCAAATGTCAGTGGGCGAACACTTTGGGACCAGCGATCACATTTTATCTATTTTAAATTCGTTATTGTCAAGGATGGGGTTAGACCGCAAGTTAAAGTTCTAAATTGGAGCAAGACCAACTTTGATATGAATTCATGAAGATTCATGAAGACCAGACATGAACTCACTAAAGTTGATTAGAGTGGACTGTTTGCGGACAAAGGGACATTCAGAAAGTGTGAACTTTTAAAAGTATGATAGTAAATATTCAAAAAATGTGAATAGTTAGTTTGTGAATAAAAGTGAATTAAAAAAACTGGACAAATCAGGGCCAGCAACAGATAACCTCAGGCCACGAGATTCCTAGACTTCTGGATAGGCACATGGATATGCAGGGAATTGAGGGACATGAGTAATGTGCAGGTAGATAAGTGATAGCCTTGACATCATGTCTAGCACAGTCATTGTGAGCTGAACGACCTGCTATTGTGTTGTACTGTTCCATTTCCAATTCAACCCTGGTAACATTTATTCTGAGCCAAACCATTCCTAAACAGGTCTCTACTACAAAAATGAACATTTGGGAGAGCTTCATTGTTTACAAGCTCCCATAATGGCGATAGCCACTCTATTCCCTCCAATCTTAAAGTACACCCTGCCTCTGCCAAATCTTCAGTCGTCTTTCAAACATCTTCACACGTACCAACAACGAAAACAGAAGATCAACTACGTACTGGTTTATTCTGAGCATTAAAATACTGGACTCATTATGAAATAGTTCATTGTTTAAGATCATGCAAATCACCATATGTATTGTAAGCTGGCAACAAGAATTAATTGCTCCCAGAACCCACCAAATTCTCAACTTTACAACTTGTTTCTGGGGTACTCCGTTTAACATCATGCTGTGCACCAGCAGAAATTACTTTATCATTTTTTTCAGTCAGGCAGAAGTTATATGATGACTCAACTCCCTGGTCTTTGTAATTACTTCCTTTCAGACAAGTGTTTACAGCTGATTCACCATGCACCACAATGACAGACAGCTCAAGAGGATTGTGATTACTATGTATGCCCTTTACTCTATTTGAGGTGATGAATCCCTGGAAGCTAACTATTAGAGATTCACTCTTTTAAACCAGAGAAAATCACTTTGAATAGTTGTGACTAGCCTTGAATTCATTATTCTTATATTCACTATTCTTCTGCCAGTACTCAAGCCTGGAAACTGACCATACTCAGCAATGAAAAATAAGGATTTTAAATCACCAGAGAAGATCTTTCGAAGGTGGTACTTTAAAAAAATTAAATTCACTGGTCATTTGAAGTTTAGTTTTAATTTAGAGATATGCATGGAAACCTGACCTTTGGTCCACCGAGTCCACACTGCCCATCGACCACTTGTTCACACTTGTTCTGTTATCACACTTTCTCATCCTCCCCCCACCCCCCCACACAGAGGCTAATTAACCTACAAGTCTTGGGAATGTGGGAGGAAACTACAGCACCCGGAAGAAATCCACGTAGTCACATGGAGAAAGTGTAAACAGCACTTGAGGTCAGGATCAAACCTGGGTCTTACCTACTGTGAGGCAACAGCTCGACCAGATGTGTATTTCAGCACTTTACTGAAGTGCAGTTGCAATAATCCCATCTCACCCCATTTAAAAATCTCAGCTATTCATTCGAGCTTGCACACATCAGTGTTCAATGCTTTGCACTGGAACCACGGGGCCAAATGTGAGGGTTACAGGATAAATGGTTAGGCTGCAATATTGCAGACTTTTTTCTCCCTCAACAGTGCTGTGAATTTGGAAGTTGACAACTACCGTGTGAATAAGGTAGAACAGAAAGCTTAATGATCATTGGCATGTTAAACTGACACTAAACTTTTACTGCCCACTGCTCACAACATGAAGAGACAACATACACGCAATAAGCAGTAAAAAGGTTGTGATATACATATGAAGTAAGATATATTAAATGATAAGAAATCTTCTGCTTCCCATCCAGAAGATTGTGTTTAAAAAAATTGTCAAACTAAACCCAAGTAGTCTGCAGATCCCTCTCATCTTTTAGTTCCAGAATCAATTACCATTGTAGGGCTGCATTTTGGAATCTGACCTATCTTTAGCAGGAGATATGTCCAAGCCTATATTACCCAAGCCATCAATTCATTGCACAACAGAAGGTCCAACGGCACAGACATAGGTTTGGGTCGTTACCCTTCTCCAGTCTGCTGTGTTTGCATTGATACTATATTCAGACTGCAGACAGACTCTGAAGAAGAGTTCCAACCCAAAACAACACCTATCCATGTACTCCAGAGATGCTGCCTGACCCACGGAGTTACTGCAGCACTTTATAACCAAAGACAACCACCTCCATAACCATCAAATCTAACTATCATTAAATTTAAGTTTACAATTAATTTACCCCCAGCTACCTAGTTTCAATGTTGCATCTTTCTTGTTGCTGGGAATCCACAGCAGTTTTCACTAAATTCCCAATGAGCTTGGTGCTTCCTAATTTTTGTGTTGACAAAAATGGAGGTTATGTTGAAAACAAAATCATTGTTAATCAGTTAGATCTAAAGTTGTAAAACCCACCAAAGAAAATTTAGTTATGATTCACTGCACTGAAATTGGGTATGTGATATGTGAGCTCCAATTGGAAATTCACACCTATCCTAATGATGCAAATTGATTAATTATATTTTATAACTAAATATGAAGTGAAAATCTTGCAGTTTTTGTTTACATAGGAAACAGTAAAACATGGATAGGGAAATTGTGGTTTAAAGACCAATTATTCTGAAATATTCAATCACAGCATCAAATATTGTATTTTACTTCGGAGTCACACGAGTGACTACGTGAAGAAGACCCCGTCAGGCCGCATGCGCGCCATTAATGTCGTTCGCATGGCGCAGCACCGGACTGGCAGGCCAGCGGTAAGTTCAAACCTGCAGGTAAGTTTGTATTTCTTACCAGGTTTTCAATTTGTTGCAGGAACCTCTTGTTCCTGCTGAATATTGCCGCGAAGTCCGGCGAGTGAACCGGCTATGGGCTGTGGGGAGACCCCGGTTCGGACCAAGGAAGTGGATATTCGGCGGATGTCGGGCTCGCGATCCCAGTCACTGAAAAAGAGGGTCAGTTGCTTCTAGACTGTTGTGAAATCCAGCAGGAAGACGGTGTCACCACCAGAATCGTTGACAGTGCGGTCAGCAGCTCACAGACACAGCGGTCCCCCGGACATGGGGTAGACTTACCAATAAATCAGCAGCCCTATGGACTCGGAAGAGTCAGGCTGGGAGGGTTCCCCTCCAGTAATGCATACATACGCTCCAACAGCAGGAGTGGTGTCAGCGCTGGCCTTTGGGAGAGACCACGCCAGCAGTGGTAGTCACTCATGTGACTCCAAAGTAAAATAGTAAGATTAAACGTGCCCTTTATGTTATGATTACGTGCCCTCCACGTAAAACCCTCTCTCACAAAGGTCATCTGGTATTTCTAGGTTTCTGCTCTTACTATTATACTTAAATTACTGTTACCTGTGATTTCATACCGCTGCTTTGAAGACTGACGTGCATGCGGCCTGACGGGGTCTTCTTCACGTAATCACCAACGTAACTCCTCATAAAATAAAGATCAAACTTCAAACTGGTAAGTTCTCATTTAATCTTACTATTATGTTTCAAAATTCCTTGCACTAGGAGCTTGAGGGGAGATGTGATAGAAGTAAAATAATGAGTGGACTAGAGTAGGCAGTCAAAACCTTTATCCTAGGGTGGAAATGTTAAGAGGGCATAGCTATAAGGTGAGGAAGTTTAATGGAGATGTGTGGGGCAATTTTTGTTTATACACAGACTGTGGTGTGTGGGGCCTGGAATGCACTGCATGGGTGGTGGTGGAAGCAGATACAATAGTGGTGTTTAAGTTGCTTTTGGATAGGCACATGGAAGTGCAGGGAACAGAGGAATATGGATATGGGAGGCGGTAATGTGGGGGAGGGGGGAGGGTGGGGAACGGGGGTGGGGTGGGGGATGGGGAGGGTGGAGGAGGCAGGGCCGGATTTAGATGAAGAAAGGCCCTAGGCTATTCCACTTGTGAGACCCCTCCCAATCCCCCACCCCCACAACGCGAGGATGATGGAAGAGTCCACCAGATTGACACCGATGTGCAGCCGAGCGTAGCCAATGAGATATGGGCTGGAAAGCTGCACTTTTTATATATTGCCAGTGTTAGTGTCACGTTATCGGCTTAAAACACTATTATTCTGAAATGGAGGGCAAGAGATATTACTGAAGAGTTGTTTAGCGACTACAGTGCGTTGTGACAGCATATGTAAGAAAGGCCTATGACAGTGTCAAAAATATTGTACACCAGGCCCGTACGAAGCTTTTCAAAAAGGGGGTGGCATGGCAGGATTACAAAAATATTATGTGAAATAAGTGCACGCAGCGCATATCACAAGCGCGAAGCTCAAAGACCCTTGTGGCCAGGCTCTGGGGTTTTAGATGCTCTCTGGATAATTCTGAGCCTTATTTTGAAGCATTTTTGCACCAAATATATGACCAATATTTTAGAAATAATTTTGGTTGAGTCAAGAATAATGAGTGGTTGGAATGGGATGATTTGGGTCATTGTTGTATACATTTTTTTTAAATCAAGAATTGAAGCTATCCTTGTTTTAATAATCAAGTTGTAATGTAAAATGTTATGTAAAATGGTATAAAGGAGCATGCAAACACTGCAAATAAAATACTGTAAGTTTTTGCAGTAAATATAACCTTTTTTTAGAAAATGTTTTGTGTGTTGATTTGATTGCCTGTTACCTTTCGACTGTGTTAGTGGGTGCACATTAAAAATATGCTATAAAATGAATCGGAAACTATAGAATACATATTTTTCAGTATTGTTATCAAGGAAAATAAAGTAGTTCCAATTGTTTAATATTATTCATATGGAGGAGAAAATATAATTGCTCTAAAACCTACCTTAATTTTGCAATCTCACTAAAGATAATCCCCCTTTCCCTCTTACCCCTCCTCCTTCCCCCTCCCTCTGCCCCCACCTCTCTCTCACTCCCCATCTCCCCCTCCCCTCCCTCTCTCTCCCCCTTTTGTCTCAACCCCTCCTTTCCCCATCTCACATCCCCCCCTCTCTCTCCCCCCCTCCCCCTCTCTCTCCCTCCCACGCAGTGAGGCTCTGTCTCTGTGCCGCAGACACCGCAGCCCCCTCCCCCCCCCCCCCCCCCCACAGCCCAGAGAAACGGGCACTCCCACAACGCAATATTCCAGAACTCACCTAGGATCTTTGGTAGACACGAGGCATCGGGGTGATTCTGTGGAGTGCAAATGGAGATCTGAAACTGCCCGGGCCCATTGCGCACACGCGGAGAGACAGCGTTATTTTGAGTCGCTACTGCATTACCGGCTTCACCCAACTGCGCACGCGCGGATGGTCACAATTCTTTTCCCCAAAACTTCCAGCGGGCCGGAACCAGAATGTGGGCTGGGGGAGAGGGGGGTGGAGGGGGTGTGTGGGCGGGGGGGTTGTGGGGGCAGCGGGAGAGAGCTAGGAGAAAATACGTGGGTTGTGTGGGGTATCACGGGGGAGGGGGGCAGGAGCCAGCGAGGGGAACCAGAGGGGAAGGGGCTGGAGCAGACTCACAGCAGTGGCAGACTCACAGCGGCGCTGAACGTCAGGAGAGGAGATCGATCTATGCACGCACTGTTTTTAAGATTTTTAAACCTCACTAAACTTTACATTAGACCACCGATCGGAACGAAATTTGGTGCAATCACAGCGCAGGAGAATGGTTGCATAACATTTTTGTGCAAATAGATTGACCGCGCAACCGGAAGATAACAAGTTCAGAGCTTTATTTATGTATAGATGTACAGGCAGATGAGATCAGTTTAACTTGGCATCATGTTTGGCACAAACATTGTGGGCCGAAGGGCTTGTTACTGTGCTGCACTGTTCATATTCTATGTTCTACTATATTAATGGAGAGCAGTATTATTTCACTGTATTAATGGGGTGAAATATTGTTAATAAGAAATAATGGAATAAGTGAGTTTTGCCACCGGTTGTAGGCAGTTTTATATCATTACCATGTGAGCTTAGTTTTAAATAATTCTCCTGTGAGCTTCCCAACTGTTGATAAGTGCCCATTAGCTTCACATGTCCCTCTACTGTAGTCTGTCTCTCATCAATTTACTGGATTTGTACCATTAATTGTACCATAGCCAATTAGACTGAAAAATAATGTCATAGGTGATCTTGTAATGACAATGTTTGGCTCATGTAATTCTTAGCCTCGAAACCTGACAGTAAGGCCATTTGGATTTAGCAGACTTCAGCAGGCTAGTAACTGATCTGAGCAGTTTTTAATCATCTTTTCTCAAGATAGGCATTTTCTTCTTGCTAGCTTTGATGATACTGATTTGCAATATCTTCTTGAATGAATTAAGACTCAACATATACAGTATATCCAAAAGAGGTAAAGGTTTACATACAAAACTGCACACAGATGTGAAATCTTACACTAATTTCACATAAATGTGGAATCTTATATGAGTTTCACACAGAACAGACTACCCGCCATTGACTCCATCCACATTTCATGCTGCCTCAGGAAAGCAGCTAACATAATCAAAGACTTGTCTCACCTCGGTCATTCCTTCTTCTCCCTGCTCCTGCAGGCAGAATGTATAGACGCTTGAAAGCACATACTTCCAGACTCAGGAACAGCTTCTTCCTCTCTGTTATCAAACGTCTGAATGGTCCTTCCATAAACTAGGGCACAGTCCAAATTCTCAAACCTAGCTCATTGCAGACATTGGACTTTTTCTCTGGAAACTGTTTCAACGCAATGCTGAAAACTATATTCTGCATTCTGATATATTTATCTTTGTTCTACCTTTCGTTTGGGTTGAATATACTCGTGTATGGTATCATCTGATTTGATTTGATAGAATGTAAACAAAAGCATTTAACTGTGCCTTGATAGATATGACAATAATACACTTAAATCCAAACATCTAAGATACTATAGCAATGTTTGAGAAGGAGGTACATGGTGTGACTCCTTTGCCCAACGGGATCACATCTCAAAAAGTAATCCTTACGGATTCAGGCAGGAGCAGCTCTGTTGTTTCCGGAAGAAGATAGTTTAGTTAGACCCATTCAATGGTCTTCATCATGACAGATAGTGGGAAACGTCTCAGGAGAAACTGTTCTAGATCTGTTCGAGATCAGTGTGATCACAACATCCTCTGCAATGGCTCTCTCTGCTCACATGTGTGTGATGAGGCTGTGTATTTGTGCCTCATGTTTCTCTGGACCAAGTTTTAGAGATTTTAGAGGCAGCACATTGGAGCAGCCACTGCCTCACAGTGCAAGAGACCTGGGTTCAATCCTGACCTCTGGTGCTGTCTGTGTGGAGTTTGCACATTGACCCTGTGACCACATGGGTTTCCTTTTGGAGCTCCAGTTTCCTCCTACCTCCCAAAGATGTGCGGGTGTGTTGATTAATCAGCCTCTGTAAATTGCCCCTAGTGTGTAAGGTGTGCATGTGAAAGTGTGATAACATAAAACTAGTGTGGATGGTCCATTGGTGACTCGATGGGCTGAAGGGCCTGTTTCTATGATTTATCTTTCAAAAAAGTCCAGCAGGGATAGCAGAGGCTATGTTGTTTTCCATTTGACGTATGGCCTTTTCAATTTCTTCTCCATTGAAGATGGTGGTACTGCTGGACTGGACTACTTTTCTGTGGCACAAAGTCAAGAAAATTCATGTAAAGGACATAGTGATGGTTGAGTTGTTTGAAATGCTCCTTCTATCAGTTAGGTCCGTTTGCTAATCCCTCCTCTGTTCGTGTATCTTAGTAAGGTGGTACCTGGGTGTAGATGGTGTTGATCGGACTTGAAAATCTGCATGTCACGATTATGTGAGTTGCTAAGCCTCCTGTTCTCTTTCCACACAATTCTTTAGATCATCGGGATTTTTATAGTTATTTGTGTATTTTTCCATGAGGCAAGGCGTTTGCAGTTAATTGGCCCCTGCATCTCCTGCTTGCTTTGATTAAATCAGTCTGCTGTTTCTGGTAGTGATGCTTAGAATTTCTTCATAGATGCTGTGCAGCACACTGCTGGGCAGTTTAGATACTGTGGACATTCCAGAGCTCCTGCTTTGTCTGTTCTATGTTGTTTGAGAAAAGTTATTCCCTTTCTTGTCTGCTCTTTGGTCATTGTTTCATTGTGCATTGATGTGATGGTCTTAGCTCAATTATGCTCCCCTGATGTGGAATACCTGTTTATAAAATGTTATTCCTTTTTATCCACCAAGGGGATTCACCTTAAATTTTAGGGGTGTTTTTAGGGATACGATGCTGAAACAGTCCCTTCCAGTCCATACCAACCATTAATATCCCGTACACTATTTCTATGTCCTGCACATTAGGGGCAATGCTATCCGACTCCCGTACCTTGTTTCCAGAGGTGATGCCATGAACTATTACTCTTAACTTTACCTAATTTCTTTATTTAGTTACTTTAATATTCTCTGGCGAGAAGGAAAGGATGATGTTTCGGGTCATTGTTGACATCTGTCATTACTGTATGTATACTGTTTGCTCTACAATCTTCATGTGAACAAGGAATTTTATTGCACCCTGGTGTGTATGGCGATAAAATAGTGTAATCCAATCTAGCTTTGCTGATGCCTAACACTGATATTTTTAACAAAACACAAAGTGTTAGAATAACTCAGCAAGTCAGACATCTCTGGAGGACATGGATAGACGATATTTTGGGTCGGGACCCCGTCTGATGGCTCAGTTACTCCAGCACTTGGTTCTTGATTTCTCCATTTTACTGAGATATTTATATATCTTCTGTTTTTATTTCAGATTTCCAGTATCTACTGTTCTCTTTTGCTTTCATAGATTAACGAAGTTGCGTCTAAATGAAGGCAATTCATCAATGATAAAATTCAGCGTAACTTTCATTGCATCAGTCATCTGAAAGCACGTGAAAGCACGTGAAGATCAAGACCACAAATGTACCGCAAAGCATATGGTTTACCATTTAACAGCTATTAACATTTAAAAGTCATTTGGACAAGTGCCTGGATAGGAAAGATTTAGAGGGACATGGACGAAATGCAGATTAATGGGACTAGCATAGATGGGGCATCTTGGTCAGTATGAATGAGCAAAGGGCCTGTTTCCGCACTGTATGATTCTCAGATTTTTTGATTCCCAATCTCCTGCCTGCTTATTTTACCTTTAATTGTGTTTTAAGTACGGGAACATACTTGCTAATCAATGCTATAACTCAATCCCATCATCACATCAATCATAACTCTTTCTTGTATAATGTGATTAGTTTGCAGGGAAAGATTTTGTTTGTGCGATACATGAAGTCCTTGATTTGCTGTTAACCTTGTCACATGGGATAAATGTTCTGAAAAATTACAGCATTAGCAGAGATAGTTCTGTCTGGGGAGCCAACAATTCAAATAGCTGTCTGCTTTATCAAAAGGATTGCGTGTAAAACAAACTCATGATCCCACTTGTACTTCTTCACTGCAAATTCTGCTTTGATTTCTAATATTTTGTTTCATTCTGCAGGAATCTGTTTTTGAATGTTGCAAATTTTTATTGGTAAGGTTAGGATAAAAAGTTAAATCGTCTCAATGCTACTTCAGATAGACATAAAGTGCTGGAGTAACTCACCAGGTCAGGCAGCATCTCTGGAAAAAGTAATGTGACACTTTCAGTCAGCACCCTTGCTTTACTTGGGATCTTTATATCTCCAACACCAGGTCATTGGTGGAGAGATCAGTTCAATTGTGTGCACGACCCAAATCTGCCCATTATCGGAGATTATAACATGTTTTATATAGGCTAGGCTACCCATTGAACAGTCCAAACCTGCATTCAAAGGATCTACAAATCCAAATGATTTAAACCATTATTTATGTTTTTATATCTCATTCTTCCTTTTGCACTATCATTATCAAACATTATTTTTCTTTCAAACTTCACAACCACATCACTGGGACACCGTTAGTGATTTACCCTGAGTTGGGAATCAAGAACCAGAAGACACATGTTTAAAATGAAAGGGGAATGATTTAATAGAAACCTGAGGGGCAACCTTTTCAACATAGAGGGTGGTGGGTATATGGAACAAGCTGCCAGAGGAAGTAGTTGAGGCAGATATTATATCAATATTTAAAAACCCCCTTGGACAGCTAAATAGATAGGAAAGGTTTCGATGGATATGGGCCAAACACAAAACAACATCTGTCCATTCCCTCTGTGGATGCTGTCTGACCCATTGAGTTTGTCTAGAGTAGATAGGGCATGTTGGTTAGCATGGGCAAGTTGGGCGAAGGGCCTGTTTCCATGCTGCATGACTCTACCATATCTCAAACACAATATCTAACTTGGAACTAAGTACTTATTGGTAGAACTAGACAAGACTCAATGCTATCAAGATAAAGACATGTAATTCCACTTGGACAGAGCACTCAACAAGTATTCAAAGGTTGTTTCATTTTAATATTTGATATCCCATCCACTGCTCAAAACATTCATTCCCTCCACCATCATGGATGGAAGAAGGCTCACCAGGCCGCATGCGCACCACCAGTACGTCAGCTGCATTGGCACAAGCACCAGTCTGGCAGGACACAGCTCCTGCCGGTGGTAAGTTAAACTTAAAAGGTAAGTTTGGGTTTTTTACTTACCAGGGTTTCAGGCAGGAGCCTCTTTTTACAGAGGCATTTTCCTGCCAGTTTTGCAGACCGACGAGTTGCCGGTTATGGTCTATGGGGAAACTCCAGTCCGACCGCAACAACCGGATAATCGGCAAAATTGATCGGGTTGCGAGATAAGGAGTCGCTAACAGTGCAGTTAGTGGCTCCCAACCTGCAGGAATGCCATAAAAACGGCAAGACATTTTAGCAGAGTTGCTGACAGGGGGATCAGCGGCTCCCAGCCTGTGGGATGCCATTGGAACGGCAAGGAAGCAAAGCTGGAGCCACTGACAGTGGGGTCAGTGGCTCACAGACGTTGGTCCCCAGTCAAGAAATTACTGGGGCTCATTCAGCCCTATTTGTAGGTATGTTACAAAACTTACCTTTAGCGGGGCTGCAGTTCTGCCGCTGGCCGTGTGCCCGACTTTGGCGCCTTTGGGGAGGGGGGGGGGGGGCGGGCTTAAAATGCGGTTTTCCCCTTGCCATCCGGAGCTTTCTTTTATCGGAGTGCGAGCTATTTCTGGAGATACGTTCTGACTGCCGGTAAGTCTGTTTTTTTTATAAATAGCCCAACTATTTCAGCTCTGCAGTAAAATAAAAATTAGCTCCTAATGCCGTGAACGCCGACAACGGGGACCGATTTTACGTAGGGGACAGGTAAGTGACAGCTGTTTATTTTTTCATATAAACTTGCTTGTTTAGGGGACTTTAATCAACATTTCATGTTGCGAAACGGTAATTTAGCCCCCATACGAACCAGCAGAAAATTTCCTGCCGATATTGGGTTTAAATTCACCGCAACCGCAACGTTCCAATGCAGCGCGTTCCAGAAAATCCCACTCGCAAGCTGCTTAAAATGCCCATTAATTTACAGGCATTAAACACTGAATTTCTTCAATTTAGCCTATAAATTAATGACAATTAGATTTTAAAATCATGTTATATTGTGAATTATTAGGTTTTAAATTAAAAAAAATTTTTTTATTAAGAAATGGATAGATGTTTAGATCTAGTAATTGAATTTTGTAATTGGCTACAATTGGGTAACTAACTAATTATATGCTTTAATTTCAGGACATCCAATAAGATTGTTTCATATTTGTTTCAGAATGCTTCAATCTATAATAACTGAAAATGTCTTTCAGTACTCTTAATTTTTAAGGAAGTTATGGGCTTTTGACTGTCCTCGATCACAACTTTTGAGTTAAGTCAATAGAAAAGCAATAGGAAGCAAGTTGCTAATTTCAGAGTATGAAAATGGCCCTAACGTTTTTAATACTGAAGATATGAAAGTGAATTAGGTGTCAAATTAAACTTATTTTTATGCTTTATCTGATGGGATAAATTGCAGACTTGATTTTTAAAATCTCAACATTTTGTAACATTGCTACTATTTGGACTCAGGTGAGTTGGGCTATAAAGGGTTTCTCCTTATAATAAAAAGTATGTAGTTATAATGGTTTTTCTTTAAGTAAAAGCTAAAGGCAAAGTAAAAAGTTATTGTTATATGTTCTGACAATGTTATCATTATTTAAGCACAAGTTGCTATGAATTATTTTTACCCTTCACAGGTAAAGCTGTACACTAAAAATGGTGATTTAGTGAGTTTATACAGCAATAGCGCGGGCCTATGGGACAGGCCGCGCCAGCAGCGCCTGACAGGGCTGCTTCATATATGAAAGTGCCGGCCTACGGGAGAGCCATGCCAGCAGCATATGATGCAGGGCTGTTTCATTTGTGACATTACCGGTCTATGGGAGAGCCGTGCCAGCAGCGCCTGACAGGGCTGCTTCATGTGTGAAGTGCTGACCTACGGGAGAGCCGTGCCAGCTGCGCCTGATGCAGGGCTGCTTCATGTCAAAAAGCGCCGGCCTTTATGAAAGGTGGCGCCAGCAACGCCTGGAACAGGGTTGCTCAAATTCACACATATCTGCTCGCCCTTGGAGTCGGGAGATGATTCTCCACCGGGGCTAGAGAGCAACGCCCACTGAGTCGGTGGCTAGTGCGTTGAAACAACTATCCTAAATACAGCAACTGTTGCATGCAGTGCTACAAAGGTCTCCCTTTCGGAGGCAGAGACCAAGATGGGTCAGTATCCTGCTGACACTGAGTCTCAGGGTATGGCCGTGGGGCATACCCAAAGGAATGAAGGGCACGTGTCAGAGGTACCTTTTCCTGATAACAAAGTTGCCATCCTAGTAGAATATTCTATTGGGTTAAGGCCAATGGGTTCGTATCGGTTTTTGTATCCTGCGGCCTGCGGCAGCGCCTGTTAGGGTTGCCTACGAATCACCCTCACTGAGGAGGGAAGAGCAAAAGGTCAAGATGACTCCGGGCTCTAAAAATGTCAACAGAACAGACTCAAGCACATATGTGCCGGCAGTGAACAGCGCCAACAGGAGGATGTGAGAGCCAACCACTGAATCAGCTGTTCAGGTAGGTCTATTCTACAGGGTAAGAAGCCTGGCAGACAAATCAATTCAGCCAACGATGGGCAAAAGTTATCGTTCAGAATGCACCCCAGGCGCTCATCGGCAGTAGCTGTTCACTGGAGCTGGGGGCAGCATGATAGCTCAGAAATTCCACGCACCTTCCAATCATGCTCAACTAAATGGGTCTAGCACTTCCAAAATTTGGGTACTGCACCGTTCACGTTGTAATATTTACATTTGTTAGTACAACATACAAAGGGTAAAAATATTTGCTTGAGGCACAGCCGGAGCATTCCAAGTAAGTTTGGATTATGGCCAGGGTTTGGAAATTGGGCAAAAGTTTTCATGCAAACCACCCATGCAATAAGGCAGGATTGGCATGTTATTCTGAAGAATGGAGAGTATCAGGCATAAGAACCTCCGAATGTAAAACCTTATTCCTGACTACAACAGATTCATGAGGTAAGAGATACATGTTATACAAATCCCATTACAAAGGTTATTAAAGACAATATAACTGTACTATAACAGTAAAGCTTGGCAGTATGGGATGAACTGTTTGTTGGTCTTTGGGATTTACCTTTAATTATTATTAGCCTTGTCTCCACCTTGTGGCAAGAGATTGGGGTTATAGCAATCTGTTACAAAACTGAATTATTTTCATTAAGAGTAATTAGCAATATAGCAGCTGTGTTGCAGCTGAGCAAAGTAAGGAACTGATATTGTGTAAGTAGCAATTAGATCGTTGTTAACAACCTTGTGCAATTGTCAGCTGAGGCTACTTCAGCCACAATGATGAAGTAACAGTATTCAGCATTGCTGCACATGACAATAACTCATTGAACTTGAACTTGAAACTCGCTACAGTAGTGTGGTCGGTTGAATTCAGTTATTATGAACTGATGTTTAGAACTCTAAGATGAGAAGTTCCAAATACCATCACCCACTCAAAGGTATTGGAGATTGTATGAGTTACCAATACTTCAGTTGTTGGTATCAACTAAATATATACACTAAATGCACCCATGAGTAAGGGGTTTTGAGCAAATATACATATTCTACATGCTCAAATTCAAGTTGCTACTCCACGATGGTGACATATGTTAGTCACATGATAATCAAGGATATCCTGCAATTAATCTCCTTGCCACTGGTGTATCATCCAGTTCAGATCGATGATAACACAGAATAAGTGTTGGATCTCGAAGTATGATGAAAGCATGGTTCAATACTTCATCGAATATTCATCATGTTAATGCATGTTTTTCACTCATTGCAAAAAATGTGGCAGAACAGTGCGGAGAAATACTTTCTCGCTTCAATAGGAGGAATGGTCTTTATGTCTTCCTCATTTTTGCTTCATTAGCCGGGTCTTAAAACAGTCAGCAAGACCTCACTTGGGTTCGTACTGTCGGACTAGCTAAGCGTCCATGTTGCCTGCTTCATCAGGCATTATGGCACAACGGTATATGGTTATGCTAAAAAACAAGAACTGGCTGTTTCAAACTGTGGTTCAGGAGACCGGCCTTTGCACAGTAAAACAATTATTGACTTACACATTTTGAATGGATTGACTTTTGCCTCAGGTTGTCACATCAAGCCATGAAGGAGTGTGCAGGGATAGCACCCAAAAAAGCAGTACATTCCTATTGAGGGGATCAGAAGTGTTTTGTTAAATGTTAATGTTACATTTAATGCGGTACAGATTACTGACATTTCCAGCTCATTTTAAATGGTATTGACAATAATTCAGTTATAGAGACACCACAGCTGCAACATAAGGGAACTACGCTGTCGAGTCCAACCTGGATATCAAGTTTTTAAAAGATCTTGACACAAGTTCTCCCACTACAAGATTATGCAGTTGGTTATTGAAAATGTGTGAACATTACTTCGCCAAGGGGTTCCAGCTACATCCTTAGTCATGACACTTATATCAGCACAATGACAGCAAAACATTGCAAACGTTGTGGCTAGATAGGATGGAAGTGGCTGCAGGTGCCATTACATTTACATTCTGGTCTACACAACCACAGTAGACTAGGTGTAGCATGATTGAAAATCATGTTGAATACCCCCACGGTCTCACTTCTATGTTATCTAGGCCACCAGAATCCTAAGAAGTATGGAATCAGCACTGTTTATTAGTTAACAAACAACTACACAAAGGAAGGTTGGTTCAGACTTTTTTCAAGGTGGCTGCAGCAGGTTCTGGGTTATACAGGTATTAACACTGATGATTGTATATCTCATTCCACCAGGTCAACATCAACGTCAGCGCATCATTTAGATAGTGTGTTTGCATCTCATTCCACTAGGGCAGCAGCTACGTCGGCGGCCAAGGTGAGGGACGTGCCCTTTGACCATATTTTGGTGGCCGCCGGGTGGGCAAATGAGCTGATGTTTCAGAATTTTTATCATCAGCCGGTTGTCAATCTAGGACTGTTTGTCTATGCCATTTTAAGTACCTAAATTTAAGGGGTACTGTCGTTTGTTTACATTGTTAAATAAACCCTATTTCTACATTGAATGCAATGTTACTACTAATGCATTTATTTCTCTTTCAAGTTAATCAATGCAGCGGGATGCCGAGATTTGTAATCTGTGGCATGAAATCACAAAGCTTTGAAATCTTTATGGAATCACTCACGTGACTAGTATAATTGTAAGATTAAATGAGAACTTACCAGTTTGAAGTTTGATCTTGATTTTATGAGGAGTTACGTTGGTGATTACGTGCCCGCCACGCCCAACCCTCTCTCATAAAGGAACATATGGTAGTTCTCGAGTCACTGATCTTACTATGTACTTCGGTGTTGTTTATTTGTGATTTCATACCGCTGCTTTGAAGTTTGGTGCGCATGCGGCCTGGCGGGCCTTCTTCACGTAATCACCAACGTAACTCCTCATAAAATCAAGATCAAACTTCAAACTGGTAAGTTCTCATTTAAGCTTTCTATTCTACTCTAACTTCTGGCCACCATTTCCTCAAGGCTGATTCGGAATGGGGCTCCATTAAATGAGCATTCCATTAGATGTGCCTTCCATTAAATGCTCACCTCACCAGTGGTACCACACCCCCCAAAAAATGCACGATTAAAATACTTAAAATACTATTCTGACCAAATAAACAGTCAGAAAATTCCATTATTTTAAAAGGTTGGAGGAAAAATCTACTTTGAACCATTTTGAACAAAGGACTACAATCAAATAATTAATAAAGTAACAGGCGCTAACCATCCAATAAAAGCATTATTTTTACAAGCAAGTTTAGTGAAGGGACATGAATCAGAGTGATATTAATAGATGGCAAAAGGTAGAATCGTGAAACAAGGAACTGCAGATGCTGGTTTACAAAAAAGTACACAAAGTACTGGAGTAACTTAGTGAGTCAGTCAGGATCTCTGGAGAACATGGATAGGTGATGTTTCGGATTGAAACCTCTCATCAAACACAAACTTTAGTCTGAAGAAGGGTCCTGACCTGAAACATCATCTATCTGTTCATGTTCTATGCTGCTCAATCTGCTGTTACCCCAGCGCTTGCGTCTTATCATGAGCAAAGAGCTCAGTCAGATTAATAATATTCTTCTTTGACATGATCTTATGCAATATTTCATGTGTTACTTTAATAACCTGCAATAATTCTGTCAAGATTTCACAGACAAAGCAATCAATGTCATAGCTTTCATAATCAACAAGATAATCAAAAGGAAAGTGAGTCAAAAAGAACACAGATACCCCAGGTCAGATCACTTGGGAATGATCCACTGCAAGCAGGCTCTGCCAGTAGTGTGGCAGTGGCTATATCATCTGTCTTTAGTTTATGGTTAGCTATAACATTTGCAACAAATGTAGGGAAAATAGAAATAAAGAAATATAACAATTTCAGGGGTAGGAACGTGGAACTGCAGATGCTGGTTTACCAAAGAAAGACACAAAACGCTGGGGAAACACGGTGTGTCAGGCAACATCCTTGGAGAACATAGAAAGGTGATGTTTCGGGATAGGACCCTTCTTTCAGTGGTGCATATTGTAAAACTGATGACAGAGTTTTGAGGTTTCGATATGAATGGTTAGAGAACACTTGTCATTTCATAACAAAGTGACTTTTTTTTATCAGACAGTACTGTTGTTTCAATCTCGTTGTGAGGTATATCCATTCATTACGGCAGAGATTGTTTCTATTGCAGACATTGGGATAACATCATTGCTATTCCTTGAATCAGGCAGAGTGAAGCAGTAATTTTGTTTAACAAACAACATACACATTTAACTCATTTTTCCTCGATCTCAAAATGACAGGTACACAATTTTCACTAAAACCATCTCTTGTGAAAATATCTAAGGTTAATCAAGGTTTATTTGTTATTAACACTATGCCCAAATGACTTTTGAGACCTGTGCAAAATACACTCTTGTTAAGGAAAACATTGAAACACCTCACATTCAGCAATCATAGACAGTACAGCACAGGAACAGGCCCTTTGGTCCACTATATCTATGCTGAATATGATGCCCAAATTATCTCTTATTTACTGTATGCCTATTCCTTCATTCCCTGCATATCCATATGCCTATCCAAAAGCTTCTTAAATGCCACTATCCTTTCTGCCTCAACCACCAATGCTGGCAGTACATTCCAGGTACTCATCACCCTCTGTAAAAATAAATAAATCCCTGCACATCTTCCTTCAAACTTTGTCCCTCTCACCTTAAAGCTATGCCCTCTAATATTGTTTTTTCCATCTTGGGGAAAGGATTCTGACTGTCTACCCTATCTCTGCCTCTTATCATTTTATATACTTCTATCAGGTCTCCCCGCTGCCTCCTGCATTCCAGAGAAAACAGACCAAGTCTGTCTAACCTGCCCATGTAGCTAATACCTCCTAATCTAGGCAATATTTTGGTAAACCTCCTCTGCACACCTTTTCCAAATTCATAGATGTGGTGACCTGGGGATTTCTTTGGTGTACTATTACTCAGTTGAGACAAGGAATAACAGAACAACCTGCATTGAAGGTAGGTATTCTCAAACTAAACAGCAGTATCTGGTGTAATACTGTAGCAAGGGCAATACTGTATAGCACAATTACACTCACATATAATACAATGCAAGTAAACAATCTTTGTAATGGGGAGCATAGATGTCAAGCAACAGAGGAAGACTTAAATCTATAAAAAGTGGTCTTACCTGAATATTCTGTCAGATGGCTGCTCCCCCATCACGAGATCAAAGCCACGTTGAAACATGGTGTATGGCCAGGGTCTACACAGGATAAAAACAACACAAATCAGTTCTCAGATTCTTTTAATTAACAGGAAGAAGTGTTCATAAGAAACCATACTTAAGTAGCAATAAACATCAAACCTAAAAGAGATTATTAAAATTCCCACATGGTATAGAACAGTTCACGGCAGGACAGTGGCACAGCGGAGGGGTTGCTACCTTACACCGCCAGAGACCCGGGTTCGATCCTGACTAAGGGTGTTGACTGTACGGAATTTTTACATTCTCCATGTGACCGCATGGGTTCACGCTGCATCTCTAAAATCTAAAGTAGTTGCCAAAGTCTAGTTTAACATTGTCATTGAGGTTACGTGTGGAAACAGGCTCTATTCTGCAAAACATTGATCACCCATTAATTACTTCTATGTCCTACACATAGGGGCATGCTTAAGGGCTGATTAACCCACAAACCTGCACATCTTTAGAACGTTGGAGGAAACCAGAGCACCCATAGAAAACCCACACGGTCACAGGGAGAATGTACAAACCCCGCACAGTCCGCAGCCATAGACAGGATTGAACCCGGGTCTTGGTAGTATTAGGCAGCAGCTCTACCGCTGATCTTCTGTGCTGCCCAAGGTGCAGAAGAAGGGGGAAAATACACCAATACAGGATTATATTAAGTTGAATAGGAAGGAACTGCAGATGCTGGTTTATATCAAAGATAGACACAAAAAGCTGGACTAATTCAACGGGTCAGGCAGCAACCTTGAGATGAGACCCTTCTTCAGACTGAGAGTCCGGAAAAATGGAAATAAGATATCTCAAAAGGTACTTAGAACAAATTAATGAAAGGTATAAGAAATTTCTGGACCAGGGGTCGGAAACCTTTGCCAGGGTGAATGTGAGCCGCTTGTGGTGTGTGTAAGCGGTGAACGGGCGGCCCTCCAGGAAGTAACGGAAGTGGCACACCGCCAGGCACAGTGCCAGGAGCTCGCGATCGAGCTGTACTTCGTCTGTGCGCAGTTGAGGTGCCGGCTGAAGAAGGCCAGGGGCCGCCAACCCCTGTCTGTCTGTTGTTCCAGCAGTAGGGCCCGAGCAAGGGTCTCCTTCGTGCCATCAAATGCTGCCACTGCCTCGTCGGTCCACTCAACGTCCTTACGCCCACCCGCCAGACGTTGATACAGCGGCCGCATGATGTGGGCCGCGGATGGCACAAAACGGTGATAAAACGCCACCATCCTGACAAATTCCTGCAGGCTGTGCACAGTGTATGGATGGGGAAACGGATGGATGGCGTCGACCCTGTCCGCAGGGGAACCGCGCCTTGTGAAGTCACGCGGTGGCCGAGGAATTCAATGGTGGTCACCCCAAAACGGCACTTGGCGAGGTTGACAGCCAAGCCATGCTCACGGAGCGCTGACAGAGCTGCCGGAGGTGGGCACAGTGCTCCTGCCGTGAACGGCTGGGCACCAGGATGTCATCGAGGTAGACAAAAATGAACTCGAGGACGCAACACCTCCCGTCCATCAACCGTTGGAATGCCTGTGCAGCATCCGCACAAATCCATACAGCCAGAACGGCGTGATGATCGCCGTCTTGGGTACATCCTCCGGGTGGACCGGGATCTGGTTATAACCCAGTACCAAATCCACTTTGGAGAAAATAGCAGCCCAGGCCAAATGGGCGTTGAAGTCCTGGATGTGGGGTACGGGGTATCGGTCTGCGGTGGTTGCGGCATTCAGCTTCCGATAATCCCCGCAAGGTCACCAGGCCCCACTTGCCTTAGGGACCACGTGGAGTGGGGACGCCCATGGGCTGTTTGAAGGGGGGAAGATCCCCAAGGACTCTATTGTGCGGAACTCCTGCTGTGCCAAATGTAGCTTATCCGGCGGCAGTCAGCGTGCTCGTGTGTGGAGAGGTGGGCCGGTAGTGGGTGTGAAATGCACCAACCTGTGCCTGGGGGTCGAGGACCGGAACTGTGGGGTCAGGATGTCCGGGAATGCGGCCTAGACCCTAGCAAAGCAGGAATCCACGGAGAACAGGGGGCGTCCAACCGGCTCATCCAATCGCAGCGTGTTCAGCTCCATCGTGGCAGCGTGGACCAATCGCTGACGCCTGATGTCCACCAGGAGGGAATGAGCCCGGATGAAATCGGCAATGGATGGGAAACACCAGCGATGGTGAAATTCCACGAGAAATGACAGGAGCCGAACACGATCGGGACCGTGCGAACCCCATATGTGCAAATGGGGCTGCCATTCGCTTACAGGAATTAATGTCTGCCAGCGAAGGGGGCAGGACGCTCAGCTCTGCCCTGGTATCCACGAGCAAGCGGGTCCTGGAGCACCGATCCTAGGTGAAAAGGTGGAGAATCTGGCCAGCCGGCTCCGGCATTGCCGTGCTACAGCACCCCAGCGCTGGTGGTAATAGCACCAGCGCCTCCTGCTGGAGACACTTGGAGCTTGCTGGTGCTGCACTGCAGGTACAGTGCCCGCCATGCCCGTGGGGGGGGGGGGGGGGGGCGATGGTACAGGCCTCCGGGATGCCGCTGTCACTCCTTCCACAGCTCACCCACCCAACCGGAGGAAATCGGGTGCTGCTCGAGAGAAGTCATCAGGGCGCGCCGTCCACAGCACGTCGGCGCGCCTACCGAGGGCACTGATGTCAGCGAAGGAGGTGTCGGTGAGTTGCAGGCAGATGTAGGCCGGCAGCAGATGGAGGTAGGTATACTCGAACATTAGGCACGGCGTGTGCCCATCCAGAAGCGTGACCATCTCGTTTAGGAGGCTATGGCCGCCGGTTGCCTAGGCCCTCCATATGAAGGAGCCTGGCAGCACGCTCCATCCTACTGAGCCCATAAATTTGGAGCAGGAGCTCTTTAAGGCCGAGGTATTTCTTGGGGGCAGGGGGGGAGGGAGCTGCAAGGAACTGCGTGACCTCTCCGGCCGTGTTCTGGTCGAGGGCCCCCGCCAGGTAGTAATAGCGGGTGTCATCCGCCGTAATGCACCACAACTGGAATTGGGCCTCTGCCTGCTGAAACCAGTTGTGAGACCGGGTGGTCCAGAAGGTTGGTAATTTAACCGAGACTGCGTCGAGAGGCAGGGCCCAGTCGGCCTGTGAGGTTGACGGACGGGCGGTACTGTCTTCTGTCATCATGACAATAATGGAGCATCAGGGGTCACCAATGCAGCGCTACGTCGATCCCGAAATGAAGGCGAGGAGCCAGGTGCTTCGGGAAGTATTTTTAATAGCGGTCTTTCTCCTTATCAGACGAGTCTGTTCGAGGAAGATGGCACCTAAACCTTTGCCTTTTATCCCTCTAGCTAAGGGCTGCCCCGGACTCATCCATTCCCGTGCCGAGGGGTTTGATAGTAGCCCGACCCTTGGGAGCCGCCACAAAGGAATACATGCTGCAATAATGGGTGGGATATACTGTAGGTGGGCCAAATGGACCTCTACAGGCTGGTGAGAGGATGCCGGATGCTTCTTCTTTGTGCATGAAGCATAGGAAAATCTTCCACACTTCTGGCAGGATGTTGGCAGTCACATCATTGTGGGGACAAGTGCAATCTACAAGTGCCTGCACTTTGGGGAAACTTGCAGTGGAGGTAAATGCCCATACATTCTTTTTCTGCTCCTGTGACCCGATGGTATTGTAGCTGAGAACTCCATTCCTCACTTTGCATTCCCTCTTGAACATAGCATATTGAACACAGAACAGTACAGTAGAGCACAGGAACAAACACTTTGTCGTGCAATAGTCATGCCGAACAAGATGCCAAGACAAACTAATCTCCTCTGCCTGTGCACGATCTGTATCCTTCCATTCCCTACATATTCGTGCATCTATCCAAAAGTCAGTTAAATGTCACGATCATATCTGCCTCCACTACTGCCTCTGGCAGCATGTTTCAGCCATCCTTCACTCGTGTAAAACATTTGCCCTAAAGACATCTCCTTTAAACTTTGTCCCTCTCACCATAAAGCTACGCTTCTTGTCTGACATTTCCACCCTTGAAAACGGGTTTATGACTCTTTACCCAATCTGTGCATCCCATAATTTAATCTACTTCTATCAGGTCTCCTCTCAGCCTCCAACATTCAAGGGAAAACAAGTTTGTTCAACCCAAGAAATGTTGCAGAGATCAGTAACAACTGCTGAAATTGATCCTGAGACAAGGAAGCTAAGAGTGAGTGATCCATGGGATGGGCAGTCAAGACTCGTGAGATGGTGTTTTAGGCAACAGGAGGGGACAGATCACAGTGAAGACCCATAATTTACTTTAAATGTTGCTCCTATGAATAGCACACACATTTCAGTGTTCAGTGAGTTGAAAAGATTGCTGTAAATTATTTTTTGCATGTTGCACCACCAAGTCATCCAACATCTTTTAAGATGGTTCTGGAGCAAGACAACACTTTGTGTATTGGTCCCAGAAAAGGATCCACTATGATCCAGTATAATTGTTCCACTCTTTTAAATCTCTATTTCATTTGGACCTGTTGTACTTGTGGATGGCTTGATTGTATTAATATGTAGTATTAACTGATTTAATTGGATAGTATGCAAACAAATGTTTTTCACTATGTCTCAGTGTACATGACAATAATAAACCAATACCAATGGTACTTTATTTGTCACGTGTAGCAAAGCACACTGACATTCCCTAATTCAAAGTAATTGTTTAAGGAGTTTTATACCAATAAAAGGAAAATTCTGAGTTTAGTTTATTGTCATCTGTACCGCGGTACAATACTATATAGTCAGTGGAAAGACTATACATGATTACAATTGAGCCATCCACAATGTACAGATAAGAGAACAAAGGAAATGATGTTTAGTGCAAGATAAAGTCTAATAAAGTCCGATTAAAGATAGTCCGAGGGTCTCCAATAAGATAGATGGTAGGTCATAGCAACTTAAAGATGAGGAGACAGCTGCATGAGAGGTATCGATGCACACATAAATATTCACAAAATTGCTCTGCTTCAGATTTGAAAGCATAACACATATTTTTCAGTTATGTGAGTGAATTTCTAACCCTGCATTTGCTATGTCCAAGACATTAACTAGGTTTCTTCAACCCCAATATCCGACTCAACAGCCTTCATCCACTGTTTAATATTCACATTATACTATTAACTCTCACTCCCAGGATCAAAGAGAGAGTCAATGCCATTAATAGAGTGAAATCATATTTTAATCAAAAGAGGTCAATTTTGGCCCTTCAATTCCTTCTGTTGATATTAATGTTTATTTTGTTGCTGATTAAAAATGATTAAGCTCAAAATGATTTATTAACATTACATAAATGAATTAGGTTGTGTGAAAGAAAGACATTAATGCCGGGTTTATATAATACACATTTCTGAATACTGGGTAAGTGGCAGTCTTGACAAAAGTTTCTCGGGATTAAGTCCAACTTCATCATTATACATGTCAATGTTCTGCTCATCTTAGGCTTGAATCCTTCTGTGCATAAACCATGCTGATTTTCATCTCTAAAACATGTGCACTGTTGCAATATAAAGTGTTATGTCTTTTAGATGGGAGTTAATTCAGTTCTCCATCTGGTTATACCATAGGTTCAGATGTACCTCAAACACTTCATGAATATTTCACAAACATCCGCACTATCAGCTAATGCATTTTATTTAACGCCAACATGTAGATGAAAAGAGTGAGACTGCAACCTTAATCACTGTAAAGCACATTGGAGACCAGAAACAAGCAGATATGTTCAAGAAGGAACTGCAGATGCTGGAAAATCGAAGGTAGACAAATGTGCTGGAGAAACTCAGCGGGTACGGCAGCATCTATGGAGCGAAGATATAGAAGCTTGAAAGTGTGCACCGCTACTCAGGATCCATCTCTTCCATAAGGTCATGAGACATAAGAGCAGAATTAGGCCATTTGGCCCATTAAATCTACTCTGCCATTCGATCATGGCTGATCTACTTTTCCCTCTCAACCCTATTCTCCTGCCTTCTCCCCATAACTTTTGACATCCTTATTAATTTAGAACCTATCAATCTCAGTTTTAAAAATACCCAATGTCGGCCTCCACGGCTGTCTGTGGCAATGAATTCCACAGATTCACCACCGTCTAGCTAAAGAAATTCCTGCTTATCTCCAATCTAAAAGGTATGTCCTTTTATTCTGAGGCTGTGCCCTCTGGTTCTAGATACTCCCATTGCTGGAAACATCCTTTCCACATCCACTTGATCTAGGCCCTTCAGTATCCAATAGGTGTCAATGAGATTCCCCCTCATCTTTCTAAAGTTCAGCGAGTACAGGCTCAGGGTCATCAAACGCTCCTCATACATTAACCGAAACATCCCTGGGATTATTCCCTTCTGCGATCAGGCTTCTGAACGGTCCTTCCATGAGGTAGGGTACAGTTCGATTCTCCTTTATCTCTTTGCGGACATTGGACTGTCGCGCAACAATGTTGAAAATAATATTTTGCATTCTCCCTTTGCTCTGTCGCTTGTACTTGAGTTTGGCTTGATTGTAATTATGTACAGTATTGTAGAAACATGGAACAGCAGATTTCTTGGAAAGAACAGACTCAAAGTCCTGGAGTAACTTGGCGGGTCAAGCAGCATACCTGGAATCTGATGAAGGGGCCGTGACCTGAAATGTCATCTATCCATGTTCTCCAGGATTGCTACCTGACCTGTTGAGTTACTCCAGCACTTTGTGTCTTGTTTTGCAAACCAGCATCGGTTGTGCCTTGTTTCCACTATGCTATACATAAATTCAATCTTTTTTCTGTACAGTATAATCCCATTTGATTAGATAGCATGCAAAGCAAACTTTTTCATTGTACCTCAGCACATGTAACAATAACAGACTTAAACCTAAGCAACATCTCATTGTTTGTAAAATCTTATTGTGAAGACAAATATCCTCAGGCTAGATATAGATCAGATAAAAAATTTGGAATGTTGGCAGATGGAATATAATCCTGACAAGTGAAAGGTGATGCATTTTGGCAAGTCGAATTGGGATATGGTATCCACAGTAAATGATAGGCTGCAAGGAACGTTAATGTACAGAGGGAACTTGAGGTTGAAGTCCATAGTTCCCTGAAAGTGGCAGCACAGGTTGGCTAAATGAATATACATTGGTAAAATTTGCTGCATCTATACACTGATTAGACCACACTGGTACCACTGTGTGTAGTTCTGGTTGCAACAATATATAAACAAAGATGGCTGTGCTGGAGAGAGTGCAGTGTAGAATCACCAGGATTTTGCCTGGATTGGAAGAACTTTAATTAAGGGGAAAGACATGATAGACTGGGCTTATTTTCCCTTAAATAAAGGAGGCATAGATAGGGTAGATAGGAACCTTTGCCTAATATTAGGGCCATCAAAAACAGGAAGGCTTAGGTTTAGGGTAAGCAGACTCATCGGAGCAGACTTGGGTCATTCGGCCCTTTACGTCTACTCTACTATTCAATCATGGCTGATCTATCTAGCCATCTCCTATTTTCAAGGCTTTAACAGTACATACTGGGAAACATTGAGATAACCCAGTGTTTCGATGACTCACAGCACTCACAGGCTTTATTTACACTTGCGACACAATAGTCACATATGGATTTCACATTTTTTCCATAATTCATCAGTAATTAATGTTCCTCATAAGCCTGTCATTTTTTTTTTCTGCCAGAGTTATCTTTAACCTTCTGTGCCATGTTATTAAGAAAACTGTTCTCCCATTTGTCTGACAAATGGGTGTAATAAAGGACTTATGTTACTTCCTGATCAGGTTTATTGCCCTCAGCCTGGTTTATAACAACCTATGTTTATCTTTACACCAGCTAGCTATGCCTTGCAATGTGAACACTTTCTAAATCAATTGATTGCCACTCCTAGCATGACCTCAAAGTTACCTATATTGGCCTCTCTTCCCATCATGTTTCTCCAGTCTGTAAACTCTTGAGTTAAACATATTGCAAACTAGCCTCTTTCTCAGAATTTCCAAAATGTCCTACGTCAGAAGATAAGAAAACACCATGCAAATTAAGAATCAAAATGTACTCTCTCTGTAGCTACAATATTTAATGTACACAAAAATGTAAAATCCAATGCTCATTTCTTTTGCTATGGGCAGTTCAATAAATTAAGAATAAAGAAAGCATCAAGCATTATCAAGATAATCATAGGTATTTAAATACGTAGTGGAGTGTTACGTACTGTCGGAACAAATGATAATAGAGCAGAAAATGGGTTATAAAATAATAATGTGCACAAAGTTTACACTATCGGATGTAATTTGGGGCATTTGCACCATTTCCTGGGAAAGTGCTTCTCATTGAAAGATAGATTAATTGATTAATTGCAAGACATAATTTGGAAACAGGCTCTTCAGCCTACTGAGTCCACACCAACGATCGATCACCCATTCACATTAGTTCTGTTATCTCATATTGACATCCACTCACCTATACTCTAAAGGCAGTTTCCCCAGGGGCCAATTACACTACAAATCAGCATGACTTTGGGTTGTGGGAGGACACTGGAGTATCTGGAGTTAACACACTCGGTCACATGGAGAACATGCAAACTCCACACAGCCAGCTGCCACGGTCAGGATGGAACCCTACTCTCTGGTACTGCAAGGCAGCAGCTCTACCAGCTGTACCATTGTGTTGATAATTTCACTGGGTACTTCCTGTTGTAATTCACCTTAAAACTGATGTCATTTCTCCTTTATCTTTCAGGCACATGACGGTGTATTCAATATCTGCAATGCACTTTAGTGCCCTGAGAGAGAATCGATCAAAGGAAGAAGATTTACAACTTTTTTTGTATTAATTCACAATTCACCAAGGAGCAAATCATGTTGAAAGTAGTGAACTATGTGTGATTGAGTGTCACCTCTGTGATGCAATTTTTGTCTGTAGAATATCATTCCCGTGCAAATGTTATCCATAAAGAACCTCTTTGTAGGCAAGCAGCAATAGAGATCATAACTTCTGTGAATAAGTTCTGGGACTTCTGTGAGTTCTGTGACTTCAGTTTTGGTCGCCCCATTACAGGAAGAAATTGAGGCTTTGGAGAGGGTGCAGAGGAGGTTAACCAGAATGGTGCCTGGATTAGTTACAGAGAGAGGTTGGGCAAACTTGGATTGTTTTCTCTGGAATGCCAAAGGTTGAGGGAAGACCTGATGAAAGTATATGAAATTTAGAGAGGCATAGATAGGGTAGGCTGTCAGAACCTTTTTCCCAACATTAAATATGAGAAGGCATAGCTTCAATGTGAGAGGGGCAAAGTTTAAAGGAGAGTTTCAAGTTTCAAGTTTACATTTATTGTCACATGCACCAATTGGTACAGTGAAATTTACCATACAGCCATATGAATAAAAGAGAACACAACACATGATAGACTTTAACATAAACATCCCTACACAGCAGAATCAACGTTTCCCACTGTGAGGGAAGGCACCAAAGTTCAATCATCCTCCTCAAAGGAGATGTACAGAGCAAGAGTTTTAACACAGGTGGTGGTGGGTGCCTGGAATGCACTGCAGGGGGTGGTAATGGAGTCAGATACAAAAGTGGCATTTAAGAGACTTTTAGATAGGCACAAAGATATGCAGAGAAAAGGGGGATATGGATGATTTTCAGGGCCATGGACCTGTTCCTGTGTTGAACTGTTCTATGATCTATGTTGTTCTGTAGATTAGAGTGGCTCACAGATGTCTTATGTATGTCTCTGATGGCTGCCAGAGATTAGGACCATCAACAGCCTTCAGGAACAACTCAGGCACATGGGGTTGCCATGGGTGATCACTTCAACAGTGCCAACCCAAGTGACAAGATCTGCCGGGTTTTCATGTTGCTTAAAGGAAATAAGCACCAATAACATTTTCTTATAGCAAGGATGTCCCAATTTCATGATATCCTTTGGAGCCTTTCCACTCTGCATTAAAACTAAATGTAGGGCACATTTAGGGTATATCTTTTGGTTGCTCAAAGGACATTGTGTTATCTTTTTTGCCTTAGTATCAACATTATTGATGTATTGTGTTTATTTTACATTATCTCTGTGTCTTGTGTTTACAGGCTTGTTACGCTGCTTCAAGTAAGGATGTTGTTGGTACCTTGCTCTGTTGTTGGTACAGATGACACTGAAACACTCTCAACACTCTTGACTCTTGAAAGCTGGGGACAATCCAATTTCTGAACATTCCTTTGCACAACTCAGGAGAACTGATGCCGTAGAGTTGAAAATTAATTTACAGTCACATTAACTTAATGTTAATTTAAATTAATTGTGTGTATTTTTCTGGATCTGTGAGCAGCTGTTAGGAAACGTGACCCCTGATGTATCAGCAGGATTTTCTTTCAGCCTAGTTTCGTTTTCTCTGTTTGAAACCTCCCCGAATAATATCACAACACGCTAAATTAACTTTCGGAGATTCTCAACCTTCTCTCTCTGACAAACAGTAGTTCTTATTTACTCACAGACCAACCAGGTTTCCCTGAAATGAAGCCATTTTAAAAGGCAAAAATGCTGGAGAAACTCAGTGCATGAGGCAGCATCTATGGAGCATCCATAGATGTTGCCTCACCCGTTGAGTTTCTCCAGCATTTTTGTCTACCTTCGATTTTCCAGCATCTGCAGTTCCTTCTTAAATGTTTAAAAAGACTATTATTCAAACTGCTAGCCTGTGGACAAAAATAGTTATTCAGTCCATTTGGTAATTAACCATATAACAAACCATACAACAATTACAGCACGGAAACAGGCCCTCTTGGCCCTTCCAGTCTGTGCCGACCATTTATTTTCCTCTAGTCCCATCTACCTGCACTCAGACCATACCCCTCCATTCACTTCCCGTCCATATACGTATCCACTTTACTTTTAAATGTTAAAAATCAATCCTGCCTCCATCACTTCTGCTGGAAGCTCATTCCACACAGCCACCACTCTCTGAGTAAAGAAGTTCCCCCTCATGTCACCCCTCAACTTCTGTCCCTTAATTCTCATGTCATGCCCTCTTGTTTGAATCTTCCCTACCCTCAATGGGAAAAGCTTATCCATGTCAACTCTGTCTATCCCTTTCATCATTTTAAAGACCTCAATCAAGTCCCCCCACAATTTATATTACAATTAAAAATGTTAATTGTACTTGTGGGTCAACCTCTTTGCACAGAGGATGGAGGGTATATGAGGCAGGTTCTACAACAACAGTTAAAAGTCATTTGGACAGGTACATCAATAGGAAAGATTTAGGGAGATGTGAGCCAAAGATGGGCAGGTGGGACTAGTGTGGATGGGGAATCTTGCACTCTGAATATTCCCATATGCTCTATCTATTGAACTTTGGTTTGAACTGATTGTAACAATGTATGGTATATCTGGTTTGTTTGGATGGCATGTGAAGTAAAGCTTTTTGCTGTACCTCGGTGCATGTGACAAAAATTAACCTAAACCTAGTTGGGCTGAATGGATTTTTTCTGTACTATATGACTATTACACTGTCAGTCTTAGCATTTTTGTTACTCTGGGATATTTGGGCTATGGTATCCATACCAACGACATATCGTTGATCAGAATTAATTTAGACCGAAACACAGCTGATTTTCATAGTGTTGTAAAATATGATTTCCTGAGCAGAAAATTATAAAGAAACAGCATAATAGTTTTATAATTGTCAGCTCCAATCATTTCATGTATGATGGAATTTGTTTGTTTTCACTCATTCTGTCTGATACATTGTCAATAATGGGTAAAGTGGAATCAGAAAATGGTAACAAGACTGAATAGTTGTCACTGATTCGATCATTACATAATTGGATCATAACGAAGGTACGCTTTGGGATAATATATCTAGATAATTATCACCACAGATTATCATATCTTTGTGATATTCAACACACTGTTAATTGCTTTATTTAACACAAGCATACAAAGTATTATTTCCTATCCTTCATACTAAAAGTGTACAGTTTAATAATTATGTATAGAATTTACATTGGACCATTAATTCCCTTATCTAAAGAACTCTGAAGGTTAAGACAGCAATAAGTGTCTTCTTAACTACATAGTTACCTGTGAATCATGTTCCATAAAGTCATAAAAGTGTACAATAAATTTCCATAGTGCTTATCACTGCCTCAGATTATTGAAAAGCACTTTACAGCACATGAAATTATTTTGAGAAGCTGGAGATGAAAAATGGGAAATGCAGTAGCCAATTAATGTAAAGCATGATCCCACAAACAGCAAAGTGATATTAGCCATTATTCGTTTTCTGAAAGATTTATACAGACATCCACAAAAGCAACTGTCTTTCACTATTTTTAAAAATGTTATTGTGATAAGATGGAGAAATTAAACATTGAACAGACGACTCTCTTGCCAAGAGACTGTGAACTTCCATTACATTCGATTCAGAAATGATCAAAATCAAGAAAATTGGAGGTGCAGTGGTGCAGCAGTAGAGTTACTGCCTTACAGGTGCCAGAGGCCTGGGTGTGATCCTGACTACGGGTGCTGTCTGTACGGAGATTTTATGTTCTCCCTGTGACAGCTTGAGTTTCCTCCAGGTGCTTTGGTTTTCTCCCACATTCCAAAGACGTGCAGGTTTGTAGGATAATTGGCTACTGTAAATTACCCCTTTTGTGGAGAATGCGTAACTAGTCTAACCGGTCTAGGTGGGGTTAGTGTAGATGGGGTACGTTGGTCGGCATGGGCAAGTTAAATGGCCTATTTCCATTCTGTAAGAGTCTATGACTCTCTGACCTATTCAAATAATTATATTTCACCAAGTAAGTATGCCACAAACTTGCAAATACTGACCCCAGCTCCATTACGGTAATCTTTACAACATGTGGTTAGCTTTATGATTGCACAGGATTAACTGACTGCACAGTGGCACAGCCGGTAGAGCCACTGCCTCACAGCGCCAGAGATCTGGGTTTGATCCTGACCTTGGGTGCTATCTGTGTGGAGTTTTCACCTTCTCCCTGTGACTGCATGGATTTTCTCTGGTTCAATCCAGTTTCCTCCCACATCCCAAAGTCGTGCAGGTTTGTAGGTTAAGTGGCTTCTGTAAATGGCCCCTTATGTGGAGAATACAAAACTAGTCTAACGTAGAACTAGTATATGGGTGATCTCTAAACTAAAATTGTTCAACACAATTTTAGTGGAGCCTTCTGATTTTAATGTGCTGTATTTATTATAAAATGTTAATTTTAAGACCCTAATAGAAAATTAGGTTATCCAAAACATGCTCCTTCAAATCGCTTGGTATAGCTTGGATTATTAACAGATGCACAGTGGAAACCAGACAGGTTGCATCACAGCTTGTTTTGGGAACAGTTCTACCTAAGACTGTAGGAAATTGCAGAGTGTTGTGGATGTAGCCCAGTATATCACACAGGCCAGGCTCCCCACCAAAGATTCCATCTATACTTCATGTTAGTTTGGAAAAGTAGCCAACACAATCAAGGCCCTTTCCCATCCTCACTCGTCAGGCAGAAGATTCATAAGTTTGAAAGCGTGGACCACCAAACTCGGGAGCAGCTTCTTTCCTTCAGTTATCAGGCTTCTAAACGTTCCTTCCATAAGCTAGGTACACTCCTGATTTTTCTAACCTACCTCATTGTTGACATTGACTTTTTTTCTGGAACTGTTACGGTATAATGTTTAGAAACTATATTTTGCATTTTAGTATTTTTCTCTTTGCTCCACCTTTTGTATTTGTGTTTGGCCTGATTGTGGTCATGTAAAGTATTATCTGATTTGATTGGATAGGATGCATACACAAAAAGTATTCACTGTACGTCAGTATACAGTATGTGATAATGATAACCCTAAACCTGACATTACTCTTGGCAGGAAATAACTAAGCTTCTGCCATCTTTAACATTTGAGACTTACCTTTTACGGTATATCATTAAATAACATCACTGAGAATTTGATTACAGCTAAATCTAGATAAGTAAAGACATTGTCTTTTTTTGTATTATTCTAATCTTTTCAAGCAAGAGCCATGTCTTTCCTCGCTTGGATGAAGGATCACCTTGCATCAATGATAGTACATTGAATTGTTGGAAGTGGAATGATCTGGATTAGTTTGATTATCAAGACTGCATGGGAGATTGTGGGCAGAGAGAAGTTGGGAAGAGGGTTTGGGCAGGGAGATGCTGGTGGTGGAGGTGGTGCTGATGAACATGGGAGAACTTTTCATCTTGTATATTAGTCGGGTTCTCATCTTCTTGTTGTTGATTCTTCTGGAAGCTTGCAGGATTTTGAGCAACATAAGGCTCAACAGCTGGCGACACACAAGACATTGCAATTATGCAATGCAGACTGGTAGCTCCGTGGATCTTTTTATGTCTGTGAGGATCTTACCCATTTTCGAGCTCAAGTAAATACAGATTTTCTGACGGTCATTGAAAATCTGCAAACCACCTACCAAACAGCTATTTCTTAGGCAGTATTTATGGAATCAATTATTCAGATCAAAGGTCACTTTTCAGAATTTGAAAACAAGTACGATTTATGTTTTTGAGAGGGAATAGAGGGAAGAGTGCCGACCCACTTTGGTGCCTACTCTTCAATAGACATTCCCTTTGTCCTTCTCACTTGAATTGCAAGAGTTTAGTTTAATTTAGAGATACAGCACGAAAATGGCCCTTCGGCCTGCAGAACCTGCACTGAGTAGTAATCACTCATACACTAGTTCTATCTTTCACAGTAGGGACAATATTTTTGTTTCCAGAAGCCAATTAACCTACAACCAACATGCATTGGAATGTGGGAGGAAACCGGAGCACCCAGAGAAAACCCACACGGTCACGGGGAGAATGCACAAACTCTGCAGTTAGCACCCGCAGTCAGGATCAAACCCGGTTCTCTGGCACTATAAGGCAGCAACTCCACTGCTGTGCCATCATGTCACCCCTGTTGAAAAAATTCCATAATATTAACTATTTCATGTAGGAAGGACCATCTCCGAATATTATATTACATGTTTGCACAGGTAGACCCAAAATGCTGGTGCAACTCAGCTGGTTAGGCAACATCTCTGGAGAGAGGAATGGGTGACCTTTCGGGTCGAGACCCTTCTTCAGACGGTAGCAGGGGAGCGGGCGGGAAGGATACAATAAGACTGGTGGGAGAACTGGGAAGGGGGAGTGGATGCAGAGATAGGGAAGGCAAGGGCTATTTGAAGGTAGAGAAGTCAACGTTCATACCACTGGGGTGTAATCTACCCAAGCGAAATATGAGGTGCTGTTCATCAAATTTGATTCAGGCCTCACTCTGACAATGGAGGAGGCACAGGACAGAAAGGTCAGATTAGGAATGGGAGGGCGAGTTAAAGTGCTGAGCAACCGATGACCTGGTATGGAAAACCTCATCCTGGGTGCTCTCTCTCTCTCCATCCCTCCCTTTTCCCAGTTCTGCCGCCAGTCTTATTGTTTCCAACTAAATTCTATCTCTATCCCGCCCACTCCCCTGACATCAGTCTGAAGAAGGGTCTCGACCCGAAACGTCATCCATTCCTTCTCTCCAGAGATCCTGCCTGTCCCACTGTTACTCCAGCATTTTGTGTTTACCTTTGATTTAAACGAATATCTGCAGTTCTTTCCTATACATCATTGCACAACTTGAAACAGCGATTGTGAAGAACATATATTTGAATGGACTCCCTGGACTGAAAATTTACAAAGGAAATTTTAATTTGTACTTACACCGTCAATCCCATTATCCTATAATGCAATGGGGGAAAAAGTGGAACATATGAAAACAAAGAATCAGAGAGGAAAACATAGAACAATAAATTTAACAAAATCAGCCCAAAGGAAAAGAAGAGGATGGGATAAAATTTGAGTTAAGAACCATGAAACAAGAGATACATTTGAAATATTGAATCGTGAATTGTTTTGCTATATTTTGGGCACAGAAGAGATTTAAACATTCAATTTTCAGTCCAGGGAGTTTGCAACGTGGCTAATAAGATCATTAGGATGCAATGTATATTTTCCAACCTAAGGAAGCAGCAAATGGATATCAACACTGTTGAAACCATTTTGAAGGGAACTCATTCACTGATATTTATTCTTATACTGGGAGTTGTATAAGATGTGAATGTGAATACCTAATTAGAATTAAACACCAAATAGTTGATCAAGCAAATAATTTAACAGGCTATGCACTGTCATGGACTCTACATTTGTTTAAGTTCTATGTGCAACCTAATTCCACCACTCCCAATTGTAGGAAAGCAAATTCAGGGATGGTTCATTAAACATACAGTATTTACAACCCAGTTACTTTTCAAGGCATTGCATATTAATAGCCTGGCCAAGTCAGGCATGTTACATAATTCCACTTGCTGCACTTTAATTTCCATTACTGTCCAGCACAGAAACCTGGAACTGCAAAATATCAAAAACAGAAAATAAATATATGACAGAAATGAATTAATATTTTGGAAAAGAACTAGGTGTTTACAGATAAAGATTGGCTGAGCCATTTTATTTCTTCAGTTGTCAGTAGTGGATGAATGATTATGAATAATCAATAGTATTGATGATGCTTTCTCCACTTATCTTGTGATGCCCTCAAGCTTCACTTGAGGGGGGTACAGCGACTCAGCAGTAGAGTTGCTGATTTTCTCCGGGTGCCCTGGTTTTCTCCCATACTTCAAAGATGTGCAGGTTTATAGGTTAATAGACTTCTGTAAATTGTCAATTGTCCCCAGTGTGTAGGATAGTGTTAGTGTACAGGGTGATCTTTGTTTCTGCGCTGCATCTCTCTAAAGTCTAACTCTAAAGACTTATTAATGCGACATTGCATTCAAGTAATGGCAAGCTTTGCTGCATCCCTACATTCATATGGAACATAAAGTACAAGGCACAATCCTTACCCTGGAAAGCCTTAAAATGAACCCGCTGTGGGGAATAGAGATAATGATTGGATTGTGCAAGTTAAGGAATGGAGATGATCAATAGAGAATGCTAAGAGACAGTTCAGAAGATTGTAATGTGTGGGGGGAGAGGGGGTGGGATAAGGACAGATGGAGGGTTGAGTGGAGGATACCTAGTGTGGGGTGCCTGGTTGGCAACATAAATTCAAGCAGGGGGTTGGAAAGATGATGAAGGTGAGTTCATTATATGTTTGGATGATTCTTGGGTGGGATAGCAAAGGCAGGTGAGAGAGTCATTATGACAACCAGGGAAGTGATGCAGACAATTGGGGGGGGGTATTGGTGAGGTGACAAGTGGTGGCTTGCACAGAGTAAGTTGTGCTTCTATGTCTTCCTCCTCTCCTGTTCTCATTCTTACAGGAAGTACAGATAGATAGTAGAAACAACGTGGACATATAGAGCCAAACAGCAAGAAAAGTTAAAGTTTCTCAACACCTCAATGTCTGGAACAACATGACATGACTTCATCCCCCTCAGCCCATTATTTTAACAAACCCTTTTGAAGTTATAAATGGAACACATCCATAGCCTGTCATCATGTCATAGAGTCAAAGAGTCACACAGCATGGAAACTGGCCATTCAGCCCAACTTGTCCATGCAGACCAAGATGCCCATAACCATCAAAGCTCTTCCCATTTGCTTGTGTTTGATCCAAATACCTCAAAAAACGTTCCTATCCATGCACCTGTCCAAATGTTTTGTTAGATTTTGTTGTTGAATGTCCATCTGATTTGCTTTTTAGGTATACTGCATCTCCTATACTCCAGGAATTTACCTGATCCCATTGTACAAAATACATAACAGATGCAGGCCATTTGGCCCATCAGGTCTGCCATCATTCAATCACAGCTGATCAATATTTCCTTCTCAACCTCATTCACCTACATTCTCCCCATTACCTATGACATCCTTACTAATCAAGAATCTATCAACCTCCACTTTAAAAATGACCAGACTTGGCCTCCACAGATGTCTGTGCAATGAATTCCACAGATTCACCACCATGGGTACCATGTAATCCTGCGCTACCTGCTCCATGGTCAGATAATCAGCGACTAAACCACCTTCCCCACCTGGTTTGCCAGGTGAGGAGGGGGCTGTGGAACCCCAGCAGGACTGAAAACAAGTCCTGTTAAAAGGCAGACAAGCTCCTAGTGAGCCAACAGCCATCCACACTTCAGTAGAAGTTGCAATCACTGTTGTACATAGCATTGTAAGGCACCGTGCCTGTTGATGTTTTTAACGATGATGATGATGACCACCATATGGCAACATTAATTCTTCCTCATCTCCATTTTAAAGGTACGTCCTTTTCTATTTCATCCATTATTTTCTCTTTCGTGTTGTCACTTTGAATTCCTCACTAAAATTGAACCCAATCATTTTCAGTATGTTATTTATGTTTTCTTGTGTGTTGTTAGTCACAAAATATTTGAACAACATGTAATTCCTCATTTAAATCTCTCGTGGTTCAACTCAAAGAGCCTCATTTATTTCCATCTCTCTTTTACACACTACAGACATAGAAATTCTTGTTGCTTCAGAACATCATGCATTTTTGATTTAGTCTATGATTGTCCATAGTCCATAATTGTTTACTTGAGTTTAATTCCTATTGACTTTAATTTCCAATATCCCAATTCACCATCCGCACCAAATGTTAGGATCTTTAAAATCAGGCCCTGTAGATCTTCCCAAACTCCGCCAACTTGAGAAATATAAGTCAGTTCAGCCTCTATTTGACCAATTTTTAGTCATAATCTTGTTCACGCAAGCAATGTCTAAGCAATATCATGCACAATGCTAAGTCTGATCGCAGCTAATAATGTGCTTGTTAGATTTCAGCTTCAAACCTTTACTTGTGCTTTTTAAATGGAAAAGATCTTTTGGATGCCTTTGCCCTACTGTAGGCCAGCAGTCTTTTATTTAGGAATGTAGCAGTGTTAATATGACTACTAAAAAAAATTGTGAGTCACATGACTGGAAATAAAACTAAATATTGAAAAAAATGCATGTCGCATCACACCACGTGTTTCACTTTTTTGATAAGAAGAAACAGTAACTGAATTATGGAAACAGAATATAATTGAACATGTAGGCCCTTTAGTCCTGCTCGAGGTTTTAACATGATCACAGATTATCAGCTCTCTTGTTCCCACTTCTCCTCATATCTCTTAATCTTCTCGGCGTTAAGAAATAAATCCACTTCCTTCTTAATTATATTTAATGATTTCAGTTGGCCTCCACTGTATTCTGTGGTAGAGAATTCCACAGGAAGAAATGTATTCTCATCTAGGCTTCAAACGGCATACTCTATTTCCCATGGCTTTCATAGAAACATAGAAAATAGGTGCAGGAGTAGGCCATTCGGTCCTTCGAGCCTGCACTGCCATTCAATATGATCATCCAACTCAGTATCCTGTACCTGCCTTCTCTCCATACCCCTAATCCCTTTAGCCACAAGGGCCACATCTAACTCCCTCTTAAATATAGCCATTGAACTGGCCTCAACTACCTTCTGTGGCACAGAATTCCAGAGACTCACCACTCTCTGTGTGAAAAATGGATTCCTCATCTCGGTCCTAAAGGAATTCCCCATTATCCTTAGACTGTGACCCCTTGTTCTGGATCTCCCCAACATCGGGAACAATCTTCCTGCATCTAGCCTATCCAACCCCTTAAGAATTTTGTAAGTTTCTATAAGATCCCCCCCTCAGTCTTCCAAATTCTAGCGAGTACAAGGCAAGTCTATCCAGTCTTTCCTCATATGAAAGTCCTGACATCCCAGGAATCAGTCTGGTGATCCTTCTCCGTACCCCCTCTATGGCAAGAATGTCTTTTCTCAGATTTGGAGACCAAAACTGTGCGCAATACTCCAGGTGCGGTCTCACCAAAACCATGTACAACTGCAGTAGAACCTCCCTGCTCCTATACGCAAATCCTTTCGCTATGAATGCTAACATACCATTTGCTTTCTTCACTGCCTGCTGCACCTGCATGCCGACTTTCAATGATTGGTGTACCATGACACCCAGGTCTCGTTGCATCTCCCCTTTTCCTAATTTGTCACCATTCAGATAATAGTCTACCCTCCTGTTTTTGCCACCAAAGTGGATAACCTCACATTTATCCACATTTTTACTGCATCTGCCATGCATTTGCCCAGCCTATCCAGGTCACCTTGCAGCCTCCTAGCATCCTCCTCACATCTAACACTACCCCCCGGCTTAGTGTCATCCGTAAACTTGGAGATGTTGCATTCAATTCCCTCGTCCAAATCATTAATATATATTGTAAATAGCTGGGGTCCCAGCACTGAGCATTGCGGTTCCCCACTAGTCACTGCCTGCCATTCTGAAAAGGACCCGTTTACTCCTACCCTTTGTTTCCTGTCTGCCAGCCAGTTCTCTATCCACATCAATATTGAACCCCCTATGTACTTTAAGTTTGTATACTAATCTCTTATGTGGGACCTTGTCGAAAGCCTTCTGAAAGTTTAGATATAACACATCCAGTGGTTCTCCCTTATCCACTCTGCTAGTTACATCCTCGAAAATTTCTATAAGATTCGTCAGACTTGATATGTCTTTCGTAAATCCCTGCTGACTTTGTCGAATGATTTTACCACTTTCCAAATGTACTGCTATCCCATCTTTAATAACTGACTCTAGCAGTTTCCCCACTACCGATGTTAGACTAACTAGTCTGTAATTCTCCGTTTTCTCTCCCTCCTTTTTTAAAAAATGGGGTTACATTAGATACCCTCCAGTCCTCAGGAACTACTCCAGAATCTAAGGAGTTTTGAAAAATTATCACTAATGCATCCACTATTTCTGTGGCTATTTCCTTGAGTACTCTGGGATGCAGACTATCTGGCCCTGGGGATTTATCGGCCTTTAATCCATTCAATTTACCCAACACTTCCCGGCTAACCTGGATTTCACTCAGTTCCTCCACCTTATTTGGTCCCCGGTCCCCTGCTATTTCCGGCAGATTATTTATGCCTTCCTTAGTGAAGACAGAACTAAAGTAGTTATTCAATTGGTCTGCCATGTCCTTATTCCCCATGATCAATTCACCTGTTTCTGACTGCAAGGGAGATACATTTGTTTTAACTAATCTCTTTCTATTCACATATCTATAAACACTTTTGCAGTCAGTTTTTATGTTCCCTGCCAGTTTTCTTTCATAAACTAGTTTCCCTTTCCCAATTAAGCCCTTTGTCCTCCTCTGCTCAAATCTGAATTTCTCCCAGTCCTCTGGTTGGCTGCTTTTTCTGGCTAATTTGTATGCTCCATCTTTTGTTTTTATACTATCCTTGATTTCCCTTGTTATCCATGGATGCACTACCTTCCCTGATTTATTCTGTTGCCATACTGGGATGAACAATTGTTGTAGTTCATCCATGCAGTCTTTAAATACCTTCCATTGCACATCCACTGTCAACCCTTTAAGAATCACTTGCCAATCTTGGCCAATTCATGTCTCATACCTTCAAAGTTACCTTTGTTTAAGTTCAGAACCCTTGTTTCTGACTTAATTATGTCACTCTCCATCCTAATGAAGAACTCAACCATATTACGGTCACTCTTGCCCAATGGGCCATGCACAACAAGACTGCTAACTAACCCTTCCTCATTACTCAATACCCAGTCTAGAATAACCTGCTCTCTCGTTGGTTCCTCTACATGTTGGTTTAGAAAACTATCTCGCACACATTCCAAGAAATCCTCTTCCTCAACACCCCTGCCCATTTGATTCACCCAACCTATATGTAGATTGAAGTCACCCATAGTCATTAATAGCTATCTGCACATTCAACTCGTCCACCTTATTACGAATGCTCCTTGCATTGAGACACAAAGCCTTCAGGCTTGTTTTTACAACACTCTTACTCCTTATACAATTATGTTGACAAGTGGCCCCTTTTGATTTTTGCCCTGGAAACCCACCACCTCTTATTCTCTGTTTATTATTTTTTTCTTCTTTCCCCCCTACATGTTGGGTCTGAGTGCTTCCCTTCTCTGCCTCCTGCCTGAGACCCTGTCTACTGGCTTTCTCTATTTGAGTCCCTCCCCCCAACCGTTCTAGTTTAAAGTCCCCCCGGCAGCCTTTCATCCTTGACTCTGGGCTCTCTAACCATCAGGGCTATACTCTCATATCTGTCAACTCCTCTTAAAAGGCATGCTTCTTTACTCTCATCCTTGTACACTCCTCAACCAACGTAATCTCTCCCCACGATAATCCTGCTGTCCCAGTCTAGTAAACATTGTTGCCCTTGCTCCATAAGGACCTCAGATGAAGAGTCCAAAACTGCATACATAATTCCAACTTAAGACCCTTAAGCAAAGTTGCAACTTTGCTCCTGAATCCTCTAGCATTGGAGGCGTTGCCATCTGCTCGCTGCACTTGAAGGCTTGCTTTCTACAACTGTTTTACAAGGATACCCAGACCTTGCTGCATTCCCTTTACCCAACCTATCACCATTCAAATTATTATCTATCTTTCTGTTTTTAAAACTAAAATGGATAATTCCACGTTTGTCCATGTTAAACTGAATCAGCCATGCATATGCTTACTGATTCAATTTATCCCAAATCTAATTGCACCTTCCCTAGAGTTCATAACTTGCACCCAGTTTTCTGCCAGGTTCAGAGAGGATACATACCCTAATCCAAATTAATGTCTACATACTGTGAATAACTGGGAGCCAAACACTGTTCCCCATGACGCTGCACTAGTCACTGCTTGCCAGCTGGAAAAAGAACTATTTATTTGTACTCTCCATTCCCGTCCATTATCCTAATTCTCAAACCATACCTGTGTATTACTTCCAATCACAGATAGGCACAAAGTGCTGGAGTAACTCATCAAGTCAGGCAGCACCTCTGTAGAAAACGGATGGGTGAAGAATGGTTCCAGCCCAAAACGTCACCTATCCTTTTTCTCCAGAGGTGCTGCCTGGCCGGTTGAGGTTCTCCAGCACTTTGTGTCTATCTTTGGTATAAACCAGCATCTGCAGTTCCTTTCTACACTTCCAGTCAAATGTGCTTTATTTGTGTACACTGGCCCCTTACACAGAATCTTATTAATATCCTTCTGAAAGTCCAAATATATCACATCGACCGGTGCTCCTTTATCTAGCCTACTGCTTACTTCTTCTGAAAACTCAAAGTTTGTAAAGTACGATTATTCTTTTATAAACCCATGATAACTTTCTCCAAATCTGTTAGGTAATTGGATTTAATGGCCAAACCCAGCTGAAGGCAAGCTAGTGGTCTTGTGTCACCAGATAGCTGGAAATGTTCACAAACCCACCTTTAACAACAGCAGCACAAAGACCAGAACACATTAGAAGTCAGATACAAGTTCATGAGCACAGCACTTGAATTGGGTCACTAACCTTTTATTAAATGTGAAGTGAAGCCAAAATGTTTTATTCACCTTTATTTAAATTAATATTTTAATTTTAATTAATTTGATTGCTTTTGGCTCATTGCATTTAATTGCATGTTTGTTCCTGGTTTAAAATTGTTGGACCGTAAATAAACAGGGAGCATCTTCAACCTTCCGCTTTTGTTAAACGCAAATGTTTTACTATTCTTCAGTCTTGTAGTATATGCCTGAACTCTTTATTGCATTTGTTTGAAACACCTCTTGTACATGGCAGATTAACAGATGCATGAAGAAAGATGTTTACCAGATAGTTAAAACATGGAGGCAGGACATGTTGATAGATCTCTGCCATTTTATTGCCTCATAAACACCAGCCATTGTCCCAATAAGTAAGTAGCTGGTTGCAGCACTTTAGTCAGCATTTATGAAATGGTTGGTGCAGAGTCATCTACAGATCTGACTGAATACAGGTACAGTACAGACTGTTACAGACTTCCATTTTGGGAGGCAATATGCAATCCAGGTGGGTTCTTGCAGTAGTCTAATCATTTGATATGCAATGACACCTCTTCCATTAATTCTGCTCTGCTCCCATTAATGGGGGGAGGGGAAGAGAACAAGCAGGAGACCACCAGTTCCTCCTTTTTGAAGCACGACTTCGAAGTCTGAGTTGCCAAGAGTAGCCTGAGATGGCACCTCCTCACTTTCCCACAGATGATGAGGGATTGTCCCCCACATGGACCTGGACCTTCCCAATAAATAAACCTTTTCGTGTGAGTTCACCGTACCATGAGTGTGGTGGTGTAGTCATTGTAACAATACCATCACAAATACTTAATTTCAGGTTAATTTAATTATTTGAGTTTAAATTCTTTGGATGTGGTGGATGGATTTAAATGCCTTCAAATCAATGGTGTAAGCCACTGGAAAGTAGTCCATTAACAACCACAATGCAGGTGTACCTTCATACATTTACATAATTTTGCTGAGATGAAATGGTATATTTAACGGTATATTACAAAGAAAATAATAATGGTGACATTGATAGGCTATTGATTAGAAGCAGAGACATCAGCCATTAATAATGACCAATACTGCCAATACTAAGGAAAGGAAAACTGTATATTGAATAATGTATTTTTCTTATATTCAACAAAATTAGATCACTTAGAACTGCTCAGTTATATCTAATTATTCAATACAGCTGCATCAAAGCTGTGCTGAAAAAGGATCAATTCAAATCGATAACTTGTTTTTCCTCACTCAAAAATGGACTTTATGCATTTCTCTTTAGTTTTGAATTGATAATGTTCTGCATTTTATTCCCATCAGCTGTGTCTGGCATTGTTGTCTTCATTTGCTCCTATCAATAAATTTAATTGGATCACTGGTGCACGACAGCAAGGCAGATACGTCATTACATATGACTGTAGCCTTCTGCATCCATTTGAAGTCTAACTATCCTCATTGAATGGAAATCATGAAAAAAACTGTCATTTGTTTCCTTCCAGCATTCTAACAATTACAGTACATCGCACCCTGAAGGACTAACAAAAACATTTTTTGAACTTTGGTTTCATGTCTTTTATTTTGTTGCATAAGGATGAGTGTTGGTTCCATCAGGCTTCCCGAGAGACAAACATAGCTGATATTTATCACTGAGGTACATGTCACAGTTAAAGATAATTCCTAGAGGTGTGACACATTTGATGGATTTCTTTGGCAGTGACACAGGATAATATGTTTTCGGATGAATATTACAATCACAATCCGAACAGCTCTACCGCTATGCCTTTATACACCTGATTCCATTACATGCTATGTGTGCCTCAAGGAATGATTACGAAAGGCAAATTAAAGAAACTATTGTTATGCATTGCAAAACAAAATTAAATAGAAAATCATGCAAATATTGTGCAAATCATAATTCAGATGAGTGCATGTAAAATGAAGAAAGCTCATAGTTATTCATACTATTCCATTCAACCAGGTTCAACAGTTTACATCATGTTTTGAAAATTGGATTGTGGTATATTTTTCATGCATTGAAGACTTCCTTGATAACTCACAGTATGCTGGAAATGTGGTCCCAAAAACTGTTTGGTTGTTGCAAGTTCTGATGTAAAGGGCTGGGGGAGAGGGGGGGGGGGGGGGGGGGGGGGGTAGGTAGAATTCCCATTCCTAAATTGAAATAAAACCAGACACAAACCTTGGCAGTGAATGGCAGGCTGGACAAATGTACAAAATGTTTTCAAAAAGTGGTCTCCACCCGGAAAACAAACAAATTCAACTTAGCTTAAAGTGAATCTATTAAAAACGAATCTCATTCTAGTTCAATACTTTATTGTGGTCAGTTCTGGTCACTACACTATAGGAAGTGTGTGGACTGTTTGGAGAGGGTGCAGATGAGGTTCCCCAGGTGTAATTCAACAACTGCATTCCTCCCTACGCAGGCTCACCAGAATTTTTCCTGGAATGGAGAGTATTAGCTATAAGATGACGTTGGGCAAACTCGGAAAAAAGGCACGGACCAGGTAGCATCTCTGGAGATATCCCTGGATGGACTGTTTTCTCTTGAGTTTTGTTGGCTGAGGAGAGTATAAAAATATGTTAACTTATACAAGGTATAGATGGTCAGTCTTTTTTCCAGCATGGAAATGTCAAATACTAGAAGTCATTGTTTCAAAGTGAGGGCGGGAGGAAAGGTGTGTGAAGCAAGATTTTTTACAAAGAGAGTGGTAGATGTGTGGAACATGCCACCAGTGGACAGGGAAGAAGCAGATACATATGATTGAAAAATACAGAAATCATAAATACATATTGTATTTGATGCAAGAAATTTGCCTGCAGTAATGTTCCAGTGCAATATTTACAAGTACATTTACAATGAACGAACTGGTCAAATCACCACACTTACAATATGGCTATATGTAAAAGTATCAAGGGAATGTCATGGACTTGAGCTTTGAGCAAGGTGGGCTGTTGAGATGTGAGGTGGGCTGCTCGAGAAGCGATCAGATTTGTCCAAAGCTCCTGGCAGCGGCGCAGTAGGAATCTCCTGGCAAGTGCCATGGTGCCGGCCAAGAGAGGACCCAATGGCAGGTATATTTCATTCATTCATTCATTCATTAGTGTCAAAGTTTGGATTTCATGATAGAATAGACAATGGTCAAACAATTACGGAAAAGTGAAGAAGGCCCCCTATCTGAAACGCCAGCTATCCATGTTCTCCAGAGATGCTGCCTGACCAGCTGAGTTACTCCAGCACTTTGTGTCCATTTTTGAAAGACCAGAATCTGAAGTTCCTTGCTTCTCCACGGAAGTGTGATGCATATTTTACTATTTCTTTTGCACTATATTTCTCCTGTTACACAAGTTGTCCAATTAACATAGAAACATAGATGATAGGTGCAGGAGGAGGACATTTGGCCCTTTGAGCCAGCACCGCCATTCACTGTGATCATGGCTGATCATCCACATTCAGTACCCCATTCCAGCCTTTACACCAAATCCCTTGACTCCGCTATCTTTAAGAGCTCCATCTCTCTTGAAAGCATCCAGAGAATTGGCCTCAACTGCCTTCTGTGGCAGAGAATTCCACAGATTCACAACTCTCTGGGTGAAAAAGATTTTCCTCATCTCCTTTTTAAATGGCCTACCCCTTATTCTTAAACTGTGGCCCCTGGTTCTGGACTCCCCCAACATCGGGAACATGTTTCCTATCTCTAGCGTGTCCAATCCCTTAATAATCTAAAATGTTTCAATCCGATCCCCTCTCATCCTTCTAAATTCCGGAGTATTCAAGCCCAGCTGCTCCATTCTATCAACATATGACAGTCTCGCCATCCTGGGAATTAACCTCGTGAACCTACGCTGCACTCCCTCAATAGCAAGAATGTCCTTCCTCAAATTTGGAGACCAAAACTGCGCACAATACTCCAGGTGTGGTCTCACTAGGGCCCTGTACAACTCTAGAAGAACCTATTTGCTCCTATACTCAACTCCTTTTGTCATGAAGGCAAACATGCCATTAGCTTTCTTCACTGTCTGCTGTACCTACATGCTTACTTTCAGTGAGTGATGAACAAGGACCCCCAGATCTCTTTGTACTTCCCCTTTTCCCAACTTGACACAATTCAGATATTAATCTGTTTCCTGTTTTTGCCACCAAAGTGGATAACCTCACATTTATCCACATTAAACTGCATCTGCCATGCATCTGCCCACTCAACCAACCAGTCCAAGTCACCCTGCTTCTTCATAGCATCCTCCTTCCAGTTAACACTGACACCCAGCTTTGTGTCATCTATAAATTTCCTAATGTTACTTTGAAATCAATGATGTATATTGTAAATAGCTGTGGTTCCAGCACGGAGCTTTGCAGTACCCCATTAGTCGCTGCCTGCCATTCGGAAACGGCCCCGTTAATCTCTACTCTTTGTTTCCTGTCTGCCAACCAATTTTCTAACCATGTCAGTCCCTTACCCCAGTACCATGTGCTCTAATTTTGTCCATTAATCTCCTATGTGGGAACGTATTAAATGTTTCTGAAAGTTCACTGGCTCTCCCTTGTCCATTTTACTAGTTACATCCTCAAAAAAGTTCAGAAAATTAGTCAAGCATGATTTCCCCTTCGTAAATCCATGCAAACTCAGACCGATCCTGTTACCGCTATCCAAATGTGCAGCAATATCCTCTTTTATAATTGACTCCAGCATCTTCCCCACCACCGATGTCAGGCTAACTGGTCTATAATTCCCTGTTTTCTCTCTCCCGCATTTCTTAAAAAGTGGGATAGCACTAGCTACCCTCCAATCCACTGGAACTGATCCTAAATCTATAGAACATTGGAAAACGATCACCAATGCGTCCATGATTTCTAGAGCCACTTCCTTATGTACCCTGGGATGCAGACCATCAGGCCCTGGGGATTTATCAGCCTTCAGTCTACCCAACACAATTTCCTGCTTAATGTGAAATTCCTCCATCACCCTCACCTTGAACACAGGGTTGTGTCCTCAGCCCCCTACTGTACTCCCTGTACACACATGACTGTGTGGCCAGGTTTAGCTCCAACTTCATCATCAAGTTTGCTGACGACACAGTGGTAGTGGGCCTGAAATCTGATAATGATGAGAAGGCCTACCTGGAGGAGGTGGCTGACATGGCACTCTGGTGTGAGAACAACAGCCTCCTCTTGAACGTCACTAAAACCTAGGAGCTAATTGTGGACTTTAGAAGGGCACAACTACCGAGGACGTACACGCCACTGGGGATAAATAGGACTGCTGTGGATAGGGTGAGCAACTTTAAATACCTGGGAGTCCACATCGCAGAGGATCTGACATGGACAACACACACTGCCGCACTGGTGAGAAAGGCAAGGCAGCGCCTTTACCACCTCAGGCAGCTGAGGAAGCTCACAGTCTCTCCGTGGATCCTTCAATCCTTCTACTCTGGTGCGGTAGAAAGTATCCTGTCTGGAAACATCTCAATCTGGTTTGGCAATAGCTCTGACCAGGACAGGAAGGCTCTGCAGAGAGTAGTGCGTTCGGCCAAACGCACCATGGGACTATACTCTCCCCCTTGCAGGACCTATACACCAGGAGGTGAAGATCCAGAGCCAGCAAGATCATGAAGGACTCCTACCACCTCAGCAATGGACTGTTCCAGCTGCTATGGTCAGGCAAGCGCCTCCACTGTCACGCTGCGAAAACAGAGAGGATGAGATGGAGTTTCTTCCCACAGCCCAATAGAACTGTAAACTCTGATCTCACCGGGGTATAATTACTGTTGAGCCTTTTTAAAAGTGTAAATACTGGTTCTGGTCTGTTCTGTTGTTTTACACAATCCCGCAGGCATTGCAACTTTCTTTTCACTGTACATCTTGTATGTGTATGTGTATGTGACCAAAGTTGACTTGACTTGATACCTTGATCCTCTGGCCACAAGTACATCAGGGAAATTGTTTGTGTCTTCCTTGGTGAAGACAGACCCAAAGTACCTGTTCAGTTTGTCTGCCATTTCCTTGTTCTCCATAATAAATTTACTTGTTTCAGTCTTCAAGGGTCCAAATGTGGTCTTAACTAATTTTTTCCTCTTCACATACCCAGAGAAGCTTTTACTATCCTCCTTTATATTGGCTAGCTTACCTTCATACCTCATCTTTTCTTCACGTATTGCCTTTTTAGTTATATTCTGTTGCTCTTTCAAAGTTTCCCAATCCTCTGGCTTCCCGCTCATCTTTGCTATGTTATACTTCTTCTCGTTTATTTTTATACTGCCCTTGACTTCCTTTGTCAGCCACAATCGCCCCTTACACCCCTTGGAATCTTTCCTCCTCTTTGGAATTAACTGATCCTGCACCTTCTATATTATTCCCAGAAATACCTGCCATTGTTGTTCCACTGTCATCCCTGCTAGGGTATCTTTTCAGTCAACTTTGGCCAGCTCCTCCCTCATGGCTCCGTAGTCCCTTTTGGTCAACTATCATACTGACACTTCCGTTTTTCCCTTCTCCCTCTCAAATTGTAGATTAAAACTTATCATGTTATGGTCACTACCTAATGGCCCCTTTACCTCAAGTTTCCTTATCAAATCTGGTTCATTACACAACACTCAATCCAGAATTGCCTTCTCCCTGGTAGGTTCCAGCACAAACTGCTCTAAAGGGGCTGTCCCACTGTGGCGACCTAATCTGCGAGTTTAGAAGAGTTTGCCCTTGACTTAAACTTGCAGCATGGTCAACACGAGGTCCTAGGAAGTCCTATGAGGTCAATGGTACTCTCCTTCAGGCTCGAGGGAAGTTCCCGAATACTCGTGGCCTCAGCTAGGTCGCGGAAAATGTTTCAGCATGTTGACATATTTTCCGCGAGTAAAAATTGGTCAGCATGGTTCTTTTTGACTCATAGTGCAGTGGAGTGGGGTCGCTATGTAGTTACAGGCAGTTGAGGGCAGCCATAGGCAATCTCCTTCACTGACCGGGCATTTTGATTGGCTCACTGAAGTTTACAGGACCAGGGAAAACCAACCGGTAAGTAAAATGTCCGCTAAACTTTATTATACTTCTTAAAATGTCTCCACTCCTTCCCGCCACCTTTCTCCCCCTCTCTCCTCCTCTCTTCCTGCCCCCCCCCCCCCCCAAAGGACTTACCGTACACTGTGGCAGCCGTTTACCTTCCTCTTCATCGGGGGTGTGAATTTCAGACAGCGCTCCCCAGCTTTCCCTGGCCCCTGCCTTTGCGATGTATTTGTGTGTGTGTGTGTGTGTGTGTGTGTGTGTGTTTGGTTGGTCGATGCAGCTCGAGGTTTTCCAGGCGAGTGCCCTCGAGCTTGAAGGTCGAAGGCACTGTTCTTAACTCACGGATTAGGTCGCCGCAGTGGGACAGCCCCTTACGAATCCATCACGGAGGCACTCCACAAACTCCCTTTCTTGGGGTCCAGCACCAACCTACCTGCATGTTGAAATCTCCCATAACAACCATAGCATTACCTTTGCGACATGCCGATTTTAACTCTTGATTCAACTTGCACCCTATATCCAGGCTACTGTTTGGGGGCCTGGAGTTAACTCCCATTAGGGTATTTTCACCCTTACAATTCCTCAGTTCTATCCATACTGACTCCACACCTCCTGATTCCATGTCACCCCTCGCAAAGGACTGAATTTCATTCCTCACCAACAGAGCTACCCCACCCCAATTATAGAAACATGTCCTGGTTCGCAGAAATGGGAATCTAATTGCCAATACTGAGTGTGCATCAGAATAGTTATGTTGCTCTCATCCAGGTGTTCACTCACACATGATTTTTTGCATTTGGATAGTACTGTGGTACGATTAAATAAAACTAAATTCAATGCTCTCCAATTTTTTTTCTTCTTAGATTTGGTGGGTGCTAAACAACATTAATGTTTGTTTTTCGGCTATTTAACAAAGCCTTTCTTGTCAGAACCATATTCTACCCTTTCAACACAGGCACAATCCCACTGGGGATCCCAATTTGGAAGAGGAATTGTGACAAACATTACAGCAGAGGTATGCGATCCTCTGGAGAAAAACAGCAGCCATTAAATGGATCCCCACAATTGAAGAAGACAGCCATGTTCCAATCTGCAATATCCCAAGGCAGGAAATAATGAGCAATGAATGGAATGGATGAATTTTCACTTTTTATTAACTTGACAATGGCCAACAAGGAAGAGAAAACCAAACTTAGCTGTAGACTGCCATTGGTTGCACTAAGGATTTACTAGTTTCCCTATACTGGGGTTATTAATGTATTCATTTTTTGGTTGTTATATATTATCTTTTTGTACTGTACTTACAGGCTTGTTGTACTGCTACAAATAATAACTTTATTGTTTCACTGTCAGTACACATGACAATTAAACACTCTTGACTCTTGTCGCTTGGTGAATTTAGTTAGTCATCGGGGAGTGAACAAGTCACAAAATACGCACACGTAACAAGGACATGCTATAAGAAGTTTTCAGAATCACGATAACCCTCCATTGGATAGCTTCAAGTTTATTTTGAGAAGCCTGATGAATGGGTAGTCATTCAAGACATATTTGAATGAATCCTGTTGGGTGTAAATTGTATCTCTGCAAACCTGACAGACTTGTTGATGCCTGACAGGATGGTATGCAGAATTCATGATTAGAGGTCTGAGGAAACATCTAAGAGAAATTGACTTAAACTGAGTAAAGTGCACCAAATCCATGAGATCTTCAGATCTATCAAAAGCCAGAACTACGTGGGGAAAAAACTGCAGCTGCTGGTTTACACCGAAGAGAGACAACAAAATGCTGGTCAGGAAAGGAATAGGTGACGTTTCATGTCGATATCATTCTACAGACTGAGAGCCCGGGGAGAAGGAAACTAGAGGTATGAAAAGGTACAAAACAAATCAGAGCTGACATCAATGACCCAGGAACGGTGGAACCAACAATGGCCCATTATCGGCTGTGGAGGAGACGAGGACGATGGAAACCTAACAGTGAAACTAGCAGGACGACTAGGGTGGGAGAGGAACAGAGAGAGAGGGAATGCAAGGATTACTTAAAATTAGAGAAATCAAAACTCATACCGCTGGGTTGTAAGTTGCCCAAGCGAAACATGATTTTGTTCCTCCAAAACCCAGAACTGATTAGCTGGATGGTAAGAAATACTATTTTGTTTGTGCAGATAAAATTGAACAGAAGAAAGAACAACATTTTAAAATGTGCAGATGCTAAACCAGCTCATGGAAAGGAATGCAAATGCATCGATAATTAATGTATCAACTTGGTGCCAAAGGAGGTTGATTAGTAGCAAGCTGAGGACACAAGGCAAAGGAGGAGTGGACGTTAGATGAACATGCCTTCTTTTGTCTTCTGTACCTTCTGTGTCTGAAGAAGGGTCCCAGCAAGAGAGACCTAACATGAAACGCAAGGTGGCAGGTACAGCTTTCTCTGGAAGGGCTTTCTCTGCGGATTGTCACCTTGTCGTGGTGGAGAAGCTTGTGTGGACCTGAGATCCTGAGAGCGATGCACTCTGGAGCTATGCTCCTGGTAGGGCCACCCATGGCGATACGGTCGACGGGGAGGTCTCTGATGCTATTCAACCGAGACATCAACGGAGGAATAGACAGAGGATGATGGCTGAACTTAGTGGAGCATCACAATGGCTGGGAAGGTGGATGAAGGCAGCAGCAGAAAAGGGCCTCCAGTCGTCTTGGACTCTATGCCACTGGATCCTGACCCAGTTGTGTCAAGGACTGTGGGGTGGCTGTCTATGCACCAGTCTCCCCACATTAAACAACGTCACGCACAGGAGTCCTCCATATAGGGAATAACACCCACGGTCAGCCATGACCAAGGGGGGTCGAAGAAGTTTCACCACCAAAGGTGTTTGAGTTTGGAATTCTGTGGCCTCCTTTTGCTCTGGTATTTTATTTCATTCACATGTTTAAACTATAATGTTTTATTCTTAATGTTTTAATGCTTTATGTTTTATTCTTAATGGTTCACTGTATGTTGTGTTGTAACTTGTGAGTGGAGCACCAAAGCAAATTCCTTGTATGTATACATACTTGGCCAATAAACTTATTCATTATTCATTATTCATTATGGAACAGATGGTAGGTAGAATAAGTGCAGGACATCCAGCAACTCTGTGAGGACTTTGGCATGCATGGATTCTTGAGCACGGTCAAGGCCATTTGAAGCCCAAACACCTGAGGGCCCACAAATTGAATTCCAAGAATGGTGGTGAACATATCAAGGGCATACTGCAAAGGCAGTCAGCCCTTGCAGGAAGAAACACTTCAAAGACTCATCCATTGTGACTTGACTCTCTCCTTGACTCCATCCCACTGCAGCCAAACCAGGCTAAAGGAAACAGCCGCTGGATGCATTTTCTGGATGAAAATTGGTGGGAAGATAACGCCCCAGTTAGATGAGAATAAGTAGTGATTATTTCAACCTCCAAGGTATAGTCCAGAAACTGTCAGGCAAACACATAGTTTAGCTTGAAAGACCGACAGAGACAATCATATCAGTAGGTATTCCTTTCTCTTGGGTATCAAGCTTGGTGTGTATGGTCAGGTTGGGAATCTGACTGGATCCATGTGAGCTGAGTAAGGCACAGAAGGGGAATAATTATCCAGTGTTTTAAAGATTCACAATACTTACAGCATTTTATATTTTCAAACCTACAATAAACCATTATGTCATGAAAATATACAATGCTGTAATTACTGTGAATCATTGAAACACTTTGGGTTCTCTCAGACTGTGCACTGTTAAGGCCTTCAATAAACCGACTGTTTGAAAGACTCATCACTGATCTATGATCTGTTTTATTTTGTGCCCATGCCTATCTGAGTAAAGGGCCTGTCCTACCAGCATGCGCCTGCATGCGGCAAGCGCGACCAAACCAGCAGTAGGGGCCGCGCGGAAGTCGGGTGAGTGGCGCAACGCGGCGCAAAGTGAGGCGAACTTGGAGCGAAGTCTAAAGATAAGTTCGTCAGGACAGAGAGGGACACACAGAGAGGAGCACAGAGGCACACACAGAGAGGGCCAAGGAGCCACACACACAGAGGGTCACGGAGGCACCTACAGAGAGGGTCACGGAGGCACGACGTCGAGGCGGTGTGTAATGCGTCGAGGCGACTGTGAGCCAACAAGCCGTTGCCGCGCAAACTTTTTGAACATAGTCAGTTTTTCGGAGCCCCGCGCGATGTCGGGACGAACTCTGCACAATTCCGGCGATCGAAGTGGGACCGGCCCCGCGATGCCGGACGGCTCAAGCGACCACGTTAGGTCGTACTCATCGCATAGAGTTGCATGCTGGTGGGACAGGCCCTTAAGGTACTGGGTATGGATATAGCATAAAATAATACAAATTCCAATCTACATCCAATAAATACAACGAAAGCATCTTGCCAGACCAAAGTAGACCAGGATCGACACATAAAGCTGGAGTAACTCAACGAGTCAGGTAGTATCTGTGGAGAAAAGGAATATGTGATATTTCAGGTCAAGAAGAAGGGTCTCGACCCGAAACGTCACCTACTCCTTTTCTTTGCAGATGTTGCCTGACCAGCTGAGTTATTCCAGCTTTTTGTGTTTATCTTTGGTTTAAACCAGCATCTACAGTTCCTACCTACACAATAAGTGGACCAAGAATGGATTTTGACACGTACAGCTTGGCATAGGAAATTCAACAGTGCATTTACACCCTTCCTGGAATTAGGTGATCTGAACAATATGCAGAATTCCAGCTGTGAACCAACTAATGCAGTGCATAATTCAGGCTTAACCTTACTACTCCACTATGCTGTACTTCAGATAATGAAGGATTGCAGCCTGTATGCCTTTAGGACATCTTGTTAGTCTACTCCGCTACTATTAACAATATATAGATAGGTACACTGTGGAATAGAAGCTGTGGCGCAGTGGAATAAATAGCCGCAGATTGTGATAGGTATCTAACCTATTGCCTATTATCTCGATAGGCATTGCGATAGGTCAATAGGGTGGTTACAAAAAAGCACACAGGATGGAATTATTGGATAACAGAGGTAAAGGGCAAAGCAGTCAATTTATTCTCGAACTGCAAACAACTCTAGTTAGCAACAGTTTAAATGTTGCACGCATATTCGCTCACCACATTATGCAAAAATGCGAGTCTGCTGGTGAAGGCGAAAAAAAGATTTACGGGGATGTTAGCACCTATTTGAATTTAGGAAGATTAGAGACATTGAGATTGCTTTCATTGGAGCAGAGGAAGTTGAGAGCGATTTAACTGAGCTTTGAAAATTTTGAGGGGCCTAGCCAGATAAATAGGAAGGACCTATTTCGCAAACCAGGAGACATATGTAAAACAATTGGTAGAGGAATTAGTGCAGAGGGTTGTTGGGGTCCAGAACTCATAACCTGAAAGTGCAGGATATAGAAATCTTCATTACATTTAAAGAAATGCTTTGACGTGCACTTTAAAAACCATGACCTGCAAAGACATGACCTCCTGCAGTACAAAGTGAGACTGCTGGAACAGATATGATGTAACACGATTTTTTATAACTCAAGACTTCTTAGGAATGTTATTATTATGTTATTGGGGTGGGAAATTGCAACCTTCACGTGTCCGCCCTATTTCGATGAATGCAATCAACCTGGCGGGCACAATCAAATAAGATCAAATAGATCAAGTTGTCCCACAGCTTCAGGCTGTGCACGCCATACGTAAAAAGAAGATTATGTTATTATGTCAGTTGAGCTTAATTTAGAGATACAGCGTAGATAAAGGCCCTTCAGCCCATCGAGTCTGCGTCGACCAGTGATCCCTGTACACTAACACGACCCTACACATTAAGGACAATTTACAATTATACCAAACCAATTAACCTAAAAACCTGTATGTTTTTGGAGTGTGGGAGGAAACCGAAGCTCCGGGTGAAAACCCACAGGGTCAAAGGGAGAACATACAAATTCCGTAGAGACAGTACCTGTAGTCAGGATCGATCCTGGGTCTCTGGCACAGTAATGGGCCTGTCCCACTCAGAGACTGCCAGAGACTAATTTTAATGGAATTCACCTACGACATATGGTGACAGCAAATATTGTCACCACTGTCGCCAAAATGTTTTCAACATGTTGAAAATGTTGTGGCAGTCACCTGTAACACCCCAAAATGCACCTAAGTAAGACAGGCCCAAAGTGACAACTCTACTGCTGCGCCACTGTGCCGCTACTATAATGTTATTATAGCAGAACTACCTGAACAGGAATAGATTGAAGATATGTTAATGGACAGAAAACAGAGAGAAGGACTAAATGGTCAGAGCTGTGGCCGGGGAGATAAGTTGAAATTGGTGTTGTAAAATTTCCATGATACTTTCTTACTAACCGAGCCAAATGAGCACATCAATTGAAAGATTCAGAAATAAATATTTGCCAATCAAAATATCTGTGGTCTCTCAGTGAACCAAATATGCTAGAATGTTGTCTGATCAAAAGGTTGAAATTTCCTGCTGACAACACAACAGTTTATGCTCAGGAGTAGTTTAAATTGAACGGATATTATTGCAGGTAAATTCATTGGAGCACTCAAGACTACTTCCGCTCCATTATATTGAATATTGAAATCAAAACACTGCTAACCAAATAAAAGTGGAGGCATGGAAAAAACGGAGAACCATTTAGCCCAGTCTCACGATGGCAATTAGGAACATAAAATAATGAAGAAATAAACCATTCGGTCTCTCATGCCCGTTTTAAAATCATGGTTTTTGTTTTTATCTCTGGTTACCTGCACTAACCCAATATTGTTACATTCCCTAAATATGCAAAAATCTACAGATTACTGTCTTGAAAGTTACTGAGCCTTCTTGGCACACTTGGCTAGAGAACTCCAAAGATTCACCACGATGTAGGTGAAGAGACTTCTTACCAGCTCTGTCATTACAGGCCAATACCTTATTTTGAAACTTGACTCAGGTTCTAGACACCGTAGCTACACATTAACTCCAAATCTACCGTATAAAGTCCTGCAAGAACTCTTTACATCTCAGTGAGACCTCCTCTGGTTCCAAACAGGCCTCAAGATAACGTGAGATAACAGGCCTCGTCTGTTTAATCTTCTACTTGGCAAAATGGCCATTCAGGAATAAATCCAAATGAATCTTCTCTGCATTCCATCTACTTCAAGCCAACCATCATTTAGGCAGTAGAAGCAAGATTTAAACACAATCTTCCAGGTGTCTGCATTATTGGAGAAGAACTTTCTGCCCTTGTCCTCAAATCCTCAGGCAAATTTAGCTACCCAGATGCTTCCTGAATTTGCACTTTGATATCAGGTGATCTCCCGGTAGTTCAGCATTTCAACTCCCCCTCCCATTTCAAATCCGACCTTTCTGACCTGGGCCTCCACCAGGGCCTTAAATAGGAGCAGCACCTCATATTTCGCTTGGGCAGTTTGCACCCCAGCGGTATGAACATTGTTCAGGTAGTCCTTACATTCTCCTCCCCTTCTCAGCTCTCCCTCAGCCCTCTGGCTCCACCTCTTCCTTTCTTCCTCCTGACCTCCCCCCCCCCCCCCCACCCTCACATCAGTCTGAAGAAGGGTTTCGACCCGAAACATTACCTATTTCCTTCGCTCCATAGATGCTGCCTCACCCGCTGAGTTTCTCTAGCATTTCTGTCTATCTTCGATTTTCCAGCGTCTGCAGTTCCTTCTTAATTATTAATTCATTCTCTCTGTTTTCATATTCCAGATATAATTTATCCTAACTCTGTACATAAAAGGATTCACATTAACTTTCTCCACCGTTTTCACTTTTAATTATCCATAGAAGCTGTTACAAAATACAGAAGCTTGTAAACGCACTGCACCAGACTCAGGAACAGTTTCTTCCTCTCTGTTATCAGGCTTCTATGTGGTCCTTCCATAAGCTAGGGTGCTGTCCAATTCCCCTCTACCTCATTGTGGACATTGTCTATGAACAATTCCATTGTCTATGGAACTAATGCGCTACAATGCTGAGAAGTATATTCTGGACTTTGTACCTTCCACATTCCTTAATCTATTATACTTGAGTTTGCCTTAATTGTATTTATATATAGTTTATCTGATCAGTTTGAATAGTATGTGGAACAATACTTTTCATTGTACCTTTGTACCTTGGTGCATGTGTCAATAGTGAACCTAAAGCTACAATCTGTTTTAATGCTTCTTATTAGCATACTATGGCATTCTACTTTCCCTGCCCTCATCAACACTTGGGTCTTCATTGAATTCTGAATAATTTTCAAAACTTTATGCTAATTGATTTTTGTTTTGGAAAGTTACAAGCCTCTTTCTTTGATCACCAATTATTTTTAATTTATCTTGACAGTTGTGCCTGAATTACTTTACTGTGTTCTTTTCTTAATCTATGTATTAATTATTTAAAAAGTTGTCCAATGCTGGTTTAGCATAACATCTCTCAATGATTTAGCCATCAAAGTTGATGCAGACCCCATGCATTTGTGACTTGCTTCATTCTGATTTAAGACCGGAATAAAATGTTGTCATTTAAAAATCATTGTCCCCTGGAGGCCCATTAGCAATCAGATCCTTAATTAACCATCTTCTCATTGCATCTAAAACAACTTTGCTGATTCTTCAACACGGTGATCTAGGAAGCCATCTCTTACATATTCCGTAAATTCATCGTCAATACTATTACTATCCATTTGTCCATCTAGGACTATCCATCCAAGAATAGTACATGAACAACTGTGGGAAATGAACAACGGAATGAGACAGACAGCCAGAATAGTAAGATTGAACGAGAACTTACCAGTTCGAAGGTTGATCTTTATTTCATGAGGAGTTGCGGTGAGGGATTTCATGAAGAGCCCGCCGGCACGCATGCGCGACATTCTTCAAAGTAGCGGTGTGGAATCACAGAAACAACAGCAGAAATGATTTGGCATAGTAAGATTAAAGAGACTCTAATTACCAGTTGAGTATGATCGAGGGTTGGGAGCGGAGGGCACGAAATCCCTCACCGCAACTCCTCATGAAATAAAGATCAACCTTCGAACTGGTAAGTTCTCGTTCAATCTTACTATTTCATTTCGGAGTCACGTGAGTGACTTCGTGAAGACTTCAAAGCTTCTGTGATTACACGCCCTGGACCACGTCCATGCTGACACACCACTAGCAAGGATGGATGGGAGTAAACAAGTTGATGAAACCAGGTTATACTGAAACACAAAGAATATTTATTAATAACATAGCAAAATCCCCTTATTCGGGGACATCCCCACGTTCTTGCCCGGCGTACAGCACGGCCTCCGCGAACTGTAGGGGAGCAGCAACAGGCTTATTATAGAACCGCTGGAACTCAGCTTCGTTCGCCCATCCCGCTGTGGTGAGAATATGGTCCATGGGCACCTCCATGACCCTCGCCGCCGACGTCGATGCAGCCCTGGTGGAGTGAGACTTGAACACATTAGTGTCAATACCTGACTTACCCAAGACGATCCGGAGCCACCTGGATATCGTCTGGACTGTCACTCGATGGTGAGGTCTTTTATGAGTGACAAGCAGGTATTGCTCCATTCCTCTGATGCTCCTCGTTACCTTGACGTAGTAACGGATATGAGTGGCTAAACATAGCCGAGCATCTGCGGGGTATGCCGGGAACTTCAGCTGCAGCCCTGTGCACCCAGGTCTATGCTGCTTTAGTAGCTCATCAATGAAAAAGACTACTTCTCCAGGGGTAGACGTCATCCTATCAATACGGAGTTTGTGGAGCGTCTGAACCCGCTGTGCTGAAGTCAGCGCTAGTAACATCACCAGTTTCATGGTGAGTTTGTCCAGCTGTAACCCTTCCATGGGTGACCACGTCCTGAGCAGGGTAAGTACATCCCTGACATCCCAGGTGATGTGATAGCGTGGTGTAGGCGGATTCAAATTGAATATTCCCCGCATTAGTCTGGACACTAGCCTGTTTGATCCTACCTCGATGTTGAGGTAGAATGACAGCGCACTCCTGGCGCTGTTGATGGCACTGTAACTTAAGTGTTCATCGTGGTGCAACCCCGCGAGGAATTCCAGGACGTCGGCTATGGAGACATCATCATAGGCGATGCGAGAGCGGCTGCAGTAGGCTTCCCACTTGGCGATGTGGGAGAGGTATCTTCGCCTGGTTGACTCTCGACATGATGCCCCAATGGTGTTCATGGTTCGGGTGGAGAGGCCATACTGCAACCATGGCCTGGTCAGAACCTGCAAGCCAGTAAATTTAAATAGGCATGGCAGGGGTGTGACTCCCCTGAGACAGGGTGAGAAACCAATTGCGGGCAACCCTCTAAAGGGACCCAGGGTTGACTAATCATGTCAAAGACCACCGGATACCAAGGCTGTGTGGGCCAGTCGGGTATGATAAGAATGCCCCGAGCGGCATCCATCTTGATTTTTTGTAATACCCGACTGATGAGGCAAAACGGGGGGAATGCGTAGAAAAACCAACTCCCCCAGTCTAGCGAGAATGCATCCATCGCTAATGCCCCAGGATCTGGTTCCCATGAAACGTATGTTGGTACCTGATGGTTCAACCATGACGCAAAGAGGTCAATATCCGGTTGACCAAATTTGGCTGTAATTTTGGCAAATATTTGAGGATGCAACATCCACTCAATATTATCGTTAAATTTGCGTGACCTGGTGTCTGCCACAGTATTAAGCCTACCTGGCAAATAGGTGGCTGAAATCCGAATATCCCGATCAATACACCAGAGCCAAATGGTATTAGCCAATTTGTCACATGAGACTGACCTGGTACCGCCCATATGGTTTAAATATGCCACCGCCGTGGTGTTGTCTATTTGGACACGGACATGAGCTCCACCGAGATTGGAACAATAAGCCCGAAGTCCGTGAAATGCTGCAAGCAGCTCCAAATAGTTTATCCCTTGCGATAGCAACATGCTAGCTTCAAGGGTGTCCCACCTACCCCCACAACTAGAACAGCTGTCCGTAGCTCCCCAGCCTTGGGAGCTTGCGTCAGTTTGCAAATATACCACCGGATTGGGCACAATAATGGGTTTGAAGGACCTGCCAATATTGGACACCCACCATTGTAGCTCAATCTCAGCATTAGGAGGCAGCCGCATTGGTCTGTCGAAATGACCAGCGTTCTTTTTTAACGCGGCAATCTTGGCTCGTTGCAAATTTTGATAATGCAAAGGCCCGAATTGGGCTGCCGGAAACATCGCTACGATTTTGCCAATCACCTTAGCTGTTTGCCGGATAGATGGTATACTGGCGAATGCAAGATCCTGACATGCTTGGGTGACATCCTCAACCTTGTTAGCCCAGTGAAGCCCAGATAATCCATAACCTGGGACGGGTAGAACTTGGACTTGTCTGGATGGACAATAAACCCCAGCCGCTGAAATATCGTGACAGTGGCCGAAACTGCCCTCTCAGCTGCCTCCAGGGTTCTGCCAATAATCAGGATATCATCCAAATAGGCCATTACAATATGTTGTTGTTTTCTTAATTGGGCCATAATAGGCTTGAGCAATTTAGTAAACAGCCTAGGGGCGGTTGTAAGCCCATTTGGCAAAGCCCTGTATTGCCAGAGCTGATCCATCCAAACAAATTTCAGAAAATTCCGGTGATGTTTCCGAATGGATACTGAATAGTATGCATCTTTTAAATCAATACATGCCATAAAGCAACCATGCGAAATCAGTGATTTGGCTGTCTCAAAAGTGTCCATTTTAAAATGAGTGTATGTTACAAAAGTATTCAGCTGGGTCAAGTCAATAATCACTCGACAACCTCCATCCTTTTTTGGTCTAGTAAAGATATTGGAGACAAATTCAATAGGTTCGTGCATAGTTTTCTCTATTTGTTCCAAATGAAAAATTTCAGCTGTGCCTGCTGCCTGTTCAACGGCAGACAGCGTAAACTTCCGTTTAGGCATATGCTGGGATGGAGGAATGTCCTCGTGAATAAATTCAATAGTATGACCCCGAATATTCTGCAAAATAAACTCATCTGAAGTAACAGTCTCCCATGCCTCAGAAAAGAAACGGAGTCGCCCTCCAACATGTGATGTTAAAGGAACAGGAAAAAGAAAACCAGACCGCCTTACCTCCATGGTCACCGGCGGTCCTTGACATGTTTGGTTGGCCGCGGAGGTGCTGGGTTGGGTTGATGGTGGGGTGGCTTCATTTTCCACTGGGGTCGTTGTGGACCTGACCCCAAAAAAGACCGCTGCTGCTGGCCCTGTTGATATCGGTGTGGTGTCGCAGCATATGGTCTGGCTGCTGAAGCGGCCGAGCCTCGCGGTCGAGCAGGTGGAGCTTTTGGCACCGACGGTCTGGGGGCGATCTGAGACCGCATGAGTCCCACCGTCTTGGCTACCTCGTCAAGCTCTTTGACTCTCTTCGGAAGGTCCTCTCCGAAGAGTTGTCGGGGCGGCGGTGGCGGTGGTGGTTTACACAACCCAGCGAACTTAGGGTTGATGGATGGACGGATGCTGTCTTTTCGGAAGGCATTGATTTCGTGTTGAGTGGCACACAAAAGTGCCAAAGCATCCTCCTGGTCCAACGAGAGATCACCACCATCGACCGACCGCGCAAAGGCGGTAATACCGGCCGTGAGGAGTTTTAAAATCCGCTGGAGCTTCAGCTCCTGATGGCGGATTGCCACGCCAATGTTGCCCCATATGGGCGTATTGACCACAGGCACATTAAGGGCATTGCAGTTGGAGGGAGGTTTGTGGCGATGAATAGCCTGCGAGAGGACTTCCTCCTGGAGCTGGTGGTTCGTAAGGAAGTCCACCGTGGCCGCCAGCTTGGGGTGAAGCGGAAGCCCAGTTGTGACCGGGGCAGCGAATTTTGCCGCTACATCCAGTAGGGTCAACAAATCCTTCTTCCTCCGGTAGTTCGCTGACGATGGAGGCTGGTGAGACGGCCCTGTGCCTGTCGATGTTGGTGGACGCTTGCTGCTGTTGATTATGCAGCAGACGCTCCAGCAGCCGCTCCATACGGTCAATACGCCCACCACCCTGAACACTCGAGTGGTCGGAGTCCTCCGGCTCAGAAACATTGCCGGGGGGAGGGAGGGAGGGAGAGAGAGAGAGAGAGAGAGAGGGAGGGAGAGAGGGAGGGAGAGAGGGAGGGAGAGAGGGAGGGAGAGAGGGAGGGAGAGAGGGAGGGAGAGAGGGAGGGAGAGAGGGAGGGAGAGAGGGAGGGAGAGAGGGAGGGAGAGAGGGAGGGAGGGAGGGAGGGAGGGAGGGAGGGAGGGAGGGAGGGAGGGAGGGAGGGAGGGAGGGAGGGAGGGAGAGAGAGAGGGAGAGGGAGAGAGCGCGCGCCTGGGACAGAGTAGCTAGCCTTCCACCCAGTAGCTACCCGTCAACACCACCTCCACTGATTGTGCCTATGCCGAAGGACACCGTGGCTGGCTGGCCGGCTGAAGGCGCTGAGGTGGAAGGCCCCAGCGGCCACTTGCAGCCACCCGAGCCACTGAGTGAGTTGCTGGCATGATCCCCGACCCCGTCCTTCTCAACGCTCCTGCCCTCCCTGTAACTTTACCCCTGGCGGCCCAGCCAAGTTTACTACTTTGTGCTGTTACTTACTACTTTAGCTATATCGCCCAGGTCGGCTCGCTTGCCCCAGGTCTGGCTGCAGTTCCCAGGTCGGCTGCGTGCTCCGGGAATGGCTGCAGTTCCCAGGTCGCGAAAACTAATTGAAAAAATATACGCCTGCGGGCCGGATGAGGTCAGGTTACGGGCCGGATCTGGGTCATAGGTTGCCGACCCCTATGTTAGGCTTTATTGTGTGTGTGTGTCCACCCCCCCCCCCCCCCCCCCCCCCCATGTTTTAAAAGTGATTTGGCCCAAGTCTATCTTTCTTGGCTAACAATCCAACCTTCGGCCTCCAAAAAGCAGGTAAATTTTTGGGCCTTATTTTAGGGTAAAAAATAGCATCCTCATTGCCGGGATATACAGTAGGTAGGGTGCACAATGGCGCAGCGGTAGAGTTGCTGCCTTACAGCATCAGAGATCCGATCCTGAACACAGGTGCTGCCTGTATGGTGTTTGTACATTTGCCCTGGGACTGCATGGGTTTTTTCTGCATGCTCTAGTTTTCTCCCTTGCTGCTATATATTGCCCCAAGTGTGTAGGATGCAAAACTGGGATAACATAGAACTAGTATATGGCTGATTGTAGATGGTGCTGACCCAGTGGGCCGAAGGGCCTGTTTCCACACCGTATCTCTAAACTAAACTAAACTATCCTGCAATATTTAATTCCAAATTTCTTCAATTCCATGATGTCAAAATGAAGGTTGACTTCACTACAGGCTTGCTTGCAGAAATAATCATATACAATCATTCACCAAGAAGCCACAGTTTATGTCAAGCGGCCTTAAAATAAAGAAACCATAGCTACTGGAGATACCTGTGGGCGCTAATGGAGGAAGAGAATTTAGAATGCGTTTCCGAGGATTATACATGTCACACTCAGTTGCTATTTGGCATGAAAAACTAAAGAACAAGAAAACAATGGAAAAGGGGAAAACATAAATAATAGTTGCCAGTGAGGGGAAAGGCTCAAACAGGGAAACAAAGTTGCTGGATTGTTGCATGGTCATTTTAAACTGAAAAGAAAAATAATTGATTTCTGAGAACATCTGGAATTCTCTTTCTAGGTCGGCTAGATGGCAATGGCAATGGAGAACTGACATAGAAAAAGAGTTGAGAAGCTGAGTGGTGCAATGGCACAGCTAGTAGAGCTGCTGCCTCACAGCACCTGAGACCAGGGTCCAATCGTAAATTCTGGTGCCGTCGGTGTGGAGTGTGCTTGTTCTTCCTATGACCGTAAGGCTTTCCTCCAGGTATTCCGGTTTCTTGCCACACCCCAAAGGTTACTTGGCCTCTGTAAAATTGCCATTATTATGTAGAGAGTTGGTGCAAAATTGGGATAACATAGAACTAGTGTGAATGGGTGATTAATGGTCGGAGAGGACTCAGAAAAGCCTCTTTCTGCATTGTATCCCTATACTAAACTAAACCTGGGACAGATCACACATAATCATATTGAATGGCAGGACAGTGTTGTGTGGCAAAGTAACCAATGCTTATTTTCTTCATTTGTAGCAAAATTGGTAATCAAATGCAGACAACTAATATTGAGAAGAACAAAACAAAGCATAAACTGAAGATGCTGGAATCTATCTATATATGACTAAAACTTGATCCAGTTTGTGCGTTTTTTCTATATGCGCAAAAACAGTACGCGATAGTGCTGCAATTTTCCACCCCCTTACTCACCATTCTCCTGTGCTGCGAGTGCACTAAATTTTGTTACGATCGATGATATATTGTAAAAGTTATCGAGGTTTAAAAATCGTAAAAACCACGCATGCGCAGTTTGCTGTCAGTTGCCTCCACGCAGATTGGTCTCCTCTCCTGTCACTCAGGAAGGGGCGTCGCCGGGACGATTAGCCATGTCCTCTGTCAATCAGCTAGAGCTTGCCATGGTGAAGGAGTGGCACCACCGCCCAAGGAGGTGCGGCCATGCAGTACCTGGTGGGGAGGGCGGTGCCGTGGGCCGATCCCCGGGACTGGACCTGGACTGGATCCGTGAGCCAAGCCCGGGGACCGGGCCTGGGCGGGGCCCAAGGACGAGCCTGGTTCCAGGGTCAGGGACGAGCCCGTAGATGAAGTCGGGGCCTGAACTGCAGCCCAAGTGGCGGACGAGCTGAGAGCTGGAGTCGTGCCCAAGCCCAGGGCCTGGTAAAGGTGTACCAGCACCTCGGGGACCGCGGGCAGCTGCCATCCTGCAGCACAGCACTTCCTGCTCTGCGGGCAACTCTGGTTCGGTGGCCCGCCACCCTCACCCCGCCCCCAGCACTGCAAGCCCGACTCCATCGAGGCCCAGGTCCGTGAGTGCTTTGGCCACCTACAGCCAGGGCTGGGCCGAGTACGAGAACTAGGCTGAGTTCCAGGCCCTGGCGCTGCTCTATGACCTGCATAAGGAATGGAAGTGAGGGGAGGAGGATGAGGGAAATGAGGAGGAGGGAGATGGGGTGGTAGAGGGAGATGGGAGGGGGAGAAGGATGAGGGGGGGAGGGGGGAGGGAGGGAGAGGGGAGAGGATGAGAGAGGGAGGGGGAGAGAGGAGTGAGGGAGGGATGAGGGAGTGAGGGATGAGGGAGGGAGGGGGTGATTGGGATGATGGAGGGGGAGATTGGGATGATGGAGGGAGGGGGAGAGAGAGGGAGGGAGGGGGAGAGAGGGGGATGGAGTGGGGTAGAAGGGTAGTGGAGTGCATGGGGGTAGGGAGGATGGTAGAAGGGATCTGGGGTGATGGGCAAGGTGGGATAGAGGTGAGAGTAGAGGGAGAGGGGGACAGGGAGGGGTGGATTTGATGGGAGAGGGATAGGCATTAGTGGTGGAATATTGCATTGGGGGAACTCATTGCGTTAGGGGAACGGATGAGTGGTGGAATATTGCAGGCCTCACATGTGACAGGGACCCAATGGGTCCCACTTAGTCTAGTCTAAAATAAAATTATCAAATGCTGGTAGCTCTCAGTAGGGCAGACAACATCAGTGGGCAGAGAGTTTGCATTTCAGGGTCGAGGCCCCTACAATACAACTGGAAAAACAAGAAGACAAATGTGTTTTAAGTTGTGGAAATGGAGGTGGAGAAAACCAAGGGAGTACCTGTGGTAGTTGTCCAGGCAATAGTCACTTTAAAAATTGGCAGATGGAGGAAATGATACATGAAGAAAATTGATTGAGAAATAATGATAGAGCCACATCTGTAAAGAAAAAAAGGCAGGGGATATCCAAACATAAGTGCGGCACAGTGGCACGCAGTGGTACAGTTTCTGCCTTACATCTTGAGCACAAGTGCTTTCTGTACGGAGTTTGTACATTCTCCCTGTGACCGCATAGGTTTTGTCCGAGTGCTCTGGTTTCTTCCCACATTACAAAGACATACAGGTTTGTAGGTTAATTGGCTTCTATAAATTGTCTCTCGTGTGAACATTAGAACTAGTGTACGGGTGATCACTGGTCGGCGCGGTGAGTTGAAGGGTCTGTTTTCACACTGTTTCTCTAAATTAAACTAAACTAAACTAATTAAAAGCAGTGTTTAGTTCCTATAGTTGACATATGCTGAGTTGGAATATGAGATGCTGGTCCTTCAGTTTATGCTGCATATTGGTGGAAGTGCTGGTGGCTAAAGACTGAAAGACCAGAGTGAAAGTGGATAGAGAATGAAGGGGGACCGGAAGCCGTAGTTATAGACTGACAAAGCCAATCTGCATCTGTGATGCTGCCTGACCCACTGAGTTATTCCAGCACCTTGTATCTATCTTCAACTATTGAAGTGTCTGCCTTACAGGCCAAGAGTTAAGGGTGCACAAAAGGCTGGAGAAACTCAGCGGGTGCAGCAGCATCTAAGGAGCGAAGGAGATAGATGACGTTTTGGGTCGAGACCCTTCTTCAGACTCGTCAGGCCAACAGGTCACCCTCCAAGCTCGCCTTGTTGGTGATCTTTACTTATCCACTACCCAAGCATCCTGCTTGTTAGCTTGGGCTTTAAATGTTGCAGCACTCGTCTTTCATCACTAAATGCTAAAAAATCTGTAAACATTGTTCCAAATTCTGGAAGCCTGGCATTGTAATTGGAATAAGAGTGGCATAAAAAGCTGAGCGGATTCAGATGGCAATGACTCATATTCTGCACAAAACCTTGGGTATTGTCTTCCATTCAAAGCAGCAGGTGCTTTATTCCTTTCAAAAAAAATTATCTACTGCAGAATTACCAAAGGCGAGATGTCACCGCTACAGTTTCAACATTTCCTACTGCTGCATGGGAAATGCTGATAAGACCATCTCAGTTGAACAGGCAGATGTGGTACAACAGCCCACTGATGTGTTTTCATAATGGTTTATGATAAACAATGATTTTGAGGCGGCACAGTGGTGCAGCTGGTACAGCCGCTGCCTCACAGTGCCAAAGACTTGGGTTCGATCCTGACCTCGGGTGCTGTCTGTGTAGAGTTTGCACCTTCTCCCTGTGACCACATGCGTTTCCTCTGGGTGCTCCGGTTTCCTTCCACATCCCAAAGACATGCGGGTTTGTAGGTTAGTTGGTCTACGTACATTGCCCTCAGTGTGTTCGTAGTGGATGAGAAAATAGAATAACATAGAACTAGTGCGAACGGGTGATTGATGGTCAGCTGGCCTGAAGGGCCGGTTTTCATGCTATACCTCTAAACTAACCACACTAAACTAACACCAAAATCTCCTTCCATTATATGAAACACCGCACGAATTGCCTTGTGCTCGGAGGTAAAGTAAGTAGACTACAGCCATTGATTGCAGCAGAGAATATCTCAGCTGTGAGCCAGAGTCAGCTCAGAGCACATTACATTTCCAGCAATGCTCTGGCAGATGTGAAAGCCCAAAGCAATTGCATGTGGGAATCCAATACTGGAAGCAATTTTGGGTAGCACAGTGGCACAGCTGGTTTTCCCCATGACCACACAATGTGCATGTTTCCTCCGGGTGCTCTGTTTTTATCCCACTTCAATGCTACTGTAACTTTGGATGCTGTGTGTCTGTATGTGTTTGTGTGTGTGCCGTGTGCGCTTGCTTGTGTGTGTAGTTTACACATTCACTACATGACCATGTGGGTTTCCTTCGTATGTTCTGGTTTCCTCCCACATCCCAAAGAAATGGGTCTGCAGGTTAATTGGTCTCTAGAGCAGCTAGAGCCTCGTTCCGTGGAATGCAGGAGGATGGGGAGTGATCTTTTACAGGTGTATAAGATCATGAGGGGATTAGATAGGGTAAACACGAGGTGCCTTTTACCAAGAGTAAGGAAATCAGGAACCAGAGGACATGGGTTTAAGTTGACTGGGGAAAGATTTACTCTGAACCTTGTGGGGCTGTTTTCACACAGAAGGTGGTAAATATGTGGAATGAGCTGCCAGAGGAAGTAGTTGATGCAGGTACAATAACAATATTTAAAAATACATTTGGACAAGTGCATCGATAGGAAAGGTTTAGAATGATCTGGGCCAAACATGGGCAGGTGGCACTAGTGCAAATGGGGCATTTTGGTTGACATGGGCAAGTTGGACCGAGGGCCTGTTTCCATGCTGTATGCCTCTTTGACTGATGCATAATAGGTAGACCGTAGAGAAAGATTCAGAGTGCACAATGCAGTGGTAACCCATTCCTGGTTCCATTAAATAACTGTGTATGTTTGGGTTTGATATTGGGATTTTACGTTTTTCATTACCATTGTATCCACACTCACCTAACCTGTCTTTAGCAGGGGAAGGTTAACAAACTGCCTATGAACTCTGGTAAATGTGCTCACAGTCTGCGGCTCAGTAAACCTCTGCTTAAAATGCTCAGTCATGACTTTTAACCATCTTGTGATAAAAGGATTTCAAATAAATGAAAAATATTCACTTTGAAAACAGTTGTATTCTTCGCTTTCCTAGTATTATTATATTTATGGGTAATTCCTTCATTAGAAACAAAGTTTCTATTTCCACTTTGGTGACTTTCCTTTTCTATTCTGATTAATTTCCCTCAAATCAAAAACCCAATTAGGAAACTGAGGATGTAGCAGTTCACGATTTCTAATGTGCCCCTGCCATTGATCTACTGTAAACTTTCCTTGCTTGCCTTTATAAAATGTGGGCTGAAATGCAATACCTCCACTGTAATGTTCTATTAACGTCTCAAACCATTGCTGCACTGGTCTCATCAGTTTGATTTATCCAAAGAAAATTAAACTAAGTACTAGCACCAAATGTTCAGAGTTGCACCAATCCAAATGTAAAACACATTTTGTCTAAGTCCTGAAATTTACCTCACTTTCTGCCAAGTGGTGTGGGGCAAGGTTATATTAGGTATTTGATGGAAGGGGATTACTGAATATGTGGCAGAATTTACCAATAGGTCTTAGAGCCTCCATTCAGTAAGTTCAAAGCCAACAATAACGGGTAGGTCAGATCAAGAGGGTTTACTGGATATTTAGGATTATTACTGTCACATGTATCGAGCCCGAGTGAGAAGCTTAGTTTTGCATGCTATCCAAATAGATCAGATATACCATTCATACATCCATACATACATAGAAACATAGAAACATAGAAATTAGGTGCAGGAGTGGGCCATTCGGCCCTTAGCCTGCACCGCCATTCAATATGATCATGGCTGATCATCCAACTCAGTATCCCGTACCTGCCTTCTCGCCATACCCTCTGATCCCCTTAGCCACAAGGGCCACATCTAACTCCCTCTTAAATATAGCCAATGAACTGGCCTCAACTACCCTCTGTGGCAGAGAGTTCCAGAGACCCACCACTCTCTGTGTGATACATACAGTCAGCTCAAACTCAAGTACAATAGATAGAGCAAATGGGAAGATGCAGAGTATAGAATACAGTTCTCAGGATTGTAGCACATCAGTTCGTTAGACAAAGTAAAATGCCCTGAAAGTGGCAGCGATAAATTCAGCACTATTCTAGCTTATGAAAGGACCCTATAGACAACAGAGGGGAAGAAGCTGTTCCTGAGTCTGATGGTGGACGCTTTCAAGCTTCTGTACCTTCAGCTGGTAGGGAGCGGAGAGATAGAATGAATGGGGTGGGACGAGTCTTTGATCATGTTGACTGCTTTTCTGAGGCAGTGTGCAGAGTAAATTGGGAGACTCTGGGTAATGTGGAGACTGGGAAGTTCAGAGCATTAGTGAGGTCTGAAATGGGTTGGGGACTCTGGCAGTTGGCGGTGAATGCCTAGAATTATTTGCCCCAGAGAAGCCCATTAGAAGTATTGAAAATGAAGGTAGATATATTTTTAATTGATCAGGGGATTGGGGACTTTAATGATCCAGCACAAACCATGATTGGAGGGTAGGATTGCAGCACCAGAGATCTGAGTACTGTCTGTACTAAGTTTGCATGTTCTCCCCGTGACCTATGTGGGTTTTCTACGGGCTCTCCGATTTCCACCGACATTCCAGAGACGTACAGATTTGTAAGTTAATTGGCTTTGATAAAGATTGTAAATTGCCCCTAGTGCGTAGGATGGTGCTTGTGTAAGGAGTGTTTGCTGGTTAGTGCGGACTCAGTGGGCTAAAGGTTCTGTTTTCCTGCTGCATCTCTAAACTAAACTGGACTCACTCTCCTGACTCACCCAAACCTTTGCAGCTTCTAGTAAACAGAACTTTGCTTGAATACTCTTCAACAGCATGGACGAGGCAGTTCCAACAATGTTCAAAAGGCTCAAAAACAATGGAAGAAGATAAAGCAACCATCTTGATGACTCTTCCATCCACTGCATTAAATGTTCATCTCCCTCCACTGCTGGTGCACTGGTTACAATATTCACCAGATGCAGGATTTCATGCAACAACCTGCCTACGCTTCTTCAACAGCCTCCCAAATCTTGCAGCCTTTACCTCCCTGTGGTGCAGGGGAACACCGCCCCCTGCAACGACTCCAAGATATGCACCATCCTGCAGTACGGAAATACATCACAGCACCATAGTGCCGAACGGCCACAAAGTGGCGCAGATGGTAGAGCCACTGCCTCACAGAAGCAGGTTTTAATTCACTGCGATGCACCTTCCTAAATTTGGAGTATAGAGTACACTTCTGGTCGCCACATTATAGGAAGGATATGGAGAGGGAGGGGAAGAGGTTTACTAGAATGCTTCCTGGATTAGAGTGCATTAGCTATAAAGAAAGGTTGGATAGAGTTGGATTGTTTTCTCTGATGCATTTGAGGTTGAGGGGAGAAATGATAGAAGTATATACAAATATGAGAAGCATAGGTAAGGTATACAATCAGCACCTTTTACCCAGGGTGGAGATTACAAAGACTAGAGGGACATGTTTTAAGATGAAAGGAGCAAAGTTTAAAGGGGATGTGCAGGGTAAATTGTTTTACACAGAGAGTTGTGGATGCCTGTAACAAGCTGCAAGGGATAGTGATGGAGGCAGATATGATGGAGACATTTAAAAGGGTTTTAGGTAAGCCCTGTATATGCAGTAATGAAGGAATATGGATCATGTACAGGCAGATGAGTATTTTATCATGGCATCATGTTTGGCACAGACATTGTGGATGAAAGAGCCTCTTTAATGTTCTATCCATATTCTATGTTTTATAATGTTCAGCCCTGTATCTCCCAAAGTGTTAAGAACTTGCTTACACTCCCTGATTAATGCCGTATAAGCATAAGGGGTTGGCCATTTAGAACGGAGATGAGGAAAAACTTTTTCACCCAGAGAGTTCTGAATCTGTGGAATTCTCTGCCTGAGAAGGTAGTGGAGGCCAATTCTCCAGATGCTTTCAAGAGAGAGTTAGATAGAGCTCTTAAAGATCGCGCAGTCAAGGTATATGGGGAGAAGACAAGAACGGGGTACTGATTGTGGATGATCAGCCAGGATCACAGTGAATGGTGGTGCTAGCTCGAATGGCCGAATGGCCTACTCCTGTACCTATTGTCTTTAAATCTGTTCCCTGTACGGGGGACCCGACCTTTTCTCTGTCGGGTCTCCGTTGTCGTTGGGGCCTAGCACCGTGGAGCTGCCTCCCACCGGAATGACCTGGGGGTTCCAGTCGCGGAGCCTGCGGACGTACCATAGTGGAGCTGGATGGCTTTGGAGCGTGGAGAGTTGTGGTGGTGCGTGGCTGCGACCCGACTCCGGAGCTTCGGAGACTCCAGTCGCAGGCCCGGTTGACGGTAACATCGGGAGCTCGCAGCTCCCTGGTGGGAGACCGCTTTTCGGAGCTACCACAACGGCAACTTCTCCTGCCCGAATTGCGGTGTTGAAAATGACCCGGAGCGGGGCCTTACATTGCCCGGCGTGGCTTTAACGGCCGCGGGACTTAACATCGCCCGCCAGGGGCTCCAACATCAAGACCCGGAGCAGGGCCTTACATCGCCCTGCGAGGCCTTAACGGCCACGGGACTTAACATCTCCTGCCGGGGGCTTTAACATCGGGAGAAGAATGGAGAGCAGGGGAGCACTTCCAGCACTGTGAGGAGGAGATTCACTGTGATGGATGTTTGTGTGAACTGTGTTGGTTGTGTGGCTTGTTAATTGTTTCTTTTTGTTGTATGACTACAGAAACCAAATTTCGTTTGAACTTCATTTGAAGTACAAATGACAATAAACTAAATTGTAATTGTAATTGTAACCTATTTTTAAGCACCGCCTTCTGCAAGTGAGATATAAGTGTTCATGTCATATACTGTCATATGTTGAGGTCCTGTCATATACTGAGGTGGAGAAAGTATCATGGCATGACAATGATTGACAGAGACTGTGCTGTGAGGCTGATGTAGGTTTATTGAGTGGATGCACCTCCTGTGCCTTTGATGCAGTGGGCTTTTTTTGAAGACCAACTCACTAAAGTGAGATCGTGAAACTTCTCCCTGTACGGCATCTGTCTTCTGGAACCAACGCTCCTGGAAATGATCCTTGCCACTATTTCTTCCCGCTGCCTCCTCAACATTGGTTGGGAAGGCTTCTTCACCTGTAACACAGGAAACCCCTGCACCTTTTCCATCTGTTCTCTCAAAAGTTCCAGTGCATATTTACAAATCTCAATGCATCCTGTTGTATCAGAGCAAAGTACTAGACTTCAAATTCTGTCTACCACTTCTTGCATCAACATTCCACCTTCCCTTTGAGAGCTACACGTGGCCTTTAAGTGGAGCCATCTATCCGAGTAGACTGCTGATCCATGCAACTGATGAGTGGCATAGGCAATGCAGTAAAACAGCTGAAAACAAGACTATATTGAGCTGCCCACCATGCCACAAATGGACATAGTCTAATTGCACAGCACGTGTCTCACACCCATTATCCGATTTAAAATCCAATATACTCGCTGGAATCCATGGGAAGTTGCAGAGATCCAGTATCACTGAATTAATAAGATTGCATACTTAAGTTATATCTTGAATTTCAACATGGAAGATCCTATTTGAAGAATACACAGTGGATTTGTAAAGGTAAGAAGGGATTGCTGCAGAATAATATATGTAGAAATATGACCCCCCTCCCATCTCAGTAGTTCAAAGATCTTTAGAATAAACATCAACAGCTTTCTTCGAAAGTCAGTGAAAGGATGAGATTTTAAAATATGAAGACAGTGATTGAAAAGAGTGAGGACTTTTAAGATTGGATAATGGAGACAAGGGTCAAATTTGCAGAAGTAATTAAATAATTTATAGTACCATCATAGAGCCAAACAAATGTGGATATACTTTCTGTATGTTGGTCAAGAGGGAATAGAGAAATTGATTTTTGGTTTGAAGGCAATTTCTGCATGGCAAAATACCATAAATCTGAAGAGTAAAAGTTTTAGGATTTATAATAGGTCTAAAGGGAGACTAAATGCAGAAATCTGAGGACATCGGCTTTGGCCTGAGTCCACACTTGCTAAAATCCCAAACTAAAATGGATAAGATCAGTTCAGAAGGGGAAGGAATTGTTGGCTGGGGAAAGAATTAAATCTTCATCGGCCAGGTCAGATCCCATAACTCAGGGGCCCTTTGCCTCCTAATATGACTAATTACAGTAGAGTTTTCATGTGGAAGCTAAAATTCTATTTTATCAGCCAACCAATTAGTGGCTCCCAAAAGAGGTACAAACTGGGTCAGGATTTCTTTTTAAGTAATGGGCCAATTCAATCGACTTGCCGACAAAGCACACTATTCGCCTTTGGTTTTGGAAACTGTAGCACACACTTTTAATGGTCACATCCTCAACACGGGCAATTCAATTACATTTTGTAAGACCTTCACAATTGAATGGAAAATGAACATCTTTGGTAGCAAAGCAATTTCACACCTCAGCTATATTCAAACTCTTCACTTTCTTCAATGTTATAATTGACGAGTGTATTGACACACAATGATTGTCCAATGTACCTCTATATCCAAATGAAGGGTTTTCCTGAAATGTTTTGTTATAAATATTAATAAGCTGGTCTTGGTCTGCACTGTACCAAGGTTTATGTGAATGGAAAGAATATAAAAGACCTGGTGGGCTGATGAAAAAGACCTTGTGGCCATGGCCCACAGTGGGGAAGATGCCAAGCTCCCCCTCTGCTCATTCAAAGAAGACCAGATTCCAGAGAGGAGGGAGTCAGCGATGACGGACATGAGGAGTAAGGCCGGTAGAAAATTGAATGAGGGTCTGGCCTTCCGCAACCTCCAGATCAGCTGCAGGAAGCTCTCCCAAGGCACATACGTGGATGGGCGAGGAGAGGCATGTCGGTTTGCTAATCGATCCAGAGTAAGGGGATGGCTGGAGGCCCTGCAGCAGCCAGAGGCTCGCCTGGTCGGGCATTGCTCTTAGGACCTAGAGCGTGGACTGGACTATGGCACCAAAACTTGGCGGCTCTTGCATGTGGTCTCTGTGGACTATTTCTGTACACTTTGCTAATTGTTGCATGTGCTTGAGTATGGCAATACTTTACTGCACTGTATGCCAAAAGAGAGTTTCACTGTGCGTTTGCACATGTGACATTGCATCATTGACCACTGACTATTGAAAACAAAGCAATTATGGCTTTGCACAGTTAGGATTCCTCAAGTCTGAGGAAAGTCTGCCTGGATTCCTATGGCAGTTAAATTGAATTGGAAGTAGAAACATAATCCTCTGTTCACTGACTCCATACTGATCATTGATTATCTCCACACATCAATGCTATGGTAAAAGACATTTGCATCCACTCCCGACACGCTGGGGGCAATTTTACAGTAGCTGGTAGGAAACCAGAGTTCCTGCGGGAAGCCCACGTAGTCACAGGGAGAACACGCAAACTCCACACAGGCAGCACCAGTGGTCAGGATTGAACCTGGGTCAACCAGTTGCGCCATTCCGCCACCCTCACAGTTGATCGATCTCATGTGGCGGCTGGTCTAAGTGTTAGTGAGAAACAAAGTTTGAGTGAGTAAAACGTTTAGGGAGGGTTTGAACAGAAGTAGAGATAATTTCATGCAGGTGTCACTGAAATCTGTGGGGGTGGATGTGGGACAGTGGAGCTGCGAGTAATCCGAGACTGAAGGCAGTGTAAACAGGTGATTGGTTTTCAGATTACTTATACCAGCACAGAAAGAGGCCGTTTGGCTCATCAGGATGATGCAGTTGCTGCCATGGAGACATTGTTTTCCATTACAATGAATGTCAGCAAAATAAAGCAGCTGGTCATGAGCTTCAGGAAGTGGATCTGCAGACACTTCAATCCATATGAAGTGAAGATGGACGAGAACTTCACATATCTAGGTGTAACTATCACAAACTATTTGTCTTGTCTAACCACTTTGTTGCTACAGCCAAGACAGCAAAAATCATCCTCAGAAGGCCACGGATGTTTGGCATGCCTCAAGTAACTCTCACAAGTTGTACAGATACACCATGGATAGCATCCTACCGGGATGCATCACAGCTTGGGATGGCAACTCAGCTTGGGATGGCAACTCAGCTTGGGATTACTCACCCAAGAGTTTTGAACACAGTCCAGTCCATCACACAAATCAGCCTGCCTACCATCCACTCCATCAACCACTTCATGCTGTCTCCGAAAAGCAGCCAACATAATAAAAGAACACTCAAACCCCAGTCATTCTCTTTTTTCCACTCTCTTGTCTTTTCTTACTGACATGTGGGAGAAAACCTGAGCAGTTGGGGGAAGCCCATTCGGTCAGAGGTAGAACATGCAAACTCCACGCAGACTGCACTGGGTCAAACCCAGGTGGCTGGAGTGGTGAGGTAGCAGCAAAAACGGCTGCAACTGTGTGCTGCTAAAAATATTACAGCAGAAAGTATGGAATGCAGAGCAGATACTTGCACATCAATCTAACAAAACAAGCTATCAGATTGTGCAACATAAGTTTCATGTACACATGAACATGTATTGTACGATGGACTTCAATGTGAAGAAAAGAACTGCAGATGCTGGTTTGTATGAAAGACATAAAGTGCTGGAGTAACTCAATGAGTCAAGAAGCCACTCTGGAGAAAAAATGTTATCTTCAATGTTATATCTAAGTATTGTTCCCTTTGTCCTTTACGTGCACTGTGGATGGCTTGAATGTATTAATGTAGTCTTTTCTTTGACTGGATAGTACACAAACAAAAGCTTTTCCCTGTACCTCGGTACACATGACAATAATACACTAAACTAAACTAAATTGTACAAATTAAGAACGTTTTAGAGTGATAAGAACCAAATGAGAACAAATGGGACAAACATAAATGGGGTATTGGCGTGGGCGAGTGGGACTAAAGGGCTTGTTTCTGTGCTGTCTCACTATGACTCTATGAAGGCTACAGACAACATGCTTCCACTGTCCTCTACCTCAGATGTTTTGATGACAGCAAGAGGAAGAGTCTGGACTAACATTAACTCTGGGTACATTGACAAGGTCTATGCATTCCTTCAAAACAAATAAAACTTCTGGAATCAATGGCTTGTCAGCTGAGTCAGCTGAGTCGTACTTGGTACCCTGGGAATGGATCATCTCTGAATTGCTGCCAGTGTCTGGCTCTCTGTTGTAATCTGGCAGCATGTCAGAATTCATGTACAAAGCCATCATCACCTTCATCCACTATGAGGAAGAGATGAAAGGGATCAAACATTGATAACCAGAGTTTGTACGTTCTTCCCTTGACCTGCGTGGGTTTTCTCCGCGATCTTCGATTTCCTCCCACATTCCAAAGATGTACATGTTTGTAGTTTAATTGGCTTGGTGAAAATGTAAAACAAATTGTCCCTAGTGTGTGTAGGGTGGTGTTCATGTGCGGTGATCACTGGTCGGTGCAGACTCGGTGGGCTGAAGGGCCTATTTCCGCACTGTATCTCGAAACTAAACTAAACTCATCTCACTGCATTCCATGGAGTATACAATTGTGCCCAAGCATAACACAGTTCGAATCACACAGTACAGTAACAGGCCCTTCGCCCCAACACATCCATGCCAGCCAAGACATCCGATTCACCCGTGTTTGGCCCATACCCTTATCTATGTGCCTGCCTAAATGTCTTCAACTCTATCACCCTCTAAGTGAAAAAGTTGCCTCTCAGGTTACTATTAAGTCTTTCTGCCCTCACCTTAAGCTAACGCTCTCGATTCCTCTACCTTGGTAAAAAGACTGTGCATTCACCCTATCTATTCACCACATGATTTTATGCACCATTTGAAGATCACCACTCAATGAACAAAGTCCTAGCCTACCCAAGCTCTCCCTATAGCTCGGGCCCTCGAGTCCCAGCAACATCCTTGTAAATCTTATCAGTACCTTTTCCAGGTCAATGAGTCAAGTTTGCCGATGATTCAACCAGAGCAGAATTGCACCATACCTACAGTAAAATATTTCTGTCAGCTTTGCCTCACTCAGGGACATGCACAGGGCAGGGGGGTGGACAATTGCTTCATTTGATCTGGACAAGAGAAGGCCTTTGACAGAATATCACATAGTAACTCATGGCTAAGTTCTTCTGGTTTTATTTCCATCAAAAGAGTCAGCTTTCTATGTGATCGTGCTGTTCTCCCACGTGGCTTTGAAGGTCATCACCTATAACTGTTTAGTTTAGTTTAGTTCTTAAGTTATAGGAGCAGAATTAGGCCATTTGACCTATCAAGTCTACTCCATCATTCAATCATGGCCGATCTATCTTTCCTTCTCAACCTCAATCTCCTGCCTTCTCCCATAACTTCTGACACCCACACCAATCAAGTTTCTGTCAATCGCTGCTTTAAAAACATCCATTGACTTGGCCTGCACAGCCTTCTGTGGTAATGAATTCCACAGATTCACCACCCACCAATTAATGAAATCTCTCCTTATATCCCACTAGTGGACACATCCTCTCCACATCCAATCTATCCCGGCCTTTCACTATTTGGTATGTTTCAACGAGGCATCCCTCATCCTTGTAAACTCCAGCGAATACAGGCCTAGTGCTGGTAAAGATACAGCATGGAAATAGGCCCTTCGGCCCACCGAGTCCACGCCAATCAGCGTTCACCCTGTACTCTAGTTCAAACCTATACACTAGGGACAATTTACAGAAGTCAATTAACTACAAACCTGAACGTCTTTGGAGCATGGGAGGAAACCAGAGCACCTGGAGCAAACACACGCTGTTACAGGGGGAATGTACAAACTAGGTACAGAGAGCACCCATTGTCAGCAACTCTACCACTGTGCCACTGTGCTGCTGGCAAAAGATAGAAATAGTAACTAACAGTGATCCAGCCAACAGCAAGGTGGGCTGGAACAGAGCAAACCCAGACTGGTAGCATCTAATACTGGAAGATGTTGTACAAATATATACAAGAACATGCTGTGTAACCATGGTAACTAAACTGAATCCCCAATGGCACTACTGGTGAAACATGTGCAGCCAATTCTGTAACTGCAAGATAATTAGACATTATGAAAAATGGTTTGCAGTTTGCAATTTTCCATTAGAAACCAGTTGAATAATAGATTGAAAGCAAAACATTAATTATAGTCAGAGGTTCTTCCCACTATGTTAGTGGTATTATATTTAGTCTTGTTGACTGCCTTCAATGCCACACAGGAAACAAAAAGTCTGAAGCAATAAAAAAACAGAGAATTACATTGATTGGAGGCAAATAAAGAATAGAAGCAAGAACACTGGAGTACAATAGTTTCACAATCAACTGTGCAAAGAACGTGCTACTCATTACAGTCCAGTTTTTCCCACCCATATTCTAAGGCACAGATTCAGCACAGATGCTGGTCATTTTGTCCAAATAATCCATGCCATCCATTCCATAAGAGCCTCGTCCCATGCTCAGCTTTTGTCAGCATGCCCATCTATTCCACTAACATGTGTTCATTTAGCTTCCTTCAAATACACCAATGATTGAATTGTTCCATTTATTTATCCTCCGGAAAAGAGAAAGCAAAGGGCGATTTAAAACAGTCATTAAATCAATCAGTTGATAAAACGATCTTAGAGAAGATGTTTCTAACAGCAAGTTATAAATGTCATAAATATACCCATAAATCAATCCAGGAGAAAATTCTTGGTGCAAAATGTCATTATAAGTTAGAGTTTCCCACTTCATAGAGTAGCTGAGGGAAGGATCAAATAAGTTAAAAAATAAACATAATGTGAGGAAGAGAATCCAATGATAGGTTTTGATGCAACCTAAAAATACCTTCAGAGATTAAAGCTTTACTTTTGAAATACAGGCATATCCACTGCAACAATACAGAATTGTTTTGGCATATCATTGATGAATAATAAGTAAAAGATTTAATGATTTAATAACATATTTAGTATAATGCAGTGGAATGAAATAGGATTCAGCGAAAATTCACACACTCACCCTTGATTTGTTCCCCAGTCATTTCTGATGCAAAGATGTTTATGGACAGGATCTCTTGTGTAGCCCTCTTGGCATTCACATTCACCTGTAGGAAACAAAGATCAGCTTTGTCAAAACCTTCACAGCTGAGATAAACCAAGTCCTGCAATTTTATTTTATGAAGGAAATGAATCTTTCCAACAGACATCTAGAGGATGAATTATAATTAGTTTGACCCTGAATGATTCAGGTCGTTAACCTAGCAAAAAAAAAATTTTACTCATTTATCTTAAGTTATAAACCTCATATACACATTCCTTACTTTAGGTTCCATGGTTGCAAAAGATAGAACATCGAAGAGAACATCACAGGAACAAGCCCCTGAGCCCACAATGTCTGTGCCGAACATGATGACAGGTTAAACTAATCTCAACCTGCATTGCACACATATTCTACCATTCCCTGGAGATTCATGTGCCTATCTAAAAGCTTCTTAAATGCTGCTATCAGTTGTGCCTTCACCACCACCCCTGGCAGTGTGTTTCAGACATCCACCACTCTCAGTGTAGGAAACTGCCCCAACATATCTCCTTTAATCTTTGTCTCTTTCAGTTAAAAGTGATGCCCTCTTGTCCTTGACATTCCAGTCACTGGATTCATCTTGTTAACATGAATGCTGCAACAGTTGGCTGAAGTTACACCACTATTTTTATGTTTTTAATGTTTTTAATGGAACAAAATTATCGTATCATTTTGATTAAAATTGTGACTGGGTTCATTTCAAATGCACTGAATGACACTCGACATTTTCATAAAGTCACCGGCAGATAATGTGATAGCGTTCAAAACAATGTGAATTGGACAAAGCATTCAATTAAACAAAACAAGTCTGTCACCAGGAGCACCTGACAGATGAGTAGAAAAACAGCACTTGTCAACTAAACCTTTCATCATAGAAAGGCAACAGTAGTTACTTGGAAGAGATTAAAATGGCTAGTTTGTGCAGGTACTATCATAGTTAAAAAATGTTTGGACATGTACATGGATAGGACAGGTTTAGAGGGATATGGGCCAAGCACGGGCAGGTGGGACTAGTAGGTACATTGGTCGGCATGGGCAAGTTGAACCAAAGGGCGTATTTCCACGCTGTCTGAGTCTATGCTTCTATATCTATTCAAAGTATTATATTTCACTAAGTAACTATGCCACAAACCTGCGAATACTAACCCAAATTCCATTCCAAAAGGTAAGCATTACGGTTGTTACAGGATTTACTGACTGCATTAAATCAAAAAGAGTAGGACTGCACAGTGGCACACCAGGTAGAGCTGCTGCCTCACAGCACTATAGATCTGGGTTCAATCCTGACCTTGGGTGCTATCTGTGTGGCATTTGCACATTCTCTGTGTGACTACATGGGTTTTCGCCGGGTGCTCCTGTTTCCTCCCACAGCCCGTGCAGGTTTGTTGGTTAATTGGCCTCTGTAAGTTGCCCCTAGTGTACAGGAAGTGGATGAGAATGTGGAAAAACATAGTGTGACTATCCAACTAGTGTGAATAGGTTGTGGTAAATCAGTGGGTCAGGCAGCATCTCTGGAGAACATGGATAAGTGATGTTTTGGGTGAATCAGCCTGAAGAAGAGTCCAAACCCAAATCGTCACCTATACATATTTTCCAAAGATGTGGTTTGACCCGCTGAATTACTCCAGGACTTTGTGTCTTAAATTGATTTGCGCTCATCATAGGCAGCACGTTACAGTTTCCTCAGTGTCTCAGGGATAAGGAAGGGATGGCAACCAGAATTTCTGCATCTAATCATTGTATATGGATCTTCGTTGGGAATAAATGAGCTATAGGTTGTAAACACAGGACCAACAGGAACAGGCCCAATGCTTTAATCATCTACAGACGTCAATGGATTGACGTCTTATACCCAGCCTGCAAAAACTCAAGGTTCATGACCAAAATCTCTGCCAACCTGCATTATTTGCGATGAAGGTTGAAAATTAATATGCACAAGCATGCACTTACTAAGCTAAAACGTTTTGTTTTCTCTCTTGTTACATGGAAGGGTGGTGGGTATATAAAACGAGCTGCCAGAGAAAGGAGTTGAGGCAGGTAGTATAACAACATTTAAAATACATTTGGACAGGTCTGCAGATAGGAAAGGTTTGGAGGGAATGGACAAAATGCAAGCATGTGGGAATAGTGGAGACGCTGGAGATCTGGGTTCAATCTTGACCTTGGGTGCTATCTTTGTGGCATTTGCACGTTCTCCCTGTGACTACATGGGTTTTCTCCGGGTGCTCCTATTTCCTCCCACATCCCAAAGACATGCAAGTTTGTAGGTTAATTGGCCTCTGCAAGTTGGGCTGAAGGGCCTGTTTCCATGCTGTATGACTCGATGACTCTCAGTGAATCTGTGGTGCGTAGAACTATACATGTTAATTAGTCATGTTGGATATTGTACCTTTTTCTAAAATGCATTCTGTTGAACAGAATATTGGAAGCAGATTACTATGTAAAGCCTCCATTTGTTCTGCTAGGCAGGAGTGAAAGACTAGACATAAATGCTTCATTACAACATCACACAATATATTTATTAATGTACATTCCTTTGCATCAACACCCACGTCTGGTATATGCAGGATTAATGAAATATTCCAAAGGCAATAGAGGAAGCAACATTTTTTATTAATATTGGTATAAATGTCATTAATTAAAAGCATTCAGGAGGCAGAATGCTGAGTCGCTGCTGACTTATTAATAATGTGCGCAGATTCAGTGCTCGGTTCAGGCATCAAACATTGGCACAAGAGGCTCCAAACCTTTTTGTGCTGGTCACTCTGGGAGCACTATCCATGTTCTCCAGAGATGCTGCCTCATCTGCTACTCCAGCACTTTGTGCCTTTTTGTGTAAACCAGTACCTGCAGTTTCTTGTTTCTCCTATTCAGATTTTGTTTTACTTCAACCCTCACCCCACCCATTCTCCACTGTAATTATTAACATTAACTATACACTAGATCACCTGGATTAACCAGATCCTGCCTCGATTTTCATGAGGACTGAAAGAGTAAAAAATAAAGCAATTAAAATGCTTTGCATCAGGCATTAAATCATACTCAGTCAGCATCTGATTTACATATTCAAAATAACTTCATAAACATGATTTCCTGCAAAATGACTCCACAATTTAGCAGAACCTGTATATTTGAAATCCTATTTGATAAAAAAAACTTCAATTCAATCTATATAGCTCCACAGAGCAAATTGGTGATAAACTAAATGACACCATTTATAATACAAGGTTTATAAAAAATATTGCTACTGGAATTGAAAATCCCAACAACAATCAATGTACAAATAAACACCAGAAATCAATATTCAGCATGTGTGTGTTTGTGTGTGTGTGTGTGTGTGTATATATATATATATATACACACACATATATATACATATACATATATGTATATATATGTGTGTGTATATATGTATATATATATATATAAAATGTGTGTGTATATGTAGATTTATATATATATAGATATAGATATATAGATAGATATATACACATACATATACACATAAATATAGATGGAAAATCATTGTTAATTTACTCAATATCAACGTTAAAAGATTTTGACTAAACAATTATAATTTTTTTTTTAATCATTTACAGGATGTGGGTATCACTGGCAAGGGCAACATTAAGACCAAAGGGGTGGCACGGTGGCACAGTGGCAGAGTTCCTGCCATTCAGCGCCAAAGATCTGGCTTAAATCCTGACTACAGGTGCTGTACGGAGTTTGTATGTCCTCCCTGTTACCGTATGGTTTTCTCCAGGTACTCAGGTTTCCTCCCACATTCCATAGACATGCAGGTTTGTAGGCTAATTGGCTTCTGTAAAATTATCCCGAGTGTGTCAGATAGAATTACTATGAGTAGGTGATTGCTGGTTGGCCTCATTGGGCCATAGGGTCTGTTTCCATGCTGTATCTCTAAACTAAACTAAATCTCCAAATGCCATGGAGATTTCAGATGTACAAGGCCCTTGAATAATTGCTCACCACTCGCTCAGGCAACAACTCTCAAGAAGCTCAGTAACATCTAGGACACAACGATCTCCATGATTGATGTCTCCTACCTATTCACCCAACACCTGCTAGATGCCTTGACCAAGGGATCTCCTGTCTCTAAGACGCACAGCAGCAGCTCGTCGAGTTTCCTCTGACAGCATCCCTCATGTTTGCGACCTATGCTGCCGGGAAGTACAGGAGCAGCAATGTCTTGGGACGCCATCGCTTCCAAATCTCCCACAAAGCATACATCATCTTGATTGCTATTTCGTCAATGTCACTGGGGCAAAGTGCCAGAATTCCCTAACTAGCATCTTTTTGGAGCCACCTTCATCACAATGATTCAGGAAGGACATTCACTGCCACATTCTCAGAGCAGCTGGGAAATGGAAAAATAACAAGAAAAAAGAACCCAAACTTTACTTCCATCAAACATTATCTACAGCAGTTATGTTAAAACTATAAGATCATGAGAGGAATAGATATGGTAGTTGCATAGATTCTTTTATCCAGAGTAGGGAAATGAAGAACCAGAGGACATAGGTTCAAGTTTATGTTTAGGAAGGAACTGCAGATGCTGGTTTATATTGAAAATAGACACAAAATGCCAGAGTAACGTTTTGGGTCAGAGTCCTTCTTCAGACTTGGACACCTATTATTTTTCACCAGAGATGTTGCCTGACCCGCTGAGATTACTCCAACATTTTGTGTCCATTTTAGGATTCATTTTAGTTTTTTTTTTGTGGCACAGCAGGGAAACAGGTCCTTCGGCCAACTGAGTCCTCGCCGATCAATGATCACCCACATACTAGTTCTATCCTACATGCTAGGTACAAATTTACAGAGGCCAATTAACCTACAAACCTGCACGTGTTTGGAATGTGGGAGGAAACCGGAGCACCTGGAGTAAACTTACGTGATCACAGGAAGAACATACAAACTCCACACAAACAGCACCAATGGTCAGGATCAAACCCGGGTCTTTGGCACTGTGAGGCAACAACTTTACCACTGTGCCCCTGTGCCACTCACAGGTGAGGGGGAACATTTTAATTGTAACCTGAGGGCCAACATTTTTACACAAAGGGTGGTAGGTACATGGAATGAACTGTGAGAGGAGGTAGTTGAAGCAGGTACTATCACAACATTTAAAAAAAGATTTGGACAGGTACATGGATAGGATAGGTTTAAAAGGACATGGGCCAAACGCAGGCAGGTGAGACTAGCGTAGATGGAGCATCTTGGTCGGCTTGGGCAAGTCAGGCCAAATGACCTGTTTCTATGCTGTATGGCTACATAACATTCAGCAGAAAGTTAGTATCTAAGGGTTTATGCAGGGTATTAATCTGTTAATGTATAAGAAATGTGTATTATTCTAGTAGACATGAATCGAGGTAGATCCAAACCCTCTGTTTGTTTCTCTATCCCTGTTTGGAGAAACACTTTTATAAAATTACTTTTGGTCTTGAGTTATTATGGCTCACTGTGAAATATCATATGACATTTTATTTCGGTAGTCACGTGAGTGACTACGTGAAGACCCCGCCAGCACGCATGCGCGACATATCGTCGTACGCATGCGGAAGCGACGGTCGGGAGGAGCGGGGCTCCTCCAGCGTAAGTTTAAATAACTTACGCCAGGTAAGTCTCACCGGAGGAGTGAGCGTCGACGAGAAATAGTGATGGAATCACGGAAGTCCAAGAGAGCGGCGAGAGCAGCTGCTATGGAGAGCAGCCAGCGAACCGCCTCTCCAGAGCTACAGGTATTACCTGCAGCTCCCGACTTCTCGCCCATGAGGGCCGTTGGTACTCCACGGTCGGGCGGCAAACCCACCCGGAAGTCGGACGGGGCCGGCGACCCAGCTGGGTCCGGTCCCGAGGACACCCCGTTCGCAGATAGCGACGGAGGTCGTCTAACCCGCATGGAGCGGATGATGGAGCAATTGCTCCAACGTGACCTGCTAATGCAGGGGCAGAGTCACAGTGGGCCTCTTCGCAGGCCCACGGCAGATTCCTACCAAGGACTGCCAAATGTCTCACCCTCCTCGCAGGGGAGCATTGAGGGTCAGAACTGGGCTGACCCAGAAGAAGGGGAGCTGGCTGAACAACCATCTGTGTCAGGGGTGTGTGAAGAATATCTGGATATGGTAAATAAACATGCAATGCCGACACAGAAAGGCCTACCTATCCACCCTAAGCTGGCAGCCAGCATTAACTACATGGCGACCAACCAGCTACAGGAACAGGCCATAAATTCTACAGCTGATAAATATATGGCTCCTGAAAACTGTAACTCACTTAATGTCCCTGCGGTGAACAACCCTGTTTGGGGGAATATGAGCCCCTCGAGCAGAGGGCAGGAAATCAAACTTCAAAAAATCCTAAAGCTCTTAACCGCCGGGATCACAGCAGTGGCCAGAACTGCAGTGGGGATAGAGTTGCCGGAAGAACTGCAAGATGCCCTGGCTCTACTGTGTAATACACAGTATGAGATAAACAATTTCAGAAAGAGCATCATAAAGCCGGCGCTTAACCCCAAGTTTGCGGGGTTGTGTAAGCCTGGGAAGACTCAGCCTCCAAGCTTGCTGTTCGGGGATAACCTTCCCAAGCAAGTAAAAGATCTTGATGAGGAGGCCAAGGCCTTGGGCCTGATCAAGGTTCCCGGGCCTACCAAACCTCATTACCCACAAAGACAGCACCCCTACACACCCACCGGACAGAGATACCATCAGAGGCCTGCCGGTGGTGAAAGCTCGAAGGCCGGCCAACCTGCACAGCGGTCTTTTTTAGGCCATGACCCAGCCCGGCCTTCTTGGAAGATGCGCCACTCCTACAACACGATGAATCAACAAAGGAAACAAGGACAGAAACCGCAACACCGGCAATAACCATGGAGGTAGGTGGGTCTGGTTTCCCCAGAAACACATCTTGCCTAAATTCACTTTATGTAGGGGGCCGGTTGCACATGTTTTATGAAAATTGGCGCACTTTTACCTCTGATCCTTTCATACTCAGGAGTATTCAGGGCTACAAAATTGAATTTATTCACGAACTCCCTACCCCGGTCCAGCATTCACCTAGCCGAAAATTCATACTCTCTCAAAAAGAGAGGGTAGCAGGGCATGCTGAACTATACAGATTAATTGAAAAAGGGGTAATTGAGAAGGCTACCAAAGAACCACAGGAGTTCGTGTCTAATATATTCACCAAAAACAAAAAAGACGGCAGTTGCCGCATTATCATAGATTTGACCGAACTGAATACTTCTGTTCAGTATGTTCATTTTAAAATGGACACCTTTGACACTGCTATACAGTTAATAGATTATGGGTACTACATGGCATGCATTGACCTCAAAGATGCATACTATTCTGTACCAATACACAAGGATCATAGGAAATATTTAAAATTTATCTGGATGGGACAATTATGGCAATACAAAGCCTTGCCTAATGGGTTATCATCAGCACCCAGATTGTTTACCAAGATATTAAAACCAGCCTTGGCCTACTTAAGGAAACAGAATCATACTGTTATGGCCTATCTTGATGATATCCTCATTGTTGGAGAAAGTTTGGAAATGGCTACATTGGCAGTTACAGCCACGAAACATCTCTTTCAGAAGCTGGGTTTCATTATACATCCAGATAAATCAATATTAAAACCCTCTACCACCATGAAATACTTGGGGTTCAATATCGACTCAGTGCAAATGTCTATCACGTTGCCACTAAGTAAGGTGGAGGACTTGATAGAGGCTTGCAGGAGCCTTATTGGCATCAAGGACCCATCCATTCGGCAGGTGGCCAGGGTGATTGGGAAGATAGTGGCTGCCTTTCCCGCAGCACAATATGGGCCTTTACATTATCAAAACTTACAAAGAGCCAAAATTATAGCTCTCAAAAGTCATGCAGGCCATTTCGATAGGCCTATGAAAATACCAGAAAAGGCAAAAGCCGAATTAAATTGGTGGATGGCTCATGCCCAATATTGTTCCAAACCCATCACTGTCATCAATCCCTCGATCACCTTACAAACGGATGCCAGTGCCAAAGGTTGGGGAGCTACTAATACTACCTCTAGTTGTGGAGGTAGATGGAGTGCACAAGAGTTAACCCTATTCAAAAATTTGGGAATTAACTATTCAGAAATGCTGGCAGCATTTCACGGCCTCAGGGCATACTGCACAAACATGCACAAAGTTCATGTTAAGATACAAATTGACAACACCACGGTGGTGGCCTATATTAACCACATGGGCGGAATAAAGTCGATATCGTGTGATGAATTGGCCAACAATATCTGGCTCTGGTGTCTGCAAAGGGAAATTTGGATCTCAGCCACTTACCTCCCAGGTAAGCTAAACACAGTGGCAGACACCAGGTCACGCAAAGTTAACGACAACATAGAATGGATGTTGGATCGAAAAGTGTTCACAGATATTGTAGAACGTTATGGGACACCAGATATCGACCTCTTCGCGTCCAGATTAAATCACCAACTACCAACATATGTTGCTTGGGAACCAGACCCTGGGGCAGTAGCGATGGACGCTTTCACGCTACATTGGGGGGATTTGTTCTGCTATGCATTCCCCCCTTTCTGCCTCATCAGTCGGGTCTTGCAGAAAATAAAACAAGATTCCGCATCGGGTATTTTGGTGGTGCCCGACTGGCCTACCCAACCATGGTTCCCAGCGGTACAGAAGATGGCCACAGAACCTTGCATTCGGGTCAATAAACGACCTAGCCTGCTCGTTCATCCTGTCACAGGAGAACATCACCCATGTTATGACCGCATGGACCTGTTAATTTGCAGATTCTAAAACGGCCTCTTCGCGGATTCGGACTCACCAGCAGAACGATAGACACCATCTCGGCGGCATGCAGGGAGTCCACCAGGAAGCAGTACCTCACCTACATCAAGAAATGGGAAGGATTCTGCGCTACTACCAACACTACATATGAATCCGCTACCATTACAGAAGTGCTGGAATTCTTGGCTACCCTACACTTTGATGAGGGACTGAGCTACAGTGCCATAAACAGTGCCAGGAGTGCACTATCATCCTACTTGGGCCAGGGGAGTGACCAATTGGGAATTGGATCACATCCATTAGTGTCCAAACTAATGAGAGGAATATTCAATTCCAATCCCCCTAGGCCCAGATATAACCATACGTGGGATATCAGCACAGTCCTAACTATGCTGCGAGGATGGACACCTAACACGGGACTCACTTTGGCAAAGCTCACATACAAAATGGTAATGATTATGGCACTTATCACGGCACAACGGGTCCTGTCTCTGCACAAACTTAATCTGGATGCCATGACTATCACCAATGATAAAGTCACTTTTCATGTGCAGGGACTGTTGAAACAAGATCGACCTGGAGCGTCTGGTCATACCTTGGAATTTCTGGCATATCCAGCAGATACTCGACTCTGCATCGTCACGTTAATTTCACAATATATCACAGTCACCAAAAATCTCAGGGGCACGGAGACAGCTTTGCTTATAAGCCACAAGAAGCCCCATCATAAAGTCACGGTGCAAACCATTTCTAGATGGTTAAGGGTGGTTTTGGATGCAGCGGGGGTGGACACTAATATATTCAAATCTCACTCCACCAGGGCGGCATCCACTTTGGCGGCTAGGAGGATGGAAGTACCATTGGACCACATCCTGGCCACAGCGGGTTGGAGTAATGAAAGGACTTTTCACCGCTTCTACAACAAACCCGTGGCCACCCCTGACACTTATGCAGGGAGGATTTTGAGTGCTGCCAGATAGTTTACCCTTATGGGACACTATATTGTTTTGGTATGAATAAATACCTACTTTTGTTTTTCAGCCAGTGTCTTGTCTGAACTACGTTCATCCTCTTATCCCAACTTTAGCGGTGTGTGAGCATGGAGCTTCCAGGGCATGAAATCACAGAGCTTTGATATCTTCACGTAGTCACTCACGTGACTACCGAAATAAAATAGTAAGATTAAACGAGAACTTACCAGTTTGAAGTTTGATCTTTATTTTATGAGGAGTTACGATGAGGGATTACGTGCCCTCCGCTCCCAACCCTCTAACATAAAGATCACCTGGTATGAAAGTTCTCTCTTATCTTACTATCTTAGTCATTGTGACTGTCTGTGATTTCACACCACTGCTTTGAAGAATGTCGCGCATGCGTTCTGGCGGGGTCTTCACGTAATCCCTCATCGTAACTCCTCATAAAATAAAGATCAAACTTCAAACTGGTAAGTTCTCGTTTAATCTTACTATTTTACTTCATTAAAAGTGTTGCATAAATGCCAGTTTTCATTGTTGTTGCTACTACTGCAGACAGTTTCTCCCCTTTTACTCTGACAGATATGTGGCTCAGTGTTGCAGCGGTTAATGCCACTGTCTCACAGCCCCAGTGTTCCAGGTTTGATCTTGACTTCTGGTTCTCTAATTGTGGAGTTTGCATGTTTTCCCTCCAACTATGTGAGTTTCTCCAGTTTCCTCTCACATCCCTGGGTGGATGTTTTTCAGCTATTGTAACTTATTCCTGGTTCAGGTGGAGAATGGGCATGTGTAAGAGATAAGAACAAACTGGGGAATGGGATTACTTCAATGGTTCAATGATATTTTATTATCACATGTACGGAGGTACAGTGAAATTCCTTTTTGGCACATAGTTCAGTAAAAGTATTAGTGTAAAGTAAAAGTGGGTATATGGAATGAGCTGCTGGAGGAGGTAGTTGAGACAGGAACTATTGCAATATTTAAGAAGCAATTCGACAGGTACATGGATAGGACAGGTTTAGAAGGATATGGGCTAAACACGGGCAAGTGTTTGTTGGGTTGGCCACAGAATGAGATTATTCTGAGAGCCAGTATAATATCTATCTCTTTTTAAGGCAGATTCTTGATTAGTACAGGTGTCAGATGTTATGGGGAGAAGGCAGGAGAATGGGGTTTGGAAAGAGAGATAGATGGCAAAGTTGACTTGGTAGGCCTACTCCGATCCCTAATGAACTTATGACCTTCTAAACTCAATTGGCCATATGGCCTCCATAAATGTTGTGTCAAATATTTGAAGTACTCAAGATTTTGAAAGCCTCAAATGTATTCATAATTTACTCTATTCAATTGACAACAACCCCAATTTCTTTAGCAACATCACATAAATGGTCTTTATTTCCTGATGCCATTCATGTACATGTCCTCTGCACATCACCAAGTCCTTGACTTTGTTCCCATTGCCAGTGAATAGAGCTCAACATAGTTCTCCAGCAGAGGGTAGATCAACATCTCACAGTGACAAAAAAACACAGCCGAGCATTACACATAGAAATAATTAATTAATTTCTGCATGGAATTTATTTTCATTGAATTTGTACTGTAAATTACTGATCATGACCTGCGTGAATCATGGTGAATCACATGAATAGAATTGTAGACAGGACTTAAACTAAGCAGGAAGAGGGACGGCTGCAAGGAATGTTTAATAAACGAAGAGGAAGTGAGAGAGTCGTGGCGCAGGATAGTGAGGGGGAAATTGACAAGTAAAGTGTGAAGAGGCTGGGGAAGAAGATATAAATGAAAGTATGTAGGACAAAGCAAATCTAGAGTACATTACAGAGTATAAGAGTATAAGAGTAAAAAGCGTGCAGGTTATTGATTAGGTCCATGCAGTTACCAACTAAAGGTTGAGTTGAATTCAATGATGGATTCTCAATGTTGCACAAGTTACTAGAAGTAAAAATGTGCTCGTTCAGAAGTCTTCAGTGTTATTACAGACTGATGAGAGTGCTCTTGGATGGGGAGCTTAGGACAGCAACACCAGTTGTGGTGGTTGATGGACTTCCCAAGACGATTAATTCTCCAAATACATGGTTGAATTATTTGGAGTTATTGGGGGCATTTTATGCATTGATAGCTGTTGTTCAACAATAAAGAACTTACATGTTCAATTACGAGTAGACAATACCACAACTGTGGGAGAATACAATAATGTGGTAAGATAACAGATCACGAAAATACAAATTACAATACAGCATGAATGTTAAAATTCAAAAAGTTTCAAAAAGATTGTCAGACAATATATGTACCAAATGTTGATCTGTTGTGTCTGGATTAAATCTCCAGTGGTCTAATTGTGTTTTGTGGGAGTCAGACCTAGGAGCATTAGCGGTGGATGAATTCTCGCTGCATTGGGGAAGTATAGTCTTTTATGTTTTCCCCATTTTGTTTGATTAGACAATGTGTCACCAAACTAGAGCAAGTCTCCGCCGCAGGTGTTTGGTGGTTCCAAATTGGTATTGTCCTCGGCCTTTTGGCTAAGATCAAGTGTAGTATCTGTTCTTATCAGTTAATATCTGATACGTCCCTTATCTAGGGACCATTACTACACACCCATTGTTCCCATTGGTGCTCAGAATAATGATTCAGATATTCATGACATATACCAGGTGCAGTAATTATTGGTACATCCAGTAACAGCAGAAGTCATCCATTACATGACCGTATTAATTGTTAATCTGCAGGTTCTGATGGAATGTTGGATGGGACCATGGATGTCATAACTGCAGCTTGGAGAGATAACACTAAGAAACAATATATGTGTCATATAAGGAATGGGAATTTTTTTTGTATGCAGTCAGATATATTTTATCATACTGCATATATATTGGTTGTATTGGAGTTCCTTGTTATGATGCACCTGAGTTATAGTACCATGAATGGAGCTCGGAGTGTTTTGTCCTCCTATTTAGGACTATTTCAGAATCGACAACTATTGGTCTCATCTGTTAATATCCCAATTTATGAGAGGAATTTTAATAAAATCCTACCAAACCCAGATATTCAGAAATCTGGGATGTCAGTATAGTTCTCACATTGCTTCGGCAATGGACTCCAATTACGACACTGTCTTTTCAGAAGTTAATATTTAAAGTGGTTATGTTCGAACCATTAATATCAGCACAATGAGTACAAACATTACAAATGTTGTAGTTATATTGTATACAGTTGTCTGTAGATAAAATAACATTTTATGTCAATGATCTAAGCAAGCAAAGAAAGGCTTGAATCAATGTAATCTTTAAGACGTACACTGTCAACTAAACATTGTGTGTGGTTAAGCATCTGAATTAATATATATTGAATTAAGAGTCTCCGAGATTGTGAGACACCAATGTTCATTACCCACAAGAAACATATAAAGTGACAGTACAAACTATTTCTAGATGGATAAACAGGTTCTGGATTAACTGGAGTAGACACTGATGTGTATACATCTCACTCCACAAGGGCGGTATCAATGTCCGCGGCGAAGGTGCAGGACGTGCCGCTTGAACAAATTCTGGAGACTGCAGGATGGTCTAAAAAAGAAACTTTCCTAGTTTTATGATAAACCTGTTGTTACATGCTGTGTTGGGTTGTGTTCAAAATTGTTTGCTTTGTTGCATAACATTTGTTGTTATTCCCCTGGGATAGAGGGGTTATTATTTTTCATATTATTATTAAAGAAATAAAAACATTTAATAATAAATAAATATAAAGATAATATGTATGTGTGTATATATACATATATATAAATATATATTGCATAATTTCAAGCAATATATATTATTTACTCATACTGGGTAAACTGAAGCAGTGTGTTGTATGGAATGATCTATGGCATGAAAATCACAGAGCTTTAAAATCTTCACGTAGTCACTCATGTGACTCCGAAGTAAAATAGTAAGATTAAATGAGAACTTACCTGTTCGAAGTTTGATCTTTATTTTATGAGGAGTTACGATGAGGGATTACGTGCCCTCCGCTCCCAACCCTCATAATATAAATGATCATCTGGTAGTTCTAATCTTTGTGAGCCTTACTATCTTACTCCGGCTATTGGTTCTGTGTTTTTTCACGCCGCTGCTTTAAAGTATGCTGAACATGCGCCTGGCAGGGCTTCTTCACGTAATTCCTCATCGTAACTCCTCATAAAATAAAGATCAAACTTCGAACAGGTAAGTTCTCGTTTAATCTTACTATTAAACCTGGGTCTCTGGCACTGTAAGGCAGCAGCTCTATCGCTGCACCACTGTGCTGCCCTTTGATTGGATTAACCAGGGTATGGAACAAAAATAATCAGTGGAATATGTGAGGGATTGTTTCATTGTATAGTGTACTATGGAACCTACCTGGAATAGACTCATTTAGACATGAGTAGTGAGGGGGGATTAAGAAGAGTTTGTGCGGCTAAAGATTCCCTGAGAGGCAACAACCATAATGATACATTTTGAACACCACAGGAACAAAACTGCTGTCTTTGACTTTAATAAGGACAATTATAATGGTATGACGGTGCACTTGTCAAAGATAGACTGGGAAAGTAAGCTAATAGACTGGTCAGCATACAAACGATGGCAGATATTCACAGAAGGTCTATAGCACTCAGCAGGAATTCATCCCAATTAGAAAGAACTACTCCAAGAGAAAGAGGCACAATCTGTGGTTAATTAAGGAAGTCAATGATAATGTTAAATTGATAATTACAGCATTCAACATGGCAAAGTCAACTTGTAGGCTTATGGACTGTGAGATTTTAACATTCAACAGTAATAGTCTAAAAAGTTGATAAGCGACACAGTGAGATGTATACACATCAGGGTCTACTCCAGTTAATCCAGAACCTGTTTATCCACCTAGAAATAGTTTGTACTGTCACTTTATATGTTTCTTGTGGGTAATGAACATTGGTGTCTCACAATCTCGGAGACTCTTAATTCAATATATATTAATTCAGATGCTTAACCACACACAATGTTTAGTTTACACAATAGGTGCAGAAGTAGGCCATTTGGCCCTTTGAGCCAGCAATGCCATTCACTGTGATTATGGCTGATCATCCACAATCAGTACCTCATTCTTGCCTTCTCCCCTATCACCTGACTCCGCTATCTGTCAGAGCTATATCTAACTCTCTCTTGAAAGCTTCCAGTGAATCGGCCTCCACTGCCTTCTGAGGCAGAGAATTCCACAGATTCACAATTCTGGGTGAAAACGTTTTGCCTCATCTCCATTCTAAATGGCCTACCCCTTTATTCTTAAACTGTGTCCCCTTGTTCTGCACTCCACCAACATCGGGAACATGTTTCCTGCCTCTAAAGTGTCCAAACCTTTAATAATCTTGTATGTTTCAATAACATCCCCTCTCATCCTTCTAAATTCCACGGAATGCAAGCGCAGTCTTTCCATTCTTTCAAGAGGTGAGAAAAACCTTTTTTACCCAGAGAGTTGTGAATTTATGGAATTTGCTGCCACAGAGGGCAGTGGAGGCCAAATCACTGGATGGATTTAAGACAGAGTTGGATAGAGCTCTAGGGGCTAGTGGAATCAAGGGATATGGGGTGAAGGCAGGCACGGGTTATTGATAGCAGACGATCACAATGAATGGCGGTGCTGTAATATCAAACCAGACAGTAATAATTATGGATACATTAATGGGAAGCAGCAAAGATTGTTTTAAAGATACAAAGTGCTGGAGTAACTCAACGGGCCAGGCAGCATCCCTGGAGAACATGGTAGGTGATGACAGACAGAGAACATGGCTGGGCAAATTTCAAATAATATGGATAAACTAGCAAAAATCCCAATCACAAGGGATGATAGATTTGAGAAACTCACAGGGCTAAAGGCAGACAAATCACTCTGACTTAATGGACTTAAAAAATACACAAAGTGCAGTTGTAACTCAGCAGGCAGTAACTCACCATCTCTGGGGAACACTAATAGGTGACAATTCTGGTCTTAACCCGTCTTTGCTCTCAACATAACATCTACTGTTGGCCAAGTTCAATAACCAAACAAGTATCCAATGATATAGGGAAGCTGAAACATTGTTTATGGAACTAATGTCTTTGTCTATGTTACTAGTGCGTTACAACATTGAAAATTACATTCTGAACTCTGCATCTTCCCCTTTGTTCTATCTATTGTCCTGAAGTTTGACTTGATTGTATTTATGTGTGGTTTATCTGATATGTTTGCATAGCATGCAAAACCATGCTTTTCACTGTACCTCAATACACGTGACAATAATAAACCTAAACAAACCTATTTTCAGCTGCTCGTGTGATAATTTCACTCGGGTAGCAGTAACGAGATAGATTGTAGCAGAAAACTACAGCTACATTTTCTTTGCTCTACAGATTAAATATAACGTAAGAGTCGATTAAAACCACTGAAATGACAAACCCGAACATTGGAAAGGTTTAAGCTGTCTTCAATTCAAATTAAGTGGTGTGTTATTTGGTGTAACTCTTGGTAACTTTTGTTTTGTTACCCAAAACCTTGTTGGCGGATGATTTGCTTTCTTTAGGAAAAGATGCACTGCATTTTCCCAGTGAGGTCTAATTATTCACATCGATATTTTTCTTGCTTCATCCAAGGCATTTTTATGGCCTTCATTTAATTATCTAATAAAGTATTAACAGTGTTGAAGTTCTGCGTTCAAATATGAAACAGTACTTCAAAGATAAGAATGATGACTTTTCCACTGTACTGACCTTGACGATAAAAAGAACAATGACATAACCACCTTATTTCTAGAAATAACAATATACTTTCCAAAGATTCCTATTATAAGAATTTTATTTCAGAGGTAGGCAAGACATTTAATGTTCAATGCGTGCTTTTCGATTCAGAACAAATGATCAGGGTTTGTCAGCTTCAGATGTTCATTGCAGCAGGGAGCTCCAATAAATTACCAAGGCGTAGGAGCAGAATTAGGCCATTTGGCCCATGGTGTCTGCAGAACCATTCAAACATGGCTGATCTACTTTTCCCTCTCAAGCGTATTCTCCTGCATTCTGCCCCAACACTTGATGCCCTTATTAATCAAGAACTATTAATCAAGAATGACTTGGCCTCCACAGCCGTCCTTGACAATCGATTCTACAATTTCACCATCCACTGATTGAATAAATTCCCTCATCTCCATTCTAAAAATATGTCCTTTTAATCTGAGGCTGTGCCCTCTTTTGCTAGTCTCTCCCCTACTGGAAATATTATCTCCACACCCATTCTATTCAGGCCTTTCACTATTCGGTAAATTTCAATGAGGTTCCCCCTCATCTAACTCCAGCGAGTGCAGGCCCAGAGGCATCAAACGTTCATCATTCATGAACTCAATCATCCCCATGATCGTTCTTGTAAATCTCCTCTTTACCTTCTTCAATGCAAGCACATCCATCCTCAGATGTGAGCCCCAATTTACATACCATAATCCTTACATAATTAGTTAAAGGTTCTCCCAAAAAATCTGCTTTAAGATTCAGAATAAATGTTTAATTAAGTCCAGGCATGCTTAACCTCTCTCTATAGCTCCGACCCTGGAGTTCTGGAAATGTCCTTGTAAATCTTCTCTGCACCCTTTCCAACTTAAGATCATCTTTCCTATAACATGGTGCCAGAAACTGAAAACAATACTCTACATGCATGTCTTATAAATGCAACATAACCTTCTAACCTCTGTAGTCAATACTCTGATAGATGAAAGTCAATGTGCCAAAAGCCTTTTTGACCATCCCATCTACCTGTTAAACCACCTTCAATGGACTATGTACTTGCACTCCTTGGTCCCTCTGCTCAACAACACCTCCCAGAGCCCTACTATTCACTGTCTACAGTGCATTCAGAATGTTTTCAGACCCCTTCACCTTTTCCCCATTTTGTAGCCTTATTCTAAAATGGATTACATTCCTTTTTTCAAAATCTACACACAATACCACATAATGACAAAGCAAAAACAGGTGTTTAGAACATTTTGCAAAGTAATTAAAAATAAATAACTGAAATATCTAATTTACATAAGTGTTCAGACCCTTTGCTATGACACTCAAAATTGAGCTTAGGTTCATCCTGTTTTCATTGGTTTTCCACTAGAAGTTTCTTCAACTTAATTGGAGTCCACCAGCGGTAAATTAAATTGATTGTATATGATTTGGAAAGGCACACACCACTCTATATAAGGTTCCACAGTTGACAGTGCATGTCTGAGCAAAAACCAAGCCATGACGATAAAGGAATTGTCCGTAGACCTCCGAGACAGGATTGTGTTGAAACACAGATCTGGGTAAGGGTATAAAACAATTTCTGCAGCATTGCAGGTCCTGAAGAGCAAAGTGGCCTCCATTATTCTTAAATAGAAGAACTTTGGAACCACCAGGACGCTTCATAGAGCTGGCTGGCCGGCCAAGCTGAGCATTTGGGTGAGGCCTTGGTCAGGGAGGTGATCAAAGAACTCGCTGGTCACTCTGACAGAGCTCCAGTGTTCCTCTGTGGACATGGGAGAACCTTCGTGAAGGACAACTATATATGCAGCACTCCACCAATCAGGCCTTTATGGTAAAGTGGTCAGACGAAGCCACTCCTCAGTAAAAGGCACATGACAACTCGCTTGGAATTTTCCAAAAGGCACCTGAACAAGATTCTCTGGTCTGACAAAACCAAGATTGAACTCTTTGGCCTGAATGCCAATCATCACTTCTGGAGGTAACCAGGCACTGCTCATCACCTGGTGAAGCATGATGGTGGCAGCATCATGCTGTGGGAATGTTTTTCAGTGGCGAGAACTGGGAGACTAGTCAGGATTGAGGGAAAGATGAATGGAGCAAAGTAAAGAGAGATCCTTCATGAAAACCTGTTCCAGAGCGTTCTGGACCTCAGACTGGGGTGGAGGTTCACCTTCCAACAGGACAATGACCCTATGCACTCAGCCAAGACAACGCACGAGTGGCTTCATGGCAAGTCTGTGAATGGCCCAGCCAGAAACCGGACTTGAGCGCGATCGAACATCTCTGGAGGGACCTGAAAATAGCTGTGCATCTATGCTCCCCATCCAATCTGACAGAGCTTGAGAGGATCTGCAGAGAAGAATGGGAAAAATAACCCAAATACAGGTGTGCCATGCTTGTAGCGTCATACCCAAGAAGACTTGAGGGTATAATCGCTGCCAAAGGTGCCTCAACAAAGTACTGAGTAAAGGGTACGAACACTTTGGTAAATGTGATATTTCAGATATTTCTTTTTAATTACTTTGCAAAAATTTCTAAACACCTTTGCTTTTTATTATGGGGTATTGTGTGTAGATTGATGATAAAAAATGAATTTAATCCATTTTAGAAAGAGGCTGTAACGTAACAAAATGTGGAAAAAGTGAAGGGGTTTGAATAGTTTCTGAATGCACTGTAGGTCCTGTCCATGTTAGACTTCCCAAAATGCAACACCTCACATTTCTCTGTATTAAATTTCATCAACCATTCCTTGGCCCACCTGGCCAACTGATTAGGATCCTGCTGCAATTTTTCACTACCACCTTCACTATTTGCAAAACTCCCCACTTCTGTATCATCTGCAAACTTGCTAATTTAGCTCTTATCAAATCATTAATATAGATGGCAAACAGTAATGGGCCCAGCACTCAATTCTGAGGGGCACCTCTGGTCGCAGGTCTCCAGTCCGAGAAGCAACTTTCCACCATCACCCTCTGCTTCCTTCCATGAAGCCAATTTTCTATCCATTCAGCAATCTCTCCTTGGATCCCATGCAATCTAATCTTCCCGAGCAGCCTACCATGCAGAATCTTATCAAATCATATTGCTGAAATCTTTAGTTCACTGATACAGCATGGAAACAGGACCTTCAGCAATCCATCGATGATGATGAGCACCCTGAGATAACCCACGTGGTCACAGGGAGAATATATAAATGCCGTACAAACAATACCCACGGTCTGGACCTGGTTCTCTGGCATTGTAAGGCGCCACTGTGTCACCCTATATTATGCTTACTCGGATAAACATGGGAAGTTTAATAATGGGATAGTGATCCACTTGTTCTATATGCATGCATTGACATTTATTCAATAGAGAAAAGGTTACTATTTTGTCAAACACTTGATATGAACTCTCTCTGCAAACAGATTCATGGAATGATTCATTTGCAATAATTACCCTTTGAGGCAATTTATCAGAGAATAATCATGAGAGGATCAAGTTAAGTCCTGTGCAGACGTAAACTCAGACTTGAAACAAATTCACCCAAGCTCTCTCTTTAATGTAAATAACCAAAATATTTAGACTTATTTATCCAAATCTTAGCTCAGAACAAAATACTTATTTCCAACTGAACACAAGGTGCTTCGAGGAACTCAACAGGTCACGTAGCATTTGTTCAGGAAATTAACAGGCAATGCTTTGGTTTGGGACTCTCCCTCAGACTAATTATAGTAGGGTAGATGAAGCTGGAAAAGAGAGGTGGGGCAGAATAAAGCCCAGTCAGTGATAGACGGCTACAGTGAGGGGGGTTTGTTTGACTGATTGATGGAGAAAATGACAAAGGCTGAAGATGAGAAGGGTGTCATGAGAGGTGAAATGTATAGCTAGTGGGAGGGGTATATGTGGAAGATGACAGTGGGCAGATGTTTGGGTAAGGGCTGGGGGAATAGAAGGGTGAGATATTGGAAGAAATAGATGGGGGGGGGGGTACATTACTTAAAACTGGGCAATTCGATGTTCATATCTTTGCAGATTCTCCATAGCATATTGTTTTGAATTATGTCAACATACTCAGAGAGTAATATAACATGGAAACATGTCCTTCAGCCCGACGTGCCAATTCCAACCAAGATGCCCCCTTTACACTAGTTGCACCTACCTATGTTTGAGCCTAAACTTTTATTATTTTATTATTAGTTATTTTAGTTTAGTGTTGTTTATTGTCACGTATACCGAGGTACAGTGAAAAGCTTTTATTGCATGCTAACTCGTCAGCAGAAAAACTATAAATGATTACAATTGAGCTGTCCACAGTGTACAGCTGCATGATAAAGGGAATAATGTTTAGTGCAAGATAATCAGATTCAGATTCAATCTTTATTGTCATTGTGCAGTGTACAGTACAGAGACAACAAAATACAGTTAGCATCTCACCCAGAAGAGCGAACATAGAATAATGGAACAGCAAAATATATATATGTACATACAGTAGTGGTGCCATTCTTCTGGGGGAAGGAGTGTTTCCGGGGGGGGGGGGGGGGGGGGGGGTGTGGGGAGGGGGGTGTGGGTGACTAGTAGTCACCAAGGTGCAGAGTTAATTTGTGTAATAACCGCAGGGAAGTAGCTGTTCCTGAACCTGCTGATCCAGCAACAGAGAGACCTGTAGCTTCTCCCGGATGGGAGGAGGGTAAACAGTCTGTGGCTGGGGTGAGAGCAGTCCTTGACGATGCTGCGCGCCCTTCACAGACATCGCTTGCTTTGGACAGACTCAATGGTGGGGAGTGAGGAACCGGTGATGCGTTGGGCGGTTTTCACCACCCTCTGCAGTGCTTTCCGGTCGGAGACAGAGCAGTTGCCATACCATACTGTGATACAGTTGGTAAGGATGCTCCCGATGGTGCAGCTGTAGAAGTTCACCAGAAACTGAGGAGACAGATGGACCTTCTTTAGTCTCCTCAGGAAGAAGAGACGCTGGTGAGCCTTCTTGACCAGTGTTGAGGTATTGTGGGTCCAGGAGAGGTCATCAGAGATGTTAACCCCCAGGAATCTGAAGCTGGAAACACGTTCCACCTCCATCCCGTTAATATGGATGGGGGTGTGCGTGCAGCCCCTAGACCTTCTGTAGTCCACAATGAGCTACTTGGTCTTCTTGGAGTTAAGGGCCAGGTTGTTGTCAGCGCACCATGCTGCTAGAAGCTGAACCTGCTCCCTATAGACCGACTCATCGTTGTCGCTGATGAGGCCAATCACCGTTGTATGATCTGCATACTTTATGATGGTGTTAGTACCATGTACATGTGTGCAGTCGTAGGTGAAGAGGGAGTAGAGGAGGGGGCTCAGCACACAGCCCTGTGGAACGCCAGTGTTCAGGGTGAGGGTTGAAGAGGTGTGGTTGTCCAACCTAACAGACTGGGGTCTGTTAGTTAGAAAGTCCAGTATCCAGTTGCAGAGGGACGGGTTCGATGCCCAGGTCGATGAGTTTGGTGATCAGTTTTGAGGGGATAATAGTGTTAAATGCTGAGCTATAGTCGATGAACAGCATTCTCACATAGGTGTCTCTGTTGTCAGGGCGGAGTGAAGTGCTGTTGAGATGGCATCCTACGTACTCCTGTTCTTGCGGTAGGCAAACTGATAGGGGTCCAGTGTGGTAGGTAGGCAGCCTTTGAGGTGTGCCAGGACCAGCCTCTCGAAGCACTTGGTGATGATGGGAGTAAGTGCAACTGGGCGGAAGTCGCTGAGGCTCGCCGTAGTGGAGTGTTTTGGCACCAGCACGATGGAGGTGGTTTTAAGGCACATGGGGACAACTGCTTGGGCAAGTGACAGATTGAAGATGTCAGTCCAGACGTCTGTCAGCTGTGTAGCACAGGTCCTGAGGACCCGCCCGGGGATGCCGTCAGGGCCAGCAGCCTTACGTGCATTAATCCTGTTCAGTACCACATACACGTCGTAGGGGGTGAGTGTGAGAGTCTGGTGATCAGTAGGGAGTACAGCCTTGATGGCCATCTCTTGATTGTCCCTGTCAAAGCGGCCATAAAAGTGGTTAAGCTCCTCAAGGAAGGATGTGGGGGTGGTGTTGGTGGATCTGAAGTCCGTGATGGCCTGGATGCCTTGTCACATGCGTCGGGGGTCGGAGTTGTTATTGAAGTGCTCCTCAATCCTTAGCTTGCAGTTATGCTTGGCCTTCTTGATGCCCCTCTTCAGGTTAGCACTGGATGAACTGTAGGCTCGAGCATCACCTGACCTGAAAGCGGTGTCCCGTGCTTTCAGCAGTAGCCTGACCTCGCTGTTCATCCATGGCTTCTGATTCGTGAATGTGGTAATCCATTTGAGGGAGGTGACACTGTTGATGGTGGAGTTGATAAAGTCCTAAGCAGAGGATGTATAAAGGGCCTGTCCCACCAGCATGCAACTCTATGCGATGAACGCGATCAAACTAGAAGCGGGGGCCGCGCGGAGGTCGGGTGATCCCCTGTACAGGGTCGTTCCCATCAGCATGCGCCTGCATGCGGCAAGTGCAACCAAACCGGCAGGAAGGGCCGCGTGGAGGTCGGGTGAGTGGCGCAACGCGGCGCAAAGTGAGGCGAACTTGGAGCGAAGTCTAAGGTAAGTTTGCCAGGACAGAGAGGGGCACACAGAGAGGGGCACAGAGGCACACACACACAGAGGGCCACGGAGCCACACACATAGAGGATCACGAAGGCACCTACAGATAGGTTCACGGAGGCACGATGTCGGGGCGGTGTGTAAACGTCGAGGCGACTGCGAGCCGACAAGCCGTTGCCGCGCGGAATTTTTGGACATAGTCAGTTTTTCGGAGTCCCGCGCGGTGTCGGGACGAACTCCGCACAATTCCGCACGGCTCTGGTGATCGAAGTGGGACCGGCCCCGCGAAGCCGGACGGCTCAAGCGACCACGTTAGGTCACGCTAATCGCATAGAGTTGCATGCTGGTGGGGCAGGCCCTTAAGTGTCTATGTCCGTGTAGGAGTCAAGGGTGACACATTCCAGTCACTGTTTCCAAAACTCTGCTGAAGTGTGGAGTTGGCCTCCTCTGACCAAACTTTAACTGTCCTCACTGTGGGTGTAACACGTCTGATGAGTGGGGAGTACTTTGGGAGCAGGAACAATGAGAGGTGATCAGACTGTCCAAGGTGGGGGAGGGGGATGGCTTTGTAAGCTTCAGCCATATTTATGTAATCTTTGTCCAGTATTTTGTCTTTTCTAGTGGCGAAGGAGACATGTTGATGGCATTTGGGGAGTACAGTCTTCAGGTTGGAGTGATTGAAGTCACCCGCAACAATGAAGGCTGCCTCGGGGTTGTGAGTCTGTTGTTTGCTAATGTCAGTATGCAGTTCTTTCATTGCAAGCTAAGTATTAGCATCAGGAGGAATATAGGCTGCAGTCAAAACAGTGGAGGTAAATTCTGGGCAGATAACCATGAGGAACTCTAGATTAGCTGAGCAGTGACTCTCGATGATGGTGCTGTCTGTGCACCATGCTTTATTTACATAAAGGCACAGACCCCCGCCTCTGGTCTTACCGGAGTCTGTTGTTCTGTCCGCTCAGAGTAATGTCAAGTAAAGTCCAATTAATGATAGTCCGAGGGTCTCCAATGTGGTAGATAGTAGCTTAGGACCATTCTCCTGTTGTTGATTGGATGGTTCAGTTGCTTGATAACAGCTGGGAAACTGGAAAGCTGTACCTGTCCAAAAGTCTTTCCATGTAAACAGTTTTATTTGAGTTGCAGTTCTCCTGCCACTTATTTATTCAGCATTAACGATGTGCAGTTCCTCACTTTCCTCTGTGATTACGAAGGATTAAAGGGCCCGTCCCACTTGGGCGGCCTAATCTGCGAGTTCTGGCCTCGACTCATACTCGCAGCATAGTCGACACAAGGTCGTAGGAGGTCTTCGTAACTCTCCTTCATGCTCGAGCGTGGTCTCCGAGGCTTCAGCTAGATTGCTTAGTTTTTTTCAACATGTTAAAAAATGCCCGCCAGTAAAAATAGGTCGCCATGGAAAAAATCGATACTTTTTTTACTCGTAGGTTCAGTCGTAGTAGGTCGTTGTAGGTCGGCATGTTAGTCGTAGGTAATCGAGGGTAGTCAAAGGTAGTTGTAGATAGTCTTCACCATAATCGAAGGGAGGTCAAAGGAAATCAAAGGAGGTCATCTTCACTCTCCACTATTCGGTGTCCAATTTTCCCAAAGTTAGTTGTAGCTAGTCAAAGCTGGTCTTCAACATAGTCGAAGGAGGTCATAGTATGAAGACATGTCATTTTTTCAAACTCTTCTAAACTCGCCAATTAGGTCAAGTGGGACAGCCCCTTTAGATCTAAGCTTCACATCATCTATTGGTCAATGTATCAGCTCTCCTCTCTTCAATGTCAGAACCCCGCACAAAGCACCTTTTCTAACTAACTAGTTTTCTCAATTTATTGTGCCTAAAATAATTAGCAGTAGTGTTGCCTTACAGTGCCAGAGATCCAGGATCAATCCTGACTTCAGGCGCAATATGTACATAGTTTGTATGTTTTCCTTGTGACATGTGTGGGTTTTTTCCGGGTCTCCAGTTTCCTCCGGCACTCATTTGTCAGTTAATTGGCTTGGCATAATTGTAAATTGTTCCTTATGTGTGCAGGATAGTGTCAATGTGCGGGGATTGCTGGTAGGCGTGGACTCTGTGGGCTGAAGGCCCTGTTTCTGTACTGTATCTCCAAACTAACCAAAAAAAAAATTAAATTCAATGCAGGTTATCTCATGTTCTACATAAAGACAGCGAAGTAGAGGGGAATTAATTTTGTTCCTATCAACGTAAAAGGTTCTGGCTAATATCTGGGAATTCAATTTAGATAACTGAAAAGAAAAAGTTACATATGCTGGGAATCTGACATAAAAAAAGAAACTGTTGAAAATTCTCAGCAGATCCAACAGCATCTGCAAATAGAGAAATAGAGTGAATTAGCAATTTTGAGATTTTAAAAATCAAGTCTGCGCTTTATCCCATCAGATAAAGCATAAAAAGAAGTTTAATTTGACACCTAATTCACTTTCATATCTTCAGTATTAAAAAACTTATGGGCATTTTCATACTCGGAAATTAGCATCTTGTTCCCCATTACCTTTCCATTGACTTAACTCAAAAGCTGTGATCTAGAACAGTCAAAAGCCCATAACTTTCTTAAAAATTAAGAGAACTCAATGAAATTTTCAGTTATTATAGATTGAAGCATTCTGAAACAAATATGAAACAATCTTACTTGGATGACCTGAAATTAAAGCATATAATTAGTTAGTTATCTAATTGTAGCTAATTACAAAATTCAATTACTAGATCTAAACATCTATCCATTTCTTAAGAAAAGATAAACTTTTTTAAATTGCCTATAGGCCAAATGGAAGGAATTTAGTGTTTGATGCCTGTAAATTAATGGCCATTTAAATCAACTAGCGAGTGGGTTTTAGTGGAATGCGGTGGATTGGAACGTTGCGGTTTGCGGTGAAGTCAGTATGAAAAATATAACCGGTTCATTTTTTTGGTCCCGTTTTCGCAACATGAAAATGTGATTAAAGCCTTCCTAAAAACCAAGTTTTAATGTAAAAATACTGTGCACGTTATTTTCTCCCCTACGTTTGGTCCGTTCTGCTGTCAGCGTTCACAGCTTTAGAAGATGATTTTTAAACTACTCTTGTTAATAAACAATCTAGCGTAGTTTAAAAATACCTTCATGAATGAAATGTCGGAGCGATTTCTCTTTAGCGACGATATCGCCCGACATGGATCGATTTGGATTGTCTAGGGAAAAACGGCATTTTAAACCCTCCCCCCACCCCCCCCTGAAAGGCACCAAAGTCACGCAAACGGGGAGCAGCAGAACTGCAGCGCTGCTAAAGGTAGGTATTGTAACATACCTAAGTGAATGAATCAAGGGTAGCACAGTGGTGCAGAATAGAGTTGCTGCCTCACAGCGCCAGAAACCTGTGTTTCCTAACTGTTTGATCCTTATCGATCCTGATTGCGGCTGCTATCTTTACAGAATTCGTACGTCCTCCCTGTGACCGCGTGAGTTTGCTCCGGTCTCCTCCCACTCTCCAAGACGTACAGGTTTGTAGGTTAATTGGCTTTGGTTAAAAACAATTGTAAATTGTTTCTAGCGTTTAGGATAGTGCTAGTGTATAGGGCAATAGCTGGTTGGCACAATCTTGTTGGGCCGAGGGGCCTGTTTCCATGGTGTATCTATAAAGTCTTTTTTTTTAATTTTTTTTTTATTAGAATTAAATACATAATAAAAAGCATTTTGTTCGTTGTAGACTTTAGAAATTAATAGAGAGAGGTAAAACACAAAAGAGGAGGAAAAGTTGAGGAAGAATGGAGTGTTCAATAGATTGTGCATCGTTGGAGATATATTCATGTTTTATTAAATGTAATTCTTCATCTATTCTTTGATTCAGGTTTCAGTCGGGTTCTCGTGCCGAACCAGTTTGCTCCTTCAAATATTAAATAAATGGGGACCATATTATTTTAAATAGTTCTTGTTTGTCCATGAAGACAAATCTTAATCTTTCCAAATATAGGGTCTTCAACATTTCCGTAGTCCACATTTTAATTGTGGGGGTTATAGGGCCTTTCCAAAATTTTAATATTAATTTTTTTCCCAATTATTAAACTATAATCAATAAACGTTCTTTGATTCGATGTAAATAATTGACTTTGTTCTATTATTCCTAATATTATTCATTTTGAATCGGGGACCAATTTGGTATTGACGACTTCCAAAATTATCTTAAATTTCCATCCAAAAATTATTAATTTTTATACAGCTTACGAATGTGTGCGTTAGGTTAGCCTCTAAGTGTTGACATTTATCACAAATAAGGGAAACGCATGGGAAAATTCTATTCAATTTGGTTTTTGAATAATACTATGTAATACTTTAAATTGTATTAAAGAATGTCTAGCATTTAACGAACAGTGATGTATATGTTGTAAGCTTTCATCCCAAATTTCTGGCCTTACTGTTTGACCTAATTCGTTTTCCCATGATTGCCTATATAAATCCGTCTTGGGTGCATCATTATCCAATAGAATATTATAAATATAAGATAACAATTTTTCTGTGTTCGGATGTTTATTCAAACATTCATTAAAAATTTCTATCTTTCTAATTTTATAGTCATGTGTATTTGACTTAGCATAGTCTCTAATTTGTAGATATCTAAAGTAATCTTTTGATTGAAGCCCATAAATTTGTTGTAATTCCTGAAATTTGAGAAATGAACTTTTCCTATAGAGATCACCCATCTTTGTAATTCCATGATTTTTCCATTGTAAAAAACCCTTATCCATCAATGAGGGTTTAAATGTAGCATTGTTTACAATGGGAAGAGATAGTGGTAAATAATCCAATTTTAATGTCTTCTTTATTTGTTTCCAAATGTGTATTCCACTGTCTATTATCGGGCTTTCTTTATAGGTTTTTTTGCTTAATTTAGTAATAGCAAATAGAATCGACCCAATTTCAAAAGGTAAACAATCTTCCTTTTTAACCAATCTGGTTGTTTGTCCAATTCTTCCAGCCACAAATTCATATTTTTAATATTAACTGCCCAGAAATAAAACATAACATTCGGTAGTGTTAAACCTCCATTTATTTTTGATTTACATAAGTGATTCTTATTTATTCTGTGGTTCTTATAATCACAGATAAAATTGGTGACGATAGAGTCAACCTTTAAAAAAAAAAAGTTTTTGGGAGATATATCAGGATTAATTGAAAGAGGTACAATAATTGCGGGAGGAAAATCATTTTTATCGCATCAATTCTACCCAACATTGAAATAGGTAATGTTTTCCAATACAAAATATTCTTATGTAATTTGTTCAGTAAAGGCGGAAAATTAGATTTAAATAAAGAAGTATATCTCTTTGTTACATAAATTCCAAGATATTTAAGTTTTTCATTCACTATTTTAAAAGGGAATTGTTGTAAAATATGTGGGTTAAGTACTAAAAAAAACAAAAAAAAGTAGAAACGACCGACAAACTGATGGTGAGGCCGTCGCGCGCGGCACCACCCGATGACGTAAGGCAGTGTGCTGCAATGGCGCAATCATCCGCGTACTGAAGCTCCATGATGGCGGTGTTACTGACTTTGCTCTTGGCCTTCAACCTATCATGCCAGATGACATGATCTACGTGCATTCACAATCTACATTTGCACATGTGAAGCATACAGAAATGCATCCAATAATTTAAGGCCAAGATCCATTTGAAAATGCAATCGTATGTTAAGCATGTTAAATGTTGCAACAAATTGTACAGATAAGCCTGAGAACATAACACTCTTGATATCAATTCCCCACATCCATTAAATGAGCTCTGTTCTGCTTTTTAATTGCAATAGTGAATTATAATCTGATCCAAGCTGTATTGCACTGATTTGACTCAGCTTGTTAATAATTGGTTTATTTTACATTTTCCAAGATGTGAAGTGCTTTTAGAAAAGAGTTACGTCAAAGAAAACTGCATGCTGATTTTCGGTGGGCAGAATTGGATCGTCAGTTTGTGAAAGATGGCACTATTGTGTCATCGATTGAGTGGTTTAGCAACCTACACATCAAAACTGCATGGCTGCAGCTGATGGAGGCAATTCATGGGTTCATGCTGTGGTCCAGAGTCATGGATTGATGCATCCTGAAAAGCATTCTATTTATGAAATTAATATTCACCAAAGCAGTCAGCAGTTTTATGGCTGCAATCCAGCTTGCCACTTCCTCCATTCCAGTAATTAAGAGGTAGTTTTGCTTTTAGTTTAGAGATACAACATGGTAACAGGACTTTCAACCCATCGGGTCCATGCTAACCATTGATCACCTGTTCATTCTATTTCTGCGTTATCCCACTCTCTCATCTTGATTACAATCAAGCCGTTCACAGTGTATAGATACAGAATAAAGGGTATAACGTTTAGTGCAAGATCAGGTCCAGTAAAGTCCGATTAAAGCTAGTTTGCGGGTCCCCATTGAGGCAGAAAGGTCAGGACCGTTCTCTAGTTGGTGAGATGACAGTTCAGTTGCCTGATAGCAGCTAGGAAGAAATTATAGATTAGAAACATAGAAATTAATGCAGGAGTAGGCCATTCAGCCCTTCGAGCCTGCACCGCCATTCAATATGATCATGGCTGATCATCCAACTCAGTATCCCGTACCTGCCTTCTCTCCATACCCTCTGATCCCCTTAACCACAAGGGCCACATCTAACTCCCTCTTAAATATAGCCAATGAACTGGCCTCAACTACCCTCTGTGGCAGAGGGTTCCAGAGACCCACCACTCTTTGTGTGAAAAAAGTCCTTCTCATCTCGGTCCTACAGGATTTCCCCCTTATCCCCCTGTGACCACTTGTCCTGGTACCATGTCCTGGATTAACCTGCAATCGGCACAATCGGTCTTTGGGATTTGGGAGAAACTGGAACACCCGGAGGAAACCCATGTGTCCACAGGGAGAACATGCAAACTCCACTCAGACAGCATCCCAGAAGAGAATCAAACCCATGCCTCTACTGACTGAACCATTGAATTACTCAAGCATTTTTTCTTTTCCTGACCCAAAATGTCACCTATGCCTTTTGTTCCATAGAAGAATGTGAGACCAAGTGCAGTTCCGTTTGTCCCAAACTGCATTAATGTACAAAGGGATTTTAGTTTCTTGACAGTAGCAACACAACTCCTAGCAACCACTAGAGAGCAGTCCTAAGCTACTATCTACCTCATTGGAGATCCTCAGACTATCTTTGATCGGACTTCACTGGACTTAATCTTGCACTAACATTATTCACTTTTACCATTTATCATGTATCTGCGGATGGCTCGATTGTAATTCTGTATATTCGTTCTGTTGACTGATTAGCATGCAACAAGAGCTTTTCAATGTACCTCAGTACATGTGACAATAAATGAAACTTAACTCAAATAGACCAGGTGGTATAGAAGGCATGTGGTATGTTTCCCTAGGCATGTGGTATGTTTCCCTTCTTCAGTCAGAGCATTGATGATTGGAGTCAGGAAGTCATGTTGCTGTTTTATAAAATTTAGCCTGCATTTTTCATATCATTTGCAATAAGGTTGTCTCATTCAAGGAAGGATGTGGAGTATTTTGGAGAGAGTGCAGGAGAGGTTTATCAGGATGCAACCTGCATATGAATCCTATAAGAAATATTTGGATTTTTTTTTCTAGAGCAACTTAGTTCTGTTAAAAGTGCATACAATTAATGGAGACATAGATAGGAGACAATAATAAAGCAAGAGATAAATTAAGGTTAAAGGGTCAATTATTAGCAAAATGACTAGCAGGGCAAAGCACAGCATGGAAAAATCAGAAGAGATTAAGAACAAAGTAAATTAAAAAAAATAAATTGAAGGAGGTCTTTGGAATGCAGTTAGTAAGGAACATGAACGGACATGTAAACATTTCCGTGAGCTTATAATTAAAGGAAGGAAAATTAGAATGAAAACAGAACCACCGAGGGATTGTCAGGTAAAGTCAGCAAGCTAAAAATAATAAATAAGCAATTTGCCTCTGTGTTTACCAGGCAGATAGATCAGTTGAGTATGGCATTAGAATCTGAGATTAGGAATGCTGCCAAAATATTAAATATATTGATCTGACTACGGGAGGGTACACCGACATCCATATATTCTCAAACGATCTCAGGAAGATACTGCAGAGGCATTCTTACACGTTTAATAATTCATTGGAAAAGGTGCAGGGCCTCAAGATTGGCAGATCCTAACATAATGCCTATATCTCAGAAGCTAGATAAAATGTATTCAGAAAACCGTAGACCTGTCATCTTAACTGCAGTGGCAAGAAAAATAATGGAATTCCTACTGAACGAAAAAGTATAGCTAAGAAATATTCAGCATTGGTTTCGAAAGGGGGACTCATTGCTTGATAACTATCATTGAATTCTTGGAAGTGGTAAAGTGAAGTGACGACGTCATTTATCTAGTTTAGTATAATTTTGATTTGAGTTTAGAAATACTGCATGGAAACAGGCCCTTCATCATACTGACTTCCCGCTGACCATCAAATAATTTGATTCCACAAAGATTGGTGCAGGACCACTGTTATTTTAACTGGTTAGAACCTGGAATCAAAACTAGTTTCCAAATATGCAGGGTAGAGACCCTTCTTTAAACTTATATCTCATCATTGTTTGAAAATCCCTTCATAACCTAACATGTTTAATCTTTGTATAATCTCTTACATGTGAAATGTAAAGGGCCTGTCCCATCAGCATGCGTTTGCATGCATCTAGCGTGACCAAACATGGTCGCTTGAGGCATACGGCCTCGCGGGGCCGGTTCCACTTCGAACCGTGGAGGCGTATGGAGTTGTGTGGGGCTGGTCCCGACATCATACTCACCAATCAGCTGGGCAGGAGGCGGGCTGACTGAATTTGGATTTTGCATGGCGTCGGGCGGTGACGTCATCGCGCAATGCCACGCGCTAGGCGCACGCCGTCAAGATGCTGCGTACAACGTCAAGACGCTGCGTACGTCCTCAATGCGCCTGTGGGCCGACAGGCCGTTGGCGCGCAAAATTTTTGGACAGTGTCAGTTTTTCGGAGCCCTGCGCGATGTCAGGGCCAGCTCCATACGCCTCCGCCGATCGAAGTGGGACCGGCCCCGCGAGGCTGTACGGCTCAAGCGACCACGTTAGGTCGTGCTAGTCGCATGCAATCGCATGATGGTGGGACAGGCCCTTTATGCTTTAAAGCTCTCCAATCCCTCTGCATTCCTCCTGCCCTGTCATTTTTTGCATGCTCAATTTCAACTTTATGAATTCCATCACTGTTCATCGCCTTAGCAAATAGTGAAAGGCCTGGATAGAGTGAGTGTGGAGAGGATATTTCCACTAGTGGGAGAGCCTAGGACCAGAGGCCATAGCCTCTGAACAAAAGGACCTACCTTTAGAAAGCAGATGAGGATGAATTTCTTTAGTCAGAGGGTGGTGTATCTGTGAAATTCATTACCACAGACAGCTGTGGAACTCAATGGATATTTTTAAAGCGGAGATTGACAGTTTCCTGATTAGTACAGGAGTCGGGGGTTATGGGAAGAAGGCAGGAGAATGGGGCTGAAAGGGGAAGACGGGTCAGTCATGATTGGCGGGCTGCTCCTAGAACTCATGAACCTGTCAAGATGCTGATCAAAAGGGTTAATGCCTACCACCATTGGCATTTTCTCCTCCTTCGGTATTCTCCCTAAACACCACCTCTTTGGCCACTTTCCCTTTCTTTCTCCTCCAAATTTACTGCAAGGCCAAATGAGTCAACAAATGACTCATAGTGTCCTCTCCAAGCAACACCACTGGCTACATAGTCAGTTGTGTTGGGCAACCCATATCTCGGCTGGATGTTTACTAAGTGTTGCTAAAACCCTCAACAAAAATGGGTGCTGCAAAGCTTAATTTTGCCCAAGGCGTTTAAAAAGCCACTTGAACTGTCCGATCCAGTTGTAATACATTTGCTGCTAATGTCTTCTTATTGTTACCATGGAAATATACGCTTGGCAGTACAGAGGCATGCAGACTTCCAAATTGTTTCAGTTATAAAAATAACAGCTATTCTTGAATGTTGCTGGCAGTTATGGAAATCTAATGATCCTTGACCATGCTCAATGGAAGTGAAAAAGGAAAGGATACAATTTGATACGATTGAGTCAAATGGATCAAATTGAAACAATTGATTCTGGTGTCCTGGCCAGTCACTCAGTTGTATCCAACAACAGGTTTTTAAACACAATAAGAATTAAATTCATTGACCACAGGACACAAGCAATAGTCAATGTTGTAAATTACTTCTTCTTAACATCTGGGTCTACTGTGGGAGGGCTGAGCCACAGACTAGTCATGCAACGGCCAGGAAAAGTTGCACAGACAAAAGACGAACTTAGACTTCAACGTGTTTGAATCCAACCAATTCAGCAACCGGACTGTGGGTGGTGAATGCCACAGACGTCTGTGGAGGTCAAGTCATTGGGTATTTTTAAAGCGGAGCTTGACAGGTTCTTGATTACTAAGGGTGTCAAAGGTTATGGGGAGATGGCAAGAGAATGAGATTGAGAGGGAAAGACAGATCAGCCGTGACTGATGGGTCAAGTGGACTCCTATGATTTCTGAACTTATGACTTGAAACTGCATGCCGCAGAACTGGATCTTGGGGTCTCAATTTCTGTGCACCTCCATTGTGACACACCTCCAATCTTCCGAGGATACAATGAGATACCAACAGATATTTCAGTCTTGCAGTAATGACTTTAGTGTAACCAAAATCCCCCAGTCTTAGATAGGCCAAAAAGGAAACAAAATGCAACTAATGAGCCTGTCCCACTTAGGCAGCTTTTTAGGCGCCTGCAGGAGACTATGCAGTCGCCACGTGGTTGCCACATGTTCGCAGGTGGTTGCCGGGGAGTTGCCTTCATGGTCGTGAGGAGTTGAAAAATTATCAGCGACTAGAATGAAGCCGCCATGGAGAGTAGCAAGAAGTCTCATGCCGTAGGTGGGTCGCCAGTAGGTCCTAATGGGTTGCCAGGAGGTTGAAGGTTCGTGGAGGTTCTCGTAGGTTGTAGCCAGTGTTAACCCGTGAATTTCATTGGCTCATTGGGGAAAAAACGGTAAACTGTAGTATTCAGAACCAAGGATGACCGACCGGTAATGTTAAATGTCCACCGAGCTTCACAGCCATGTATCTCTAGCTTCTTAAAGGTTGTCTCCACTCGTTCCCCCCACCTCTTTTAAAGGACGTACTGTACACCTTCGTGTGTGTATGTATGTGTGTGTGTGTGTATGTGTGTTCCACTCTGACAGTCGCCGTTCCAGTTGCCAGTTTTTCACTCCACCGAAAAATCGTCTAAGTGGGACAGGCCCATTAGGTAAACTGATTTCTAAGATCTGATGTAATCCTTTTTTTCCAAGGAAGCTCTGCCTCCCTGCTTGCTCCTCTGCCAACGAAATCACTGAACAAGCTCTGCCAATGGCAACATCTGAGAAAACCTCCCTCTTCCACACATAGACCATGCTAACATTCACTGCCAGGTTCCAACAGCCAAGCCTGTCTCCTAGAGTTGCCAAGACACAATGTATCAGCAAAATGTCGACAGATGCAATCCACTCATTGCGTTTAATTTCAATCCGCCTTTATATTATTATTAGCACTCAAAATCATGCAACATTAGATAACAATTAGTGTGTAAACTGTGTCAGTAAAGAGGTAAATTTAACTTGGACCAGCCCGGCAGTTTCTGGCTGAAGAATAACATTCGATCATTTTTAACTGATAAACCGGCGACGTCCCACTGCTAACACAGTGGGTTATTATGTAAAAGTAGCATTGCCCTTTAGATTGCCTGTGGTGCCTGCATTTGCATTCAATGCATGTAAATATCACAGGGAGCTGGTAGCAATTTGCTGATTCCATGACACTGACTCTACTTAGCTGCACGGAGAATGCATTAGGCAATGATTACAGTTAATAAATGAGCATTCTTTCTTTCTCATCAAAATAAATCATATTCATAAATAAAGGTTGAGAAATGTAGACTTGGCTTGAGTTTTAACTAGTTGCAAATCTGTGTCGTGTTTGTACATGCAGTGAGCTGACCCGAAAAATCATCTATCCATGTCCTCCAGAAATGCTGCCTGACCCAGCACTTTGTGACTTTTCTATATCATCATCTGCAGTTCCTTTGTGTCTATGTTTGGCTTAGTTTAGTTTAGAGATAGTGTGGAAACAAGCCCTTCAGCCCACCGAGTCCCTGCCAACTATCAATCACCCGTTCACATTAGTTCTATGTTATCCCCCTTTCACATCCACTCCCTACACGCTTGGGGTAATTTACAGAGTCCAATTTACCTACAAACCTGCACATCTTTGGTATGTGGGAGGAATCCAGAGCATTGAAAGTAAAATATACACAATCATTGGGAAAATATACAAAATTCACACGGGCAGCACCTGAGATCAGGTCAGGAGTTATGCATAATCAGGATGTAATAAGTTGGAAGATCTGGAGATTGTGCTGCCATTTCAGACTCTGCTGATCCTGAGGTTTGGGGTGTCTGAAGTTAAGAAAAGCCTGTCAAAGCTGACAGAGGATCCATCCATCCATCCATTCACATGGGGCCAGCTGGAGAGCAACTCTTCCACAACCTTTGGGTCTGTAATTGTACTTGATCAACAACTTGGAGAGTTGAAACCAGGTTCCATCGTGGCAGGTGGGGAATTTAAATTTAATTCACTACTTAATTCGGAAGGAAGGAAAAAACGTACTAGTGACTCCATGTCCAGGGCATTGCGGGTAACTTATAAATGACCTCTGAGATGTTTTCAGAAGAGAGAATGAAGATTAATAATAGATAGACACAAAGTGCTGGAGTAACTCAGCGGGTCAGGATGCATCTCGGGAGAATATGGATAGGCGATATTTCAGGTTTCAACCCTTCATCAGACCTTGCGGTAGAATTGAAGCTTTTAGACTAACTCTGGGCATTGACATTGGATGTTCTTTGTTTCCGCCTGAATCTCTCTCCTTCTCTTCAGCTCACTAATATGTATGCATGCTATTACTGAGAATGCCCAATATTTGGTGAACACATAGAGACACAAAGATCTGTTAAGATATTTGCATCTGCTTCAACCAACTAACTGCACTATGCGTGTGGCTGTTTAAGAAAGAACTGCAGATGCTGGAAAAATTGAAGGTAGACAAAAATGCTGGAGAAACTCAGCAGGTGAGGCAGCATCTATGAAGCGAAGGAATAGGTGATGTTTCGGGTCGAGACACTTCTTCAGGCTGGTGTGGGGGTGGGGGGCCTTAAGAGAAGGGCAACCATCCCCCAACTGCGCACGTGTGGCTGACTGGCCTAACAAGTGGGAGCGCACTGCGCAAGCACAACTGCCATGTTTAAACTTGTCCTATTCACAGTATAAAGTTAATTAAAGTTTATAAAGTGAAATACTTTAAATATATAACTAAACTTGATTGATAAAAATCTATTGATGCTCCTGAACACATCATCAGTGATGTAACCTGGGGTCATTGGGTGTTTCGGGCCTTTCAACATCAGACGCCCTCACCCAGGCAACCCAGCCGCTGTTGATCAGCCCACAACTTGTGTTCAGGTGGCATTCGTTCCTCCCCATAGACCTCCTCTCCTGATCCAGAGTCATCTCGAGGCTTTCTCTGCTAACTCTGTAGTTCTTGATGGCTCTTCTCTCCATTCCGTTGATGCCCAGTGCGCTCAAGGCTTTGTAGAGCGATTGCCCTGCAAATCCTCTGCAGACAAACTCGATGGGCATACACCTTGCCTTCCAGCTCTGCTTACGGCAGTCTATGACCAGCTCTTCGTACTTTGTCTTCTTCCTCTCATGGGCCTCCTCCAGACGGTCCTCCCACGGCACTGTCAGTTCCAACAAGACGATGTTTTTGATCGCCTTTGAGATCAGGAGGATGTCTGGCCTCAGAGTGGTCGTGGCAATGTGCTGTGGGAACTTCTGCTGTTTTACCAAGTCCACAGAAACTTGATACCACATACCGCAGGTAAATGTTGAGTAAGGCACTTCTAAAATTGTTGTGTACCGTTTTGACTGTATCTTAGGAACATACATACACACATACATACAAGATGAGATTTTTAGTTATATACTAGACCTATGTGTGCGTGAGTGTATGTGTAAGTGTTTGTGGATCTGTGTGTCTGTGAGTGTATGTGTATATGTGAGTGTGTGTGTGTGAGTGTATGTGTGTGTGTGTCAGTGTATGTGTGTGTGTGAGTGTATGTGTATATGTGAGTGTATGTGTGTGTGAGAGTGTGTGTGTGAGTGTATGTGCATAGGTGTGTGCGTAAGTGTATGTGTATGTGTGAGTGTATGTGTGAGTGAGTGTATGTGTGTGACTTAACCTTTTCACAGTTTTACAGTCTCTTTGAGCTTCTTAAAAGACACATTTTGTTGCTTTGAGAAAGGTGTCACTCTTGACTCCAGTCAGTAGAATCTTATAGTCATAGAATCATATAGCAGGCAAAACAGGCCTTTCAGCCCAACACGTCCATATCGATGTCTCAACAAAGCTTGTCCCGTGCCATTTATTTAACATTATTCATGGCAATACCTTCTGTACGACACTCATAGTCATTAAACCCTTCAATATTCTTTTCAAAGATATCAAGAATATCATTTTGTACTGAATGGGGCAACATCCTATTTCAGAATGGCAGATTTGTAAGATTATGTGAGCTCACAAACTCATTCACGATATTCAAATTGTTTCACTCCATTTCTTGAGACATAATTTTGATTCTGCTTTGTCTGTCTCTCTGGCACTCTCTCTCAAGTCTTGGTAGAATGAAGATCACTCGTGTACAGGGTCTTCTAAGGGTTAATAATTCAGTAGCAAAATTATTTATTTTGGATTGTATTATAATTAAGCAATAGGTTTTCTAATCAAACCCTATTGTCCATCCCAAATACTCTTGTTATTTTATGTATCTTTGGGACTCTTCAACAATTATAATTGTTATCAACAATGCTGACACAAGAAACTGCAGATGCTGGTTTAGCAAAAAAGGCATAAAATACTGGAGTAACACAACAAATCAAGCAGCATCTCTGGAGAACAAGGATAGGTGACGTTTCAGGTCAAGATCCTTATTGACTGAGCTGCAATTTTGCCTTTCCATGTTCATCAGTGGAGCTCTTCAAAACATTGTCGTCTCAACACGCCACGTTTCGCTTTAGGTTTAGGTTTATTATTGTCACATGTACCAGGGTACAGTGAAAAGTTTTATTTTGCATGCTATCCGATCAATCAAATAATATATTACATAAATACAATCAACCAAACTCGTATACAAGGTAGAGCAAAGGGAAAGATACGGAGAGCAGAATACCACTCTCAGCATTGCAGTGCTGAGAATTAACCGAGGTTAATAGAAACATAGAAAACAGGTGCAGATGGAGACCATTTCACCCTTCAAGCCAGCACCACCATTCATTGTTATCATGGCTGATCATCCACAATCAGTAACCCGTGTCAGCCTTCTCCCCATATCCCTTGATTCCGCTAGCCCCGAGAGCTCTATGTAACTCTCTTTTAAATTAATCTAGTGAATTGGTCGCTACTGCCTTCTGTGGCAGAGAATTCCATCAATTCACAACTCTCTGGGTCACTCTGCAACCTCCTAGCATCCTCTTCTCAGTTCCATAGATGAAGTCCTATGTCCACAATGGGGTAGTGGTGAATCTGATACAACCATACCTTAAGGTATCACACTTCTATATACCCTTTTAACATAACCTTGTTTTGTTGACAACACTCATATTGCTAGTTATGGTCTTGTTTCGTGTCTTCATTTGGACATCTATCTACCTCAGCCTATTCATTTTTCTGTATACTTATTTTCAAACAATATCTTTGTTATTGAACCTGGAAAATCATGTCCTACATTTTTCAATGTGAAAACAATAATTTTGCATATTGCTGATGATAATTTTGTTTATTTCTTTCTATGTCTGAATTCTCAACAGTCACCTTGACAATGCATCAGCATTTTATTTTGAGCATATATTCAATTTGGTAATTATATTGAAATAATTAATATTACTGGATAAGAGCCAAGAATTTATCTGGCCTGTGACGATAGTGCAGAAAGGAAGGAATTGTCAAAATCTTGTTGATCCATAAACAATTTCTAACATGTCTTTCTCAATTGAAGCATATTCTTTGTCAGTGTATCTGATCCAAGCACAATGTGCTTTCTTGACCATCATCCATTACATGACTGCTGACGCTCCATAATTCAATGCTTCATGAGCAAGCATCAATGTATATCTTGTAAACTGACAAAAAACTTGCTTCCCAGACCGCTGTCATACGTTCTACATCAATTTGCTGTTCTTTACCCTAGTTCCATTCTTGTCTTTTCTTTGGTAACTGATGTAATGGTGCCAGTGTTGTTGCAAGACTGGACAACCAGTGGTGCTTGATTAAACACATTTAGATATTTATCCCTGTCCATAATTTAGTGATCAGCTGCCAGGATCATGTCTATCCATTGACTATTTAACCATACCGAAAATCTTGGAGTCCAACTGCTATTTTAGAGGTAATTCTGCTATCTCACAAGTTATAGGAGTAGAATTAGGCCATTCAGCCCATCACACGTTCACATGTTATAGGAGTAGAATTAGGCCATTTGGCCAATTGAGTCTACTCTGCCATTCTATCATGGCTGATCTCTGTCTCCTAATACCATTTTCCTGCCTTCTCCCTGTAACCCTTGACACCTGTTCTAATCAAGACTAGTAAGATTGAACGAGAACTTATCAGTTCGAAGGTTGATCTTTATTTTATTAGGAGTCGAAGTGAGGGATTTCGTGAAGAGCCCGCCGGCGCGCATGCTCGACATACTTCAAAGTAGCGGCGTGGAATCACAGAAACCAACAATAGAAATGACTTCGCATAGTAAGATTGAAGTGACTAAGATTACCAGATGAAGGTGATTGAGGGTTGGGCGAGGAGGGCACGAAATCCCTCACTTCGACTCCTCATAAAATAAAGATCAACCTTCGAACTGGTAAGTTCTCGTTCAATCTTACTATTTCATTTCGGAGTCATAGAAACATAGAAACATAGAAACATAGAAAATAGGTGCAGGAGTAGGCCATTCGGCCCTTCGAGCCTGCACCGCCATTCAATGTGATCATGGCTGATCATCCAACTCAGTATCCCGTACCTGCCTTCTCTCCATACCCCCTGATCCCTTTAGCCACAAGTGCCACATCTAACGCCCTCTTAAATATAGCCAATGAACTGGCCTCAACTACCTTCTGTGGCAGAGAATTCCAGAGACTCACCACTCTCTGTGTAAAGAATGTTTTCCTCATTTCGGTCCTAAAGGAATTCCCCCTTATCCTTAGACTGTGACCCCTTGTTCTGGACTCCCCCAACATCGGGAACAATCTTCCAGCATCTAGCTTGTCCAACCCCTTAAGAATTTTGTAGGTTTCTATAAGATCCCCCCTCAATCTTCTAAATTCCATCGAGTACAAACCGAGTCTATCCAATCTTTCCTCATATGAAAGTCCTGACATCCCAGGAATCAGTCTGGTGAATCTTCTCTGTACCCCCTCTATGGCAAGGATGTCTTTCCTCAGATTTGGAGACCAAAACTGTACGCAGTACTCCAGGTGTGGCCTCACCAAAACCCTGTACAACTGCAGTAGAACCTCCCTGCTCCTATACTCAAATCCTTTCGCTATGAATGCTAACATACCATTTGCTTTCTTCACTGCCTGCTGCACCTGCATGCCTACTTTCAATGACTGGTGTACCATGACACCCAGGTCTCGTTGCATCTCCCCCTTACCTAATCTGCCACCATTCAGATAATAGTCTACCCTCATGTTTTTGCCACCAAAGTGGATCACGTGAGTGACTTCGTGAAGACTTCAAAGCTTCTGTGATTACACGCCCTGGACCACGTCCATGCTGACACACCACTACCAGGGATGGATGGGAGGAACAAACTTGCTCAATAGTTCATACTGCAAAACAAGAGCATATTTATTAATAACAAATCAAAAAACCCTCATGCGGGGACATCTCCACGTTCGTGACCTGCATTCAGCACGGCTTCTGCGAACTGTAGCGGAGCAGCAACAGGCATGTTTTTAAAAAAACGCTGGAACACAGCTTCATTAGCCCATCCTGCTGTGGCGAGAATATGGTCCATGGGCACCTCCATGACCCTCGCCGCTGACGTCGATGCAGCCCTGGTGGAATGAGACTTGAACACATTAGTGTCGATACCTGACTTACCCAAGACGACTCGAAGCCACCTGGATATCGTCTGGACTGTCACTCGATGATGAGGTCTCTTATGAGTGACAAGCAGGTATCTCTCCATTCCTCTGATGCGTGCCGTCACCTTGACATAGTGGCGGATATGTGAGGCTAAACATAGCCTAGCATCTGCGGGGTATGCCGGGAACTTCAGCTGCAGCCCTGTGCACCCAGGTCTATGCTGCTTTAGTAGCTCGTCAATGAAAAATACTACTTCTGTAGGGGTAGATGTCATTCTGTCGACACGAAGTTTGTGTAGTGTCTGTACCCTCTGAGCTGAAGTCAGCGCTAGTAACATCACCAGCTTCATGGTGAGTTGGTCCAGTTGGAGCCCTTCCATGGGAGACCACGTCCTGAGCAGGGTTAATACGTCCCTGACATCCCAGGTGATATTATAGCGTGGTGTAGGCGGATTCATATTGAATATATCCGCATGAGTCTGGACACTAGCCTGTTGGATCCTATCCCAGTATTGAGGTAGAATGATAGCGCACTTCTGGCGCTGTTGATGGCACTGTAACTTAAGTGTTCATCATGGTGCAACCCCGCGAGGAATTCCAGGACGTCGGTTATTGTCACGTCATCGTACGTGATGCGAGAGCGGCTGCAGGAGGCTTCCCACTTCTTAATATGCGAGCGGTATCTTCGCCTTGTGGACTCTCGACACGACGCCCCAATGGTATCCATGGTCCGAGCCGAGAGGCCGTATTGGACTAACGGCCTGTTCAGAACCTGCAAGCCAACAAATTTAAATAGCCATGGCAGGGATGTGGCTCCCCTGAGACAGGGTGAGTAACCAATTGTGGGCAACCCTTCAAAAGGACCCAAGGTTCGTTGAGCATGTCAAAGACCACCGGATACCAAGGCTGCGTGGGCCAGTCGGGTATAATAAGGATGCCCTTGGCAGCATCTGCCTGAATCTTTCGCAACACCCGACTGATGAGGCAAAACGGGGGGAAGGCATAGAAAAACCAATTCCCCCAGTCCAGCGAGAATGCATCTAGCGCTATTGCCCCAGGATCTGGTTCCCATGAAACGTAGGCTGGTACCTGATGGTTCAACCGTGACGCAAAAAGGTCAATGTCCGGTTTACCAAATTTGGCTGTGACTTTAGAAAAAATCTCAGGATGCAACATCCATTCAATATTGTCATTAAATTTGCGTGACCTGGTGTCCGCCACAGTATTAAGTTCACCTGGCAAATAGGTAGCTGAAATCCAAATGTCTCTTTGAACACACCAGAGCCAAATTGAGTTAGCCAATTTGTCACATGAAACTGACCTGGTACCACCCATATGGTTTAAATATGCCACAGCTGTGGTGTTGTCTATTTGGAGACGGACGTGTGCTCCAACAAGCTTGGAACAATATGCACGAAGTCCGTGGAATGCTGCCAGCAACTCCAAATAGTTAATCCCTTGAGTCAACAACATCGACGACTCAAGGGTGTCCCATCTGCCCCCACAACTAGAGCAATTATCAGTAGCTCCCCAGACATTGGAGCTTGCATCAGTCTGTGAATATACCACCGGATTAGCCTCCCTAACAGGCTTGAATGAGTTGCTAATGTGACACACCCACCATTGCAACTCAGTTATCGCTTCAGACGGCAGCTGCATTGATCGATCATAATGACCAGCGTTCCGTTTTAACGCAGTAATTTTAGCTCTTTGCAAATTCTGATAATGCAAAGGTCCATATCGTGCTGCCGGAAACAAAGCCACTAGCTTGCCAATTACTGTGGCTGTATGCCGAATCGATGGTATATTGGTGCCAATTAAATCTCTGCACACCTGAGTGACTTCCTCAATTTTGTTAATTGGTATAGTTATCCTCATGCTCATTGAGTTCACCGTGAACCCCAGGTAATTAATTACCTGGGCAGGGCAGAACTTCGATTTCTCTGGATGGACAATGAATCCTAATTGTTGAAATATATTGACAGCAGCTGCAACACCCTGTTCGGCCAATTGCAGGGTGTGGCCCACAATAAAGACATCATCTAAATAGACCATAACTATATGATGTCGTTGTCTCAAATAAGCCATGATTGGCTTCGCCAATTTAGTGAACAATCTAGGGGCTGTAGTGAGCCCATTAGGCAAAGCCTTATACTGCCAAAGTTGCCCCATCCAGATAAATTTCAAAAACCTTCTATCATATTTCTGGATGGATACTGAATAATATGCATCCCTCAAATCGATGCATGCCATAAAGCAACCATGAGAAATCAATGACTTGGCTGTTTCAAACGTATCCATTTTAAAATGAGTATATGTTACAAACGTATTCAAACGGGTTAGATCAATAATGACTCGACAGCCTCCATCCTTCTTCGGTCTAGTAAATATGTTCGAAACAAATTCAATTGGCTCATGCACCGTTTTCTCAATCACACCCTTCTGTTCCAGACTTAAAATTTCCTTATAACCTGCTGCCTGTTCTGCAGCAGACAATTTAAACGTACGACCAGGCATGTGCTGGGATGGAGGAATGTCGCCATTAATAAACTCAATTTTATGCCCCTGAATATTCCGCAACACATACTCATCACCAGTAAAATTACCCCATGCACCCAAAAACAACCGTAAACGACCACCAACATGGGAAGTTAAACAGAGAGAAAAAAGAGAACCAGACCCCCTCACCTCCGTGGTTACCGGCGGTCCTTGACACGTGTGGGTGGCCGTGGAGGTGCTGGGTTGGCTTGAGGGCGCGGCGTCTTCGATTTCCACCAAGGTCTCTGCCGACCCTGTCCTAAAAAAGACCCTTGGTGCTGGTTCTGGTGCTGTTGTCGTTGTGGAGCTGGAGGGTGAGTCCTCGTCGAGGCACTGGCCGACCCTCGTGAGCGAATGTATGGAGCTTTTGAGCCTGACGGTGTGGGGGCACTCTGAGAGCGCATGATCCCCACCATTTTGGCTTGTTCGTCAAGCTCTTTGACTCTCTTCGAGAGGTCCTCACCAAAGAGCTGACGGGGCGGCGGCGGCGGCGGTGGTTTGCACAATCCTGCAAACTTCGGGTTGAGTGCTGGGCGGATGCTGTTTTTGCGAAACCCGTTGATTTCGTGCTGGGTCGCGCACAATAGGGCCAGAGCATCTTCCTGGTCCAAATTCAGTTCGTCCCCGTCCACCGACCGCGCAAAGGCGGTAATACCGGCCGTGAGGAGTTTCAGGATCCGCTGCAATTTTAGCTCCTGTTGACGGATAGCCGCACTGATGTTGCCCCATATTGGCGTATTGACCACAGGCACGTTGAGGGAGTTGCAGTTTGATGGAGCCTTGTGACGGCTCATAGCCTGGATGAGGACTTCTTCCTGCAGCACCTGATTATTAAGAAAGTCCACTGTGGCCGCCAGCTTTGTATTTAGAGGAAGACCAGATGAATGTGGGGCCGCGAATTTGGTCGCCACATCCAAGAGTTCCTCCGCCGGCACCTCCAACGGAGGTGGTACGGGATCCACCAGAACCTCCTCCTCCTGCTGCTCCAGGCTGATAGTAGATGTTGGTGAAGACACCCTGTGCCTGTTGCTGCCCTGCTGTTGTTGACGTTGAAGCAGGAGCTCCAGCAGCCGCTCCATACGGTCAATACGCCCTTCACCCTGAACACTCAGGTGGTCGGAGTCCTCCGGCTCTGAAAAGAAAACCGGGCTCCTGTCATCGGCCCGCACCTCGTCGAGGCCCTGCCGGTGCCGGTAGTTGTCGCTAACAGCCGCCGAGGCGAAACTGCGCGATTCCTGCGCGGGCGTGTTCAACCGCCTCCGTTTAGCGGGAGCTGAAGCCGCTGCCACTAAGGACACTTGCGGCGTGGTGTCGGCACCAGCCAAAGCATGGCTGCCTGAAGCCCGCGCAGTCTTGCCGGCTGCCCACATCGTGGACCTTGCCGACGCATGGTCTCGCCCACCCATCCATGGGGGGCTCGGCGACCGTGACGAGACCCGACTCAACCGACCCGTCCCGGCGTCGAGAGTCGGGGTGTGCCGGCTGGACCTCACAGCCGCCCCGGGTCTCGCCCTGGAACCTGACCGCTCCTCCGCGGCAGGCAATGCCTTAGCCCTGACAGGGTTAGGCTTCTGGGCTCCTGCCCACCCCCTTCTCGGAGGGCTGAGTGGAACAGACCGTGCAACGGCACGTGCCCTGCTCGAGGTCGCCAGCGAGCCCGCTGACGACCTGACTGCCATGGCAGGGTCCCCCTGCTCTGGCGGCACACCACACTCCTCCTCGTCGAACTCCTCCGAGCTGTGGTGTGCTGGCGGATCTGGACCTGTAAACACAGGGCTTACCCACATCTCCGCCTGAGTCCCGGCCTGCGTTGCAGGTACTGCCGATGGTAATGGCCCCGGAACTGTTGGCCGTCGAATTCGTCCAGACATCCTCCGGCCCTTGAAACTCCCATCCATGTCCTTGCTGCAAGACATAATCAGACAACAAGGACCACCAACTAAAGGTAGAATACTTACCTCCGTGGCCCCTTATGAAGGGCTGGCGAGGAGCGCGCTCCACCGCCAGCCGTCGCAGCAACGCGGTACGACGATATGTCGAGCATGCGCGCCGGCGGGCTCTTCACGAAGTCACTCACGTGACTCCGAAATGAAATTTGTCTATCACTTCCTTAAAAATATCCACTGACGTCCTGCACAGCCCTCTGTGGCAATGAGTTCCACAGATTAACTAGCTTCTGACTAAAGAAGTTCCTCCTCACTTACTTTCTAAAAGAGCACCCATTAATTCTGAGGCCAAGACCTCTGGTTCTCGACTCTCTCACCAGTGGAAACATATTTTCCACATTCGCTCTATCTATGCCTTTCATTTGTCTGTAAGTTTCAATGAGGTTCGCCCTGAGCCTTCTAAACATCAGCAAATAGAGGCCCAGTGCTGTCAAGTGCTCATCATATGCTAACCCACTCATTCCTGGATTAATTCTTGAAAACCTCCTCTGGACTCTCTCCAGAGCCAGCACGTCCTTCCTCAGAGGCCCAAATTGACTCACAGTACTCCAAATGCAGCCTGACCAGAGCCTTTTAGAGCTTCAGCATTACATCTCTGTTTTGTATTCCATTCCTCTTGATAAACATGCTAGCGTTGAATTTGCTTTCTTTTGGAAATCTGCAAATGTTGTACGAACCCAATTCTCTTGCACCCACTCCTTCAATGGACTTCCTTTCTATGTTTTTTAATGGTAAACATATCCTCGTTGTGAAGAAATCATACAAAATATGTTGTTTTGATTCACTATCTTGGCTTTAAACACACATTCTAACAAGTGAAGCAGCCACCCACTCCATCTCTCATGAGCATAGGTGTTTGCTTTGCAACACTAATGATCCCTGTTGCTCAACAACATTAAACTGCCGTTGCATTTACTGCATACACTACATTGGACAACATTCTTTGGTATTTCTCAATGCCTTTGCCACAGATGTCACAATTGGGTACTCAAGCTGAAATGTTAGCTTCCTGTGTTTAGTAACTTGGCCAACTCTACTCATTGATCAAAGCACAAATAATTTTTCACACAGTGCATTGTCTAGGGTGCCGACAAAGCAGCATAGAGGCACCATACTGTCAGTCTTGTTGATTTATCATTCATAGTTTCAAATTTGCAGCCCTCTTTGGTAGTTTGAGTTTTAAATAACCTTGTGATTTTTATATTATTTTACTAATCAAAACATCTGCTTTCCATGGCATTTAATATTTTGTGAATAACTTTCTTGTGCTCCACAGTGGCACAAGGTAAAATTTCCAATGCTTTATTCGCTGTTGAAAAAAATCTTTGATGACTGTAGCAGCTGTAGGAGCAACTGCCTCACAGCCCCAGAGACCCGGGTTCGATCCTGACCTCAGGTGCTGTCTGTATGGAGTTTGCCCGTTCCCCCAAATGACCATGTGTGTTTCCTCCAGGTGCTCCGGTTTCCTCTTGCACTGTTGCTCTGCTCCAAGGCTTTTTATCCAATTTCTGCAATGTTTACAGTAGACAAACTAATCCAGGTCATAGGCTTCCTGATTCACCACATGACACGCTTACTTACACTTGCCAATTGACATGACGACCACGGAATCACAAGGAAATGGAGATGTTGGAATCATACTGGTAGCTTACAACCCAACAGTTTGAACAAAGAATTGTCCAATATTAAGTAATACCTCCTGTTCATCCACTCTTTCCTGTGACCCCTCCCATCACAGTTCGCAAACACTTCTCCCACTATCCCTTCCCTCTTTTCCTTACCCTTTTCCCTCCTTCCATCTATATCCTGCCTTCTGGCTTTGCATTTTCACTCCTGTTCTCTTCTCCTCTGACAACCCTTTGTCTCCTTTTCACCTCTAGCTTTATCCACACATTTCCCAATCAAATCCCCCTTTACCTGCATCCACCAATCAGTTGGCAGGGTCTATCCCGCTCCTACCTGTTCTCTCGCTTTCTCTTCCACACTACAATCAGTCTGAAGGAGGGTCCCAAACAGAAACATCACCTGTCCTTTCCCTCCACTATTGCTACTTGACCCTTGATTTACTCAAGCAAACTTTGTGTTGTGAGCACGAAGATTATGTTATTTTGGTGATCTTGTGTCCCCATCATCAGTTTGTGTTTGCCTGTACATGTGTTCCTTACTTCTGACCCAGATAATGCAGAGTTATAGTGAAATGAGACACATGGGGAGACCATATGAAAATGATGCATTCTGCTAACTACTTATAACGTGCAAATTATGTATTAATTTAACTACTTACGATGTGGAACTGATATAGTCCACAAACTGCCCTACGATGTGCATCATTTGCAATGTGCAAATAATATGAGATACCTAGATGGGTAGACAGTTGGAATTTTTTTCCCAGGATGGAAATGTACAACACTAGAGTGCATAGCAAAAAGGTGAGTGGCAGGAAGTTTTTTGGAGATGCATGGAGCAAGATTTTTTCCACATAGGGAGTTGATGGTACCTGGAATACATTGCCAGGGGTGGTGGTGGAAGCAGATACAATAGTGATGTTTAAGACTCTCAGATGGGTCCCTGGAAGTGCAGGAAATAGAGGGATATGGATCATGTACAGGCAAATTAGATCAGTTTAATGGCATCATGTTCAGCACAAACATTGTGGGCTGAAGGGCCTGTTCCTGTGCTATAGTGTTCTAAAGATTCTAAGGATGAATGTATTCAGTTATTTGTTTAACAATGGGCAAATAGTGTATTCAGCAAACCACCAACAATGGGTAAATTAACATGCATCGTACATTCATACGCGTTCCCGGCACTGCCACCTCTTTCACCAAGATACTGCTGATAAACTTAATGTGCATTCAATTCCTCCAACTATTGGCAGTCTTTAGCAAATCCCTCCAGTGCTTGTGACCACAAAGGCACCTGGCCTTTAAGGAGTGGAAGACGACTTCAACAGAACACCAGGCTTTTGAGACACCATGTCTCTGCTGACACACACAGTCTGGACAGTGTGGGTGGATGCAGCAATTATATGAAGTAACAAGCAGCTCCAATTTAACATGCAGCCAGCGATGTAATAATCAGCCAAAGCCTGGTTGAACACTACAATCCTTCACCTTGTTTATATTATATGCACCTTTATAACAGAGAGAGAAAAAAAAATTAGATTGAGAACCCAGGTCATGGAGGCAAAATGATAAATGCTGTTCTTAATCTCCTGATAGTTCTGTGAATATTACTATACTAATGTTGTTGAAAAGATAACCGATGGTGATTCAAAACCTGTGTGACCCAGATACATGACAGCTTTGAATTTTCTGTTGGTTGATTGATTTATTACTTTTTTTGCTATGCCTTTTAGTGAACAGCAGTAAATCAAAGAATCTTTTGAGTCACTTTACATTGTAGTCCTTTCCCCAGCTGGAGAGATAAATTATTTGTCCTCAGCAAGGAAAAAAGTAACTAGACATGCAGGGAATATTAAGAGCATGCAAAACCATCAGTTGCTTAGATTATATCTCCCAAATCAGGATAATCATGAGGTTTTGAGCCTGAGTTGTTCAAATAGTGAGATGAGTATCTTAATTGCCTGATCGTTTGTAGAAACCATGAACTGCAGATGCAGGTTCTCCAAGGAAAGACACAAAATGCTGGAGTAACTCAGCAGGTCGGGCAACATCCCTGTAGAACACGAATCATATGTAGAAACAAAAAACGGCAGATGTTGATTTACCAAGGAAAGACACAAAATGCTGGAGTACCTCAACAGCTCAGTCAGCATCCCTGAAGAACATGAACAGGTGACGTTTCAGTTCTGGACACTTCTTCAAGTCTAAAGAAGGATCCTGACATGAAACATCACCTAACCGTGTGCTCTTCAGGGATCCTGCTTGACACACTTAGTTACTCCAGCATTTTGTGTCTTTCCTCGCCCGATCATTTGATCTGCAATGGGTTTGGCAAAATTGTGAATAAGTCTGAATAAAACAAAAACTTTAGATGCAGTCTCCAAAGGATTCACATCATTAGTCTAAAAAGTTGTCATCGATATAACTGCAAAAATAAATTATTTATTTCTCTGCAGGTTTACTAAGCGGGTGTTGTCAGCGCATCATGACAATGTTCTACTTATTAAATGATGCAAAAGAAATGTGGTAATGAAGGTTTTTCTCCAGGGCTCGCTGGTCACATGGCAAGTGGGTACCGTGTATAGGAAATCCCACCATGATTATCATAATGAGGGATTCTCACACACACACAGATTGGAACTGATTCAGCGGAGGGGGGGGGGGGGGGGGGGGGAACGAGCACAAGACAACACCCTCTGACAGTGACTTAAAAGAGCAGCCAGCATCACCAGAGACCCTCTCCAACCTGGCCACGTTCTCATCTCATCCTGCCATCAGGAAGAAGCTGTTGGAGCCTGGGAACTAATGCCAGGTTCAGGAAGAGCTTCATCCCTGCAGCCTTCAGTCTATTAAATACCACAACCTCCAAATAAGTTCTGAAACACAGAGACTTGGAGGCATTGTTTTTCATATGAGAGAGAGGGATATAGTGGGGGAGATTTAAAGGGATATAGTGGGGGAGGGGAGAAGAGGAAATATTATTTAAACTGTGTTTAGTAGGGTAGTGAAAAATGGGAGAGATAGGGGAGAGAGTGACTGAGGGTAGGAAAAAGGAGAGGGAGTGAGAGGTGATGGAGGAGGGGAGGAGGAGAGAGGAGATTACAGAATTTTCCTAATGGGCAATGATGGGGGTGATTGCCTCCGGGGGGCACCTGTCTCCGGTTTTCATTGTGGGGGGAATAGGGGGAATAGGGGGAAGGGGGAAGTTATTGACATTTTTAACTAAAAATAAATAAAACAGCGCCCACAATTGCCCCGCCCCACCTGCTCATCTTGCAGAGAGGTCTGTGTGGGTGGAGGAGGAGGGAGGGAGAGGGAGGGAGGGAGGGAGGGAGGGAGAGGGAGACGAGGGGGGGAGAGGTGGGGGGTGGGGAGAGGGGGGAGGGGGAAGAGGGGGAGAGGGGAGGGGGGAGAGGGAGAGAGGGAGAGATTCCAATTCAATTTCATAGCTTAGTAATACAGGGAAACCAAATAATGGTCTTCCGTGTGAAACCAACAATGGATGTGCTCATTCTTAATTTGAATTTTGCCGCCAATATAAGGTGAATTTTAAAGCCAAAAAGTCCAATTGTTTTGATAAGGTGAGAAAGGAAAAACGGACTCCAAGACATAACCAGGCAATGAGGATTAAAGATAATTTGAAGAAAACCAAGGAAAAGATCAAGAAACATTTATTTAGTCTGATTGCTGTCATGGTGTACAATGCATTACTGAGAAGAACCAGATTCAGTAGGACTTTTATAATGGATGTACACTTAAAAAGCAAAACAAAATCCAAGTCTATGGAGAAAAAGCAGAGTAGTGGCACTAATTGGACGTTCCTTCAAAGAACTGTCACAAACACAATAAGCCGAATGGCCTTATTCTGCAATGTATTATTCTTTGATTCTCTGATGTGCTGTTGTAATTTAAATCAGCATGCGGAGGGGGTGAAGTAATTGTGCTTGCACATTATGTAAATTACAGAGAACTGGTTTACATTCCATGGATGTTCAGTCTCCAGTTAAACTGGGCCACTAATTCTTTGAGATAGTTGGCATCTTTAACTGGTAAAGCTGGGAGCCCACCTACAAAGCCGTCAAATTAACTATATATTTTTTAACAGATGTAAAGAACAAAGAAAATACAATTGTTTCCTCTTGCTTTCAAATAATGAAACAATTATGTGAATTAAATTAATCACTCTATAATGAGTTTTGCAGAAAACAATTTGAGGCATGTTCTTACTTTGATGCTCTCTATAATGAAATATTTTGATAGAATATATTTACCACCAATCTGGTTGCGCTAATTTTAATTAATATTACTATTTATTGGCTTGAAATTAGAGTTAATAACACCATATAAGGTATATAATGTACACTGCAGGATTTCATTACAACTAACTACAAAAGGCACACGATTTTTCTCATTTTAGTTTAGTTTAGAGATAAAGAATGGAAACCGGCCCTTCAGCCCATCAAGTTCATGCCGACCTACAATCATCTATACACTAGTTCTATCCTACACACTGGGAACAATATGGTCTGAATGCAGGTAGATGGGACTAGGGGAAAATAAATGGTCGGCACGGACTGGAAGGGCCGAGAGGGCCTGTTCCCGTGTTGTAATTGTTATATGGTTATAATTTACGGAAGCCAATTAACCTATAAACCTGCTTGAATTTGGAATGTGGGAGGTAACCGGTGCATCCTTAACAACCCACACGTTCACAGGGAGAACTTCGTACAAACTTCGTACAGACAGTTCCCGAGATTAGGATCAAACCCGGGTCTCTAATGATGTAAGGCAATAGCTCTGCTGCTGCGGTGCTATGCCACCCTTAATTCAGGAATTATCAGCAGTTTGTAGTCTTTATTTGGTGTATATTTCAGTAATACTTAGAATATTATTTCTTAACATTAATAGCTTTGGGAATCAAAGTCATTACAATTTCACCCCAGAAATGTCAGCACAAAAATGTAGGCCAATTCTTCTGGGCAGTACGGAGAGATAACCATCCTTCAAAAAAGACTTGGAGCTGAGAACCTGTTTGTTTTCTCAAAGGATGTATAAGATCCCATGGCATTATTTCCAAAAAGAGTAATTCCTGTAATCATAATTTAATTAGATAATATTATGATGCAATATATTTATAGCCAAACAGCTTTAACTTAATTTATATCACCTTTCTAATACCTGGAAAGAGCCTCAGTGTAAAGTTCCTCGGGTACATTGTGCATTTATGACAACACTTAAGGGCCTGTCCCACTTAGCGATGTTTTCGGCAACTGCTGGCATAATTGACTGACGCATCAGGTCACCAAAAATTTTGCGGTGTGACGCGGCATGATGCAGCGGTGACGCCGGTGATGACGTATGACGTACAGAGTTTTTTCAAGTGTCGCAACATTTTTTTGTTGCCACTATATGTTGAAATGTTCTAAATCTTTTGGCGACACTGACATGACGCCGCCAGTCTCCGAAAAAATCGCCAAGTGGGTCAGGCCTTTTATCTACTGAATGCTATGCAATTCAGGATTGTTTTACTAGAATATCAGGATTTTGATCGGGATGACTAATATCTATCCCTCATCCACTATTTCCAACAGATCCTTCTTATCTGTTTTTTTTGTTGAATTGTTAATGCCCCCCAACTAACAAAGACTTTCACAAGTGTTGAGTAGGTGTAATGTTGAGTAGAATACAACCAATTTACAACAGAAGCATCTTGACTCTAGAGGAAGCTTGTGTGTAAATTAGTTGTATTTGAGTCAACTTGTAAAAGTCTTTGTTGGTTGAGGAGCATCAATAGTTCAACAAAAAATCAGGTAGAGTCCGAATAAGGGTCCCAACCCAAAACGTCACCTATCCAGGTTCTCCAGAGGTGTTGCTTGACCTGCTGAGTTACTTCGCATTTTATGTCTTTTTCAAGAAAATTGATTCCTACTATTGTCCCTGTATATAGTACATGTTGCTATTTAATGCTGCAAATTAACTTTTCAAACTGTAATTAAAATGAGGATGGTGATAATTGGTCAACATACATAAATATACATAAAGGTTGATTAGTAAGGATTCCACTAAGCAAGCAATCATCCTCACTTATGGCTTAAACAGTGAATTTTAATTGAAGGTCAGTTTGAACAAATAAGTTTTGCCTGCTGGTTAAATTAAGGGCAGAATGGAACATCAGCAAAGTACTTGTACAGTTTACAATAACATGGATTCTTTCACTTTATAAAGTGAATTACAGATGTAAGTTATTGTTCAAGGTATGTGAATGAGAACCCGAAAAATCATTAAACTTCATCACATCCTTGATCATTGAATTCTACAAATTATTAACACACCTCCCCCACCCTTATTCTCTCCCCTCCTCTCCTCTCTTCCCCGTGCCCCATCCAAGTGTGCACCAATTTCTGTCCCCTTTCCTTTCCCCACTACCCCATGTCCTCTTCGACCTATATAATTCCTTCTGGCTTCATATTCCACATCTTTTCTATCCTTCTCTAACACCTGTTTGCCTCCCATCTATAAGGTCATAAAAGATAGGAGTAGAATTAAGTCATTCGGCCCATCAAGTTTACTCTGCCATTCAATCATGGCTGATCTATCTCTCCCTCCTTTCCCCATTATCCTGGCTTAACCTATTTCACCTGCACTAATCAAAAATGTATCTATCTCTGCCTTAAAAATATCCACTGACAGCCTCTACAGCCTTCTGTGGCATATAATTCCACAGATTCACCACCCACTGACTAAAGAAATTTATCCTCATCTCCTTCCTCAAAGAATATCCTTTAAATCTGAGGCTAGGACTTTAGTCCTAGACTCTCCCACTAGTTGAAACATCCTCTTCACATCCATTCCATCCAAGCCTTTCACTATTCTGAATGTTTCAATGTGGTCCCCCCTCATGCTTCTAAACTCAAGCCCGTGCAGGCCCTGTGCCGACAAACACTCATCATAGGTCAACGTATTCATTCCAAGGGTCATTCTTGTAAACCTCCTCTGGACCCTTTCCAAAGCAAACACATCCTTCCTCAGATATGTTGCCCAAAATTGCTCACAATATTCCAAATGTGGCCTTACCAGCGCCATATAGAGCCTCAGCATTACATCCCTATTTTTGTACGCAAGCCCTTGTGAAATAAATATGTATTCTTATCTTTTTAAGAATAGGAAGAAATATTTGTATTTATAGAATATTGATCTGGCAACTTTAAAAAATTTGTTCTTCTCGTTATTCTTCCAAGTACTGAATTTTTTCCCCCACTCCTCCCTCTGACCCATTGGATTCACACCCATTCCACCTCTGCCCCTTCCAACATCCCGATCCACCTATATTCCTTCTTCTAGCTTCATAATTCATTCATCTAAGTGTATCACCAAATCTCACTCTTTTTGTCTTTTCATCTCTTCCATTTGTCCAACCAACTGCTGATCAACACCTCTCTTTTTCACCTTTCTCCACCTATAACTTGCCAGACTTTGTCCTGCCCCCACCACCCTTGCAGCTTTCTCCCCCGCACCACAACCACTCTGAAGAAAGTATCTCAACCCAAAACATCACCTATAAATGTTCTCCAGAGATGCTGTCTGACCTGCTCAGTTATTCCAACACTTTGTGTCTTTTCTGGTAATCTAGTATCTATGGTTTCTTGTGCCTTCTCATGCTAAGTCAGGATAGGCAAAAGTGCTGGAGAAACTCAGCGGGTGCGTCAGACTCTGAAGAAGGGTTTTGGCCCGAAACGTTGCCTATTTCCTTCGCTCCATAGATGCTGCCGCGCCCGCTGAGTTTCTCCAGCACTTTTGCTGACCTTCGATTTTCTAGCATCTGCAGTTCCTTCTTGAACATTAAGTCAGGATTGGATTGATCACTATCCAGCTGATTTTAGGGTCACAATTTTGTCATTAAGTTGTACATCATAGAAACAGACCCTTCAGCCACAACATCTCTGCTGACCATCATGGCCATCTATATAATCACACTTCCTTCTATTCCTGATATAATCCACATTCTTCTATTCCTTGCTAACTCGTACCTGTCCAAATGAGTCTCAAGTGCTGTCACTGTTCCTGTCTCCATCACCTCCTTGCAAAGCTTATTCCCAATTAAGATACACTTTATGCAAGAAACATACCCCTCAGATCTCTTTTAAGATGTCTCACTCTCGCTTTAATCCTATGCCTTCAAGTTTCCCTTTCATGGGAAACGAGAACTAGCTATCTACCCGATCTTTGACTCTCATAATTTTAGATACTTCTGTCATGTCACCTTTCATGTGTCTTCATTACACAGTAAACAGCCTAGCCTATTTATTTATAGCAAAAACTCTCGAATCCAGCAGACCACTAGACATCAATAGTCTATTTTCATTTTCCTGTCCAGTTCCTCTGACACAATTATTTTTGTGCGGACATTGGACTTTTGCTTTGGAATTGATACACTACAATGTTGAGAACTATACTCTGCACTCTGGTATCTTTATCATTTAGATTTTTAAAGTTTTGTTTAATTAACAGATACAACATGGAAACGGGGCCTTCAGCCCACTGAGTCCACGCTGTTCACACTAGTTCTATGTTATTCTGCTTTCTCATCCACTCCCTACAAACTACGGGCAATTACCAGAAGCCAATTAACCTACAAATCGGCATGCCTTTTGGTTGTGGGAATAAACCGGAGCACCCCGAGGAAACCCATGCATTCACAGGGAGAATGTGCAAACTCTGCATGCACAATTCTCAAGGTCAGGATCGAACCCGGGTGTCTGGTGCTGTGAGAAGCACCTCTATTGTCTGCACCACTATACTGCCTACTCGCATTTGGCTTGATTGCATTCATGTACAGAATTATCTGATTTGAACAGCATGTAAACAAAAGCTTTTCATTGTACCTCTTCTTGACCATGGGTGTCTCCAGGATTGGAGGACGCCAGTGCGTGACTTTGTTTAACGTGGGGAGACTGGTGCACAGACAGCCACCACACGGTCCTTGACAGATCTGGGTCAGGATCCAGTGGCATGGAGTCCAAGACGACCGGAGACACTTTTCTGCTGCAGCCTTCATTCGCCTTCCCAGCCGTTCTGACGCTCCACTAAGGTCAGCCATCATCCTCTGCCTGTTCCAACATTGAGGTCTTGATTGGATTGCTCTTTGTCAGAGTCCTCCCCCTTGACCTTGGGTCTTGGTTCTTGGTCCTCCAAAATATTCCAACTGGAATTTAAACTGGAGGTGGTGAAGGGAGGGGTTTAGCCAGAGTGGGTTATTGGGAGGAAAGTGTCACTTTAAATTTGGCTTGAGGGTCTCGACCCGAAACATTGCCTATCTCCTTCGCTCCTTAGATGCTGCTGCACCCGCTGAGTTTCTCCAGCTTTTTGTGTAACCCTCACTTTAAATTTAGTTGCATCTCGCTGGGCAACCGTGGCTTGGTGGAGATTATTCCATGCTTTAATAGTGCCTGGAAAAAACGAATTGCTGTAGACATCTGTACACATCTGTCTTTGATGCTGGGACCTTACCGCCAGTGTTGGCCCTACCAGGATCATAGCTCCAGACGGCATCACTCTCAGGATCTCAGAACCACACAAGTTTCTCCACCACGACAAGGTGACAATCCACGGAGATTGTCCACATGATAATACTAAACCTAAGCTTAAGGCCTTTTGAATTCTGTTATGTGTTAGTCATGCACTTACATAAAGATTCACTTGGGTATCAGTCACTACTTCAATATTAAGCATCATGCAGTGATCAGTTACTTTAGTAAATATAATATTGATGGTCTAATTGTTTCAATATGTTTATAATGACCAAGTCTAATTGTTTTATACTGTAGTAAAGAATTTATTAATGCACAGGGAAAAGAAGCTTTAATTGACTTGAGATTCCCAATTCCTATATAAAAGACAGTAGAACATTAACAAAGTCACAGACAGGCAACATTCTAATGATTTTATTGACACACAGGAGTCATAATGAACTCACATTGCTACCTTCATGATGACATCATCCAAACTAATTTGGGAGACATAGATGTTGGAATTTCGAGCAAAAAAAAACTGCTGGAGGAAAACAGCAGATCAAGCAAAGAGATGCTCGGCCATTCTTTTACCTACATGGAGCTCCTCCAGCAACTTGATTTTTGCTCCAGAGAGAGCTTGTTCCACCATACAACGTAAACATGAGGAGAAAAACAGGAGATATAGCCTTGAAAAATGAAATAGTTCACTAAGGTGAAAGATCCCTGTTATTTTCCAAATGTTGAATGAGTTGTGTACTGTAATATTCTTGTGGTCTTATTCATTGATCATTCTCTTATTTTTTTCAGCAGTTTTAGTAATTTGATTTACTAATATGATAACACAGGGAAATTGTATGCATCAAATCCTGACTGACCTGCCACATGAGTCAATTTTGGATGAGTGAATGTCAGATGCTGGTTAATACACAAAAGGGCACAAAGTGCTGGAGTAATTTAGCAGGGGTGACAGCATCACTGGAAATTCAGGAAGCATACAGAAATTCTGCCTGACCTGCTGAGTTACTCCTGCACATTGTGCCCTTGTTTGAAATAAAAATTAACTTGACCATTTACTGTCACAATGTTTAAGAAACATTTGGACAGGTACATGGATAAGCCAGGTTTAGAGGGACATAGGCCAAATCCAGGCACGTGGGACTAATGTAGATGGGACATGTTAGCTGGTGTGGGCAAGTTGAGCCAAAGGACCGTTTTCATGCTGTAAGACTCTATTTGGAAACTGTTCATTTTAATTTATTACAGGAATCAAATTAATTACAGGATTCAAATAAGAATTAACTTGCTCATTTGCAAATTGTCCAATATAATTCATGACAGGCTATGGTGAATTCAAATACAAATTAACCTGACCATCTGCAAATAGTTTAATTTCATTCATCACAGGACTATGGTCAATTGAGGGATTTATACATTTTGATTTCTTTCTCCTTGCTGATTTGGTGTACAACATTAAAAGAATCCTGGGCCATATAATCAAACCTTTAAAGGATTCAGGTTCTCTAGCTCAGAACCTACAGTCAGTTGGAAGTCCCTGAAGTTCATGATATACTGACAAATCCAATACCCAGCTTGCTTGGATTGAGAGATTTGTAGGTGGGCAGCAAATGTTTCAAGGGCTCCTTGAAAAAATATATAATATCCTCACCAACTCATAAAAATCTCCAACCTGCAGCTGAGCAATGAGGACATCTTGGTTTTGGCCTATTGTGGTAATGTGTACCTGGCTATAGTGAAGATGTTTTGTTTGTGTGCTATCCAATTAAATCAGTTCATGGTGCACATGAGTATGATCGGGCCATACACTAGTTCAACAGGTAGAGCAAAGAGAAACATTACCAGTGTGCAGAATATAGTTGTAGCAAAACACACTGTAGATGCTGGTATACCAGGGTAAAACATAAAATGCTGGAGTAACTCAGCAGATTAGGCAGCATCCTTGGAGAACATGGATAGGTGACGTCTCAGGTACGGACCCTTCTTTAGACCATGAAGTCTGATGACGGCTCCCCACCCAAACCATCACCTATCCATGTTCTCCAGGGATATTACCTGACTCACTTAGTTACTCCAGAAATTTGTGTCTTTCCTACAGCATATAGTTTTAAGCATTGGAGCATAACCATTCCAGAGGAAAAAAAGTCTAATGTCTACAATGAGGTTCAATAGAAACACATGAAAGATCAGGATGAATGGCAGATTTGGAACACATCCCTGTATACCCTCCATCTCCCTCTTCAAACACTTCCAGCCCCAACTCTTTAAGAGTCTCCATATCCCATTGTGGCCTCGTCAGCCAACTCAGAACTGGAGTGGTATCAAATCCCCTCAATCTGGGGATTGTCTTGGAAAATAGTTCACTTTGGAGGCTAGACTCATTCCAGGGTTGAAATGAAGGGCATCCAAAATTAGAATTCCTGAGCGATCTGTAGAAATCAACATCGAGATGAAACTAGAAAAGCAGGCTTTTGATAAATGTTAAGTTTTTAATGGGGCTGTCAAATGATTAAGGAAATTAGGCACAATTAATCAAATGACTGAAAAAAAGTGTTAATCACACTTTTAATTAAACAGATATGGTAACCGAACACCAATCATTTACCTTTCTTGAATAAAGTTGAGTTTAGTTAAATACTTTAATTGATTTTAAGCACGTTTTTAATTGTTAAATATTTTTCAATTTTTGAATAGTCGTAGCACATTTTCATGGATCATTTTCATCAACACGGCTTGGAAACAGGCCTTCAGCCCACTGACCAATGATCACCCGTACACTAGTTCTACCATACACAAGGGGGACAATTTATAGAGGACAATTAACCTACAAACCTGCACGTCTTTGGAATGTGGGCATTAACCGGAGGACAGGGAGGGGGGAACGTACAAAGTCTGTATATACAGTATCCGTAGTCAGGATCGAACTCTAGTCTTTGGAGCTGCAAGGCAGCAACTCTATCGCTGTGTCACCATGCCAGCCATTCTTACGTGTTAGCTGTAACAAGAGCACAATCCTATCGCTGAGGCTTCAGGATGGCCTTGAGTCCTCAGTGGAGGAAGCACTCAATGTAAGTACAGGCAATATGTGGGTTAACAACTAGTCAGAGGGAGAATATCTGGGCCAATTCTCTTGGTAACATGTGCAACTAGCACAATAAAATAAACAATTAATTGACCTTATAAACCATGATTAATTGGCTGCCCTAGTTAAAAAATTGGTGCAGAAATCAAGTAGGATGCAAGCCCAGGGAAGAACTATTAAAGAAAAATTGTGGGAATGAGGGAATACATGAGGATACAGATACAGTCAAGTTTAGCAGCTTCAATAAAGTCTTTTGAGGGATAAAAGTAGAAAATGATGGAAACTGTCTGCTGATCAGGCAGCATCTGAAAGCAAACAGAGTCAACATTTTAGGCCTAAGACAGACAAAAGGCATTGGACCTGAAATGTTGACTGTTGCTCTTTCTACGGTTACAGGCTGCGCTGCTGAGTGTTTTCAGTTTTTATTTGAGATTTCCAGCATCTGCAGTTTGTTGATTTTCAAGTCTTATAATGGAGTGTGGGATATCGGCAAACATTTTGTACCTGCAGGAGCATCATTTAGATCATGGAATGAGTAGGCATACCTACTTCAGCACTCGTTCCATACGCCCAGCACCCTTTGTGTGAAAAAGTTACCCCTCACCTTAAACCCATGTCCTCTGGTGCTGGATTCCCCTACTAAGGGCAAGAGACTCTGTGTGTCTACCTGATACGTTCCTCTCATGGTCTTTGATATGTCTGTCCTGGGAAAAAGCCTCTGACTGTCTACCCTTTCAATGCCTCTCATAGTTTTATAAACATATATCAGGTCATCCTTCAGCCTCCGACGCTCCAGAGAAAACAATCCAAGTTGGTAAAACCATTCCTTCCAGTTTATACCCTCTAATCCAAGCAACATTGTGCTAAACCTCTTCTGCACCTTCTCCAAGGTGTGGAATCTGTTTCAATTTACTGGTAATCCTTGAAGCATCCTTTATTCTTTACCTGTACACTATGGACGACTTGATTGTTATCATGTATAATAATTTCTTTGACTAGATCGCATACAACAAAAGCTTTTCATTGCACCTCGGTACACATGATAATAATAAACAAAACTTACTTACTGAAGACTCGAAAATTAGATATCAAAGAATAGTGAATATTCAGCTGCTGGGTCCAACTATAAATAACAGGCTGTGTTTCCGAGTTCACTCAGGTCAGATATATTTCCTGGTCATTGGTGTGTCTGAACCCCAAATGGAATTGTACATTTATGTAAAGTATTAATTTAAAAGATTAATCCTGCCTCAAGGTGCTTTGATACTTGTGCTTTATTCACCAACAACAGCAAGAATTGTAATTCTTAAGGCATGTTTAATGTACTAAAATGATCCATGGGATTTCGTAGGAGTATAATAGGTCCATCAATTTAACCGGACTTTAAATGTGTTTCTTTTTTCATTCTAATCAATTAATAATTTAAGCAGAAAAAAGTGTCTTTTTAAATTGGTAATTTATTCAGTGATCTATGGGACACTGAATTTTGTCAAACAGAATTCATGGAGATGAGGAAACATACTCACAACCATCACACTTTCTTAGCTGGAATTGGAGTCTGAAGTAGGGTTCCGATCTGAAACGTCGCCTATCTATGTTCTACAGAGATGCTGCCTGACCTGTTAAATTACTCCAGCGCCTCATGTTTTTTTTGTAAACCAGCATCTGCAGTTCCTTGTGACTGTTCTTAGCATGTTCATGCTTATTAACATGTTCTTAGTTAATCATGATATCCAGCAGTTAGTGTCAGCAAGTACTGTCCATTCCTATGATCATTAAAGGACACAAAGTGATAGAGCATAAAGTATGACCTGATAGCCCATCTGGTGAGAAGCTTTCTTCAACACTGCCTGCCTGCTCCTCATACATTAAGGGTCATGCCTGCATCATGCTTAGATGTATAGCGTACAGTAGACTATGCCAAGAACGAGGCGACTCTCGCAGAGGAGTATATGAAGGGCCTCCTGCGCAATTCAGCATCAAAATCACTCTCCATGCAATGTTCAGAGCAACCATGTGGCTATGGTTGCATTTACAATCTCCAGGACCACCAGGCCAATGGTGTGGGGCAAGGAACAAAAGTAAAGGAGTTATGACCCCGTCTCACAGTGCGAGTCCACCCCCGAGTGATCCCAAGTGAAAGAAAACTTCAAGCTCGTGGTTGTCTACGAGATTCCAAGTTTATGTTTACGAGTTTAAACGAGTTCCCACGTGTATGTCTAAGTTTGCCATTTACTTCTCATTTCTACGATGTACCAAGTTCCTCTCCCGAGTTACTCGAGCCAACGACTACCGACGTGTGGAAAAATCATCACACGGATAAAAATGATGCCATGCAGATATCTTTACTATAAAAAGCCTCCCATGACCACGGACAGAACTGCCACGATGATCAACCTATCCATGACTCTTATGTAGCTGCATGCTTCTCTTGTCATGTAATTACAAGAGAATTACATTGTCATGTGTGTTTGCAAACAAAAACAACAGGTTTAACCTTTTATCAAATCATTGCCTATCATTGCTACAATGCAATAAATGGCATTTAAAGTACTTGGCTGTCAAAAAAAGCGCAAAACATAAAGGTGTTTAAGAAACGGACTGCAGGGAGAACTTCAAAGCTTTTGTAAATCGATTAAATTCAGGTAGAAGTTGAACTCAAGATTTAAATCCCCTGAAAGTTAGGTTTCTTAACACAGGATAGATGTTCTGCCAGAACGGAGTTGCTGAATAAAATCGTCTCCCGTTTTCCTCCGTTTCTTGCATGACCTCGGCTTGCCAGCTTTATTTCACACTCCGTGATCTGTGTAATGTATATAAGTGTAAAATAATAAACTGACCAAGAAGGTCCAGTGTTCTTCCCTTTTAGTTTAGTTTAGAGATACAGAGCGGAAACAGGCCTTTCGGACCACCGAGTCCGCGCCGACCAGCGATCCCCGCATCCTACACCCACTATGGACATTTTTACATTCACCAAGCCAATTAACCTACAAACCTGTACTATGCTGCACTGTTCTATTCCAATGGCCTCTTCAACAAACCTACCAGTGATTAATGATCTCTTCACTGAGTGGAGTTATAGGATTAGTCACTACTGTTGAGACCTGATGTGCTGAATGTGGTTCAGGGTGAATGGTGATGCATATACATGAATCAATTCCACGGAGGAGTCATCAAATGTGTATGAGGATTGACATCAACTCTGCATGTTCTATGTGATGCAGGCAAATGCACGTCCTGCACAAGACAATGTGGTCAAACATTCATCATGCATTGTGCACCAATCTATCTATATTCACTATCATACAATCCCTTGGCATTTAGGAAGTGTGCATTCTGTAATTTGAATTTCGGGCCTAATTTTCTATCTGAATTGCTCCTCTATTTTGGAAGTTTGCGAGACAAAAGCTAGGACTGGCTTGAATTGTAATGTGGCACATTACACATTCCAGCATCTATACCTTTGCTTTCTGCTTGTTGAATTCACGTTAAGGGCCTGTCCCACTTAGGCGACTTTTTAGGTAAGTGCAGGAGACTCTGCGCTCGCCTCTTGCTCGCCACATGGTCGCCACATGTTCGCTGGTGGTCTCTGGTCAGCCTCCTTCATGGTCGTGAGGAGTTCCTGCAGTCTGGGAACTAGTCATGGCCTCAGTATGGTCGCTGCAAATTTTTCAACTGCAAAAATTGGTCGCAATGGAGAAAATCAATAATCTTGTCGTGGTAGGTGCAGTTGTAGTGGGGTCACCATGTAATTATGGGTAGTTGAGGTAGACATAGCTAGTTTTAATCGCCTTTGCTGACCGGGCATTTTCATTGGCTCATTGAGGAAAGAAAACGTAAGCACGAGTTTTCAGAAACAGGGATAACCGACCGGTAATGTTAAATGTCCGCCGAACTTCACAGCTGTGTATCCCTGGCTTATTAAAAGTTGTCTCCCTCCTCTTCTCCCCCCATTTTTAAAGGACTTACCGTACACTGTGCTAGCCGTCTTAACCTTCTTGTTCATCGTGGTGTGTGTCTGTATCACCTTGGCTTTGCACCATGTGAATTTCAGACAGCGCTCCCCCGCTTTCCCTGGCCCCCGCCTTTGCGATGCGTTTGTGTGTGTGTGGGGGGGGGTTCCACTCTGACGTCACCGTTCCAGTTCCCGGTTTTTCAGGCAAGTGCCGCGAACAATCGCCGGTAGTCCGCTGAAAAATCGCTTAAGTGGAACAGGCCCTTTACATTCTAATGAAGAGTTCTATCGGCTGGAAATGTCCTTCGGTGACCTGGCATTGTCATGTCTGGGTTTTATTATAAATGAGAAAAGGTGCCAGTAAATTAATTGCAAGGCAACAATTCAAGCTAATGACGCCAATGATAGATATGCGCACCTTTATTTTCTGATTGTAAAAATGTCCAAAGCTGATTTATTTAATGTAGTTTACAGTTACCATTATAACCAGTAAATTGAGGCTGTAAAACGCATTTCAGGCTCTCCATTTATAATGTAGTCTGTAACCCACTTCTGTGCAGCATACTGAATAAGGTCTACCAAAAGATTCAATTACACTGGTGGCTATGCTTTATAATGTTGTTATGTTGATCTGGTTTGTTTAACTGATCACAGGTATGCAGCAGATTGGTGCAGCTGGTAGTGTGGTTGCCGTACAATGCCAGAGACCCGGGTTTGATCCCGACATTGGGTGCTGTCTGTGTGGAGTTTGTATGTTCCCCTGTGGCCACGTGGATTTCCGCCGGGCGCTTCAATTTCCGCCCACAACCCAAAGATGTGCAGGTTTGTATGTTAATTGGCCTCTGTAAAATTGCCCCTAGTGTGTAGGGAGTGGACACAAAAGTGGGATAACATAGTATTTGTGTGAATGGGTGATCGATGGTCCGCATGGACTCAGTGGGCTGAAGGGCCTGTATCCATCAATCAATTCAATGTGTCAGCTGGGAAGTAATAGCGCTGTGATTATGTTACATGCAGACACATGGAGAATGCACAAGCATGCAAGAATAGTGATAATCACGCAAAGTTCTACGGGAAACCTCCTTGATAAAATAAACTGAGGGTTTGATCATAATATCACAGGGCCAATAGAACCACATTAAGTGAGACGTCAGTTTATGGCATAAGATATTGCCTGACAGATATTTAAGACAATGGCAGCAGTATCATGTGGAACCAAAGTAGAAATTGGTAGCAAAACCCATCAGCTCAGGTTGCAACAGATGCCTGATGCAAGGTCTCAGCCAAAAATGTTGCCCATTACTTCCCTCCGCATTCGATGTTGTTCAATGTATTGTGGATCTGCATGGATTAGAGGCTTTCAGCTGCAGAGAAAGAAGGGTAGACTTGGATTGTTTTCTCTTGGACATCAGAGGTTGAGGCAAACCTGATAGCAATATAAAATTATGAGAGACATAGATAAGGTAGACAGTCAGAGCCTTTTTTCCGCTGGATGGAAATGTCCTACCACAGCTTTAAGGTGGGGGGATGGAAGTTTAATGGAGATGTGCAGGGTAAGTTTTTTTAAACAGATAGTAGTGGGGGCCTAGAACACATTGCCAGGGGTGATGGTGGAGGCAAATATGATAGTGCCTTTCAAGAGGCTTTTGGATAGGCACAAAGAAGTGCTGGGGATTGAGGGATGTGGATCGTGTGATGAGATCAGTTTAATTTGGCTTCATGTTTAACATAAATATAACTCCACGATTTTGTGATTATCCTCTGCTTCTAACATCAGTTACGCTGGATTTCACAATTCTCTGATTGAACATGGTCGTAACTGAGTGGCTGCAGACTACTGGAGAAATCACGCAAAGGTCAACCATTTGGGATGGGTCTTGTGTCAGACGTACAGACCAGACTGGGAATATTCAGTAATACCTAAATAGGATTTAAATGTAACATGTTCCCTTGGCTGCTAACTTTCCATGAGAAGGATGGACATTTGGTTAAAGTATTATTTAGTTGCTGGTGCTTGCTCAAGCACATTAGTACCCAGGGGAAATGAAAGGAGAAAATGAGTCTGGAATACTAATTTAGGAAGGCAAGAAAACCAGTGTAAGTTACTTGTTCCTCTAAATACCCTGTATTAATCTTATTACCTTAATGCATTTTCGGCCCTGTTATAATATGAATAGAACAATTGCAAAGCAGCAAACTATTCATCTCAAGGACAGGTGAATATTTGCTGAGGCTGAGTCCTCTCTCAATTTCCAATCTGAATAAATACAACATTCAGGAACTGCATGTTAATGCTTGTGGGTGCTTTGTTTCATTTTTATCAATTAAATGAACCAGAAAATTAAGACCAACTTTATGGCAACGGACCTGAATGAATACGCCACAGTGGTTACAGACTTCATAAGTTCATGTGTGGAGGACTGCGTTCAAACAAAAACCTTCCGAGTGTTTCCTAACCAGAAGCCTTGGATGAACCATGAGATCCGCACTTTTCTGAAGACCCGGGCATTAGGGTCTGGTGACACAGAGGTCAATAAGAAGTCCAGATACGACCTTGACCAGGCCATCAAAAAGGCCAAAAGAGACTTCTGCTCTAAGCTGGAGGATGATACGGATGTTCGGCAACAGTGGCAGGGCTTGATTGCCATCGCATGCTACAAGGCAAAATTAGGAGGCAGCTCAAACAACAGAAAAGCATCACTCCCTGATGAACTCAATACGTTCTACGCATGGTTTGATAGGGAGAACTCTGATGTGCCTTCCTGAGACCCCATTCGTCCTGAAGGTATTACAGTCACAGTCATAGAGACAGAAGATACTTCAGGGGGGTGAACCTTCGGGGAATGCTGGACCTGATGGTAAATCCAGTCGAGTTCTCAAGACAATAGACAATAGACAATAGGTGCAGGAGTAGGCCATTCGGCCCCTCGAGCCAGCGCCGCTATTCAATGTGATCATGGCTGATCATCCCCAATCAGTACCCCGTTCCTGCCTTCTCCCCAAATACCCTGACTCAGCTATCTGTAAGCGCCCTATTTGGCTCTCTCTTTAAAGTATCCAGAGAACCTGCCTCCACCACAGAGGGTGGTAGAGGCAGGTTCTCTGGATACTTTAAAGAGAGAGGCAGAGAATTCCACAGACTCACAACTCTGTGTGAAAAAAAGTTTCCTCATCTCCGTTCTAAATGACTTACCCCTTATTATTCAACTGTGGCCCCTAGTTGTGAAGTCTCCCAACATCGGGAACATGTTTCCTGTCTCCAGCATGTCCAAATCCTTAATAATCTTATATGTTTCAATAAGATATCCTCTCATCCTTCTAAATTCCAGAGTGTACAAGCCCGCTCCATTCTCTCAGCATATGACAATCCCGCCATCCCGGGAACTACCCTTGTAAACCTACGCTACATTGCAACATGCGCCTTAATTTTGTTCAACAAAGAAACTGACAAGTTACTAAAGAACCTCAATAGCAAGAATGTCCTTCCTCAAATTAGGGGACCAAAACTGCACACAATATTCCAGATGTGGCCCTATAGGGCCCTATACAATTGCTGGAGGACCTGTTTGCTCCTACACTCAACTCTTCTTGTTATAAAGGCCAACATGCCATTCGCTTTCGCCTGCTGTAACTGTATGCTTACTTTCATTGACTGATGAACAAGGACCCCCAGATCCCGTTGTACTTCCGCTTTTCCCAACTTGACACCATTTAGATAGTAATCTGCCTTCCTGTTTTTACTACCAAAGTTTATCCACATTAAACTGCATCTGCCATGCATCTGTCAACTCACCCAACCTGTCCAAGTCATCCTGCAATTTCATAGCATCCTCCTCACAGTTCAGACCGGTGCAGACCAACTGGCGGGAGTATTTGCAGACATTTTCAGCCTCTCACTTCTGACGTCTGAGGTTCCCACCTGCTTTAAGAGGGCATCAATAATACCGGTGCCCAAGAAGTGTAAGGTGACATGCCTCAGTGACTATCGACCAGTGGCACTAACGTTTGTGCTGATGAAGTGCTTTGAGAGGTTGGTTATGGCGCACATCAACTCCTACCTCGACAAGAACCTTGACCCACTACAGTTCGCATACCGCCACATGGGTCAACGGAGGATGCAATTTCACTGGCTCTCCACACCGCATTAGACCACTTGGACAATAAAACACTTGTGTCAGGCTATTGTTTATAGACTACAGCTCAGCGTTTAATACCATCATCCCTTCCAAGCTGTTTACCAAGCTCATGGAACTGGTTCTCTGTGCATCCGTCTGCAATTGGATCCTCGACCTCCTCATCCACAGAGCACAGACTGTTTGAATTGGCGGAAACACTCCATCCTCAGTAACAATTAGTATGGGAGCACCTCAAGGCTGCATGCTCAGCTGCCTGCTTTACTCATGACTGCATACCCGGACATAGTGCGAACTCCTTCATCAAGTTCGCCGACGACACCACTGTTATTGGATGAATTACAGATGGGGATGAGTCAGAATATAGAAGTGAGATTGATCAACTGACCAAATGGAGGCCAGCACAACAACCTGGCTCGCAACACCAACAAAACCACGGAACTGATTGTGGACTTTGGTAGGGGATGGATGAGGACCCAGAATCCTGTTCACATCAAAGGTGGAGAGGGTCAAAAACTTCTAATTCCAGGGTGTGCATATTTCCGAAGATCTTTCCTGGACTCAGCACACTGATGCAATTATAAAGAAGGCACATCAATGACTCTACTTCCTGAGAAGATTCCGGAGAATCAGCATGTCGAAGAGGATTCTCCTACACTTCTACAGGTGCACGGTAGACTGGTTGTATCGTGGTCTGGTTCGGTAACTTGAATGTCTACAAGCTGAAAAGACTACAAAAAGTTATGAGCATTGCCCAGTCCATCACCGGCTTTGACCTCCCCACTGTCGAAGGGATCTATCATAGTCGCTTTCTTAAAAAGGCAGCCAAAATCATCAAAGACCCACACCATCCTGGCCGCACACTCATTTCACCATTGCCATCAGGAAGCAGGTACAGGAGCCTGAAATCTGTAACGTCCAGGTTCAGGAACAACTTCTTCCCTACAGCAATCAGGCTATTAAACACAACAATGAATAAGCTCTGAGCTCTGAATGGCAAAAGACAATGTTATTATTGCACTATATTTGTTATTTATCATACTTTGTTTTTCTCTTCCCCCGTTATGTACTATGGTTACATATTCACATATTTTGTTGTGCTGCAGCAAGTAAGAATTTCCTTGTCCTATCCAGGACATATAACAATAAAACACTCTTTGTTAGGGCCTGTTAGGGACTCTTTCAAAGGGCCTGTTTCTGTGCCATATCAGCAATTATGGTTTAATTTCAAGTTTATCTTGGAGGATCTTACTTGAGGAACTGTTCTATTGACCAAACCCTGAGCACATACCAGCCAACATTTAATTATACACTCACTGAAACCGTCCATGTGGACGTCTTGGAGGACAACATAGCACCAAGATCTCCAAGTTCAATATCACCAGAGTGAGACGGCAAGGATCATGTTGGCTTGGCGTCCCTGAGGATCAGATCGCACACCCGTTAACCATATAACCATATAACAATTACAGCACGGAAACAGGCCATCTCGGCCCTTCAAGTCCATGCTGAACAACTTTTATCCCTTAGTCACACCTGCCTGCACTCATACCATAACCCTCCATACCCTTCTCACCCATATGCCTATCCAATTTATTTTTAAATGATACCAACGAACCTGCCACCACTTCCACTGGAAGCTCATTCCACACCGCTACCACTCTCTGAGTAAAGAAGTTCCCCCTCATGTTACCCCTAAACCTCTGTCCATTAATTCTAAAGTCATGTCCTCTTGTTTGAATCTTCCCTATTCTCAAAGGGAAAAGCTTGTGTACATCAACTCTGTCTATCCCTCTCAACATTTTAAAGACCTCTATCAAGTCCCCCCTTAACCTTCTGCGCTCCAGAGAATAAAGACCTAACTTATTCAACCTATCTCTGTAACTTAGCTGTTGAAACCCAGGCAACATTCTAGTAAATCTCCTCTGTACCCTCTCTATTTTGTTCACATCCTTCCTATAATTGGGCGACCAAAATTGTACACCATACTCCAGATTTGGTCTCACCAATGCCTTGTACAATTTTAACATTACATCCCAGCATCTATACTCAATGCTCTGATTTATAAAGGCTAGCATACCAAAAGCTTTCTTTACCACCCTATCTATATGAGATTCCACCTTCAAGGAACTATGCACGGTTATTCCCAGATCCCTCTGTTCAACTGTATTCTTCAATTCCCTACCGTTTACCATGTACGTCCTATTTTGATTTGTTCTGCCAAGGTGTAGCACCTCACATTTATCAGCATTAAACTCCATCTGCCATCTTTCAGCCCATTTTTCCAACTGGCCTAAATCACTCTGTAGACTTTGGAAATCCTCTTCATTATCCACAACACCCCCTACCTTGGTATCATCTGCATACTTACTAATCCAATTTACCACCCCTTCATCCAGATCATTGATGTACATGACAAACAACAAAGGACCCAACACAGATCCCTGAGGCACCCCACTAGTCACCTGCCTCCAACCCCACAAACAGCCATCCACCATTACCCTCTGGCTTCTCCCATTCAGCCACTGTTGAATCCATCTTGCTATTCCTGCATTTATACCCAACAGTTGAACCTTCTTAACCAACTTTCCATGAGGAACCTTGTCAAAGGCCTTACTGAAGTCCATGTAGACAACATCCACTGCTTTACCCTCGTCAATTTCCCTAGTAACCTCTTCAAAAAATTCAAGAAGATTAGTCAAACATGACCTTCCAGGCATAAATCCATGTTGACGGTTCCTAATTAGACCCTCTTTATCCAGATACTTATATATATTATCTCTAAGTATCTTTTCCATTAATTTGCCCACCACTGAAGTCAAACTAACCGGTCTATAATTGCTAGGTTTACTTTAGAACCCTTTTTAAACAATGGAACAACATGCGCAGTACGCCAATCCTTGTTGCTAATGACATTTGAAATATTTCTGTCATAGCCCGGCTATTTCTACACTAACTTCCCTCAATGTCCTAGGGAATATCCTGTCAGGACCTGGAGACTTATCCACTTTTATATTTTTCTAACGTGTCAGTACTTCTTTTACTTTGAAACTCATAGTATCCATAGCTACTCTACTAGTTTCCCTTACCTCACATAATTCAATATCCTTCTCCTTGGTGAATACCGAAGAAAAGAAATTGTTCAATATCTCCCCCATCTCTTTTGGCTCTGCAGATAGCTGTCCACTCGGTCTCTCCAATGGACCAATTTTATCCCTTGTTATCCTTTTGCTATTAATATAGCTGTAGAAACCCTTTGGATTTACTTTCACCTTACTTGCCAAAGCAACCTCATATCTTCTTTTAGCTTTTCTAATTTCTTTCTTAAGACTCTTTTTACATTCCTTATACTCCTCAAGCACCTCATTTACTTCATGCTGCCTATAATTATTGTAGATCTCCCTCTTTTTCCGAACAAGATGTCCAATTTCCCTTGAAAACCAGGGTTCTTTCCAATTTTTACTGGTTCCTTTCAACCGAACAGGAACATAAAGATTCTGTACTCTTAAAATTTCCCCTTTAAATGTCCTCCATTTCTCCTCTACATCTTTCCCTTAAAACAAAATGTCCCAGTTCACTCCTTTTAAATCATCTTGCATCTCGTTAAAGTTAGCCTTTCTCCAATCAAAAATCTCAACCCTAGGCCCAGTTCTGTCCTTCCCCATAATTGTATTGAAACTAATGGTATTGTGATCACTGGACCCGAAGTGCTCCCCAACGCATACCTCCGCCACCTGTCCCGTCTCATTTCCTAACAGGAGGTCCAGCACTGCCCCTCCTCTAGTAGGCACCTCTATGCATTGCTGCAAAAAACTATCCTGCACACATTTTACAAACTCCAAACCATCCAGCCCATTTACAGAATGTGTTTCCCAGTCTACGTGTGGAAAGTTGAAATCTCCCACAATCACTACCTTGTGCTTACTACTAATATCTGCTATCTCTTTACATATTTGCTCTTCCAATTCTCGTTCCCCATTTGGCGGTCTATAATATACCCCTATAAGTGTTGCTACACCTTTCCCACTTCTCAGTTCCACCCAAATAGCCTCCCTAGATGAGCCCTCCAATCTATCCTGCCAAAGCACTGCTGTAATATCTTCCCTGACTAGCAACACCTCCACCTCTTCCCCTCCAATTCTATCACACCTGAAGCAACGAAATCCTGGAATATTTAGTTTCCAATCACAGCCCTCCTGCAACCATGTTTCACTGATCACCACAACATCATACTTCCAGGTGTCTATCCAGACTCTAAGCTCATCCACCTTTCTTACAATGCTCCTGGCATTAAAATATGCACATTTAAGAAACCCCCCATCTCTTATTCTCTGTTTATTTCCTTTTTTTTTCTTTCTCCTCTTGTGTCCAAGTGCTTCCCTTTTCTGCTTCCTGCCTCCCATTCTGTCTACTAGCTTTTGCTATTTGCATCCCTCGCCCCAACCATTCTAGTTTAAAGTCTCCCCAGTGGCCTTTGCAAATTTCCCCACCAGGATATTGGTCCCCCTCGGGTTCAAGTGCAACCCGTCCTTTCTGTACAGGTCCCACCTACCCCAAAAGAAGTCCCAATGATCCAGAAACTTGAATCCCTGCCCTCTGCACCAGTCTTTCAGCCAAGCATTTATCCTCCACCTTGCTCCATTTCTACTCCACTGTCACGTGGCACAGGCAGTAATCCTGAGATTGTTACCTTTTTGGTCCTTTTCCTCAACTCTCCTCCCAAGTCCTTAAATCCTCCCTTCAGGACCTCTTCCCTTTTTTTACCTATGTCATTGGTACCTATATGTACCACGACCTCAGGCTCCTCTCCCTCTGATTTGAGGATATCTCGGACACGTCTAGGCACGTCCAAGACCTTGGCACCAGGGAGGCAGACCACCATCCTGGTCTCCCGACTGCGTCCACAGAATCGCCTATCCGACCCCGTAACAATAGAGTCCCCAATTACTATTGCCCTCTTTTTTTCCCTACCTTTCGGAGCAACAGGGCCGGTCTCTGTGCTGAAGGCCCGTCCGCTGTCGCTACCCCCAGGTAGGCTGTCACCCCCATCCGTACTCAAACAGGAGTACTTATTTGCCAGGTGTACTGACATTGGAGTACTCACTCGTTCATGCCTCTGCCCCTTGCCCTTCCTTAGCGTGACCCACATGTCTCTCTCCTGTGGTTTTGGAGTAACCACCCTCCTATAACTCTCCTCTATCACCTTTTCACTCTCCCTGACCAGGCAGAGGTCATCGAGCTGCTGCTCCAGGATCCTAATACGGTCCCTTAGGAGCCCCATCTCTCTGCACCTGATGCAGATGTGGACGTCAAGAGGGCCATCCGACACCATGACCTCCCATATCTGACATGCTGTACAGTACACTGCTCTGGCTGACATTCTCTCGCCTTACCCTGGATCCGATATCAGTATAATATAATGGAAACTGCTGTGAGAAATCAGCAGGTATCTGACTCAAACAGCTGCTCCCTCTTGACCTTTAACCTACACCTTTATTATACAAACCAAAAGCACTGTACCTTTACTAACCCCCTGTACCTTTACTCACCCACTGTACCTTTACTAAGCCCCTGTACCTTTACTCACCCACTGTACCTTTACTCACCCACTGTACCTTTACTCACCCCCTGTGCCTTTACTCACCCACTGTACCTTTACTAACCCCCTGTACCTTTAACCAGAAAGCAGAAATACTAACCAGAGGTTCCACCCAATCAGCTGCTTCCTCTAGTCTGCTTCCACCAATCAGCGGATTCCACCAGAAACCTCCCTATTCAGTATGGAATGTTCCGGATTTCGGTAAAAACAAGCCCCTGACCCTCCTCCACTCGCTCCAACGGTCCCGGGCCTCTGCCTGAACGAGCCCCGCGCTGGATTTATGTACTCACCGCCCCTGACCCTCCTCCACTCGCTCCAACGGTCCCGGGCCTCTGCCTGAACGAGCCCCGCGCTGGATTTATGTACTCACCGCCCCTGACCCTCCTCCACTCGCTCCAACGGTCCCAGGCCTCTGCCTGAACGAGCCCCGCGCTGGATTTATGTACTCACCGCCCCTGACCCTCCTCCACTCGCTCCAACGGTCCCGGGCCTCTGCCTGAACAAGCCCCGCGCTGGATTTATGTACTCACCGCCCCTGACCCTCCTCCACTTGCTCCAACGGTCACAAGCCACCCGTTCTGCTGCATTCTCCTATTTAGTTGGAGATTGAAATGTGCCAGCTATCAGAAGGGCAGCTTAGTCATGTGCACCTTCGTTAATATTCCTTGAGAACAGAGAACATAGAAAAGGAACAGCCCTTCACAATGTTTGTGCCGAACATGATGCCAAGATAAACAAATCTATTTGGTCTCCTCCATTCCGTGCACCTAATGAAATGCCTTTCCAACACCATTATCGTATCTGCCTTCTTCATCATCCTCAACAATACATCAATACATTCTGGGCACCCACCATCCTCTCGCCCACACATCTCATTTAAACGTTGCCCCTCTCACTTTAAAGCTATGCCCTTTTGGTTTTTTTTTACCCTTATTTCCACATTTTACTGGAGAAAGTTGTTCACATTTGTTGATCAGGCAAGAGATTGTTTACAAGAATGTTGCCAGGACTTTAGGAAGATGTTGCCAGAACTCGAGGGCCTGAGCTATAGGGGGAGGTTGAGCAGGCTAAGACTTTATTCTTTGCAGCACGGGAGGATGAGGAGTGATCATATAGAGGTGCATAAGGTCATGAGAGGAATAGATAGGGTAAATGCACAGTCTTTTACCCAGACTAGGATAATCAATGACATGAGGACAGTTTAAGGTGAGGGAAGAAAGATTTAATAGAATCCTAAGAGGCAACCTTTTTAAACAAAGGATGGTAGGTATACGGTTCGAGCTGCCTGGGGAGGTAGTTGAGGCACGTACTATCACAACATTTAAAAAAACATTTGGACAGGTACATGAATAGGATAGGTTTAGAGGTATATGGGCCAAATGCAAGCTGGTGCAACCAGGTGGGACTAGTGTAGAGTCGGCATGTTGATCGGTGTGGGCAAATTGGATGGAAGGGTCTGTTTCAACGCTGTATGACTCTTTCAAGCGCCTGTCCCATTTGGCGATTTTTTTCGGCAACTGTTGACATTATTGACTGACGTATCAGGTCACCGAAAAAGTTGTGGCGTGACACGGTGCGATGATGTATTGGCGCGCGGTGTTTTCTCAAGTGTCTCAATGTTTTTTTTGTTGCTGCTAGATTTTGAAATGTTCAAAAGCTTTCGGCTACCCTGATGCTGGCAGTCACTGAAAAAAATCAGCGTGAGACAGGCCCTTGAATCTATGAATAGAGTTCCAACATGCCCGCGATCTCAGGTATTTGGAAGAGAGGGTGATGCCAATCTTAAAAAGGCATACAAATTAGTTTCTTACATCACCACAGCCAGCTCTGAAAATAGAAATTCAGTGATGTTTGTCTACCACTAACTTTTCTATTCCCTGTTTCCCCTTATCAGTTTTCCCCTCTCTGAAATGGATGACCCTGCCAGTTTTACGCACTGTTCAATCAGTCACCTCATGAGCACAAGTGGTCACGATCCTTGATCAACACTTCTATAGTCTCCACCTGATACCTGGGACTATTCCATCAGAAGAAAATTGTAAATGACCAGTGTCTAGCAACAGCCACAGGCAGAGTTGTTAGAATCAGGAGGTATCCTCCTAAATTGGGACCTGATGTTGAACATTCTCTGTAATTACTTCCCCTGTGAGGTCAGGGTTTGTCTGATCTGCTGCTTCTAGCAAAACCAATTACAGTTTTTCATTTGAGATTCTTTCATGACAGACACGTAAGGTTGTTTTCCTTGTTGCACTCTTTCTGTCCCCATGTCTCTTGTTCTTTTTTCACCTTCATCAGCAGTACCACTGTAGTGATTGGTATAATTGAATTGAAAGATACACCATGGAAACAGTTCCCTTAAGCCCCACAACTCCATACTGACCATCGATCACCCATTCACACTAGCTATATGTTATCTAATTTTCTCCTCTGTTCCCTATACACCAAGGGAAATTTACAGAGGTTAATTAACCTACAAATTAGCACACTTTTGGGAGGTGGGTGGAAACTGGAGTGCTGGGAGGAAACCCATGTGGTCACAGGGGAGAATGTACAAATTCAACACAGCCAGCTACCTCATGTCAGCTTAGTTTTAGTTTAGAGATAAAAGACCCTTCGGCCCACCAAGTTCATGCCAATCATCGATCACCCGCATACTAGTTTTATGTGATCGCAGTTTTGTATTCAACACGTTATGGGCAATTCACAGAAGCCAATTAACCTACAAATCCGCATGTCTTTGGGACGTGGGAGGAAACCAGAGCACCCAGAGAAAATCCATTTGGTCACAAACACCACGCAGGCAGCATCTGTGGTCAGGTTCAAACTCAGATCTCTGGTGCTGTGAGGTAGCAGCTCTGCCAGCTGTACCACTGTATATTTTGTATGACATCTTTAGCATAATATTGACAAAAGCTGCCGCAAGTAAGAGCAAAAGCTCCAGTACTGGGAGTTCAGAATATCCAGTATTGAACTGATGTAATGACTCTCTCACCGTCCATTAAAATTCAGCAAAAATATTTGACTAAGTGTTGTTTTCTGTTTTAGTGACAGTTAATCATTTTTAATTGAATTATAAAGCGCAGAATGCCAGACACACAAAATTTGTGGTAATATCTACTTAGCTAACAAAGAACTTGTAAAGCTTGGCTCACAGGAACACAGAACCAAAGATACAATTGGTGACCATTTACTGCTTTGGCCCTCCAGTTTGGTTTAATGCAATCATTTCTGATTAGTGATCCTGCCTCATATCCCCATGTTTCTCACACAGCTTTCCTTCAAAAATCTATCATCTTAGTTTTAGTTTAGAGATACAGTATGGAAATAAGCCCTTGGGCCATCCATCACCCATACACTAGGTTTACATTATCCAAGTTTTGCATTCAAAAATTTACAGAAGCCAATTAACCGACAAACCTGCATGTCTTTGAAATGTGGGAGGAATCCGGAGCACCAAGTTAAACTAATCTCAAAGATTCAAATGTATTTTATTGTCACGTGTACCAATTAAGGTACAGTGATATGCGATTTATCTCCTCTGCCTGCACGTGATCCATATCCCTCCATTCCCATCTCACCATCAGAAATAATTGAAATTTATAAAAAATAATGCAGATGCTGAAAATCAAAAATCAAAACAAAAAATACTGGGAATACTCATTCAAAGACCTGAACTAAGTTCTGATAAAGGACCTTCAACCTGAAATGGTAACTCTGTTTCATTCACAACAGATACAAACTGATTTGCTGAATATTTCCAGTATTTTCTGTTTTTCATTAGAGCAGATATATTTTATTCCGAATAGCTTTTAAACATCCTTAATATCTTCATAACTTTCATCATCACCAATTAGCTTTCTAAATTCCAGGCTAGCTCAATAGTCGATGTTCATATTGCAGGCATCTTTCTGGAAAATCTAAAGTTTACATCCAACGTCCTAACCCATGGCTCATTGCCCCAAATTGCTCTTTGTATGGTTGTGGGTGTGCTGCATTCGTAGCTAGTATAACTTTCCAAGCTAGTATTTCTATTGACTTCAGATAAACCCAAAATGTCGGAGTAACTCAGTGGGTCAGGCAGTATCTCTGGAGTAAAAGTATGGGTGAAGTTTCGGGTCAGAACCCTTCTTCAGACTTTTGTGAGGTGCACAGTTTTTTTAATCTGAAGGAAAGGTTGTTGGATTAAGATTGGGTTGAGAGTTTGGCTAATTTGTCTGTCGTGGAATGTGCTTGTCAGCATGAAAAGGTGCATTGTGTAATAATTGCTCCAATTTCTCCATAATCTTCACTTTCTGAGCATCTCTGTAAAATTTCGCTGTCAAATATACAAAGTCAGTTGTACTTTTTTTTTCCTTTCACTCATCCATCATCTATTACAAAGATAAATGCATTTATATTCCTCAACATAATATACGGGTATTACCTGTCATTTAGCCATACTATTCTCTCACAAAATCCATCTCTTGCTCTAAGACAATCATTCTCTTGTCTTTTCCCTCACAAGAAATCACACTTTCCCTTTTGTCAGTCTTTGTCATTGAAACACAAGTACTCTTCTACTGATCATTCAGAGGCATGAACTTATGTAAGACATGCACAGATTGTTCAAGCCTTCATTTTCATCACAGATAAGGAAAGTAGTTGAAGGTATATTCCAACAACAATCATAATGGATCCAATGCTGTTTCTGGCTACCTCGATCTTGAAGATGCACCCTTGACATCCAGAGAACTCTGGGGTAATTAAATTCAAGACTTCACTGTCATCAGAGAGGAAATTCCTCATGATGTTTGTTTTAAATAGAGACCTTTTATCCTGAAAAAGTACACTGCAGTAGTCATCGAGCACAGAAACGGGCCTATTTGCCCAATTCATCTATACCGATTAGCAAATCCAATTTCCCTTTTCCTATCCATGTACCCATGCAAATGTCTTTTAATTGTTGCATTTGTACCCTCATCAACCACTTCCTCTGGTTCCAGATATCCTCTAACATATGTGTGATCATTGGTCGATGTGGACTCGGTGGGCAAAAGGGCCTGATCCGCGCTGTATCTCTAAATTAAACCAAAGTACGAGAGGCCGAGAGTGTGGACCAGATGTGGCCTTCAGTGGCACAGAGCAGTGGAGCAAAGTTGGAGAATGCCAATGGCTATCCTTCGCCAGGCCAACCCTGCTCAGACAATGGGCCTTCAAGGTCAGGTTATGAACTCTACACCTATAACAAATGCGACTTGAAAATAACACCAAATCTGGTAACTCTGTATATTGTCTCATTGTACTATACACTTGCACTGTATCTGGAATGCTTATGTACAGTGGCTTTCAAAATTTTTCATACCCCTTGAACTTTTCCCCATTTTGTCACGTTACAACCACAAACGTAAATGTATTTTATTGGGATTTTATGTGATAGACCAACACAAAGTGGCGCATAATTGTGAAGTGGAAGGAAAATGATACATGGTTTTCAATTTTTTTTTCAAATAAAAACCTGAGAACATTAGTGAACAAACAGCATCATGAAGCCCAAGGAACACACCAGACAGGTCAGGCATAAAGTTGTGGAGAAGTTTAAAGCAGGGTTAGGTTATAAAAAAATACCCCAAGCTTTGAACATCTCATGGAGCACTGTTCAATCCATCATCCGAAAATGGAAAGAATATGGCACAACTGCAAACCTACCAAGACATGGCCGTCCACCTAAACTGACAGGCCGGGCAAGGAGAGCATTGATCAGAGAAGCAGCCAAGAGGCCCATGGTAACTCTGGAGGAGCTGCAGAGATCCACAGCTCAGGTGGGAGAATCTGTCCACAGGACAACTATTAGTCGTGCATTCCACAAATCGGGCCTTTATGGAGGAGTGGCAAGAAGAAAGCCATTGTTGAAACAAAGCCATAAGAAGTCCCGTTTGCAGTTTGCCGCAAGCCATGTGGGGGACACAGCAAACATGTGGAGGAAGGTGCTCTGGTCTGATGAGACCAAAATTGACGTTTTTGGCCTAAATGCAAAACGCTATGTGTGGCGGAAAACTAACACTGCACATCACCCTGAACACACCGTCCCCACTGTGAAACATGGTGGTGGCAGCATCATGCTGTGGGGATGCTTTTCTTCAGCATGGAAAGGGAAGCTGGTCAGAGTTGATGGGAAGGTGGATGGAGCCAAATACAGGGCAATCTTGGAAGAAAATCTGTTAGAGTCTGCAAAAGACTTGAGACTGGGGCGGAGGTTCACCTTCCAGCAGGACAACGACTCTAAACATACAGCCAGAGCTACAATGGAATGGTTTAGATCAAAGCATATTCATGTGTTAGAATGGCCCAGTCAAAGTCCAGACCTAAATCCAATTGAGAATCTCTGGCAAGACTTGAAAATTGCTGTTCACAGACGCTCTCCATCCATTCTGACTAAGCTTAAGCTATTTTGCAGAGATGAATGGGCAATAATTTCAGTCTCTAGATGTGCAAAGCTGGTAGAGACAAACCCCAAAAGACTTGCAGCTGTAATTGCAGCGAAAGGTGGTTCTACAAAGTATTGACTCAGCGGAGCTGAATACTTTTGCATGCCACACTTTTCAGTTTTTTTATTTGTAATAACATTTGGAAACCATGTATCATTTTCCTTCCACTTCACAATTATGCACCACTTTGTGTTGGTCTATCACATAAAATCCCAATGAAATACATTTACGTTTGTGGTTGTAACATGACAAAATGTGGAAAAGTTCAAGGGGTATGAAAACTTTTCCAAGCCACTGTAAGTGCTTATGTATAGTGATCCTTGCACTGAACTGTATACAAAAATGAATTTCACTGTACCTTGGTACATGTGACAAATAAAATACCATTTAACTATTGAGAACGTGGGCCAAATAGCACTGAACTTGATCTGCTGCCTGGACTCTGCAGTCAAGGTTCCTACCTACCACTGCTTGGCTGGTCCAACTACTGAACACCAGTCAAGTTGACATTTCACACCTGGAGAAAGTCCAACGAGATATCAACAGCCAGTTAAAGAAGTCACTTTTCTCTTGTTTTTGTTGCAGATAAAGTGAAATTTTATCTTCTGTTGGCCCTCCCTTGTTCCACCTTAAATTTCTTGTTTCGCTGAAGAAGTATTTTTAATTGAGAGAAGTTTATTTTCACGACCATGGTTGGAGGAGGATAATTTGGTTTGGGGATGACAAATGTCTTGACATGTGACATTTATATTGCATACATTTTTCATTTCTGTAATATTGAAACCTCAAGGCACAGAATTCCTCAACCCTATGAGTTATTCATCAATAAAAGCTTTTTACAATTGAGTTGTTCAGCTTTCTTCCAGTCAAATCAGCACCTAGAAAGATGCAAATATATTTCCAAGTCAGGAAGAGATGCAACTACAAATGCTGGAACTATATTACCCCTGTTACAAAATGTATAAACATTTCAATGTTATTGTCGTAGCTTTAAATAGAATTTTAGCTGATGTAGAATGGGTCACATATCCCAATATTGTGTGCCTAATATTCAAGGTCAAAGTCAAAATTAATGTGGATTTAATATTCAGGGCAAAGTACTCCATCAGCAAAGGTATTTTTTAATTCAAGTCTATCCAAAATTGTTTTCCAATGTCGACCTTTCATAAATCGATATATCGATCAACACAAGCAGATGGAGCAATGTGGAGATTTCATTTGCAATGGAATATATATATAATATATAATATAATATATATAATATAATGTGTGTGTATATATATATATATATATATATATATATATATATATATATATATATATACACACACATATATATATATATATATATACACACACACACGCACAATCACAACAAATGGAATCTTGGAGTCAGACAGCACAAAAACACGCCCATTGACCCCACTTGCCGAAACCTACCAACATTCCCTTCTACATTAGTCCCACCTACCAGTATTTGGCCCATATCGTATCCTAAACTTATCCTATCCATGCACCTCTCTAAATGCTTCTTAAATGTTACTATAGTTCTTGCCTCAACTACCTCCTCTGGCAGCTTATTACATACACCCACCACCTTTGTGTAAAAAAGTTCCCCATCAGTTTCCTATTAAATCTTTCCTCCACACATTAAACTATGTTCTTTAGTTATTTTCCCTCATACCCATTTGACTCTCTGTTGACAGCTCTGATTGATGTTATTTGCATCACTCTCTCAGGCTGTGAGTTCCAGATCGGATCTAACAACTATTTATAAAAAGAACATTATCAAAACATTCCTCTTTTACTTCCTGCACCTTCCTGTTTAATTCCAGATGTCCGGCAATCTGCAGTTGTTGGTTTTGAGAGAAGTGTTCAATGTTGTATTTTGTTTATTTAGATAGGTTCATGGATAAGATACTTTTAGAGGGATATGGGCCGAATGCAGGCTGGTGAGCCTAATGTAGGTGGGACATATTGGTCAGCATGGGCCAAAAGGCCTGTTCTTGTGCTGTATGACCCTATGACTCCATGACAAAGAGTGGAACAATATTTCCAAATGGGTTGTTCTGCAAGATATTGGTTGAGTTGATAGGTAAAATTGCCCTTTGTTGTGTCTTAAATATTTTATGAACGCAATATCTCCAAATGGATTTCATTTTTCATTAATGCCTTCATTTTGAACCCTAACTAAAAATTATAGCCTTGTGCTACATGCCTTTGGATCAAAATGCCACGTTATGAAAATTAACTTGTACAATCATTTATGAGGTAACATGACCCAGTTCAGAGCAAAGTGTAGGACTGGGACAAATCACCTTGTATAAGGGTTAACCATTCTCCATGCTATTAAATTGTGTTTTGTGCCCTTTATTTGATTGCTTAAATGTGTCAAGAAGAAAATTTTCAGGTTATTTTCCCCAAATGGCCAAGGTTGTTAAACTCTACACTTTTCAGTAGAAATTCCACTGTTACACAAGGATAGGGACTGGATGTGTTGCAATGCATTGGGCATTGTAATTATACAGGGCAGGTTTAATGGGACAATGGCTGTTTACCCATTCATCATTCCTTGTTTGAAATGTGCTGACTAAATTTCATGGAATAGGCAACCCTAATTAAATTTTCACACTGATGTTTATATTTTCCATTAACTGCACCAGTGGCTCCACTGCTTCTATAATTTACAATTACAAGGTCTGGACCCATGCAAGGCTTGACAATCAATCTCAGAGTATCACTGATAAGCCCAACCTTCATCGGATAGACTGGGATACAATGATGTCTTGTCATCTCTCCTTGAGTGGAGTTGATAGAGGGCTGACATGATCGATATACTGCATACAAAATCACAAGGGCAGCATAGTGGCGCAGCGGTATTGTTACCTCACAATGCCAGTGCTCTGGGGCTTACACAAAAAGCTGGAGAAACTCAGTGGGTGTAGCAGCATCTAAGGAGCGAAGGAGATAGGCGACGTTTCGGGTCGAGACCCTTCGGGTTTGATCTGACTATGGGCGCTGTCTATGTGGAGATTGTGCACTCTCCCTGTGACCACCTAAATTTACTCAGGGTGCTCCTATATTCTCCCACATCTCCCAGTATGTAGGTAGAACTAGTGTACGGGGTAGTCGCTGGTCAACATGGACTTGGTCGACTGAAGGGCCTGCTTCCACGCTATATCTCTGCACTGAACTCTGAACTAAATTTTAAAATATTGAGGGAGATAAATTGGGTAGATTGTAAAACATTTTTATCTGTCCCGTAATGGGTGCGTCTACAAGAGGGTACAGGTACAGAATGAGAAATAGGAGATTTTGAGGGATCCAAGGGGGAATGTTTTGACACAGAGAATGGTTGAATTATGGATCTAATTCCTGAGGCAGTACTTTCTTGGCATTTAAGAAGCATTTGGATAAGCAACATAACAAATGAAAGTAAATGGGATTGGTATGGAGAAGCACAATGGTGGTGGGTACAGTATAGAAACAGGCCTGGAATACAAGAGACTGCAGATTGGAAGAGATGGACTAACAGTATTTGGGGCTGAGACACTTCTTCAGTCACACCCTGAAATGTTATTTGTCCATTCCCTCCACAAATGCTGCATAAGCTGCTGTGATCATCCATCACTTTGTGTTTTACTCTTGAAGGCAGGCCTCCAGCTCACCATGGAACTCTGCTGTTTGACACCTGCCCATTTGTTGACAGGATAACCCAAATCCATTTTCCTCCAAAACGCTTTGGGGTTTTCAAAAACATATGTGATCAGTATTTCCCTGGTTCTTACAATTAACTCATTCTAATGATAAATAATTTTGAAGAAGCATTAATGAAATGGTTAAAGGTTTATTTATTGACCTAACAATATAACAAATATGAGCAGTAGGAGGCCACTCAGCCCTTCAACCATGCCTTGCCACTCAACATGACCGTGGTCCATCTGTGTCAGGCCTCTCCTCTGTACCAGTTCCCCATACCCTACTATTGTTCGATATTTTAAAAACATATCACCCTCTGTTTTTAATATCACAACAATTTGGCCTCCACAGCATAACTGTGCCTCAACGGGTGCAAGAAGAAATTTGGAATGACTCCAATGACTTTTACCAACTTCGACAGATGCACCATATAATGCAAACTGCAGAGTTACATCAAAACTTTGCTTGGGAACAGCTCTGCCCAAGACTGCAAGAAATAGCAGAGAGTTGAAGACATAGACCAGCCTAACACACACGGACCAGACTTCCTGCCACCGCCTCCATCTGTACCAAATTACTTTGGAACAGCAGCCAGCATAATCAAAGACTTGCCCATCTGACAGAAGCTTGAAAGTGTACACGACCAGACTCAGGAATAACTCTTTCCCCCATGTTATCAGGCTTCTGAATGGTCCTTCCATAAGCTAAGGTATTGTCTGATTCACCTCTACCCTATTATGGACATTGTACTTTGTCTATGGAACTGATGGACTACAATGGTGAGGACTATATTCTGCACTCTGTATCTTCCCCTTTGCTCTATCTGTTGTGCATAGTTTGTCTTGATTGGTTTTATGTACAGTATATCTGATCGGTTTGGATAACGGGCAAAACAAAGCTTTTCACTGTACACATGACAATAATAAACCTAAAGGCCCTGTCCCACTTTCCTGAGTTACTCACAAACTATCCCCTTGATTCGAACTTGGGGAATGTCGGGGAATGTCGGTAGCGAGCTCGTAGGAGCCCCTAGGAGTCCATAGATGTTTCGTAGCGGCTCGTAATGCCAGCCGGAGGAACACGTGGCATCAGGTAAGTCAGGACATTTTTTCAACATGTTGAAAAATGTCCACGAGTAAAAAAAATAGCCCCGAGTATCTACGAACGGCTATTACCATAATTCTCCGAGTTCGAATCAAGGGGAAAACTCGGGAGAGTTTGTGAGTAACTCGGGAAAGTGGGACAGGGCCTTAACTCTGTCATTGATTATGTTCAGGTTTGAGGTAGATATTTGGATACAGGCAAAGTGACTGGGTGGGAAAGATCAGTCATGACTTTACTGAATCTTGGAGTTGGGGCATAGCCCTCTACCTTCCTTCTGCTTCTATTTTGTATGTTGATATGACGACGTGGAGCAGGATTTTGCGAGGTCAGTTTAGCTGGGAATTGTCTTCTTGTACATTGACAAGGTTGATGTCATGCCTGGATTCAAACTTAGCAATGAAATACAGTAGTTTTCCAGAGGTCCGTTACCAGGCGAACAACAATGGAACTAGAGTTACATGCAGTATTGAGCAAGGATAGCTATTATGTGTAGGAAGGAACTGCAGATACTGGTTTATAGCAAAGATAGACACAAAGTGCTGGTGTAACTTAGTGGGTCAGGCAGCACCTCTGGAGAAAAGGAATCAGTGATGTTTCGGGTTAGAACCCTTCTTCAGGCTTTGAACTTTCAACTATCAACTTTTTCCACTGATGACGTATCCAAACCCATTGGACTTCACTGCTTCTCAGTTAACTCATGGTCAACATTACAGATATAAGCATTTATTTTCTTCTAACTCTACATTATTTAGTTATCTGAATTTAAAATTTACAGCTGCCACAGTGCATTTTAAATGTATGTCCATAAAGATTAATCCAAGCCATTTGATTATGAAACTTCATGCATTCCAATAAAGATTTCCAGATCAAAAGACTGTTTCGTTAATGCACCATGGACAGCACATCCCACAATCAAATTATTTATAATATTTTTTTATTAAAGATAATCAATTACGATACCTTAAACAAGTTTACAGATATCAGATAATTCATTTTATCATACATGTAAAACATTAATAATACTTATCTATTATTTTTTTAGAAATAAAGATAAAGAAAAAGTAGCTTATAAATCAATGAGGGTATAGTTAACTAATAATTTGATAATTGTAAAAAAGAAAAGAGAAAAGAACTAAAAAAAAAAAAAAATAAATAAAAATAAAAATAAAAAATTTTAACCTCTGCCTATATTATATATATAAATAAAAGATCACAATATGTATTATTAATAACTCTACTACAAATGATGGTATCAGTAAAGACATGTTACTTCCATTTTAAAAATACATTATTCTCATCAGATCCCGCGGGGGGGCACGTCGAGCCATGTTGCCAAGAACAGCTACTTATCTAGATACAATATATATGGAGACCATATCTGTTCAAAAGAATTATACCTGTCCAATAGGACAAATCTAATTCTTTCCAGATGTAGCGTCTCCATCATCTCTGCTGCCCACATTTTAGTTGTGGGGGATAGTGTTCCCTTCCAAAATTTCAATATAATTTTTTTCCCAATTATCAAACAATAATCAAAGAAATTTCTTTGATTTACTGTAAGTGATAACTGTAAGTCCGGAATTCCAAATATTATTGACTTTGGGTTGGGGTCCAATTTAACTTTTATAACTTCAGAAATAACTTTAAAAATTTCTGTCCAATAATGATTCAATTTAAGACATGTGACAAAACTATGTATTAAATTTGCCTCTGTTTTCTTACATTTGTCACAGATAGCAGAAAGCTTCGGAAAGATACTATTTAATTTAACTTTTGAATAATGTAACCTATATAATACTTTAAATTGAATCAATATATGTCTGGCGTTTAATGAACATCGGTGTATACGTTGTAAACTTTCTTCCCAGTTTTCTTTTGTTATAGCTAATCCTATGTCATTTTCCCATGCTTGACGATATGTTTCCGTTGTTGGATTCTCCTTATCCAAAATGATGTTATATATATAAGCTATTAATTTTTCTGTATTTGGGTGTAAATTAAATAAATCGTCTAACAATCCTGCTTCTTTATTTTTATAATCTTGTGTATTTGATTTAATATAATCTCTAATTTGTAGATATCTAAACAAATGTTGTTGAGATAGTCCATAAATGTCTTGTACCTCTTGGAATAAAAGAAATTTTCCTTTTCTATAAAGGTGTTCTATTCTTGTAATTCCTGCCACAATCAAATTATATCTTCAGAAAATAATTGACATGCTCTCAGGACCTCTGGGTGTTTGGCCCTATCTCCACCATTGCTGAAGGCACACCATGAGCCAGCCAATTTAAAACAAATCATAACCATTGAGTTGGTATGTGTAAGAGGATTAACTATGCCACTAGATTCCCTTGAATCTGCTGGATTTGACAGAGGATTAACAGGAAAACACAATTCCAGCTGCTACAAAAAAAAACAACTTCAAAACAATAAGAAAGAAACAAACCAGAGGAATAATAATATAAAGTAACATTTTCTCATGACCTAAATTGGATTCAATATCAAATATAGCGATTTGAACTCTGCATGTGTTTTAAGATGCTTTTGTTTTTGTATCAAGGTACACAATTACGGCTAAATGGTTACAATACATAACCCATGTACTGTAGGTGTTTTGCGAGGCATAGTATTATTGCAGTAAAGCAGATACATTTTAATTTATATTTGCAAAATAATTATTTTATTATGCTCTGTCGCTTGAGACTCACACCTTTAACATGCACTGTGTTTTGCAAAAGCCAGTTTTATTGTGATTACAAAACAGATCTGTCATGCTCGTTCCCTGATCATTAATATTATTAATCATAAAATTACTGTACATCAACTACACAACCAAACACCAAAGTGATTCTGGGCAATGGCATAACATTGGTTAATACAATGTGTGAAGAAACATCAAAAACTCCAGCAATCGTGTCTTTCTCTTAACTGCTATTGTTAAACCTTTATGGGCCTGTCCCACTCACGCGACTTTTTCAGCGACTGCCGGCACCCGTCATAGGTCGTTGCAGGTCGCCGAAAATGTTCAACATGTTGAAAATCCATTGGCGACCAGAACAAGGGACGACTCTTTGGGCGACTACTCACAACCATACAGGCTTCACCCCACGACATGTCGCCAGGGTGGCACCTGTATGGTTGTGAGTAGTCTCCTCAGTTGCCCAAAAAGTCGTAGCGTCTTTCTGGTCACCGCTGGATTTTCAACATGTTGAAAGTTTTTGGCGACCTGCAATTACCGGTGCTGGCAGTCACTGAAAAAAATTGCATAAGTGGGACAGGCCCATTACTGTAGGTGCATGCCATAATTAAATAAATAGCCCTGAACTCAATTCATTTTTACTCCAGCTTTTCTGGTGCACATTTGACAAGTTCATACAGAAAGAGTTCACAGCTTCAATAAATAGTTAAACATGTAAAAATATCAAAAGAAGATATTAAAATAATTTAAAGATGTAAGTCAAAAGGGTTAGTAGAAGAGCAATGTTGAAAAAAAATTGTGCATGTTTGGAATACCAAATTAAATTAATTGATAACCTGCAGCAAGATGTGCCGAGAACCTTCTTGCTTGTTTCTGTAGATAGTGCATTATAAATATGGTTCTGGTGAAACCATTATTCACAGTGGAATTCTCTTATAGTATCTGATGATTGGTAATAACCGTACTTTTAAAATATCAAGACAGTTCAAAGCTTAGAAGCACTTAATGATTTCACCCACAGGTTAATTGTGCAAAGACAACCAAAGCTTCAATGCCCAGTGTGAATAGTGTCAATTATCATCTGGAGTTTAGGTGGATAAATACAGAGGCAATCCATTAAAAAAAAATCTGCAAAAAAAGGGACGCGGTTTGCATTTATTCTGCATCTTATCCTCCATTTAGAATGCCCTGAAGCATTTCAAAATGAATTACTTTTAATGTTGTTATTGTTAGGTGGTAAAGTACCATAACCAATTTTGTGCACAAGGACCAGTAAATTAAATCAATCACCAATTAACCTTTCTTAGAATGGCATTGGTTGACTGAAGACTATTAACCAGGAAGAAGTTTACTATTCTGTTACACAGCTTTCCCTTTGTGTTTGTTCAGACCGTTTATTTGAAAGTTGTACATGTCGCACTGATGCTGGTGACATTGGGCTAGATTTTAGATCCCTTAAACCACAGATATTTTCCACAACTTTCTGTCTGAAGAATACAACCAACTGAACTGAAGGTTCACACAAAGCCTGTATTTTGTTAGTTGCAGACAAATTATTATCAACCCAGGAAATTGTTGCTGAAGATAGAGGGTGACTCACTTCAGCTCCAGTTTTTAATACACCAATGTAGAAAGTACAGATTGTTCCAATTAAGTGTTATCTTTATCTATCGTTATCAAGGAGTCATGGAGTCATATGGCATGGACACGGCCCAACTCGCTCATGCCAACCAACTTTCCGATAGAGTTGCTGCCTTATAGCAGCAGAGACCCGGGTTTAATCTTGACTACGGGTGCTGTCTGTACGGAGTTTGTAATTATTCCTTGTCACCACGTGGGTTTTCCCCCAGTGCTCCAGTTTTCGCCCACAATACAAAGACATGCAGTTCTGTAGGTTAATTTGGCTTTGGTAAAAAAAAAGTTAATTGTCCCAAGTCTGTAGAATAGTGCTGTTTCAGCGCTGTCTCCAAACTAAACTAAACTAAACAGTGGAGATGCAGAATTTATCAAGGAAGCTTGGAGCACATCCTTGAATCTTTCCTTCTGTCTACCTGGTAATGTCTTCCCATGACTGAGACCACAGACAAAATACCCAACAATACACTTCTTTCAATTTTATCTGTCGACACCACCTCGTCACTGATAATCTGCACCTCAAGGCTGCATGGTTAGCCGCCTGCTCTATTCTCTTTACATCCACGACTATCTGGCTAGACAGTGCTCCAATGTTAGCACTGAGTGAGGGCTATTGTTGCGGCACTACTGCACCAGGTGTTCCACATCTCTCCTGCATGATGACTCATCATCTCCTGTGATTCAGCCAACCACAATGGTTTCATCTGTGCATTTACCCTATCCATTTTGTCTCATGATTTTGTACACCTCTATCAGATTACCCCTCATCCTCCTGTGCTCCAAGGAATAAAGACTTAGCTTACTCAACCTTTCCTGATAGCTCAGTCCCTCGAGTCCTGACAGCATCCTCATGAATATCCTCTGCATCCTTTTTACCTCAACAACATCTTTCCCACAACAGGGTGACCAAAACTCAACACAATACTCCAAATGTGGCCTCACCAATGTTTTATACAACTGTAACATCTTGTGGGGGGGGGGTTCGGCCTTCGGTATCACACACACACACACACACACACACACACACACTAACCCCCCATTGATATTATATTAATATTAATCATTCACTCCTTTTACCTCATCCCCTGCCCTATCCACTCACGCATAGCTCCCATCTGCACAGGCACGGCTGGGGGGGGGGGGGGGAGAAGGAGGGGGGTAGAGATTGAGGGGTGGGGGGGGGCGCAGCGTCACAGCAGCTGGTTCCCGAACGCAATCACCATTCACCCATAGGTCCCAATGTTCACCACTGAGGGGGGCCAGAAAGGGAGAGGGGACAGAGAGGGAGGGGGGGAGGCAGAGAGAGAAGGGGGCAGAGAGGTAGAGAGGGGCAGAGGGGAAGGGGGAGCAGAGAGGAAGGGGGGCAGCGAGGGGGGGCAGAGAGGGAGGGGGGCAGAGAGGGGGGCCTCCTCCCCCTCTACTGCCCCTCTCCCCCCCCCCCCTCCTCCCCCCCCCTGCACCCTCTCCCTCCAGTTTTAATAATAATGAACCAAATTATCAGATTAGGTGATTTTCGACATCATGAGATAAATCTCAACCGGAATATGTAAAGATTTCACTATTAGCACCTCGGGTTTTCGAGAAGATGTGATCACAAGCGAACAAACAAAAGATCAGATCAGAGTTTTATTTGTATATAGAAACTCAATACAGTAACTAATTAAGGTAATTGCTCAGAAAGCCTTCTTGACCACCCTATCTCCTTGTGACACCACTTTCAAGGAACCATGTAATTCCACTCCTGGATCGCTATGCTCTACAACATTTTCCAGAGCCCTGCCATTCACTGTGAAGGTCCTGCCCTGGTTAAACTTCCCAAAATCCAACAGCTCACACTGATCTGTATTAAACTCCATTAACCATTCCTCAACCCACCTGTCCATTCGATCTAATCCTGCAGCACATTTGTACAGCATTTTTTGCAGTGTTTTCTCTTTTTACTGCCTCGCAGAATTTTTATGTATATTTTGTATAATTCATGCTATAGGAATAGGAATAGGAAAAAATAGGAAAACTTTTATTATCATTCAGACCTTTCGGTCTGAACAAAATTTTGTTGCCTGCAGTCATACATGTAATAAAGAACAAAACACCCAATAAACACATATTTCACATCCACAGCAGTGAGTTCACCAGACACCTCCTCACTGAGATGGCAAAAATCTTAAGCCTTTGGCTCTTCCCTTCATTATGCCCATGATGACCTTTAAGTATTTATTTAGAATAATCCCACATACCAGCACTTTGTCCACAGTCTTATATAATTTGGTGATTTGAATGCTTCTCTAAATACTTGTGAAATATTGTGAGGTTAATGACCTCTACTACAAAATGACATACCCAACAACAAATTAGCTAACAATAACTTGCCATGCATCAACCTTGTCCAGATATTCATTGGACTGGTGATACAAATGAGACACACCATTGTCTGGTCATTCTTTGTAACCATCATTTCAACTCCCTTCATCCCATCCATTATCTGGAAGGCAGTGAAATGTAACAGAATAGCCTCCACTTGAACATTTGCCAGAGGTGGTGGTGGAGGCAGATGCAATAGTGGTGTTTAAGATGCTTTTAGATAGGCGTATGGAAGTACAAGGAAGAGTGGTATGGATCACGTACAGCGAGATGAGATCAGTTTAACTTGGCATCATGTTCAGCACAAACAGCTGGGCTGAAGGTGCCGTTCCTGTGCTGTCCTATTCTGTATTCTATGCTTTATCTCTAATCGCATGACCACTCAGTCTGAAGAAAGATTTTGACCCAAAACGTTACCTATTCCTTTTTTCCAAAGATGCTGCCTGACCCGCTGAGTTATTCCAGTTTTTTGTAGCTATCATTGGTATAAACCAATGGATGGTAGAGAACAGAAAGATTATTCTGTAACTGAAAAAAGAACTGAATGTATGGCTAAGAAGGCTCAAGACCATGGATTCCTCAAATGTTAAAAAGAATGGCATGGGAGCAATTAGAGTCCCAGAATATTCAGATTATTATTACAATTATACTTCCATTTTAGAACCAATTCTACTGGAACCAAGTGGTAAATGAAATCCAACAACATTACCGAATTACCCAAAGTTATGTGGGGGAATGGAACATTGGAGCCGAGCCTGTCTGACAAGGGAGCGAGTGAGAAGGTGGTGTCAAGGGAAGAATTTCCAGGGTCATCGGGACATTCGGGATCCTCGAGGATATAGAAGCATCCAAGATCCCAGGAATTATAGGAGATCCTTAAATTCAAGAGACTTCTGGGATCCAAGAGAACAGAGAGAGAGCTAGCCAGAATGTCAGGAACCAAGAAGACACACACCATTTACTCAAACCAACCCATTCTCTCCGTCCTGACTCACCAACCCTTCCAGGAATTTTGGACATAGTAACATGAACCCTACCCTTGAACCCACTCAAGTAATTTACCAAAATTAAAGAATTGGGTGTACTATTATAATGAAAACTGAAGATCATATAAGGAGAAACTGTAAGCAATTCTATAACTGCCCAAGAAAACACCATAAGAAAGAACACTGCAAATCTGGGAGCTTGTTATATCTGTAAACAATTAGGTTATTGGAGTAAGGAATGTCCATCCAGAAGACAGAATATAGCAGAGTGAAAGAAATCAAGGAGCAATAAAGAAACTAAGAAAAGAAACAAAGTAGCTGGAGTCAAAAGAAAAAAAAATCAAAGAGATTCAGATTGGCACTAGGGAAGGAAGAGTAGGAATCTATGCAGGAGGTGTAGGAGAAAGGAATAGGAGCAATCGTAAAAACATTTCATAAACTGTTGTTGAGTTTGTTGTGCCTTCAGGACAGTTTTGCCTATAACACACCATTATCTGGGGAGTGAGGTAAAAGAGCATGTGGACCCTCATGAATGGGCGGAAGACACAGCTCAGGTAGGATGTGTAACCATCATATCCATCCATATAGCTCCCCAGAGAGAATTAAGTAATACCGTCCTGTCCCTTTAACATTTACAATCTGGAAAAGGCCAAAAGACAAGAAATGTTTCTCCTCATCGTGGATTCCTACTCTTGCAAATTTAACATCAAGAAGGAAAAGAAGATCTATATACCCTACACATACCCTAGTGCCCCACCTTAACATAATATTTGACACCAGTGAAAAAGGAAGAATGACGTCTCAGGAACCTAAAGAAGTATAGACATTGAGACAAGTTCCAACTTAAACAAACTATATATGGAATCCTAGGAATGAACACTCCTTTGTGGTTCAGGGGCACCTACTTTGCACCTAAATTTTGATTACTATACATAATAGATTGACCAGTTCTAAATTAGGTCCCTCAAACTGTATAGTAATGTATTGGAAGGACTTTAACAATTTGGTAGTTGAAAATGGCTTATGGGGTATAGTTTAAAAATAATTGGAAATTTGATTATTGACCTGGTATCTTTTCTTGTCTCACCATAGGAGAACAATCGGAGATGGGAATGGACTGTTCAGTGATTATCGAGAAAAGGACAAACCCTAGTAGATATCAGAAGTTACTGTGTGGCTTTAATAATGGAAGAAATGCCCTGGGGACGTAAGGTGGTGGTGTAGAATGATGAGGTAGACTGAAAGTTTAAAGAACGAGTTCCCCTCGGAGAGGTCGATATTAACCATCCAGAAAGTTACTCAGTGGTAGGAGGAGACTAGTTATAAGGAAGAATCCCTATTGTCGGTGAGTCTGTTCAACATACAAGAAAAATAATTACATTGGATGAGAAGAAGTACCAGGGGAGTGGGAACTTGTTGTTAGTCGATGTATTTGACCGGTGGATTGAAATGTATCCAATCCTTGATAATAAAGTGGCTACTATTATCAAGGAGTAAAGAAAATTGTGCCTAGATTCGGCATTCCTATTTTGCTTTTTTTTAAATAGTGCTCCACAACATATTGAAATAAATGGATGAAAATTATGTAAACAGCTTGGAATTCCGCAGCAGTTGAATTGTGCTTATCAGCCACAAGCTGTGGATTGAAAAGAGGTAAGACGGACCCTGAAACTCAAATTAGTTAAATTAAAGGCTGAGACTGAATTTGGCTGGATTGAAGCATTCCCCATGGTCATTTTAAATAAGAGTCACGCCTGTAGGGAAATCTGGACTGAACCTAGCTGAAATTCATATGAGGAACCTTCATTAAGAGTTCATTGGAAAACATTTTTCACCCTGTGACTGTGGAGATAACTGACCACATTCTAGCTTGGATCATAGTGTGGGAAGGATTGTACCATAGAGTAGGAGCAGTGTACAGAGAGAGGCCTTCTGTTGAAAGTGGATGGAAAGAATACATGGGTACATCTCCACCACAGTGAGAATATCAGTGGAAATATGGACTACTAACTTATTTCATCCCAGGTTCTTCTAGGAAATTCATACTCTGCTATGGATTAAGCACAGATGAATTAACAACATGGATGGCGGGGATTCGCACCCACGAAAACTCGGAGGTGAAGATTCATCAGACGGGAATCATGAGGCTACGCCTATGAAAACACGGGAAGCTTGATGAGATTTTGGGAAATTACATCAGCATCTTGTTGTTAATATGTTTGTTAGGATGGAACAGTCACCAGTGTACAACAAGTTATCATTGATGATGGGTTATCATATGATAAAAGGGAGGAATGTAAATCCTGGCCAAAATAGACCCGGAATAGAACCAAAATAAAGTACAGAATCCATGCATTTACAAACGTTGCCTATCTCCTTCGCTCCTTAGATGCTGCTGCACCCGCTGAGTTTCTCCAGCTTTTTGTGTAACCCTCGATTCTCCAGCATCTGCAGTTCCTTCTTTAACACATTTACAAGGCCTGATAGTTAATTCTGCAGAAGAAGCCACAAGCTGCTGACTGGTGCCAGGAAGTCTAGGTCGCAGATCAATGTTGCAGATAAGAAATGTATGAGTATCTCTTCAATTGTCAGTATGAATGAGATTCATGCGGAGGACCTCCAAAGTATTGTGAATGCATGTGTTTGATTGGGTTGCTGCAAAATAATTGTAAATAATGTAAATAATGTTGCAAGACAGTTACCCTCCTGTTTGTTGATTGGCCAAAGTGTTAAGCCCTGGCAGGATTGTTTTGAGTTCCAGAGCAAATGTTGCATTATTCATTAATTAGCTTCCTTCCAGAAGCTTCTGCCAGAAACATTGTATGGAAGACTCTGTAATTGGTTTGGGGAATTGTCAATAATATATTGATGTAATTAATATGTTTGATTTGACTGTAAAGAGACCACCCCTATGTAGTTCGGTCCCTCAAGGTTCGTGGACCTATAAAAGGTAGCCCCATCTTAGATCGATGTCGATCTTCTGGAGGAACGCTTGGGACTGCGTAACCTTTTAGAGTGTGTCTACTTGCACAAGGCTGAAGGGCTGCGCCAGGTTCGACAAAGTTCGAACACGCCGTGGTTTAGGTACTGTATTAGGGAATTTACTGTTCAATCTAAAATTAAAGTTTAGTTGGTCCAGTGCTTGAGTCAGTGTTTTTTCTGAACTTTTCTGAACAGTGTTTTTTGGAAGAGCGTATTTACAGTGGGTATCAAGAGACAACATTTTTTGGTTGGGAACTTCTCACACTGCTCCCCTTTTGTGGTTCCTGCTGCTCTCCTGCTGTTTGACAATTTTCTGACCCAGGCTCACTATTACGACCATGTGTGCTTCCACAATCATTCTGAAGAAGTGGCCTGAACCAAAATCTTGCCCGTCCATTTCCTCTATTATTGTTACCCAACCTGCTGAATCATTTCAGCACTTGGTTTCATGTGCCATAAGTTATCTTCCAACTGGATCTACAGATCAGCTTAGAGTTACAGCATAGAGACAGGCCCTTTGGCCCACCATGTCCATGTCGACTAACAGCATACATCCCGTACACGAGTTCTATCCTGCACATTTGGGATAATTTACAGGGGTTAATTAACATAAATACCCACACATCTTTGTAATGTGAAAGGAAACCGGAGCACCTGAAGAAAACCCATACAGACTCCATACAGACATCATCCGTGGCCTGGATGGAACCCGGATCTCTGGCTCATTGAGCCAGCAACTCTACCACTGTGCCACTGTGGATAATTATTCCAATGTTAGTTCCATGTGCATAGATGATCCATGAAAATTTGACTTTTCAGTACACTTAATTAAAGAATCAATACATATTCAGCATTGGACTATAGCAAAAGATTTGCTTTCAGTACCACATAAGACTTGCATGCGTTAATTGTTAAAGGGGTGGCTATAAGATGAATGTCTTACCAGGTAATGCTTGAGGATAATCTTTTAATCAATTAATCTTTTGGTGATTAATTCAGTTAAGTAACATTTTCAATAGAAGCAAGATTAATTGAAATGGCATACATTTTCAATAGTTAGATGGATACAAATACACTCATGTTCATCATCACCGTTCAGATATACTTTTTCTGCAAAATGATTAATTATAAAATAATGAAAGACTATTGCTACAAATTGCACAGGCACAGGTGATGATCTACATTTCACACCATAAGAAAGAAAAGCTATAATTTGTCTTATGCATTGTATATTAGTCAAACCCTCCAAGGTCTTCTCCTATATAATCAGCAGACATTTGGAGCTTTAGCAGCTGCGCTTTACTTTTAAGTAGGCTTTAAGATGATTATTTTTAGCTGAGTCTGTTTAAATTTTTGCCAAAGTATGAAAGATTAAATCATTAGCTTCATTGACTGTTCTATATTTTAGTTGAGACTTTCTTTGTTGAACTCAACACTTTTTGCAACTCATTTGCAATCATTCTAAAAGTCACCTAGGCGTGCTTTTCTTTCCCCAGTGGGTGATAATCTTATTTTGTAATTTAGATTCAAACATGTGTTCATCAGAATGGTTAAACTGGTAACATTCGGTTACTCCAAACTCAAACTGAGCCATGCCTACTGGATCGGTCCAGCATTTTATTCCACCAGCTAAGCCCTGCGCAAATTAATGTTAGCCTGATGCATCAACAAAGCTTTACCATGATCTCTGCTCCATGAAATTTGCATCAGATGATCCATATTCCTGTTTTTTTGCAAACTAGCTGTACACAAAATGATTGTAACTCTTTCTAAGTTATGACATATTACTCTGTAAGCCCTGTATTTATTATAGTGCTTTACAATACCCTGATGGAGATGTGAAAGTTTCCATATCATTGCAAGATTCTCTTTTAAAAGTTGACAACCATTTTCAACCCTCTTGAATAGACGGACCTCTCACAAGGATGTATTCCATCCACCAACCTACCTCGTTGCAACGCTCAGTTTATTTGCACATTTTTGTAGCTGTAGCACCATATTCTGTACTCTATATCCTTTCCTTTTGTTTAGTTTAGTTTAGAGATATAGCACGAAAACAGGTACTTCGGCCCACCGAGTCCGCCCCCACCAGCAATCCACACACACTAACATTACCTACACACTCTGGACAATTTACAATTTTATCAAAGCCAATTAACCTACAACCTGCACGCCTTCAGAGTGTGGAAGGAAACTGGAGCTCCTGTAGTAAACCCACGGAGGTCACGGAAAAAACGTACAAACTCTATACAGACAGCACCCATAGTTATGATCAAACCCGGGTCTCCGGGCCTGTAAGGCAGCACTCTATTGTTGCACCAAAAATACTAATGTAATTTTTGAATGTAATTATATATGAATGTTTTCCACTGTATTTAAATAATAAACTGTAATAATCCAATACCAACCAGAGAAACCCTATATCTGCCCATGTGTATTTTCTTTCAGCACTCTCACTGGGGTCCATTCAAATCCATATAAATTTGAAATATCATGAGATTAAGTTTTAAACACAAGTACTCCCAATTTTGGACAAGAGCCTACTCTGAATACACTGAACATAATTGGAGAATTGGACATCCACTAGAAAATCAAAACTTTATACGGTGTAAGGAAGGAACATTGTGAGATCAGATAAGAAACTGCCTCTTTTATCCATGTTCAGATTCAGATTCAGATTCAGATTCAATTTTAATTGTGATTGTCAGTGTACAGTACAGAGACAACGAAATGCATTTAGCATCTCCCTGGAAGAGCGACACAGCAAATGATTTGAATAAATAACAATAAGTGTCCGGGGGGGGTGATTGGCAGTCACCGAGGTACGTTGTTGAGTAGCGTGACAGCCGCCGGAAAGAAGCTGTTCCTGGACCTGCTGGTTCGGCAACGGAGAGACCTGTAGCGCCTCCCGGATGGTAGGAGGGTAAACAGTCCATGGTTGGGGTGAGAGAGGTCCTTGGCGATGCTGAGCGCCCTCCGCAGACAACGCTTGCTTTGGACAGACTCAATGGAGGGGAGCGAGGAACCGGTGATGCGTTGGGCAATTTTCACCACCCTCTGCAATGCCTTCCGGTCGGAGACAGAGCAGTTGCCATACCAAACTGTGATGCAGTTGGTAAGGATGCTCTCGATGGTGCAGCGGTAGAAGTTCACCAGGATCTGAGGAGACAGATGGACCTTCTTCAGTCTCCTCAGGAAGAAGAGACGCTGGTGAGCCTTCTTGATCAGAGTTGATCAAGGACATTGGAAAATAGATTGTGGCTTTCATTTAATTTGATCAACTTCACTGTGGTGATGCACACATCCTCCATGGCAAGAGGAAGTACAGGAACCTGGTTAGGAATTGAGGCCAAATACTTGCACAGTGGTGCAGCAGTAGAGTTGCTGTCTTAAAGTGCCAGAGACCCAGGTTTGATCCTTACTAGAGGTGCTGTTTATAGGTGTTTGCATGTTCTCCCTGTGAACACGTGGATTTCCTCCAGGTGTTCTGATTTCCTCCCACATTCCAAAAGACGTGCAGGTATTTGGGTGAATTGGCTTCTGTAAATTGTCCCTCATGTGTATGATAGAACTAGTGTGTGGGTGATTGCTGGTGCATGGGGGATTGCTAGCTAAACTTCAGTTATTGAATAAATAATGATATGTTTATTTTATTTTTCCAAATCATTTGGAATGCAAAGTATTGGGTCACTTTGGAGATTTAATTGTAGTGGTAACGTGGATTTGTGGTTTGGGTATCAGTGGGTTGATAATAATTGTTACATTAATGGAAATCGTATTGACTAAGAAACACATTTGGACAATTAGGGCACAAACTAATACACTTATTTAAAGCTTTGCAAATTGCAATCTCTAATTGTTTTGAAGTGACTTCTAATTAGGTTTAAATTTTTAAAAAAACTTGGGATAGGCTTCAAAGATGTAGTTCTTTATAATTCTTTACCCGTAGTTTTTAGTTTTAGTTTCAGTGATACAATGTGGAAACAGGACCTTCGGCCGATCGAATCCATGCAGACCAGCAATCACCCATACACCAGTTCTATCCTACTCACTAGGGTCAATTTACAGAAGCCAATAAATCTACAAACTGGCACATTTTTAGAATTTGGGAGGAAACTGGAGCACCAGCAGAAAATCCATGTGATCAAAGGGAGAACCTGCAAACTCCATAGAGATAGCATCCATATTCAGGATCGAACCTGGTTCTGAGGTGCTATGAGGCAGTACTCTATCACTGCGCCACTGTGCCACTCTGTATAAATAGTTCAGTGAACATAAAGATAAAATTGTTATTTTTTAATGACTTCGCATCCAAAACATAATCAATGCATTCCAAATTTATTAGAGCGGTCACGGTGGCACAGCAGTAGAGTTGCTACCTTACATCGAATGCAGCACCAGAGACTCCAAAGACATACAGGTTTGTAGGTTAATTGGCTTGGTAAATGTAAAAATTGGCCCTAGTGAGTGTAGGATGGTGTTAATGTGCAGGGATCGCTGGTCAACATGGACTCGGTGGGCGGAAGGGCCTGTTTTCGCATTGTATCTCTAAACTAAACTAAAACAACAAAACTAATATTGCACTTTTTTTTTGTTACTCCAAACAATGAGGTTAGTTGAAGATAGACACAAAATTCTGGAGTAACTCAGCAGGTCAGACAGCATCTCAGGTTAAAATGAAACGGGTTGAGACCCTTCGTCAGCCTGAGAGTTAGGGGAAAGAGAAACGAGAGATATAAATGATGATATAGAGAAATATAGAACAAATGAATGAAAGATATATGCAAAAGTAATGTTGATAAAGGAAACAAGCCATTGTTAGCTATGGGTTAGGTGAAAACGAGTTACAGAAAATGAGATTCAACATTTGAAACTAGTACAGTGACTTGGGTGAGGGAGGGATGGTAAGAGAGGGGATACAAGGGTTACTTGAAATTCGACAAATCAATATTCATACCGCTGAGTTGTAAACTGCCTGAACGAAGTATGAGTTGCGGTTCCTCCAATTCGAATTTGTATTCACACTGACAATGGAAGAGGCTCAGGATTGAAAGGTCAGTGTGGGAATGAGAAGGGGAATGAAAGTGTTTGGCAACCAGGAGATCAGATAGGCCCAGGCGGACTGAGCAAAGGTGTTAGTTGAACAGGTTGATGTGTACAGTTGTGCTAACTGTTTCATATACTTGACACTCCAAAGGATTAATGTTTTCATGAAATAAATATCACTGATGGTCTCATGGGATAACATTAAGCTACCTCATAACATTGACCACTCCTGTTCACAACATAAAGCAAAATTAAAAATTTGCATTAATTCCCAGATGCAAATCAATGGTCTTTATTAAACCATTTAGAGGAGGCAGAGTGACACAGCGGTACAGTTACTGCTGTACAGTGGCAGAGACCCGATGTTCGATCCTGACCACGGAAGATGTCTGTACGGCGATTATACGTTCTCCCTGTGATCGTGTGGGTTTTCTCCAGATGCTCAGGTTAATCCCATATTCCAAAGACGAAAAGGTTTGTAGGTCAATTGGCTTTGGTAAAATAAATTGTAGTGTGTACGATAGTGCTGGTGTATGGTGTGATCGTTGGTTGGCACCTACTTAGTGGTACAAAGGGCCTATTTCCACGCTGTATTTCTAAAGTCTAAAGTCATTCAGACATAAGACCTACTTTGGATTATTTTCTTATTATTTAATACTGCTTTATAAGAAACTCTACAAGCATAAATCTATGACTATGTTCCTGCTCATTATTTGTAATTCACCTCGCACTAACGTCTCTTTTTGGGCCTGTCCCACTGAAACCATTTTTCAGGTGACTTCCGGTGACTGTTAAGTCGCCGGCAGTCGCCTGAAAAACCGGCAACTGGAACAGCGCCTGTCAGAGTGGAACACACATACACACAGCTTCCTTCACCAGCTCGTTATGCAGGCGGGGGGCAGGGCAAGCGGGGGGAACGCTGTCTGAGTGAAATTCACACGGTGCAAAGCCAAGGTGATACAGACACGCACCATGATGAACAGGAAGGTTCGTGCTGTAATTAAGACGGCTAAAGCACAGTATACGTTAAGTCCTTTAAAAGAGGGGGGGAGGGGAAGGAGTGGAGACAACTTTTAAGATGCCATAGATACACGACTGTGAAGCTCAACGGACAGTTAACATTACTGGACAGTTATCCTTGGTTCTGGAAACTACTGCTTACGTTATTTTTTTCCCCAATGAGGCAATGAAATTCACCGGTCAGCACCGGCTACAACCTACGAGAACCTACGAGAACCTTTGACTTCCTGGCAACCCACTAGGACCTCCTGGCGTCCCATCTACGGCTCGTGAATTCTCGCTACTCCCCATGGTGGCTTAATTCTAGTCCCCGTTAATTTTTCAACATGTTGAACTCCTCACGGCCATGAAGGCGACTCCCCGGCAACTATCCGCGAACATGTGGCGACGATGTGGTGACTGCATACTCTCCTGCAGTCGCCTAAAAAGTCGCTTAAGTGGGACACGCCGATTAGTCCACCAACCCAAGATCACATCCCCCACCCCCTATCAATCCCCAACAGCACTGCAATTTTAAAGATATACTCTTATTATCTACACGTAGTCTAGAAACTTACATTGCACATTGGTAATTTATTCGTTTAGCTTAATTCATGTGTACCGAGATAGAGTGAAAAGCCTTTTATGTTGCATGTTATCCAGTCAGTGGTAAGACTATACATGATTACAATCAAACTATCAATAGCGTGTAGGTACAGGATAAAGGGAATAACGTTTAGTGTAACATTAGATCCAGTAAAGCCTGATTAGATATAGTCCGAGTGTCTCCAATGAGGTAGAGGGTAGCTCAGAAATGCTCCCTAGTTGGTTAGGATGGTTCAGTTGCCTGATAACAGCTGGGAAGAAACTGTCCCTGAATCTTGAGGAGAGACACAAATTGCTAGAGTAACTCAGTGGGACAGGTGGAAAGGTATGTGTTTTCACACTTGTGTACAATTTGACACTATTGACTGTTGTTTATTTATCTGCTGCTTAACACAAGCACACATTGGAGAACAAAGCACACCTAATCTAGGGAACTAAAGATTTACTGTAATTAGCGATTTGAACAAAGCACTGTGAGATCTACTCCTTGCAACGTTCACTTAATAAAACATGCTCATCAATCTTTTTAATAGCAAAATTAAAATGGAAAAATAAATGATCTTCGGGAAATAAAAACAGCATTACTTTTTAAAGGTGAACCTTTGCATTACATTGAGTGCAAAGGAGATGGATGGCTGTTCCATTTCAAGACAGCAACAATTGCCCATCAAAGCTCAGAACAGAAAATGTGCCATTAATTTGTAAAGAGCGGAAAACAACTTAAGTAACCAAGCTAATGACAGCCAACCCAATTACAGGGTCCGTAGAGCTTCGAAGCAGAGCAGCTGTTGCTTTAGAACAAGTGCAAGAAAGACACTTATCCCACATGGAAAATGAAATAATTACATTAATGCTGTTTACACTCCAAATGTTCATTATAATTAAATCCTCTTTCCCTTTTAAATTAAAAAAGCTTTTCTGGGTTCAATTCAAAATCAGTTATATAAATTGACAGCACGTTTTCTATTTAAAGAAAGTGTCAAGCGCTGGCATTAATGCAGAAATTCACTTGCAAACAGTAAAATAACTTTTAATTCTTCTTTTGATAAGCATATTTGAGGTTAAATTATCGCATCTTTATGGATTACAATAAAAGAAAACCACAGAATTATTAATATAGCTATAATATAATATTTATATTATAATCTCACATTATGATATGATCTAAGTTAAACCCCCAGTTCAGCATTACCCATAACTTAATCTTATAGGTTTAGTTTTTAATTTATTATTGTTCTGTGTACCAAGGTATAGTGAAATGCTTTGTTCTGCATGCTTCCAAGCAAATCAGATAATACCATGCAGAAATACAATCAAGCCAAAATCAAGTACAATATACACTATCTTTTCAGATATCTTTAAGAACACTGAAAGCTTTTTTACAACCGACTAAATAAATTTAAAATTTAGTTGACTCCAAGAAGGGATTACAAGTAACATTAGCAAATTTGCAGGTGACATAAAGTTGGGTGGCAGTGTGAACTGTGAGGAGGATGCTATGAGAATGCAGGGTGACTTGGACAGGTTGGGGGAGTGGGCAGATGCATGGCAGATGCAGTTTAATGTGGATAAATGTGAGGTTATCCAATTTGGTAGCAAAAACAGGAAGGCAATGTACTATCAAAATGGTGTCAAGTTGGGAACATGGAAGTACAACGGGATCTGGGGGTCCTTGTTCATCAGTCAATGGAAGTAAGTATGTAGTTAGTGAAGAAAGCGAATGGCATGTTGGCCTTCATAACAAGAGGAGTTGAATATAAGAGCAAAGAGGTCCTTCTGCAGTTGTACAGGGCCCTAGTGAGACCACACCTGGAGTATTGTGTGCAGTTTTGGGCTGCAAATTTCAGGAAATACATTCTTGCTATTGAGGAAGTGCGGCGTAGGTTCAGATGGTTAATTCCTGGGATGATGGGACTGTCATATGCTGAGAGAATGGAGTGGCTGGGCTTGTATACTCTGGAATTTAGAGGGATGTGAGGGGATCTTATTGAAACATATTATTAAGGATTTGGACACGCAAGAGACCGGAAACATGTTCCCGATGTTGGGGGAGTCCAGAACTAGGGGCCACAGTTTAAGAATAAGGGAGACCTATTATTTTAGAACGGAGATGAGGAAACACTTTTTCACACAGAGAGTTGTGAGTCTGTGGAATTCTCTGCCTCAGAGAAGTTGAGGCAGTTGAGACGATGTTGGTGGAGGCCAGTTCTCCGGATACTTTCAAGAGAGAGCTAGATAAGACTCTTAAAGATAGGGGATATGGGGAGAAGGCAGGAACGGGGTGCTGATTGTGAATGATCAGCCATTATCATATTGAATGGCGGTGCTGGCTCAAAGGGCCAAATGGCCTACTCCTGCACCTATTGTATATTATTCATTGCCTATTAGTGTACCAAAACTACAAGATTACTAGATTCAATGAACTGCAGATGTCGGTTTACAAATAAAACACAAAGTACTGTAGCAATACTGTGGGTCAGGCAGCATCTTTGGAGAATATGGAGAGGTGACAATTCACTTCAGACCCTGCTTATGATATGATATGATAAAACTTCATTCATCCCTGGAGGAAATTGGTCTGCCAACAGTCGCAACACACAACATGAAACCTTGAAATTTAAATTAAATTAAAAGTGAGAGAAAAAAAAAGACAAGCGACTGTTGGCTAGCTGCTGTGTGCCCAGCGCCTTAACCGGAATGAATGACCAGACAAACAAACGAAGGAAGGCTTATCCCCTGGGCAGAGGATTAAAACTAGTTTCCCCTCCCCTCCCACACACAAGGTCTCCTTTGTTCTTCACGGCAGTCCACCCATGCCGGGTCCTTATTATCTTCCCCTCCCCCTCACACTCATCGACAACTGATCACAGGTCGATCGCGAGGCCCCACTGCCGCCGAGGCACCCGTTGCCGCTGAGGCTCACGCTGCCACCGAGGCTCCCGTAACTGCCGCCTGCGTATGATCTTATGACTTGTTTCCACTAATCTAAACCTCAAAAACCCGCCAAAACAGTTAACGCAAAGATAGTTTACTAAATATATATATAACTTTTTTTTCGACTGAATAGGTCAGCTCCTTTCTTCAGACTAATGTCTGAAGAAGGTCCCGACACGAAACATCACCTATCCATGTACTCAGGAGATTGAGTGTGAATATTCTGAGTAGAAAAAAAATAAATCTATATTAATGTGAAGCTCTGTCATAGAAAGTGCATCACGGCATTCAAAGATCCTGACCAGAAAAGTCTCCTATCCATGTTCTCCAAGGTTGCTGTCTGACCCACTGAGATTCCCCCGCTTTTGTTTTTTTTTTAAACAACTGCAACCACTGTTTATAAGGAGCAGTAAAAGATGTCCTGACAGCATCTTGGAAGAATGCAAAGGCACAGTATTTTGCATTACATGGATTGCACCAGAATGCCAATGGCAGATATGCCCAATAGTCCTGAGCTCGAGTATGTGCTCATCACCAGCATGTTTCCACATGCCTTATCAACGTAATTTCAAAGTCTCTCCAGGTTTTAGCTTTGCTGCAGCTAAATCTGTACCATTAGTATCAACTATTCCTTATGTCTCCTTTAAACGTTGCCCCTCTCCTTGAAGTCTTTGAGATTTCTGTCCAGGGAAAAGGGTTCTGACTTTTTACCATATCTATGCCGCGCATAATTTTACATACTTCAACCAGGTCTGTCAATTGCAAATTTTGCTTGTTCCATCAAAACACAGCGCTGCAGAGGCGCAATTTAAAAAAAAAAAACCTTTTGCTTCTACTTTTTCCATATACTAGTCTCATTATGCTCGAAGTAACTCCTGCAAGGTTAAACCAGCAACTCCCCACACTGGGATTTTGATTCTTAAGGGAGATTTCCAATTAAATTAATTGCTAGCTCTTTCCATCATTCCCCTTTCATTGTGCTTAAAAGTAATAGGCCAAGATATTTTTGTTAATCCTTCACCAGGTGTGAACATAACTCACAAAGCCCAATGATTATTGCACATTTCCAATAATCTTCACAGGGTTATTAGTAAATATCCATAGAATTGAGGCCATAGTTTCAATTGGTCAAGATGGGCGGGCCACATTGTTTACAGGCCTGGCACCACATTCCTGAAACAGATACTGAGCTCTGTCAACAGAAGAGATGATAGACCAAAGAAAACTTTTCAAGGATATGCTCAAAACCTCCTTTGATGAAATGCAATGTTCTCACTAACACCCAGGAATCTCTGGCCAAGCTCTACCCAAAATGGAGAAGGAACGTTAGGGATAATATTGAGAATCTCATACCTATGGATCAGAATTACGCAGGACCCCTCAGCAACCTCCAACTATTTCTGTGGAGATGATGTAGGTTACACTTGACCTTATGAACTCCCTCGGAATCATGAACACCAGAGTTGGAAGCAAGCCATCTTCGATCGTGTGAGACTGCCTAAAAAGGTTCATAAGGCCCGTCCAGTTAAGTTTCCAGGCATTGGTGATCTCACTGATGGTGGTGGCGGGGAACTCTTCAACAGAAATGCTGTTGAATGGGAAAGAAAAATGCTGACTCGTTTTATCATTGGCAATGAGCATCACCTGAGGAAAATGAAGGCACAAGGGGTTGCAGATGCTGGAATCTTGAGCGTAAAAGGAGAAAAACCAGAGGATGTCACAGTGACACAGCGGTAGAGTTGATGCCTCACAGCACCAGAGACCTGGGTTCGATTCTGATAATGAGTGCTGTATATAGGGAGTTTGCACGTTCTTTCTGTGACCGCATGGGTTTTCTCCGGTTGCTTCAGTTTCCTCCCACACTCCAAAGATGTACAGGTTTGTAGGTTAAGTGGCCCCTGTAAATTGTAAAATGGCTTTAGTGCATTGGATAGTGCTAGTGTATGGGGTGACTCGGTGGGATGAAGAGCCTGCTTCCACTCTTTAAGTCTGAAGACTTAAACAACCAAAGGAACTCAATGAATCAGGTAGCATACAATACGACACAGTACAATCAAACTTTATTTAACCTAGGAAGGAAATTGATCTGCCAACAGTCATAAAAACAAAAGATACATGGAACATAAAAGTAAAGTGACGAGTGGAAAGGATTAGGGATGTGCTAAGATTGGGGGGGGGGGGGGGGGTGGAGGGGGAGTCAGTCTCAGTCTACACCACTACAGAAGGGGGAGGAGTTGTACAGTTCTCCTGTGGTGTTCTGTCATGCATCTTGGTGGAACCAGTCTGTTGCTGAAGGTACTTCTCAGGTTGACCAGTGTGTCATGGAGGGAGTGAGCTGTATTGTCCACAGTTTGAGGAGCATCCTCCCATCCAAGACCCACCTCCCATGAATCCAACACCAGAATGGAACTAGCCATCCTGATGAGTTTGCTGATCCTATTGGCAATCGAGGCCTTCGACTTGCTGCCTCAGCACATGGCAACGAAGAAGATGGCACTGGCTACCACCAATTGGTAATCAGTGGATTGGTAGATCTGTGGAGGGAAATGGACAGTGGGCCTTTTTTCTCAATCTTCCATGCAGCATTGTGGCTCAGTTGATGATAAGGTATATGTCCTTATGTTGGTGGTTGTTTGTTGAGTTGAGTTTGGTTTAGTTTATTCTCATGAGTACTGGGGTATAATGAAATTCTTTACTGTTTTATTTAGTTGTGGATCTAAGTCCTTGCTATTGGCTCATTTTGCAGGGTATCTTGGTGATCCCTCTTCCTTCATGCCCAGAGACAAGGAACTAGTTAGTTCTCTGTCTTTAAGCTCACAACAAAACATAATCTATTCCAGCCTGATATTCCAGATTTTGATATCTGCATTAGATTTGACTGGAAGTTTGTATCACGCCTTAAACAAGTCAAAATGTTGGTGGGTTTCTGCACCTGGATAATTTCTTCCATGTAATGAGCAAGCTCTGGAGCCAACCCTTGATTATCCTAACATACATTTGATGCTTGTTCCTTTTGTGATAACCAACCAAAAATAAATGATAATTTACAAAATTGCAGAACAAATACTGTAATTTTTCTTTTCTTCAGGTAAATATACCCATTATTAGCACCTTTGATTTGACAAGCCTATTTCAAGATAAAATTGAAAACACATCCCATTTAGAATCACGGTATGAAGCTTGCAGAATACAGTTCAGTGGATAACCTTATCAAATTGATAAGCTGCACTCATTAAATTACAGAAATACAGTCTACAGGGAAAAGGTTTCAATTTTGTGTGGCAAGATATTTTTTCTTGTTTAATTTGACGACTGTTTCTACAGAAAATTACTCTGCTGCCTCAAATTATTTACATTAAAAGTAATGTTTTCAGGGCAAAACAGATAAAAGTAAGCCATAAAAATATTTTTTCCTCAGATAAAGTGGGCAGAGGGAGAAGAGACAGAAAATGAGTTTAATGATGTTGAATTGGCTTTTGCTAAAACCTAGCAATGGAATCAGCTGCGACCAAGAACATTTTCTATTTCATGTCTATTTACACTTGTTAGAACCTCTTCCTGACATGATCCGTGAAAAAAACAGACTGATGGTGCCAATTACCAATAGCTGATTTGTGAACACAGCACAGGAGTAGAAAATAAAACTTTTAAAAAGTTGACACACTAAAGTTTATATCCTGAACATATCAGCTGCATTGCAACTTTAACATAGAGATAACAAAAAAGGCAAAGACATCTCTCCATTCATGACAACACAACAGATAAATTATTGATTTCCATGCTAAAGTTTATGAATGTACTGCCAACTATCGACTGCGTAATAGATGTTTTAAAGAGAGAGCAGCATAATGATGTTCTGCAATTTTCTAAATCCATATGTGTTTACTAAATACATCTAATGGTTTAAAAATACTTCCCCAGTCAATATCCTTTTCTCCAGAGCAAGTTATTATTTTTACATATAACTCCACTGCTACATAATGGTGTGAAGAAAACTGCAGATGGTGACAATCTAAAACAAAAGCAGAAAAAGCTGGAAATACTCAGAAGGTCAGGCAGCGTCGATGGGGAGAAAAACGGATCAATGAACTTTCATCCAAAGCTTTGTGGTTGTGGTAAATACAGTGTCAATATTATGATAGTTGTGCTATTATGGAAGATTTAATGAAACACTTTTGAGCCCGTAATTTTCATACGTTTGTATGTCACTATGCAAAGTTTGCAAATAATATATCATATGTTTAAGGGATCCCAGTCTATACATAAACAGTTGTTCAATCTGTTTTTAATATTTTTGATGCTGCCTGACCAGCCACCGAATAGTTCTAGCAATTTGCGTTTCTTGTAAGCTAGATTTAAATCTCGAAGATCCCCAGCAAAGAGCACTGTCGGAGGTTCCGCTCTCAAAGGACTTTAGTTTAGTTTATTATTGCACGTGTGCCGAGGTACAGTGAAAAGCTTTTTTGTTGCATGCTATCCAGTCAGTGAAAATACTATACATGATTGCAATCAAACTGTCCACAGTGTTCAGACACAAGATAATGGAATAACGTTTAGTGCAAGATAAAGTCCAGTGAAGTCCAATTACAGATAGTCCGGGGGTCTCCAGTGAGGTAGAGGGTAGGTCAGGACTACTCTCTGGTTATTGCTCACCTATCACTCACCACTACTCTCTCAAGAGTAATTAGTTTTTGGCAATAAATATTGGCTTTGCAAGCACACATTACTAAATATTACACCAAAATAAAAGACCTCTGTATCAAAGGTTTATATAGTGCTGCAAACAGTCCAGGCAAGTCTAAGGAGCTCTAGTTCAGAAATCTGGGTTGACATCCAATGGATTAATAATCAGCCAACCGGGTAGTAAAACAAAGTGATCACATTACTGTGAAACATGGATCCATCCTATCTCAATATAGTCCATTTGGTATTGAGAAAGTTCACGGTGAAACTATTCTTCGCTTGACAGTATTCTTCCACAAGCAAAACTTTTAAGGATTCAGCTGAAATTCCAACTGCTCACAGAAGCGTGCACTATTATTAGTGCTATTAATAAGTCTACCAGCACTCAACTCCCATTAGATTCACACTGCCTCTCTTGGACAGACCTCCTGACGCCAAACCACTTCCAGTTCAACAACGGCAATCAATTAATAATGATACGGTGCCTACTGAATCAGACCAATTGTGTCTCCACTATATTTGACATGGGTAGCATGTTTAATTTTTTATTGGTTTAGTTTATTCATTTGTCAGTGTTGACTAAACTTCCTGTTGTATGTGACAAGACAAATGTTCTTAACTCCTATAAAGGATTCAGTACAGATGGTAATAAGATTACATACCAGTCAGCTCCTGGCAATGGATGCATTTAAGGATAAGGGGGAAATCTTTTAGGACCGAGATGGGAAAGACATTTTTCACACAGAGAGTGGTGAGTCTCTGGAATTCTATGCCACAGAAGGTAGTTGAGGCCAGTTCATTGGCTATATTTAAGAGGGAGTTAGATGTGGCCCTTGTGGCTAAAGGGATCAGGCAGGAGAGAAGGCAGGTACGGGATACTGAGTTGGATGAACAGCCATGATCATATTGAATGGTGGTGCAGGCTCGAAGGGCCGAATGGCCTACTCCTGCACCTATCTTCTATGTTTCTATGTGTCTATTTATCTATTAACTGCACATTTGGTTCAGCTATAAGAATTCTTCATCAAGGATCTTCCGGACACCACCTTTTGCACCAATATTTATTTTGTTCCACACCACTGTTGACAAATCTATTTGCTGAGGAATGACATATTTCAGATCGATACTTTCTGGTTCAGAGACACAGCATGGAATCAGGCCCCTTGGCCCACCGTTTCCATGCCGACCATAGATCTCCCGTTCACACTAGTTCTATGTTATCACACAATCCCATCCATTCCTTACAATTTACTGAGGTCAATTAACTGTTGGTTTCTATTCAGGGCAATGTTTTGTCTTTTTCAAGCCAAGATGCTCATGGTACCTCATTGTGATGTGATCATCATTTAAAATACATTTGGCCAGGTACATGAATAGGATACATTTTGAAGGATATAGGTCAAATGTGGGATGTACAGGCCAAATGGACTGCAAACTCCACATAGCCAGCATCTGTAATCAAGGTCGAACCCGGGTGACTGACTCTATGAGGCAGCAACTGTGCCGCCCAGAGCTGAACTAGTACAGGTAATGTTGTTGAAATCACTTTCTTTAAACAAGGGTGCACTAATAGGTCATTTATAGCCTACTGGAAATAAATATGTATTCTTTTTTAAAGAAAGTGGCTTCAACAATGCCATTAGTGTTAGTTCAGCTCAATTGATCCAACATAAAAGATAACTTTCACAACCTAGCACAGCTGCCTCCTGCTACTGACCACATGATCAATTAATATTTTGTTCCACTTAATGGAGAAGATGTCGGAATATACAAAGCTGAGCCACAATCAAACAAAAATAATGCAAGGACAAAGAGTGAGGTGCAATTAAAGAAATGGCTATTGAGATAAATCTTGAATCCAAGGAGGGAAGTTGGGATAATTAACAGCGTCCTAACCATCAACGCCCATTTTCTGTGGCATCATCTCACACAGGTTATTTGGTTTGCATTTGTAGATCATGATCCATCGCTGTTTCCGCAGCTCAAATCCATCTGAAGAAGTCCCAACCTGAAATGTCATCTCCACAGATACTACTCAACCCACTGAGTTTCTCCAGCAGCTTGTTATTTTTTGTTTAAATCAGGCACTTTAATTAAAGTTTGTGCAATCTTACGTCAAGCCATGAGCTGTTACTTGCTGCTGTACAAGTGGTCTTTGAACAGTTCATTCATCCGTTGATACACAAAGTCTTAAATCGGAGCCTCTAAGTATAAACATCCAATTAACATTTAATGCGTGACGATTATTGAAACAATTTAATCAAACAAAAATGGATGAAGCAGTTAGTCTTATATTGTGCACAAAATAAGCATTGAGAAATATAAAAGGAAAAGTAATCAAATTAAGTCCCATCCACAAACAGCATTTAGTGCAGTGTCAGTGCTGATATCCTTCAAAGTCTGGGATATGTACAGATATCCGTCATGATGCCAGTGACTGGCTGAGAACGAAGGGGGGACCTGGTGGGAAGCCTGTGGCCATGTCACTGTGAGAAGACTGATGAACCTTTTGTAACTTTGTCAGCGACAGAAACATGACATTTCTTTGTGTACTGCCTAGGTGAGGTCTGTTGCATGATTTTACCGGATTGCATGCAAAAAACAAGGAATCTCACTGTGCCGACATACATGTGCCAAGCTGAAATGGCTTACATTTGCCTCTGTACCTCTGCTATTTTATTGGTTTGGAACTCAATGCAAGAAATTTGATTCAAGCTGCACTCAAGCTCAAGTGTGAGTTGGGTGCAACTTGGGACTGTTGCCCTGTGTCATCAACACCGTTCTCCATCACTGTTCCCTGTCAACTCTGCTGGAAGAAGAAAGTTTCCTGTGACATTGTAAATCACAGCTTAGCATGAGTCCAAATGTATTTAGAAGCTGCTTACAGCCTGCTCTGTAGATTCCTGTCAACGTCAAACATGTTATTACTATGGGGATCATTATGTTATTACCAGAAGGAAAGAATAGCCCAAAAATCTAAATTAGAAAGTAAAACCAAAGGGAAAAACAATGGAGCATTGGATCCAAGCAATAGACAAAGAGACATATGACTGATGGGCTTAGTTTGTGCCAAAATAAATCTGTAAGGAAGCAACTAATTAATTGAAGTCTAATCTGTTAGAATTTTATCCAAAATCTATTGGGTAAGGCATTTCACTATAGTGGAGGAAGATATTTCTTCCACTTGTAACTGTTGTTTTAACCAGTAACATGCCATTAATTGGCTGACATAATTGTTTCATTGCAATGATACTAGAGTAATATTGGGTGTAGACAAGAATGCTGGAGAAACTCAGCAGGTGAGGCAGCATCTAGGAGTAAAGGAATAGGTGTCATTTCAGGTCGAGGCCCTTCTTCAGAAAGGGTTGAGACCCTTCTTCCTTATTAAACAGAGTAATATTGCCCTGCTATGGAATGTCAAGATGCACACCGTTTCCAATCAATGCTTTTTGACCATTGGTTTCAGTGAGTGAACTGTGCTTTTCTGTTCTATGTTCACTCTTCTTGAAAATGTAGTTGCTAAGCCAATTCAGCATTACAATAGAACATAAATATCAAATAGTGGACAAAACAACACTGATGCAATCATAAAATTGGTACTAAGAGAGTTTCAGGACAACTGATTCATGTGGCATTCACTTGTTTTCATAGATAATGGCAGAGTAGACTTGAGGGGCCTAATGGCCTAATTCTTCTCCTACACACATGCACTTATGAAATGTTATATATTTCTGAATAAGTCAATGAAATTATAATTACAATAATGATAAAAGTATCGCCACAATTGCACTTCATTTAATTAGGTTACGAAATACAATTTGTTCTTGGACCTATGACAACATTTCAAGGTAGTCTTGAGGCCAAAAACTGCTACTTCTTATTTTTTCATGGAATTGCATTATTTAGGGGATGGGCAAGTTTGCAATGTTTCTTTCCAACAGATTCTGACAGTCCACCACTTTAATGCAATTTTATATTTAAAAGCTTAAACAAAATAGAAGCAATATACAATTATGCATTAATTCGGTGGGCGGCGCGACTCTGGTCGCAGCGGCCTCTGCAGTCCGTCTGTCTTTTTAAACATTTTTTGTCTCGTTTGAGTGTTGTTAGTTGGTGTTTTTTTTTTAGCTGGATATGTGTGGGGGGTGGGGGGCGGGGTGGGGAAACTTTTAAAATCTTTTCCCTGTACGGAGGACCCGACCTTTTCTCTGTTGGGTCTCCGTTGCCGTTGGGACCTAGCACCGTGAAGCGGCCTCCAACCGGACCTGGGGCTCCAGTCGTGGACCTGCAGACTTACTTAGCATCGTGGGGCTGGCCGAGTCCGGAACGGGAGGAGCTGTGATGGCGCGCTGCTGCTGCCCGACCCCGGAGATTCGGAGGCTCCAGCTGCAGGCCGGTGGGCGGTAACACCGGGAGCTCGCGGGTCTCTGGTGGGTCGGAGCTCCCGCGGCAGCAACTTCTCCCGCCCGAGTTGCGGGGTTGAAGACGACCTGGAGCGGGGCCTTACATCACCCGGCGCGGCTTTGATGGCCACGGGACTTGCTAGGGCCCGCTGGGGGCTCCAACATCAAGACCCGGAGCAGGGGCTTGCATCGCCCGGCGCAGCATGAATGGCCGCGGGACTTATATACTATCACCCGCCGGGGGCTTTGACTCTGACCGGGAGAAGAATGGGGAGTGCAGGGGAGAGATAAGACTTTGCCTTCCATCACAGTGAGGAGGATATTCACTGTGATGGACGTTTGTGTAAAATGTGTTGTGTCTTGGTTCTTTTCTTGTATGTATGACTGCAGAAATGAAATTTCGTTTGAACCTCAATGCGGTTCAAATGACAATAAATGGTATTGTATTGTATTGTAATTTCATTGAGAAATATGGAATTAATCAACTAAAGTGTATACATGCCAAAGCTTCCTCATCTGTATTTTTGAAGCATTGTTGCAACAAATTCATAAATTGTTTAAGGTACAAAATATATCCAAAATCACTTATTATGGACTAGCAGAGTGAAAGAAAGTATCAATGATTAGGCTTCCTTTTTTCCATTAACCAAGACTCAATTAACATCTAATAAAATGCTCATCGGCAGCCTAATTGTAAAGGTGTATAATTTTGTGATTACAGGAACAGAGGGTTGCAGTTATAAAGAGAAATGATACAGACTGTGTGTATTTCTCCATGAAATTTAAAAGGCTGGAGCGGAGCGTGTGAGTTTTCTAAAATTATAAGGGGCATAGATAGGATAGATAGTCTCTTTCTTGGAGCGAGGGAACCTGGTTGTAAGCTCAGATATTGTGGTCAAAAGGCCTGATGCTCTACTGTACTGATCTCTGTTCTACGTTGTAATTCCACACACTGCACAAGTTCTCATTGCATGATGCAAGTGGCAGAATCAGCACGGTTGGCCTTGTCAATAAGAGTACCTGTGTCTATGTCGCACTCGTGTTCGCAGGGGTCGATCAGACGGCATCCACATAACTCCACGATCCATGGTCCACTGCTGTTCTGCTGGTGGTACAGTAATACCTGGGCCGGATTCAGCCAGTCACGAGCAATGAGTTGGCTTCCGTAAAGCAAGACAAATCTGCTGCCTGGATAGAGAAAAGAGCCAGATTGTGATATCATATGTTATAGGAGCAGAAATAGGCTATTTGGCCCATCAAGTCTACTCTACCATCCCATCATGGCTGATCTATCTTTCCCTTTCAACCCCATTCTCCTGCCTTCTCCCCAAAACCACCGGCACCTGTAACAACTCCATATTGGTGTGAGACTGCAACACAAATCTACTTAAGCAATCAATCATATGGAAGGAAATAATGTGATCTAAATGGAAAAGAGAGAAACAGGAAGCATAAACTTGAACACTATTTAATGATGCCAAAGTCAAAGAGGAATGAGAGTGAGGGCATTGCATCAATGATCAATTGCATCATTGCATCAATTGCATTTTCTTGAATAGTGATATTTGAGTTATTAAATAAAAAGGTTCAGGCAAACTTAAACACCCTAAAAGGAGAGAATTGGTTACCTGCAAAATTAAAATAACTACAGATGGTGGTTTCTACTAAAGATAGATACAAAATGTTGGAGCAACTCAGTGGGTTATGCAACATCTCCGGAAGAAAATGGATCAGTGAAGTTTCAGATTGGGATGTTTCAGTCTGAAGAAGGGTCCCAACCTGAATTTTCACCTATCCATTTTCTCCAGAGATGCTGCCTGAACCATTGAGTTACTCCAGCATTTGATCACTTGTATACATGGGAACAGACTACTCCAAGCCTGGGACGGATAAGTTCAGTTTGAAATTATCTGTTGTCGGGGAGAATGTTACATCAAAATAATTAATAGATTGATGGACTGATACTGTACAGAAACAGGCCTTTCTGCCCACCAAAGCCAGGTGACCATTGATCACCCATTCATGCTCGTTCTAATTTATCCATCTTAAACATTCACTCACTACACACACAAGGCAATTTTCAGAGGCCAAGTAACCTACAAACCCGCATAGTTTTGGAATGTGGGAGGAAGCCGGAACAAACGGAGGAAACACATGCTGTCACATGGTGAACGTGCAAACTCCACACAAACAGCACCCAAGGTCAGGATCGGACTCAGGTCTCTGGAACTGTGAAGTAGTGGCTCTTCCAGCTGCACCAATGTGCTGTTCCTAAAGTGATCTACTAATGGAGTTTTGCTCCTCAGTTTCCTAACCAAAATGAATATTCCACTGGATTGATATTCCAAGTCGGGATTGCACAAGGACTGATCTCAACTGTAAGCACTTAAACATCCATTGAAAGTTTGTGCGTTGATGTGCAGCCAACGTCAGCCAATCTCAGTTTGGTTGGTGAGAAAAATTTAAATATAATTGTTTGGGCTGTTTTACCATACATGCATCATTTACGCGCAAAAGCATTGAACTTCACCTGCAAAATGAACAGAAACATTGCACTGTGCTAAAGAATTCCAGTAATTGTGAAATGTCAGCAATCTACCAATGTCAGCAAATGTAGTGACAATATATGTGATGCCGTCAGTTCTGAGGAGCACGGCTTCTGCCTGTGACCATATTGACTCAGAGGTGTGAACACCACCACTGAGCCAAGGTTGACACCTAACTATTTCTACCTTGCCTTGTGAAAGTGTTGCTTGCTGGAGGACACAGCTGCTATGCCATTGACATTTTCACCAGAGATTGAAGCTGCAATATTGGATTCATCTATGCATTATTTTTTGTGTCCAGATTACAAATAGGAATGTTTCCCAGGGGTGCTCTAGGTATTGTTACTGGGTAAAATTGTGGCCGTCAGGAGGTGTCTCAATACACAGAAAACAATTTCTGGTGATGTTTGTGCCTCCCAGCACCAGAAATTTGGGTTTGATCCTGGCCTGGGGTGCTGCCTATGTGGAGTTTGCACATCCAACCTGTGGCCACATGAGTTTCCTTTGAGTGCTCCGATTTCCTCCCACACCCCTGTATCTCTAAACTAAATTTATTGGATGTGCTCAGGACTACTACGATCAACAGTGTGGAGCTTGGGCCTGGATGACCAATCGAACAACAAAACTACCATGGGTGGCAGGTGTTTGAGTCAACTGGCTGGGACACATGTCTAAGGGGATTGTTGCCCGTGGTTGGAAACTAGAGGTTGTGCTGCATAGAGCCAGCAATTCTCCCTCTGGACTGGGCAATCCTTGCCATTATCAACTATCTTGCCAGATTGTAGTGCGTCAACCCCTCTCTACATAGTATTCAAGTCCCCGTTAGCAGCAAACAGTGCGGAGCTGGCATTAAGCGTAGATTTGATAGATAAGGATGGAGCTTCTATTGACACACTGACAGTGCATCCATGGAACTGAATCTTCATCCATCATCTACTACAACATGGAACTGTCACCACTCCCTGGTTCCATTAAGATGGCCACCACTTCTACAATGACAGGAATGAGTTGTTGGTTCAACTGATTTTGGAGGAGGACTCCTCATCTCCGTAACTTTCGGCACAGACATCACAGGCTGAAGGGCCGTTCATGTGCTATACTGTTCTATGGACACTAGTTTCACCAAATGACCAGAAACTTAATTGGAACAGCCATAGAACCAGTGTGATTTCAACAGAAAGAAAAAAGGTTACGCCTCTACAAGCTTTTTGACTCCTAATACCCTTTCTAACATTTGCAAAACGCAATTCAATGGTAAGATAGTTTTGTTTAATTTAGTTTATTATCATGTATGCCGAGGTACAGTGAAATACTTTTGTTGCATGCTTACCAGTCAGCAGAAAGACTATATGTAAGCACAATTGAGTCGTCCACAGTGTACACGATAAATGGAATAACGTTGTGCAAGATAAAATCCAGTAAATTAAAGGAAATACCCCTAGAGCCTGCGAGAGTGGGGGCGCAAGATGGCTCACCGACTGACAACACGGTTACAGACCCAGGAACAGAAACGACCACGGACAAGGAGAGAATGCACATGAGACATCCACAACAGCTGCGGGACACAAACTTGAGGTGTGCATCTGTGGTTGGGAGAAAAGAACATCAGTGATGGGCTTGAAGATCCACCAAGGGAGGAAAAAGTGCTTGAGGGAAAGGTCAAAGGGCACAAACCTGGAGTGAAATGGCCCAAAGCTGTTGAAAAGAAAGAGTAGGAGATGGTCAACAATGACCTTATACATATCTTGGAGCAACGAGTGGGCACAGCAGTGCAAAAGCTTGAAAGGATGGGCAACACAATGTACAGCTATAGAGAAGAACGCTTTGGGGTGAGTAAAGGGAGAGGTGGAAAGAAATTACCAACACCAATCAAGTCCAGGAGGCAGCAGGAGATCAAGAGGCTAATCAGAGAGAGGAAACAGTTGAAAAAGCAATGGAAAAAAGCAACTGACACAGAGAGAGAAGGTCTCATGCTACTCCAAGAGGACATCAAGAGCCGATTGACAGCTTTGCGAAAAGCAGAGAAAAGCAGAGAACATGAGGAAAATTAGCAAGAAGAAAGAACACACAAGAACACGGTTCTACAAAGACCCTTTCAAGTTCATCAAAGACCTCTTTGCAAAGGAAAAGACTGGAACTTTGAAAACATCAAAACAAGAATTGGAGGGACACCTGGAAAAGGCCCACCAAGACACAAAACGGCATGAGCAGTTAGTCATCCCACATGACATCCCGCCTATTCAACCACCTGAATTCAACCTGGACACCAGCCCTCCGAAATGGAAAGAGGTAGAGAACACTGTCCGGCGAGCAAGAGCAGCATCAGCTCCAGGGCCAAACGGAGTACCATACAAGCTCTACAAGAACACACCGGATGTGTTACGCTTTCTATGGAAGCTCATGAGGGTGGTGTGGAAGAAGCAAACAATACCTAAGGCGTGGCAAAGGGCCAAATGCGTACTAATACCTAAAGAAAAGGATGCGTCAGACATCAGCCAATTCCGGCCAATATGTCTCCTTAACGTTGAGGGAAAAATCTTTTTCAGCATTGTATCACAAAGGCTATCCACCTATCTGGTAACAAACAAGTACATTGATACATCTGTACAGAAAGCAGGAATTCCAGGATTTTCGGGCTGCTTGGAGCATACAAGCATGATCTGGCACCCGATCCAAGCAGCGAAGAAGGACAAGAGAGACCTACATGTGATCTTCCTCGATCTGGCCAATGCATTTGGTTCAGTTCCCCATGAACTCCTTTGGGAATCTTTTGCCTTTTTCCATGTACCAGAGCTCATCACCACACTAGTCAAGAACTATTTCCAAGACCTGCAGCTGTGCTTCACAACAGCTGAATTCAGTACAACATGGCAGCGCTTGGAAATAGGCATCATGGCAGGCTGCACAGTTTCACCCTTGGCCTTTACAATGGCCATGGAAGTCATCATCAGGGCCTCAAAATGGGTAGTGGGTGGTGAACGAACCAGGGCTGGGCTCCGTCTGCCACCCATCAGGGCATACATGGACGACATGACAACACTAGCCACTACTGCAGCATGCACCAAGCGGCTACTTGGAAAGCTGCAGGAGAACATCAAGTGGGCCCGAATGAAAATCAAACCAAGTAAATCTCGAAGCACTCCATAGTTAATGGGGTGCTTGGAGACACAAGGTTCTGCGTCGGTGACGACCCAATACCAAGTGTCTGAGCAGCCAGTAAAAAGCCTGGGCAGATGGTACAACGCAAGTCTCAAGGACAAAGAGCAGGTGCAACAACTAAGGCAAGAAATTGTCAACGGCCTGGAGAACATCAATCAGACCCTACTGCCTGGGAAACTGAAGCTCTGGTGCCTACAGTTTGGACTCCTGCCTCGGACAATGTGGCCACTGACCGTTTATGAAGCCCCAATAACAACTGTGGAGAAGATGGAGCGAACCATAACTTCATATGCGAAGAAATGGCTCGGTGTCCCACGAAGTCTAACTAACATCGGCCTCAATGGCAAAGGGGTCCTGGAACTACCTCTCACTAGTCTAACAGAGGAATACAAGTGTTTCAAAGTAAGACTTCAGATGACACTGAGGGACTCTAGAGACAAGACCATCAGTGCTGTTGCGCCGTCCCTGGTAACTGGCTGGAAGTGGACACCATCTGATGCCGTACAGCAAGCTTCATCAGCCCTGAGGAACAAAGACGTCGTGGGGCAAGTGCAGCAGGGAAGAGGAGGCTTTGGCCTTACGACAAGTAAACCAACTTGGGGAAAGTCCACAACATCAGAGCGGAGAACATTGGTGGTTGAGGAGGTGCAGCGACAGGAGGAGGCCGCAAGAAGTGCAAAGGCGGTCTCTCTTGCCAAACAGGGGCAATGGATGCAGTGGGAAGGTGTGGAGCAGAGGAAGATCAGCTGGAAAGAACTATGGGAAATGAAATCAAGCAAGATCAGCCTTATCATCAGAGCGACATATGACGTGCTTCAATCACCAAAGAACATCCATCAGTGGTACGGCGAGGATCCAACCTGTGCCCTCTGCCCAACACATCATGGTAGGCTGCAAGACCAGCCTCACGCAAGGGAGATACTCGTGACAGCATAATCAGGTACTAAAAAGCCTGGCAACAGCCCTTGAGAACAAGCAGTGTGCGACCAACTCCTTGCCTCCGAGAGCAAGCAACCCCCCGCTCCTCCCCCCCCCCCCCCCAAGGGCAACAGCCATTGTCCGAGAAGGACAGAAAACACCTAAACATCCTTCCACCAGATCAGAAGAAGGAAACCTATGCAGGGCCCAAGACAGGAGGATGCTGGCGGACATCAGCCGACAACTAATCGTTCCACCTGAAATTGGTTCAACCAACCTCAGGCCAGACTTGGTGTTCTGGTCCCCTTGACAGAAGACTGCTTACATCATAGAGCTCACAGTTCCATGGGAGAACTCTGTTGAGGACGCCTATGAGCGTAAGAAGCTGCGCTACGCAGAGCTTGCAGCAGAGGCAACGCAGCGTGGCTGGAACACCAAAGTCTATCCAGTTGAAGTGGGATGCAGAGGATTTGTTGCATCATCTACCCTCAGCCTGCTGAAGGAGCTTGGAATCCACGGTCAGGCTCTGCGGAAGACCATAAGATCACTCTCAGACGCGGCTGAAAGAAGCAGCCGTTGGATTTGGCTCAAGCGGAAAGACCCATGCTGGGCCCCAAGTACGTCATGGTGAATCTTTGGGACAGTTTGACATGGGACACGCGCTGAGGGCTGATCATCCTGCAGCAGGCCGCCGTTGTGGAGGGTGTACAGTGTTAAAAGGCCGAAACACCCAGTGATGCAAGGGTACACTATTGATGATGTGTCCTGTGCCCAACTGTCCTGAAGGTTACCCAGGCCAAGATATATGCATACGTATCCCCCCCCCCCGATGTTGAGCATCTACCACTCTCAACAATCAACGAATGTCGTGAAATGCTCCCCACCTATTGGCACAAAGTACTTCTTAACATCTTGTCCTGTGTATTTGATTCTTCCAGTCAGCAGAAAGACTATATGTAAGCACAATTGAGTCATCCACAGTGTACATGATAAATGGAATAATGTTGTGCAAGATAAAATCCAGTAAAGTCCAATTAAAGATAGTGCAAGGATCTCCAATGAGGTAGACAGTTGCTCACAATCGCTTCCTAGTTGTTGATAGGATGGATAAGTGCTTGCAACATGCAGAGATTAGCATAGAATCAACTACTCAAGAAGCTCAATGCCATTTAGATCAAAACTGCCAATTTGAGCAAATCTCAAATACAGTGCAACATCATGCCAAGATTTCTTCACCTTTAACTTCGAAACCAAGCCCTCCTCCTTCTTGAGAAACATGGACCTTTCATCACTGAATACCACAGTTGCATCTTCCCATCCACGTCACACAGCACACTGACGTCTATTGTTAGAGCTTTATCATTGCTGGGGCAAAGTACTACCCTTCAAAACTCAACTGCGTGGGTCACATGATGACAGCATGTGAAATGAGTGATTCTTGAGGAATGTTTTGGATGAAAATAAAGTGTTGGCCTTGTAAATGATGCCAACATCCAATGAGTAAATGAAATATCTTATCATATTTTTAATAAATGTTGATGGATGAATGCTTAAATTTATGTGATAAATTTTATCCATAAACTATAAGACATGGGAGCAGAATTAGGTCATTCAGTATCGTCTACTCTGCCATTCAATCATGGCTGATCTATTTTTCCCTCCCAACTCTATTCTGCCTTCTCCCCGTAACTTGTGACCCTTTACTAATCAAGAACCTATAAATCTCTGCTTTAAAAATACCCAATGTCTTGACCTCCACAGCTGGCTGTGGCAATAAATTCCTCAGATACACCACCCTCTGGCTAAAATTCTTCTCCATCTCTATTCTGAAGGTACATTCTTTTATTCTGATGCTCTTTCCTCTGGTTCTGGACTCTCCCACAAGTGGAGACATCCTCTCCACATGCACTCTATCTAGGCTGTTTAGTATCCAGTAGGTTTTAATTATCCATCTAAACTCTAGTAAGTACAGGCCAGAGCATTCAAACACTCCTCATATATTAATCCTATTGTTCCCAGGATCTTTGTTTAGTTGAGTTTAAAGATACAATGTGGAAAGAGGCTCTTTTGCCTATTGAGTCCATGCTGTACACTAGTTCTATCCTACACATTAGGAACAACTTATAGAACCCAATTGACCTTCAAACCTGCACATCTAGAATTAATTGACCAAGAGTAACAAAATAAACCAAAGAAAATCTTGATAGCATAATTACTGCAAAGTGCTTGCACCCATTTGTGAGCTGTCCCTTGTTCCTTTAAAGAAATTCAAGAACCACACCAGTTATCAAATTCATTGCTCATCCAATTTAAAATATGTTAAATGCTGTAGTCATGTTATGTAAACACTTGGAGACAGTAATTCACAGGAAAGAGTCAATATGTGCACACACTGGGAGATGCCTTACCTTACTCAGTGCCAGACAAATGTGTGGAAAAAAAGCAATGTTTTACTGCCGTTTAAACAGCATGACTGGAAGATTTTTGAATATGTTTAAAATGTAAGTCAGGTATACGTATCCAGTTTAGTAGCTTCATCGAATTCTGCTATTTTATTTCTTTTGATAAGATGGGGAGACCGATTTTTCCAAACACATTAAATTTAAACAGTTATCTGGTTTGAGAAAATATTTCCTGCTGTTTCAACGAATGTGATGTGGAGGGTTTTCATTAAACTAAACGGTTGGAGTCCCACAGCCCATCCGATGAAAACATTTTAAGAATCAGATGCCTGCTCAACTTTGGGAAGTGCATCCACGCAGTTGTGTTGATAGATTTGAGAATTCTACATAAATCTAAATTGAAATTGTGTACTTCCAATATGGACCTCATTTAATAACTGACAGTGCCCGGTCCATTACAAGCACTGACCTCCCCACCATCAAAGGGATCTATAGGATGCACCGCCTCAACAAGGCAATCAATATTATCAAAGACCACCCTGGCCACACTCTCATTTCACTCCTACTTTCACTCAGGAAGGAGGCATAAGAGTTTGAAAACCACGATAACCATGATCCAGATTAGTTTCTACCCAACAACCATCAGGGTCTTGAATGCAACACATCACTAACTAAAATATGAACTGTCTTGGATGCACTAAGGACTTTGGGCTTTTTGCAATAGATTTGATTTTTTTTTAAAACCATTTTTTTAAATGGTTATTATGTTTGATGAGTTCTGTGTTTTACAGGCCTGTTATGCTGCAGCAAGTAAATTTTTAATTCTTCCAGTGTCAATTAAATACTCTTGTCTCTTAAACTTGTGGTAAAACTGATACACAGAAAAACACAAATAATTTTGCAATCTCAGAGGTGCTTTATTGGCAGATTTTCTGGATCAATGAATAATACAATAATACTCTGTGGCGGCACAGTGGTGCAATGGAAGAGTTATGGCCTTACAGTGTCAGAGGCTAGGGTTCGATCCTGACTATGGGTACTGCCTGTACGGAGGTTGTACGTTCTACCTGTGACCGCGTGGGTGCTCGGGTTTCTTCCCAGACTCCAAAGAGGTACAGATTTGTAGGTCAATTGGCTTTAGTAATAATTAGAAATTGTCCCTAGTGCGTAGGATAGTGCTAGTGCATGGGGATCGTTGGTCAGCAGGGACTCAGTGGGTCGAAGGGCCTGTTTCCGTGCTGCATCTATTAAGTCTAAACTCTACTAATATTACCCCCACAGATTTTTCATTCACTTTTATTTAGAGAATATGTAGTTGATTAATAAATGATGCAGTGAAATGGATGAGTTTAAAGAGTGGAATAGATTGGGTTCTATTGTGTTTAAAAGGAATGTGGGATTTTGGTCAAGGAAGTGTTTAAAGGAAATGGAGCATGGAACGGTTTAAAGAAAGGTGGAAGAAAGGGCCGAGAAATGTTTAAATACCATTTCAACCTCACATTGCCTTGTGAAGTCCTCCAGCATAATCAAGGACCAGTCTCATCCAGTCACTCCCTCTTCTTTCCCCTCTCCCATCAGGCAAGTGGCACAGAAGCTTGAAAGTGCATACCTCCTGATTCAGGAACAGTTTCTTTCCAACTGTTATCATGCAAGTGTGGTCCTGACCTGCCATTTACCTCATTGGCGACCTTCAAACTATCTTTAATTGTACTTTATCGTACTTCAGTGTTATACCTTGCACTAAATGTTGTATCTTTATCTGTGCACTGTGGATGGCTTGATTGTATTAATGTATAATCTTTACCTGGACTGGATACCACGCAGTTTGTACCTCAGTGCACGTGATAATAATAAACAAATCAATTACACTAAACTAAATGTGGGAACAGGGCCCAGGTGAAGTTGAAGGAAGCATATGAAATTGGTCCCGAGTGAATTTAATGGGACCATGGGAAACTAAAGTTGGTGAACCAGATACTAAACCATCAAAACTCCCAGTCAATCAAAAGCAGATTATTTGAGTTTTACCACTGGGACATTATTTTGTAGGGTCATAAATGTACATAGAGTATGGAAACATGCTCTTTGGTCCAACTCATCCCGCTTAATGACATATATCTGGGCATCCAGAAGTACACACTGTACTCTAAATGTGGTCTCATCACCATCTTGTACAGTTGTAACATAACATCCCAACTTTTATACTCAATGCCATGACCAAAGAAGCATACCAAATGCCTTGTTCAGCATCCTACCTACCTGTGTTGCGACTTTCAAGGAACTATTCACTTCTAAACATTGGCTACTGATCTAGAATACTCTCCAGGGTTCTGGGACTCACTGTGTAATTATTGCCATAGTTTAACTTAACAAATTGCACTTGTCCAATTTAAATTCAATCCGTCATACCTTGGCCCACATTCTAGTTCATCTATATCATGTTGTAATCTCAGATAACCTTTCTTACTGTCCACGATACTACCAATGTTACTGTCATCTGCAAGCTAACCAACCATGCCAACTTCCTTCTCATTCAAATTGTTCATATAATGACAAACATTTCCCAATTGGATAGCAGCTCATGTCCCTCATTCCTCTTCCTTACTGAATTTTCTGCAACTGCAGATCACAGAATTTTGAATATGGCAGGGAAGAAAGAAAAAATCCTCCTTAAATTGTAGATATATTTTCACACTGCCTCAGCAAGGCGATCGGCATAATCACGGACTAGTCTTACCCTGGTCACTCCAGAGTCGGTGGGGGCGCTGCTAGCTGGCAGCCCAGCCAGCAGCGTGTTAGTTTTTTCTACTTTTTTTTGTTTTTTTAGTGTGTCTTAAGTCATAATGGCATTTAGTGGGATGGGTGTTCCTCGTCCATCAGATTACATTCTCTCCAATCAGCTTCCCCCAAAGGGAACAACAATTAAGTTAGTTGTCAGAAAATCAATGCCGAACAACCCTTCGAGAGATTTTCACTGCTTCAGCCTGTAAGTAATTTCAGCAGTGCAGCAACCAATTTCTAATTGTTGTTTTGATTTATCCCAGTGGACAATATTTTTGTCTGGCAACTTATATGAAGACTTTAACAAGGAGCAGCATATTTTTTGCAAATCAGTTCTTTGATAATTTCATTCTCAACCTATTGGGTAGTTGAAAACAAAGTATCACTGGGAAGGAAAATGAAATCAGTGATTTCAATATATTTTGTTTCAATTTTATCTTTGGTGAATGCACAGAGTCCTTTTCCCCAGAGTAGTGGAATTAAGAACCAGAGGATATAGTTTTAAGGTGAGCGGGGAAAGATTTAATAGGAAACTCAATTTTTTCACTTAAAGGGTGGTGAGTATAAGGAACAAGCTGCCAGAGGAGGTAGTTGAGGCAGGTCCTGTAATAACATTGAAAAGACACTTGGACAACCAGAGAGGAGAAGGATCTCAGTGTTGAACTGAGATAATGGAACATAAACAGTACAGTGCAGGATCAGGCTCTTCGGCCCATAATATTTGTGCTGAACATAATGTGAAGACTAACTAATCTCATCTGCCTGCACATGATCCATTTCCCTCCATATCCATGTACCTATTCAAAAGCTTCTTAAATGCCACTATCATATATGCCTCCACCACCACATCTGGTAGCACGTTTCAGACACTCACTGCTCTCCCTACACACTAGCAGTAATTTATGGAAGGCAAATGACCACCAAAAAAAAACACATCTTTGGGATGTGGGAGGAAACCAGAGCACCTGGAGAAAACCCACGTGATCACAGAGATCACGCGTAAACACCATGAGGGCAACACTCCAGGTCCCTGGCTCTGAAGCAGCGGCTCTACCTGCTGAGCCACTGAACTGCAGAAAAAGCCATTCCTTTGGAAAAAGCTTAAAAAAGATTTAAAAGCTTGCTTTTGCAGAGAGGATTTCACAGGCTCCAAGTCTCAGCTGGATATTTTCTTCTCACAGCATCTGATTGTAGAATGCACTGATACACTGTCAGTGCACTTATTGAAGTTGAATGGCAGAAAGTCTGTAACTATCTGATTGCAGTTTTTTTCCTCAAAGTCTTTGAAGGACTGAAGTTTTAGATATCAGGGAAGCCATTTCAGGAACATGATGAGTTTTCATATCAATACATTAACAGCAATGTTTGAGAACTGCTGTTAGCTGAAGAGTTATGTTTACTTTGAGACCACAGCAAGTAAATAGATTAGAAAGGACCAGAGGACACGCGTTTAAATTATATAAATGTTGGGGTAAATTGTTCAGCAGTTTTTCTTCATCCACAGAGTAATGACTCTGGAATACATTGCCAGATGCTCTGTTATATGCTGACTGCATGCTGCCAGGAGAGGTGAATGGAGCAGAGATTGTTGCCTACTGAAATGTAAGTATCTTTAACATGAAAAAAGACACAAAGTGTTGTAGTAACTCAGAGGGTCAGGCAGCAGCCCTAGAAAACAGGGATAGGGTAGACAGTCAGGACCTTTTTTTTCCCCAGGGTCAACATGTCCAAGGCCAAAGGGCATACCTATAAGGTGAGAGGGGGAAAGTTTAAATGAGATGTGAGGGGCATGTTTTTTACATAGAGAGTGGTGATGGCCTGGAATGCACTGCCAACGGTGGTGGAGGAGGCAGATAAAACAGTGGTGTTTAAGAGGGTTTTAGATAGGCACATGGAAGTGAAAGGAATAGAGGGATATGGATCATGTACAGGCATCATGTTCAACATCAACATTTTAACTTGGCATCATGTTCAACATCAACATTGTGGGCTGAAGGTCCCGTTCCTGTGCTGTACTATTCTACGTCCTATTAAACTGATCTCATCTGCCTGTACAGATCCATATTCCTCTACAAATGTTACTACAAATGTGGCCTAAATCAAGTCCTTTAGAGCTGTAACTTGTAATGATTGCAAGGGGCAGATAAAGATGCTGATTCCTTATATTCACAATCTGTTTGACAGATTAATTTGCTGTTTTACATACTATGGTTCTGCAATACTCATGGTTATAATGCTATGCTAAGCAGCTACCAGTTTTCTATTTTAAGTACAAATATTTGCAGCTCTAATTAATGTTATTACAATGAAATAAACATGCTCCCTCCCCTTCCTACCCCCCCCCCCCTCCTCCACCCTAAGCAACATTATCTCCTCTAATTGACAATGCTGAGATCTGATATATAACCAATTCAACAATATTCGTCTTGCTTTGCTCATCATCTTCCAAGACTGTGCAACAATGGATCATTTACTCACCATCAGCAATAAGGTGCTCGGGCACATGAAGAACAACTTTCACAGACAGAGGACAGGTCAGATGGGAGCCATAAACCAACCCAATTACACATCCTATCACGCTTATCAATGTAAGGGTGGTTTTATTGATGGGGCTTCGCGGAGATCCTGGAACCAAAACCACAAAGAAGAAAAAAAATGTTAGTAGTCTAAACACAGCCAAAAATCCATTAATTATGAATGTTGGAAAGATAAAAGCTGGTGGTGATGCATGGTGCAATCAAAGGAAATGTCCACATGTAAACAAAAGTGTCAGAGAAATCTATACATAATGCTCACAATCAATCTTTTTCTTATTAACAGTGGGAGTTGACTCAAACAGTTGAGAAACTTACAAAGTTGAGAAATTTCCCAAAAAAACTTTACTCAGAATTAATATATATCCAAAACCAGAACAATGCAAAATCTCTTCAGACATTCTCAGTGTCAATGCATTCATTAGTGCCATAGAAACTTACCAATAAACCAAAGTTGAGGGAAGAACCTACTGGAGATCTTTTGGTTACTATTTAGTGACCTTCCAAGAAAGAGTCAGTTCATCCTACCCTTTCCCCTGGGTGAATTAAAGATTAAAAAATAACGGGGATTCCCCTTCCCTTCATAGATGAGACCACACTCGTGTCTCCTTGGTACCCCGCAGCTCCGCCCTTGCTCCCCCTCCCCCTACTCGCAGCAGAGACAGTCCCCCTGGTCTTTACCTTCCACCCCATCAGCCATTGCATATAACACATAACCCTCCGAAATTTCCGCCACCTCTAATGGGATCCCACCACTAGCCACATATTCCTATCTCCACCCCTTTTCACCTTCCGCAGAGACCATTCCCTCCGCAACTCCCTCATTAACTCATCCCTTCCCACCCAAACCACCCCCTCCCCAGGTACCTTCCCCCTGCAATGAGAGAAGATGCAACACCTGTCGCTATACCTCCTCCCTGACAGTCCTTTCAGGTTAGGCAGAGGTTCACTTGCACCTCCTCCAACCTCATCTACTGTATCCGTTGTTCAAGATGTGGACTCTTATACATCGTCGAGACCAAACGCATACTGGGGGATTGTTTCACTGAACACCTTCACTCAGCCCGTGAGAACCAACCTGATCTCCCGTTTGCTGAACACTTTAATTCGCCTTCCCATTCCTACACAGACCTTTCTGTCCTCTGTCTCCTCCATTGCCAGAGTGAGGCTAAATGCAAATTGGAGGAACAGCATCTCGTATTTCGCTTGGGCAGCTTCCAGCCCAGTGGTATGAATATTGATTTTTCTCATTTCAGGTAGCCTCGGCATTCCCTCTTTCGCTATCCCTCCCCCACCCAAGTCGCACTAACTTCTCATTTCACCCTATAAATAGCTTGCAATGGCCCGTTTCCTTTGTCATCGTTACGTTTTTGCAAATCTTTCATTCATTGTTCTTTATCTCTCCACATCACTGTATATATCTCTCGTTTCCCATATCCCTACCCAGTCTGAAGAAGGGACTCGACCCGAAACATCACCCATTCCTTCGCTCCAGAGATGCTGTTCGTTCCGCTGAGTTACTCCAGCTTTTTGTGTCTTTCTTTGGTTTAAACCAGCATCTGCAGTTCCTTTTTACACAACCAGCTGTCAATGTTGTTTCATTGATATTTTTCAATGACTGGAACATTGATGGAAAAATACTTACTATCATTTGCAGATCATTTCAATATTTCCTCTATGCTCTCAAGGAAATTATGTATTAATTAGGAAACAAATGCATTGAACATGATACTGAAGCCTCATTCATCATTTTACTTCGGAGTCACGTGAGTGACTACGTGAAGAAGGCCCGCCTGGCTCTGGATCGGCATTACGTCGACGCTATCGGCAAAGGAAGAGCTGCAGAGGCAGCTCCAGCACAGCGGTAAGGAAACGGCCCGCAGGTAAGTAAAATTATTTTACTTCCAGGGCGTTTTCTTAAAACTCCGTAGGCTGGTAGGAAACCAGCAGGAGTTTAAATAAAAATAAAAATAAAAATGTTTTAAAAAAATCGCGGGTAAAACGTGCGTCCCGGGGTGTAAAAAGTCGGGACAGCAGACTATTGCGGAGCGGTTCCGATACCGGTGGCCGATTGAAATACCCGTTAGTGAGCCTTTAGTTGCTCCACAAACAAAACTTGAAAACCCAGTGCCTAAAAAGTAAAAAGAGGCTTGAAAGGCCTGAGGTTTCTAAAAGATCCTGTAAGGTAAGCCTAAAATTGGCTAAGTATGGATCTAATGGAGGAAATACTCCAAATAATATCAACCAAGGGTCTAAGTACCCAGAATATTCCCAGGCAGCCCCTGAGGGGGTTCCATATCGTGAATATGGTGCCAATTTGAATTGGGAATTTGAAACCCCAGTGCCTGGGTATGGACTGGAGGAAGTCTCCTTGAACGAGTTTCAGGAGTACCAGGGCTGTATGAGACAGACCCTGAAAGTGGTGTTTGTGGTCAGAAGTACCCACCACAATGCAAATCCAGGTGTGTCTGAGGGGCACAAAGTTACTATACCTGGTGGAGGCGGTGAGGCCATGGAAGGAACCTGGCGGCCAATGTTAATTATATGGTCTCTCACCTGCCTCAAGAAGCTGTTATGGTTGAAACAGCAGATTTGCATTTAAACATGTGCTCGCTTCGGCAGCACATATACTAAAATTGGAATGATACAGAATATAAGAAACATTAGGATGCGCAAGGATGACGCAAATGCATGAAGCATTCCAAAACACCTTTAAGAAGGTACCTGGTAAATCCGGGTTTTGGGCGCCAATGTCAGCAATTATGCGGGCGCAGGAATTACGATTAAAAGAATCCTCAAACTAATTGGCATCACTGTCTTTTAAGACAAGCTGGAAGGTTGTGGAATGACTAAAGTTCAGAATAAAACAAAATATGTTAGGTTTATTCTGCAAACTCATTTGAGTTAAATTATATAAATGGAAGATTGCCATTCGGCCTCTTTTACATCCAAAGATTTACAGGACAAGCAATGTTCAAACTCCTGGTTATTGATTCGGAGGAAATCTGTTTAAGCAAATTAAGTATGGATGAAGGGGAAAAAACTGTTGGTCTTATGGAACCCTTCAGTTGGCCAGTAGGCTGGTCATGTGGAAAAGGGATTTGATTTGAGCCGAGGCAGGAGTATGATAAGGAAGAATTTCCAGCCAGCAAATCGCTTCTCGGCTTTTTGGCTAAGGTTAAGTATGGTATCTGTTCTTATCAGTTTAAATCTGATACGTCCCTTATCTAGGGACCATATATTAAATAAAATAACGAATGTACACCCATATTTTGGGTAAGGAGGTAATTTCGTCGAGAGGTACAAAACTAAATCCTATTAAAGAAGGATGTTTGGATGAACCTCAGATTGGTGGTAGACTCCAAATGTTGATGATGAAGAGGTATGGATCCATTGGGACACAATAACCTTATCATTCTTCATGTTTATAGTCTTGTAATAATTCAAATTGACAAAGACGTAAGAATTTGTGTGAGGAAGGAGGTATTGAGAAACAGGAAAGGATCCACAACAATTGTATCAAATATTTCCCCAGACCGTAGAAGATGGGGTTGTAGAATCATGTTAGATCTCACACAATTAAATATATTGTCCAGTTTAAATTTTTAAAATGGACACATTCAACACTGCAATACAGCAGGTATCAACAGGTGGTTATATGGCTACAATAAATTGAAGAGATGCATATTTCGGTCCCAATTCACCATAATTTCGTAGGTAATTAAAGTTTATGGATGAGACAGTTTGTGGTACTACAAGCTTTGCCTTAAAGGATTAAGCCAGCATTTGCACTGCTTTAGGCACAAAAGTACATCGTTATGGCTTATCTAGATGACATTTAATTGTCAATGCTAATCAGGAGCCAGGTGGAAAATTAGTCTCAGCAACTACAAGTTGTTTAAGAAGTTGGGTTCCTGATCCATCCAACAAATCTAAGTTACAGCAATCCCAAACCATTGAATATCTGGGGTTTGAGATTAACTCAGTTACCATGTTGGTAACTTTACCAATGGATAAGTGTTGGATTTGACAAATGTGTGTCAAGACCTGATTTACAAACCTTATCCCTCCATCCGAGAGGTTGCCAAGGTTATTGGTAAATTGGCAGCAGCATTTCCAGACAGTAGAGTTTGGTCGTCAACATTACCAAAATCTTCAAAGGGCAAAAACTCAAGCGCTTATTCAGCGAGCAAGCCATTTGATAGGCCAATGCAATTGCCTAAGGGAACTTTATCAGAATTACATTGGTGGATTGAGAATGTTCCATAAGCTGCTAAGAACTTTGTAGTTCATCAGCCAGTAGTGTTTTTGCAAAATGACGAAGTTCTCTCGGATGGGGAGGGGGCTACGGATAATGAGACCAGCTGTAGAGGCCGATGGGCTGACCAAGAGGATTTATTGTTCCAAACATATGGTATTAATTATTTGGAGCTCTTGGTAACATTTTATGTATTAAAAGCTTATTGCCCTTCATTAAAGGATTTGCATGTCCAAGTACAAATAGATTATACCACAGCTGTGGCATATATCAATCACATGGGTGGTGTCAGATCAATATCATGTGATTATCTGGTAAACCAGATGTGGCAATGGTGTATGGCAAAAAATATTTGGCTTTCAGCTATTTATCTCTCGGGGAGAGACAATGTTGTGGCAGACAAAAGATCACGAATATTTAAAGACAATACAGAATGGATGTTAATCCACAAAATTTCAAAATATTGTCAGTCGGTATGGAGTACCGGACATTGATCTGTTTGCATCTAGATTGAATCACCAATTGCCCAAATACGTGTCTTGGGGAACACGATCCAGGGGCAGTAGCGGTGGATGTTTTCTCGCTACACTGGGGAATTTGTTCTTTTATGATTTTCCCCATTCTGTCTCATTGGGCAATTTCTCAATAAAAAGCGCAAGACGCTGTCGAAGGCAATTTTGGTGGTGTCAGATTGGCCCACGCAGTCATGGTTCCCATTGATGCTAATATGATTATTGAACCATGTATGACAATTCCCAGTTGCGACAATCTGTTGACACAACCAGTAACAAAAGGAATTCATCCATTGCATGATCATATGTATTTGTTAATCTGCAGGTTCTGACCAGACCATTGCAAGAGTTGTACTGTGGGACAGGACCATGGATGTTATAGTTGCAGCTTGGAGGAATAGCACTAAAACAATATAAGTCGCATATAAGGAAATGGGAAGTGGTACACAGTCAAAGATATCTTATCATACTGCAAACATTTCAAATGTATTAGAGTTCCTTGCTGGGTTACAGTTTGATGAGCATTTGAGTTATAGTGCCATTAATTGTGCTCGTAGTGCATTGTCATCCTATTTAGGACAAATTTCAGGTCGGAATTCAGTTGGGTCTCACCCATTAGTATCCCGATTCATGAAAGGAATTTCAATAAAAATCATCCTAAACCCATATATACAGGGATTTGGGATGTTAGCATTGTTCTCACTTTGTTTAAACAATGGACTCCAATTAATTCAATGTCTTTGCAGAAATTAACATTCAAGGTGGTAAAGTTAATGGCATTGGTATCAGCTCAAAAAGAGTACAAGCTTTGCAGTTGTAACGGTTGGATTGCATGCATGTGACTACAGATAACATTATGTTTTATGTTTATGACTTGATCAAACAAAGCAGACCAGGAAGAACTGGAATGAAGGTAATGTTTAAAGCATATCCTATTGATGAAACATTGTGTGTGGTTAAGCATTTAACTCAATACATTGAGGTAACCAAAATCTCAGAGGTTCTGAGAAAGTGTTATTAATAACACACAAAAAGCCACATACAAAAGGTTTAGTTCAAACTATTTCTGAATGGTTTGTGTCTAGCAAGAATAGATACTGATGTGTTTAAATTTCACTCCACTAGGGCGGCAGCTACGTCCGTGGCAAAGGTACAGGACGTGCTACTCGATAAAATTTTAGAGGCCGCAGGGTGGTCTAGAGAAGAGATTTTCAAAGTTCTAGAATAAACCTGTTGTCACGGTGCCAGGTTTGGACACACAGTAATGGGTTCTCTTTAATGCTTGCTTTGTTTTATATTATCGATTTATATTATCGATTTATGTTACCATTGACAACATTTATCAATTTATTTTGTAATTTTCCCCTAAGATAGAGGGGTTATTATTAAAAAATTGTTCTTTTTTATGCTTAAAGGACTTATTACATAAATTGTAACAATGTCCTAAAAATACTATTTACTCACTACTGTTTTGACTAAACAGAGTCGTATGAAATGAATTTACGACATGAAAGACACAGAGCTTCAAAATCTTCACGTAGTCACTCACGTGACTCCGAAGTAAAATAGTGAGATTAAACGAGAACTTACCAGTTCGAAGTTTGATCTTTATTTTATGAGGAGTTACGATGAGGGATTACGTGCCCTCCACTCCCAACCCTCATAATGTAAATGATCATCTGGTAGTTCTAGTCTATTTTGAGCCTTACTATTTTACTTCGGCTATTGGTTTCTGTGTTTTTCATGCCGCTGCTTTGAAGTATGCCGATCCAGCGCCAGGCGGGCCTTCTTCACGTAATCCCTCATCGTAACTCCTCATAAAATAAAGATCAAACTTCGAACTGGTAAATTCTCGTTTAATCTCACTATTAACACACACTAAAAATTAATGTGCATAGCTTTAAGGAGAATGGGACCAAGTTTGCAGGAGATGTGTGGGGCAAACCTTTTACATAGAAGATAGCATATCCAAGGAACACAATGCCAGGATTGGTGATGGAGGCAGATATGATAATGGTTTTAAGAGGATGTTAAATGGGCACATTGATGTGCTTGAAATGGAGGGACGTAGTTCATGTGCAGGCTGAAGAGATTCGTTTATCTTGGTGTTTAAGAAGTTTATCTTGGTATTGTGTTTGGCACCGTCGTTGTGGACTAAAGGGTCTGTTTCTGTGCTGTATGTGTATGTATGTTCTATGTCTCTGTCCATGGCGATGGCTAATCTGACAGTTTGTTTTCTGATGTCTTGCGATGTGTGCAGGTAATACCCAGACTAAAATAAATGAAGATAGGCACAAACTATCTCTGAAGAAAAAGGATAGGTGTCATTTTGAGTCTTGTGTCCATGTGTCTATCTTTGGTAAAAAACAGCATTTGCAGTTTTGTGTTTCTAAGATAAGTGAATGCTTATTCAAGAATCTCCACTGCATTTCTTAGCACTACAATAAAATTTTTTTGGAAAAACCAGCTTGGGGAGGTAGAATTTGCACTTCTTGCGTAGATCCAAAGACTGGCAGTCCATGGACACGGAGAATGCTGAGTAAAACACCTTTCAGATGATCATGACATTTGACTGTTGTTGTCAGAGGTTTAAGACAAATGTGCCAAGTCATAAAACTATTGGAAAACAAAGACACAAGTTGCTGGAATAACTCAACGGGTGTGGGAGCATCTCTGGATTACAATGATAGGTGATGTTTCGGGTTGGAACGCTTTTGCAGATGTCTGAAGAAGGGCCCTGACCCGAAAAGTCACCTATTCATCTTCTCCTGGGGTACTGACAGGCCCACTGAGTGACTCTTGTACATTGTGTCTTTTTTTTGTAAACTAGCATCTGCAGTTCATTGTGCCTCCAAACTATTGGCAAGGTTGGTAAGATGATAACCAAAGACAATTTAAAAAAGTAACTAAAGAGGGCAAAAAGAGAGCTTGGAAGCAATATAATGATAATAATTTATGGTCAAGTGACCAGAAGAAATTGGAGATGCAGGAGATGGCATATGCTGAATTGGAGCAAAAATACTGCTCGAGGAATTCAATGGGTCTCAACCTGAAACATGAATTCCTCTGCCCCTACGGATGCTACCTGAACCATGAGTTTGTTTTTTGCTTGCATTTTACTGGGCTAATTTCTATCAATTGCATGTGTTATTAATATACTTTAATTTATTTGCACGCCTGCAGTTTGGAGATCAAAGGAAAAACTGATATAACTTTGGGTGAAATTTGTATTGCAGCATTGATACCAAGTGGATGGATCACAGTAAAGACATGGTTCTCTATTATAGCGTTTGTGCGTGTGTGAGCAACAGTGGGGCAAGGATGGCAGAGTGGTGCAGCTGGTAGAGCTGTTGCCTCACAAAGCCAGTCCCAGGATTGATCCTGACCTTGGGGGATGTCCGTATGGAGTTTGCACATTCTCCCTGTGACCACGTGTCCCCTCCAGCAGCCTTGGTTTTCTCCCACATCCAAAAGACATGTAGGTTTGTAGGTTAATTGGCCTCTGTAAAATTCCCCCTAATGTGTAGGGAATGGAAGGAAAAGTGGGATAACATAGAACTGATGTGAAGGAGGAACTATTGATGTGAAGGAGGAACTACAGATTCTGGTTTAAACCGAAGATAACACAAAAAACTGGAGTAACTCAACATTCTGAAGAAGGGGGTACACAAAAGGCTGGAGAAACTCAGCGGGTGCAGCAGCATCTAAGGAGCGAAAGAGATAGGCGACGTTTCGGGTCGAGACCCTTCTTCAGACTGGTCACGGATCAGGAAAACGAGAGATATAGATGGTGATGTGGAGAGATAAAGAACAATGAATGAAAGATATGCAAAAAAGTATCGATGATAAAGGAAACAGGCCATTGTAAGCTGTTTGTAGTGTGAAAATGAGAAGCTAGTGCGACTTGGGTGGGGGAGAGATAGAGAGAGAAGGAATGCCAGGGCCCGAGGGCTGAGGGAGAGGTGGGAAGGGGAGGAAACAGCAAGGGTTAACAGAATTGAGAAAATTCAATGTTTAAGCCCAGAGGATGCAGACTCCCCAAGCGGAATATGAGGTGCTGTTCCTCCAACTTGCGGTGTTGCTCACTCTGGCAGTGGAGGAGGCCCAGGACCGAGAGGTCGGATACAGAATGGGAGGGTGTGTTGAAGTGCTGGGCCACTGGGAGTTTGGGTATGTTATTGCGGACCGAGCAGAGGTGTTCGGCGAAACGATTGCCAAGCCTCCGCTTGGTCTCACCGATATAGATCAGCTGGCATCTGGAGCAACGGATGCAGTAGATGAGTTGGAGGAGGTGCAGGTGAACTTCTGTCGGAACTGGAAGGACTGCTTGGGTCCCTGAAAGGAGTGGAGGGGGGAGGTGAAGGGACAAGTGTAGCATTTCTTGCGGTTGCAAGGGAAAGTGCCCGGGGAAGGGGTGGAGCGGGAGGGATGGGAAGAATTGACAAGGGAGCTGTGGAGGGAGCGGTTTTTGCGGAAGGCAGACAGGAGGAGATGGGAAGATGTGGCGAGTGGAGCGATCACGTTGGAGGTGGCGAAACTGGCGGAGGACTATGTGTTGTATGTACTGGCTGGTGGGGTGAAAGGTGAGAACCAGGGGGACTCTGCCCTTGTTGCGAGTGGGGGAATGGGGAGAGAGGGCAGTGTTGCGGGGTATGGAGGAGACCCTGGTGCGAGCCTCATCTATAGGGGGGAGGGGAATCCCCGTTCTCTGAAGAATTAGGACATTTGTGATGACCTGGTGTGGAACACCTCATCCTGGGAGCAGTTGCGGCGTAGACGGAGGAATTGGGAAAAGGGGATGGAGTCCTTACAGGAAGCAGGGTGGGAGGAAGAGTAGTCCAGGCAGCTGTGGGAGTCAGTTGGTTTGTAGTGGATGTCGGTCAGGAGTGTATCACCTGCAATAGAGATGGTGAGGTCAAGGAATGGTAGGGAAATGTCGGAAATGGTCCAAGTGTGTTTGAGTGCCGGATGGAAGTTGGTGGTGAAATGGATGAAGTCAGTCAGTTGTGTGTGGGTGCAGGAGGTGACACCAAAGCAGTCATATAGCCAAATAACCATATAACAATTGCAACACGAAAACAGGCCTTCTCGGCCCTTCCAGTCCATGCCGACCATTTATTTTCCCCTAGTCCCATCTACCTGCACTCAGACCATACCCCTCCATTCCCTTCCTGTCCATATACCTATCCACTTTACTTTTAAATGTTAAAATCGATCCTGCCTCCACCACTTCTGCTGGAATATCATTCCACACAGCCACCACTCTCTGAGTAAAGAAGTTCTCCCTCATGTTACCCCTAAACTTCTGTCCCTTAATTCTCATGTCATGCCCTCTTGTTTGAATGTTCCCTGCCCTCGCATGTCGTCAATGTAACGGAGGTAGAGGTCGGGGATGGGGCCCTGGTACGCCGAGAACAAAGATTGTTCGACGTGCCCGACAAAGAGGCAAGCGTAGCTGGGGCCCATGCGTGTGCCCATAGCTACGCATTGTGTTGGAGGAAATGGGAGGAGTCAAAAGAGAAGTTATTAAGGGTCTTGACCCGAGACGTCACCCATTCCTTCTCTCCAGATATGCTGCCTGTCCTGCTGAGTTACTCTAGCTTTTTATGTCTATAGAACTAGTGTGGATTGTTTACATGAACTCAGTGGGCAGAATGGCCTGTTTCCATGCTGTGTCTCTAAACTAACCTAATCTAACCAAATGAGGAACCAGTCCAAACCAATACAACATATTTCAAAATGGTTCCTGCTTCAGGGCCTGTCCCACTTTCCCGACCTAATTCACGACCTCTGCCGAGTTTGCCCTTGACTCATATGCGCAGCATGGTTGTCACGAGGTTGTAGGAGGTCGTAGGTAGGTCGTAGCTGGCCGTAGGTACTCATGGCATCAAGTAGGTTGGGGCGTTTTTTCTAGCATGATGCAAAATGTCCACGAGCAAAAAAGGTCGTGAATTAGGTCGGGAAAGTGGGACAGGCCCTTTTGTGTTGGAATCATGGCGGAGATCTAGAACACACTAGGGATGGCATCACATCATTATAATGACTAGTGTTCTGTAAAACCTATTAAAGACTTATGAAAGTATATTTATTTTTTGTATTTACTGTTGAGAAATGTGATAGATTAGTTTGGAACATTTTAGTTATGCCTTTTGTTTCAGAATGTACATTAACCCTTCAGCTAACATTAAAGTCAATCAATGATGGCTGATCTATATTTCCATCTCAACCCCAAGTTATTCAAGCACTATGTGTCTATATTAGGTATAAACCAGCATCTGCATTTCTTTGTTTCTATTTCCAGAATAAAGTAGTTACTCAGATAAGGAACATAAAACATAATGTTCGGCAAACACTACATCTTTAATTAACATCAAATTAAGAGTAAAATATCAACCCATTTGCTTAATCCCAATGTGGCAAGAAGAAATTCAGAAGCTTTGTTTAGCTTGAAATACTGAGCATTATATATTTACCTATTCAAGATTACGTGTCAATACCTCTTCCCAGGACAGATTCAATTGTAGGTTCCTATTATTGCTCCCAAATGCACAAGAGAACAACCCCATTCGGCCCTTCGAGCCTGCACCGCCATTCAATGTGATCATGGCTGATCATCCAACTCAGTATCCCTTACCTGCCTTCTCTCCATACCCCCTGATCCCTTTAGCCGCAAGGGCCACATCTAACTCCATCTTAAATATAGCTAATGAACTGGCCTCAACTGCCTTCTGTGGCAGAGAATTCCAGAGATTCACCACTCTCTGTGTGAATAATGTTTTTCTCATCTCGGTCCTAAAAGATTTTCCCCTTATCCTTAAACTGTGACCCCTTGTCCTGGACTTCCCCAACATCGGGGAACTTCCCCAACTTCTTCCTGCATCTAGCCTGTCCAACCCTTCAAGAATTTTGTAAGTTTCTATAAGATCCCCCCTCAATCTTCTAAATTATAGCTAGTATAAGCAGAGTCTATCCAGTCTTTCTTCATATGAAAGTCCTGACATCCCAGGAATCAGTCTGGTGAACCTTCTCTGTACTCCCTCTATGGCAAGAATGTGTTTCCTCAGATTTGGAGACCAAAACTGCATGCAATACTCCAGGTGTGGTCTTACCTAGACCCTGTACAACTGCAGTAGAACCTCCCTGCTCCTTTACTCAAATCCTTTTGCTATGAATGCTAACATACCATTTGCTTTCTTCACTGCCTCCTGCACCTGCATGCCTATTTTCAATGACTGGACTTCGTGAAGACCCCGCCAGGCACGCATGCGCGACATATCGTCGACTGCATGCGAGCGACAGGCAGGGAGGAGCGTTGCTCCTCTACTGCAGGGACCTGCAGATAAGGGAAAAACTAACCTGCGGTCCTTTTTTTCATTTTAGGTGACTCTGTTTCAGAGTACTCCAGGCCACTTCGCACTGACTGCGGACCGCAGGATGCGGGCAGTCAGCGGCGGCAGCAACAGACTGGAGTCGGGCAGCCCGTTGACCCAGCAGGGTTCGGGCTCACAGGCTCGCCGGTCGGAGGGACGGCAGAGGCAGCCCGAGTCTGCACCGCAGCCCGCAGGACACCGCAGGCTGACGGCATGTATGAAGGAGTGAGGCTTGCAGGCTCACCGTTCAAAGTTAGCAACGGCAGAGCGGCAGCCCCGACTCTACGCCGCAGCCCGCAGGGACACGGCAGACTGTCGTCATAAATTAGGGAGTGGGCTTGCAGGCTCGCCGATCAAAGTCAGTAACGTCAGAGCGGCAGCCCCGACTACGCCGCAGCCCGCAGGGTCACTGCGGACTGTCGGCATGAATGGAATTCTCCACTCAGGCTAAGTGAGTGGCCAGGGGCAACCCAGAGATGCCAGTGCCTCTCCTGCACATGGACTTTGAGGGACTGTGCCCTCACTCATGGCAAAGACAGCTGCCATGCTACTCCAGGGACCAGGTGTCATCTCTTCAAGCTCAAAGCTGAGCTGCCATGAAAAACTGAGACTGCCAGCACCTCGAGGCAAGGATGAACTGTAGGGAGAAGCCTTGAGTTTGCCATGCCTCCTTCAAAGATCAGGACTGAGTTGCTGGTACAATCATGAGATTGCCGGTGCCACCACACATGGGTCCTGATAGTGAGGGACAGCACCCCCCCCCCCATTTCCTACCACTGTAAATAACATATTTCATGTGAGTTCTCCCTACTTTGATTCCCAATGTGGTCACTGCTGAACCTGATATCATTCCCAATGCCACACTAGCTTTGTGACCCTTACACCTGTTCCAACCTCTTGCCTGCCCGGAAGCCAAGGGGAGGCAAGAATAAAGGAATTGTCATTGTATAATTGTTCATTTTTCTCCTATAGGTGTAGGAAAGAAATTAGAAACCCCATGATTTTTACCATAAAGTTTGTTAAGTCAGTAATATTATCCTTTTAATTTCGTTCAAAAAACGCTACCCGGAAGTCGGGCAAGCCCGTGACCCAGGAGGGTCTGGGCTTGGAGACTGCCATTCGCGGGTAGTGAAGGCAGAGCAGGAGCTCTGACTCAACGCCGCAGGCATACTGCGGACTGACGGCTATGCTACCCTATGGAGGTAGAAAGACAGAGCCGGGGCCCGACTCACTACATAGGCGGGAAGCTTGCCGTTAGCGGCAGTCTATGGTCCTGCATGAGAGTTTGGTCACCATTGGAGCTGGGGGGAGGGGGGGGAAATAGTGCGCTCCTCCACCGGATGCTTCTTAAAAACCCTCAGGTAAGATACTAACCTTGAGTTGCTGACCTTCTGTACTAGACTTTGCTTACAGAAACGATGGATGGAGACCAGAATTAAGGCATCGAAGCATGCCTCCAAGGGCCTTGGGACTTCGGATGGGAGTCAGCGGCCACCATTCCCGGAGTTGCCCACAACACCGGCAGCACCCGAGATAAGAATGCGGAAATCGGGGAGCCCTGCGCAGCCAGGACCCGTCTCTCCACCACGGCTGACCATGGAGCCACAAAGTGGTAGGAGCACCGCACGGGAGCAGGGTAGGCAAGACCCTGACTCCCTACCACTGTCACCTAAGCATAGCGACAGTGGAGCAAAGGTGCGTAAATGTGTGACCCGCTCGGCGGCACCTTCTGTCCCCCCGACTATGCAGGTCATCAGAGCAAGGGGAGAGCTGCGCCCAGGTCCTGCCCCGCTGCAGCGGAAGGCATTGACATGCCGCTGGGGGTAACCTGCTAGATTGCGGGTCGGTGATGGATCTGCTGGGAAGTCGGAACAGGCTGCTGGAGCGCAGACTGGTGGCAGCAGATTTCGGTCGGGCAGCCCGGCTGAGGCGGGTAACGATGACCATGCACCGTCACAGACCCATGTGGTCAGAAGTGGCGGTAAGCCTGCGTGGACATCGGGGAGCTCGGCTATGGGAGCCGGCACCGACTCATCCCCGCTGCCTTCCCATCAGGCAGTGGGACCACTACAGTCCGAACGACGGCGGACTAGCGGCATGTCCGCATGGGAGTCGTACAGCCCTGCAGGAGCGGCAGCCGATGACTACCTGCCAGCGGACCCTTGTCATCACCTCGACGAGGTGCGGTTCGCTGGTAGAAGCCCAGTGTCCCAGGAGAACCTGGGGAAGTCGACTTGTCGTCCGCATTTCGCGGCGGCGGTCGCCTGGCTTGGAGGAGCACATGACGGAGTGTATCCTAGAGCACAATCTCTGCAGCTGGACCAGATGTCCTTCAGTCCAGGAGACATGCGGCTGGGCCACCCAGCATGTCCTCGTCATCGGTGGGGAATGCCACGGATCTGCAGCTGGCTGACACTTAAGAAGGGTTGGAGCAGGAACCTACAGTACCTGAGAAAACCCAGGAGGAACTGCTGAATGTGGTCTCCAAGGTCGCCCAGCTGAAGCACTCAGGTCAGCCTTTGCAGGCCAAACCAGTGGCCAGCATAGACTACCTCACCACACACCAGCTGCAGGAACAGGGACTTACCGAGGCGATCGGCATATACCAGGCCTCGGGGGCCACCTGAAAGACCAGTAAGGAACTACACGCCGGCAGCACCCAGCAATGACGGGACTCCAGAAACCAGAACGTCAGGCCAGCCGGTAACCATGGAGGTAAAGGGGTCTGGTTCCCTTGGAAGTGCTGCATGCATAACCTCACAATTAGGAGGGCGGTTACATACATTCTGGGGTTCTGATTGTCACTATCCCAGGGAACAGAGCAATAGACATAACAGAGGCATGTAAGAGCCTTGCTTGCGCCAGGAAACCGACTATTAGACATGCTGCTAAGGTAATCGGTAAACTTGTAGTTACATTCCAGCCACATAATATGGGCCATTACACCATCGAAGCTTGCAAAAAGCAAAAATCTCGACATTAAAAGCGAATTCTGGACATTTACGAGCCTATGCAGCTGCCAATCAAGGCATAAATTCAGCTACAATGTTGGATTAGCAATGGTTGTAATTGTTAAATCCCATCATTACATCAAATCCATTAGTCGTGTTACAAACCGACGCAAGCGCCAAGGGCTGGGGAACTACCAACACCATTCCAGTTGGGGCAGTAGATGGGATTTGCATGAGTCTACTTTTCTTCAATCACAAGGTATAAACTGTTTGGAAATGCTGGGAGCATGTCACGGACTGCGGGCTTAATGCACTAATCTGCACCATACGTATGTTCATCTTCAAAATAATACCACTGAGGTGGCATATTTAAACCTTATGGGTGGTATCAAGTCAATATCTTGTGATGAATTGGAAACATTAATTTGGATCTGGTGGATTGAAAGAAATATTTGGATATCAACTACGTACCTTCTGGTTAAGCTCAATACAGTGGTGGACACCAGGTCACAGGTATTTAATAACAACATCAAGTGGATGTTGAACCTCCAAATATTTGCTAAAATTATAGCCTAATATGGAGCACCAGATATCAACCTCCTTGCGTCCAGGTTGAACCATTAGATGCCAACATATGTCTCTTGAGAACCAGATCCTGGGGTAGTGGCGATGGACGACTTCTCACTATATTGGTGGAAATGGTTTTCTATGCTTTCCCCATTCTGCTTCATCAGTCAGATGGGTGGTTTTTGTAGTCAGACCTAGACCACCTACATATCTGCTACGATCTCCAATGTGTTGGAATCCTCACGGGTCTTCATTATGATGAGTCCCTCAGTTACAGTGCCGTATACAGTGCCAGGAGTGCACTGTCATCCTATCTTAACATTGGAGTGGGATCTCACCAGCTTGTATCCAAACTATGAGGGGTATGGTCTATTCATCCCTCCCCAACCACGATATTATATTACCTGAGATATAGGGGCATTGTTGACCCTACTCAGGAGCTGGTCGCCTATGACGGATTTATCACTGGATTTACTCACCTTCAAAGTGGTGATGGTAATGGCACTGAATACAACACAACGGGTCTAGACTCTACAGGAATTAAATCTGGATAGAATGATCGACCCATAATAAAGTAACTTCTTTATAGAAGAATTGCTTAAACTACACAGACCTGCGACTACAGGTCTGAAAATGGGCATCAGGAATATGGAGACGGATCTGTTTCAACCATGGAAACCCATGTCACAGGGTGACAGTGCAGACTATCTCCAGATGGCTCAAGGTGGTATTCAGTGCAGCAGGTAAGACACTAACATTTTTAAAATGTCATTCTACCAGGGCTGCATCCACATCAGTGGCGAGGACCATAGAGGTGTTCATGGATTATGTCCTCGCAATAGCGGGCTGGGCCAGTGAAACTACATTTCAGCAGTTTTATAACTGACCTGTGGCTGCTCCCGCAACGTTGGTGGATTCAGTTTTAAGTGTTGTTCCCTAAACGTTTGTTCCCGAGTTCAGGGGTTTATTGTTGTATTAACAAATGTTATTATTTTTCAGCTTGTTCAAGTCTGAAATACGTTAACATACTTCCTCCATTAGTATTACGGCAGTGTGTGAGCATGGACGTGACCCAGGGCATGTAATCACAGAGCTTTGAAATCTTCACGAAGTCACTCACGTGACTCCGAAGTAAAATAGTAAGATTAAACAAGAACTTACCAGTTGCGATGAGGAATTTCGTGCCCTCCGCTCCCAACCCTCTATCATAAGGTCAACTGGTATATTCGAGTTTCTTTAATCTTACTATCTTCAGTCATTGTTGTTATCTGTGATTCCACACCGCTGCTTTGAAGAATGTCATGCATGCGTGCCTGGCGGGGTCTTCACGAAATCCCTCATCACAACTTCTCATAAAGACCAAACTTCAAACTAGTAAGTTCTTGTTTAATCTTACTATTATACTGCATCTGCCATGCATTTGCCCACTCACCCAGCCTATCCAAGTCACCTTGCAGCCTCCTAGCATCCTCCTCACAGATAACACTGCCTCCCAGCTTTGTGTCATTCGCAAACTTGGAGATGTTGCATTCAATTCCCTCGTCCAAATCATTAATATATATTGTAAATAGCTGGGGTCCCAGCACTGAGCCTTGTGGCACCCCACTAGTCACTGCCTGCCATCCTGAAAAGGACCCGTTCACTCCTACTCTTTGCTTCCTGTCTGCCAGCCAGTTCTCTATCCACATCAATACTGAACCGCCAATATCGTGCGCCAATATCTTATTACTTCTGTGTGGCCCGGCCATTTGACTGATGGCTGTGGGTCTCCGCTTTTGCTGGGTGCCCTGGGGATTCTCAACATGCCATTGTGTTGGCTGTTTAAGATTAATTTTTATGTAATTTCATATCCTGTTGCTTTTTTTTGGTATGACTGTATGGTAAAATCAAATTTCACTGTGCATCAGGGTACACAAAACAAAAAAGGTTTATTGAACTCCTTGTGGCAGCATGGGTTTTCCCCTGATGCTCCACTTTCTTCCCACATTCTAAACACATGCAAGGTTGTGGGTTAACTGGTTTCTCTAAATTGTCCCTGGAATTATCCTGTATGATGGAAGTATTGTGAATGGGTGATCGTTGATCGACGTGGGCTCTGTGGGCCGAAGGCCCTATTGTCACTTTGTATCGCTAAACTAAACTATCTAGGTAAAGTGTTTCTGAGCTGACACTCCCACATGGAGAGCCAGGGACAAGTGCAAAGTCATCTCGACTGGCTGTCAGTGGAGTCTAAAGTTTGTTACCAGCCACTGTAATCATTCAATCAAATTTTCAGCTGACTCCTACTTCCACGCGTCCAAAGTAGGAGCAGCTGCTCATCACATTTTTCATTCTAACCTACCTCTTGTGCTTTGAGAGCGTACAATTTGGAAAGTAGCTTGCGGTGCAAAGGTCCCTTGTTGTATAATAATTAGATGTTGGAGATTGCAGCAGTGCTTACAGCCAGGACTCAAATCGGACCAAGGAGGATTAAAGACGATTGATTTTGGTGTTGAAAACTGACAAATGTGGTTTTGATTTTAATTTATGCCACAAACAGCACTAATCATCCTATTTTACTGTTACTGTAGTTTCTCAGTGCATGGTACTTTAGTCAGTAAAGATAGGGTAGAAATGCACTGGGTGAAATTTTCTAATAGGAAGCAAAATAAATTAGTAGAATTTGGAAATCAAGGGAAATTGAAAGGCTACATGAAGTTTCAGCCTTGGTCATTCGAAATGATGCAAAAAGAGAAAGGCAGTGGATATAGGTCAGCGGGTGGAAGGGGTGCGGATTTTAAGAGAGAAGTGAGAAGGTGGTGTAGGGCGAGGTACTCAGGGGGGTGAGGTGTGGGAGGAGCAGCAGACAAAGGAATGGTTGAGCAGTGAAGGTCGCACTGCCAGTAAAATAGTCATAGAGGAGTCAATGGTTGAGGAGGAGCAGCATAGTGGCATAGCGGTAGTGTTGCTGCCTTCAAGTGCCAGAAACCCAGGTTTGATCCTGACTCCAGGTGCTGTCTGTACATAGTTTGTATGTTCTCCCTGTGACTGCATGAGTTTTCTCTGGGTTCTCCAGTTTCCTTCCCCGCTTCAAAGACATACAGGTTTGTATGTTAATTGGCTTTGGTAAAAGGATAGTGCTAGTGTACGGAGTGATCACTGTTCGGCGCGGACTTGGTCGTTCCGAAGAGCTTGTTTCTGCGCTGTATCTCTGAAGTCTAAAGATATAGCCAGATTGGAAGGAGGGGCAAGGCAGGGGAGGGCATCGTTGATCAGTCAAGTTTTCATCACATGGGAACAATAATACAATCATCCGTAACAAGTTTGTGGACAGCATGCCCCTTTTTCACAAATGCATGGATGATCAGTCCTCTTGAAACCAGCGTAAAGATAAAGATTTAACAGACCAATGTAAAATAACAATGAAATCAAACCAGGGCAGTACCTAAACAGTGAATGGTAGGGCTTTGGGGAATGTTGTACAGCAAAAGGATCTAGGAGTATGGGTACATAGTTTCTTGAATGTGGTGTCATAGCTAGATAGGGTGATCAAGAAGGCTTTTGGCTCGTTGGCCTTGATGAGTTAGAGTATTGAGTATAGAAGTTGGGAGGTTGTGTTCAGTTATACAAGACATTGCTGAGGCCACATTTATAGTATTGTATTCAGTTTTGGTCACCCTGTTGTAGAAAAGATGTTCAGCTGGAAAGAGTGAAGAGAAGATTTACGAGAATGTTGCGAGGACTCGAGGACCTGAGGTAGAGGGTGAGGTTGAGCAGGCTACGACTTTATTCCTTGGAGCGCAGGTAGGATGAGTGGCGATCTTACAGAAGTTTACAAAATCATGTGAGGAATAGATGAGGTAAATGCACAGTCTTTTACCTGGCGTAGGGAAATCAAGGGCCAAAGGACATAGGTTTAAGATTCAGATTCAGATTCAGATTCAGATTCAATTTTAATTGTCATTGTCAGTGTACAGTACAGAGACGACGAAATGCATTTAGCATCTCTCTGGAAGAGCGACACAGCAAATGATTTGAATAAATAACAATAAGTGTCCGGGGGGGGGGGGGTGATTGGCAGTCACCGAGGTACGTTGTTGAGTAGCGTGACAGCCGCCGGAAAGAAGCTGTTCCTGGACCTGCTGGTTCGGCAACGGAGAGACCTGTAGCGCCTCCCGGATGGTAGGAGGGTAAACAGTCCATGGTTGGGGTGAGAGAGGTCCTTGGCGATGCTGAGCGCCCTCCGCAGACAACGCTTGCTTTGGACAGACTCAATGGAGGGGAGCGAGGAACCGGTGATGCGTTGGGCAATTTTCACCACCCTCTGCAATGCCTTCCAGTCGGAGACAGAGCAGTTGCCATACCAAACTGTGATGCAGTTGGTAAGGATGCTCTCGATGGTGCAGCGGTAGAAGTTCACCAGGATCTGAGGAGACAGATGGACCTTCTTCAGTCTCCTCAGGAAGAAGAGACGCTGGTGAGCCTTCTTGATCAGAGTTGAGGTATTGTGGGTCCAAGAGAGGTCGTCGGAGAGGTTGACTCCCAGGAACCTGAAGCTAGAAACACGTTCCACCTCCGTACCGTTAATGTGGATGGGGGTGTGCGTGCCGCCCCTGGACTTCCTGAAGTCTACAATGGATCCCTATGTAGGGGGAATTATTTAATAGGAACCTGAGGGGTAACTTTTTTACACAAAAGGTGGTGGTTTATGGAGCTAGTTGATGCAGGTACTATTGTAAATATCTAGTTCAAAGCTTCCCCACGTCTAGTTTCAGTCAATAAGATACTGAGTCAAGCACTTGCGCATCAAAACATTATTTTGGAAAAACACATAACAGTTCCCACTACTATACCTAACCACCGTGGGTTCGATCCGTGTATCTGCTTGGCCAAGCCCTTCTAGCCTCGTGCAAGCGGAGACACTCCAAAAGGTCGCGCAGTCCCAAGCATTCTTCCAGAAGATCAACACAGGACCTCGTGGGAACTACCTTTTATAGATCCCTGAACCTTGAGGGGCCGAACCATATGGGTGTGGTCTCTTTACAGTCCAATAATGGATATCGATCAACACAGTACATGATAGACATTTCGCTAACCCAATAATAACCAATACATTGTATTCAAACGGAGCTTCTGGAAGGAAGGAAACATAGTAACATTTGCCCAGATATTCAAGAAACCCAGACAAGGATCAACACTTAACCCAATCAACATCTAGCAAAGTAAAGCTTTGCAACAATATTTACAATGTGCATGTCTGGTTTGCATTCACCCAATCCGTTTCATGCCATTTACACCTAATTGTAAGAATCTGCAGATTTCCCATTCTTTCCTCTTATCTAGGCTCTAGACAAGCTGGCACCATTTTGCAACTTGTCCCATTTCTGCAGAAGGTACATTTAAATTGACCAAATGGCCTAGCAGCCCGGAAGCTTTTACTCAATATTAGTGTCCTGGCATCTCGAATTTGGCCAGAATTAACACTATCACAATGTTTAATAAACATATGGGCAGGTACATGGATAGGACAGATTTAGAGGGATATGGGCCAAACACAGGCAGTTGGGACAAAGGGAGGCGGGGCATGTTAGTCAACATGGGCTAGTTGGGCTGAAGGGCCTATTTCCATGCTGTATGACTGTGACTAACAGTATTCATAATATAATGACTGTGACTAAACAGTATTCATACAGTCCAGGCATGTACAATCCACTCTTCCTCACCTTTCCCCATTGGCATTTTTGCTACTTCCAGAGTGTGACTTCAACTTATAGCTTTCTAGGCATCCAGAGATAACCATGCTTTGCTTTTGCAATGTAATAAAGTAGAGTTTGTGGTTACTTCAGCTTTCTTGTGACATTTAATATAATTAGTATTCCGTTGCAGACATCAGTTGCTGTGGTAAATTCGCTAGCTCGTCCTTAGAAAGTTTCCCCAGAGGATTTATTGAAATCAAATACACAATATGCAGCATCAACACACTGCACTTCAACTTGTGGCTCAGTGTAGTGTTGAGCAGGGTGTTTAATATGATCATAAACCTCAACAAATCATGACTGAATATTGACACAGAATTCTAATAATTGGAAGCTGCCCATCTTTGAGCTGAACAAATTTCGGGAGATAGAGATGTTAACATTCTCAGGGTGGTACATGTTTCTTTCCTTCAAACATTAACACCTCCTTTAAAACAGTCAGACATGAGCAATTTATTTCCTACCACCAGCGCAGTGCAGCACCAATAATACACTATTATACACATCAGCAGTTCCAAATTATACCAGAACCACAAATAAACTCCATTATGTGTATGTCAATTTGAAAATAATTACCATTCTGTGATTTGTATTTATAATTCTGTGAGTTGATAATAAAACTGAAAGGTAGTTGCTCCTAATACTGAGATCTAAAACACATTATCTGTATAAGCTTTTCAATTCCATTTTTTTCCTGTTTGTATTCATGATAATTGATTTTGTCATAAAGCTACTTTAAGGCCCATTTCTTCACATTCATTTTATTGCTGTCATGTTGACCAGTGCCATAACATTAGCTGTAGAGACCCGGTTTGCCAGCAACTGAAGTACAATAAATGTGCCACATTTGATCATGTAAAGTCTAACATGCTCAGACAAATTTGTTCGTTGCAAGAATTAATGAAACTAAAAGTAATGCTGTGGTTTGTGACCACCAGGTTCACAAATAGCTTATTCGTAACAACCATCAGGCTCTTGAACACTACACAACATTAACCTTGGCTATAGACTGTCTTTGACTGTACTGAGGACTATTTTTTGACTATAGTGTTCAGTTATTGAATTCTTGTTTAATCTATATTATAGACAATAGGTGCAGGAGTAGGCCATTCGGCCCTTCAAGCCAGCACCGCCATTCAATGTGAATCATCCCAAATCAGTACCCCGTTCCTAACTTCTCCCCATATCCCCTGACTCCGCTACCTTTAAGAGCCCTATCTAGCTCTCTTTTGAAAGTATCCAGAGAACTGGCCTCCACCGCCCTCTGGGGCAGAGAATTCCACAACTCTCTGTGTGAACAAATGTTTTATCATACACCTTATTCTTAAACTGTGGCCCTTGGTTCTGGACTCCCCCAGCATCGGGAACATGTTTCCTACCTCTAGCGTGTCCAAACCCTTAATAATCTTACATGTTTCAATAAGAATCCCTCTCATCCTTCTAAACTCCAGAGTATACAAGCCCAGCCGCTCCATTCTCTCAGCGTATGACAGTCCCACCATCCTGGGAATTAACCTTGTAAACCTACGCTGCAGTCCCTCAATAGCAATAATGTCTTTCCTCAAATTAGGGGACCAAAACTGCACACAATACTATATGTGTATTGTGTTTACAGGCTCGTTATGGTGCTGCTGGTAAGAGTGTCATTGTTCTGAATGTCAGCGCATATGACAATTTTACTTCGGAGTCACATGAGTGACTACGTGAAGAAGCCCCGCCTGGCACTTGATCGGCATTACGTCGACGCTGTCGGTAAGAGAAGAGCTGCAGAGCGCAGCTCCACCAGCAGTAAGGAACAGGCCCGCAGGTAAGTAAATTATTTTTACTTCCAGGGCATTTCAAACTCTGTGAGGCTGGTGGGTAAAGACCAGGAGGAGTTTAAAAATAAAAATGGAGAAAGCTCCTAAAAAATCGCGGGTAAAACGTGCGTCCCGGGGAGGAGAAGAAAAACAGCCGGGACAGCAGATTATTACGGAGCCGGTTCCGATACCGGTGGCCATTGAAATACCCGTTAGTGAGCCTTTGGTTGCTCCACAAGCAGAAGCCATGGAGGAAAATCCAGTGCCTAAAAAATGTGAAGGGCCTGTGGTTTCTGATGACTCTGATACTGGCAGTCCACCAGATAGAAAAGCCTTATGGCTTAGAATGGTTCAAATGAAGAAAATGATCCAGACAATTATCCACCAAGGGTCTAAGAACCCAGAATATTCCCAGGCAGCCCCTGAGGGGGTTCCATATCATGAATATGGTGCCAGTTTGAATTGGGAATTTGAAATTCCAAAGCCCGGGATTGAGCTGGAGGAAGTCTCCTTTGAGCAAGTCTCAGGAGTACCAGGGCTGCATGAGACTGATCCTGAAGGTGGTGATTTCGGTCATGAGTACCCACCACAATACAAAAATATTGCTCCAGGTGTGCCTGATGTGGCACAAAGTTTTGCTATACCTGGAGGAAGCGGTGAGGCCATGGAAGAAAACCTGGCGGCCAACATTAATTATTTGGTCTCTCACCAGCTTCAAGAAGCTGTTATGGTTGAAACAGCAGAATTATGTAAAACACCTGTTAATTGTACCTCACTGAAGGTACCTACGGTGAATCCGGCTATTTGGGCGCCAATGTCATCAATGATGCGGGCGCAGGAAATACGATTTCAAAGAATCCTCAAACTGATTTCAGCTGGGATCACTGCTTTTGGAAGGCAAGTGGAAGGTTGTGGAATGACCATAGTTCAGAAGGATATGTTGGCATTGTTCTGCAACTCATTTTTTGAGATTAATTTGATGAGGAATATTGCCATTCGGCCCATTTTACATCCAAGTTTTGCAGGTTTGTGCAGATCAAGCAATGTTCAAGCTCCTGGTTATTTGTTCAGACAAAATCTGTCTAAACAAATTAAAGAGATTGATGAAGAGGCAAAGACTATTGGCATCATGAAACCCTTCGTTTTTGGCCAAAGAAGGGCCGGTCAAACGAGAAGGGGATTTGATTTTGGAGCTGGAACAAGCCGAGGCAGAAGTATGGTAAGGAAGTATTACCAACCAGCACAGCCGAATGTTCACCCATATGTTGGGAGAAGGAGACCACCATGTCCGGTTGGAGAGGTACAAAAACTTTATCCTATTACAGAACAATCTTTGGATGAACCTCAGGTTGGTGGTAGACTACAAATGTTTTATGATAAATGGGACTGTATAACATCTGACTGTGTTATATTAGATACTGTTTTAGGATCTACCATTGATTTTGCAAAAATTATTGATCCACCGGGACAGAATAAGCCTAATCGTTTTTTGGTGTTTTCTGTATTTGAAAAAATTCAAATTGATAAGAATTGGTGTAAAAAAGGAGTTATCGAGAAATCGGGTGAGGATCCAGAACAATTTGTACCAAATATTTTCCCCAGACCAAAGAAAGATGGGGGTTGTAGAATCATTTTAGACCTCACACAATTTAATATATTTGTCCAGTATAAACATTTTAAAATGGATACTTTCAACACTGGAATGCAGCTGGTATCAACAAATTGTTACATGGCTACAATGGATTTGAAGGATGCATATTATTCAGTACCAATTCGTCATCACTTTAGCAGGTATTTGAAATTTAATTGGATGGGACAGCTGTGGCAATACAAAGCATTACCAAATGGATTAAGCTCAGCTCCTAGGCTGGTCACTAAATTGTTGAAACCAGCACTTGCACTGCTAAGGGCACAAAAACACATCGTTATGGCTTATCTAGATGACATTTTAATTGTCAATGCTAATCAGGAGTCAGCTGAAAAATCAGTCTCAGCAACTACAAGCCTGTTTGAAAGGCTCGGTGTCCTGATTCATCCAACAAAATCTAAGTTACAGCCATCCCAAACTATTGAATATTTGGGGGTTTGTGATTAATTTAGTTACCATGTTAGGAACTTTACCAATAGACAAGATTGTTGATATTACAAATGTATGTCGGTGCCTTATTGACAAACCTTATCCCTCCATCCGAGAAGTTGCTAAGGTTATTGGTAAGTTAGTAGCTGCATTCCCTGCAGTAGAATTTGGTCCACTGCATTACCAAAATCTCCAAGGGGCAAAAACACAAGCACTTATACAGCGAGCAGGCCATTTTGATAGGCCCATGCAATTGCCAAAGGAAGCTTTATCAGAATTGCATTGGTGGATAGAGAATGTTCCACAAGCTGTTAAAAACATATTAGTTCAGCAGCCAGCAGTGATTTTGCAAACTGATGCAAGTTCTCTCGGATGGGGTGCTACAGATAATGATACCAGCTGTGGGGGCAGATGGACTGTCCAAGAGGATTTATTTTTCCAAACATGTGGTATAAATTATTTGGAGTTACTGGGAGCATTTTATGGATTAAAAGCTTATTGTTCTACTATGAAGGATTTGCATGTCTAATTACAAGTAGACAATACCACAACTGTGCCACATATCAATCACATGGGTGGAGTAAGATCATTATCATGTGATCATCTGGTTAACCAGATGTGGCATTGGTGTATTGGTAAGAATAGTTGGCTTTCAGCTATTTATCTCCCAGGGAGAGACAATTTTGTGGCAGACAAAAGATCACGAAAATTTAAAGACAGTACAGAATGGATGTTAAATCCACAAATTTTCAAAAATGTTGTCAGTCGGTATGGAGTACCGGACATTGATCTGTTTGCATCTAGATTAAATCACCAATTGCCCAAATACGTGTCTTGGGAACATGATCCAGGAGCAGTAGTGGTGGATGCTTTCTCGTACACTGAGGGAATACGTTCTTTTATGCTTTTCCCCCATTCTGTCTGATTGGGCAATGTCTCAAGAAAATAGCGCAAGACGCTGCCAAGGGCATGTTGGTGGTTCCAAATTGGCTTTCACAGTCATGGTTTCCATTGATGCTAAAAATGAATATTGAACCAAGTATGATGATTCCTGTTTGCAACGATTTGTTGATACAACCAAAGAAATTCATCCCTTGCATGATCATATGAATTTGTTAATCTGCAGGTTCTGACCAGACCATTGCAAGAGCTTGGACTGTGGGATAGGACCATGGATATTATAGCTGCAGCTTGGAGAAACAGCACTAAAAAACAATATATGTCGCATATAAAGAAATGGGAAGCCTTCTGTAGACAGTCAAAGATATCTTATCATACTGCGAACATATCAAATGTATTGGATCCAGTCACCTATCTCCTTCGCTCCTTAGATGCTGCTGCACCCGCTGAGTTTCTCCAGCTTTTTGTGTAACCCTCGATTCTCCAGCATCTGCAGTTCCTTCTTTAACACTTTGTCTACTCCACTGCGATATCTCCTCAAGGTATGCCTACTTTGAAGAAGTTCTCCTCCTCCCTACGAAGACAGTTTCACAACCTCCTCTCTAACTGCTCCTCCTCTGTGATACCTCCTTCTCTCCAACTCTACGACCACATCCTCACCCAGACTCGATACCACAGCCACATCTGCTTCCTCGGGGCCTGCCTGCGCCTCCATCTCACACCTCGTGGATTCCAGCTCCAATTCCCTGCCTCCCAGTTCGGACCCCAGCCAGACTATCGGTACCGACTGGCCATCCGCCGCCACACTATACAATTCTCCAACCGGGCACTAAGATCCACCCTGGTTGCAATGCGCCGGCACCAGCAGGACCTCGCATTGGCTCTCCCGAATCTTCAGGCCTCACTCACCCAGACCTGCAACGGACCCCAACTACACTACATCCTCCGGAAGATCCACCGCTTCAATCAACAATTCCTGTCCCACCTTACCTCCACCAAGGACCTGAAATTAGCCCGCCTCCAGGCCGTTCCAGCCACCGACAATCCCCGACTCGACCACCCGTAGGCCCCGGGCCCCCACTCTGGCCCGAGCCGCCGGCCCGAGTCCCCCAACGCCATCTTGGCCACAAGGAGCGCCTCCAGGACTCACCAGGATGCCGCCATCACCGACCTCCACGCCGATGCTGCCGCCGACATCCACCTACCTACCGATGACGCCCAGCCTCGCTGCCTGCCCGGTAACTCTGTTTATCTCACCCTCCCCGATTCCACCGCCCATCTCCAGCACAACGCGACCGCCGAACCTCGCCGCCCGCCGGGACCACCTACCCTCTTCGCCGCACCGGGCCCATCCAGCATCGCCGTTGTACTGGGCCCGCCAAAGACCACAGCCGCACCCGCCTCACCTTGCATCACCGCCGGACCGGGGCCACCCGAACATGGCCGCCGCACCGCACCCCACTCTTCTCGCTGCCTCACCGGGCAGGTTGAACTTTGCCGCCACACCGACCACCCACTCACCGGGACCTCCCACACATCGCCCGCCGACCCGGACTCCACTGCCCGCGGACTCCTACCTTCGGGCCTGCCGACCTACGACATTCCACCGCCCTCCAGCAGCCCGCAGCCGTCGCCTCACCTACAGACTGGACTGTGCAGCGGGCCTGAAGTCTCCATGTTTCTCACTCCTCCCACCACTCTGTTGTTAATGGAACTGGGTCCTAGTGCCCGTCTCCCCAGCCCTGGTGACCTCAGTGGCTATTCCATTGGGTCTTCCCCATCCCCCTCCTACCATGTAACCCCTGCTCTTTCCCACCCACACCACAGCCCCCATACACCCCCCACCCCCTGACCACCCTCCACCCCCCCACCACACAACGCTCCGTCCTCAGTCCACTCACCTGCCTTCCTCCAGCCACAACCCCCATCCCTGCCGCGTGTTCACCATCCCCCCGGACCTCCCCCTCTCTGACACCGAAAGGTCGGTCCTCAGCAGAGGTCTTACCTTAGTCCCCCTCCGTCCCCACCTCAATGAGTTCCACGCCCACCACGACTTGGAGCTCTTCTACCGTTGCCTCCGCCTCACAGCGTTCTTCCACGGGAACAAGTCCTCACCCCCCACTGATGATCCCTTTTCCTGTCTCCCACGTACCCCCTCCTCGTGGACCCCCCCTCGTGGCCCTCCAGGTTTAGAACTCTTTATACAGAACTGCCGTCGGGACATCAACCGCCTCGACTTCTCCACTCCCCTGTCTCACTCCAATCTCTCCCCCTCCGAACGTACTGCCATCGACTCACTCCGCAACAACCCAGACTGGGTTATCAAACCCGCCGACTGTGGTAGTCTGGCGCGTCGATCTCTACAAAGCAGAGGCCACGCGCCAACTCTCGGACACCTCCTCCTACTTACCCCTGGACCATGACCCCACTGACGAGCACCAGGCCACCATCTCGAGCACCATAACCGACTTCATCAACTCCGGCTCCCTGCACCCCAGAGCCTCCAACCTCATCGTTTCCCAGCCCCCCACAGCCCGATTTTACCTTCTCCCCAAAATCCACAAACCCGACTGCCCCGGCAGACCCATTGTCTCTGCCTGTTTGTGCCCCACCGAACACATTTCCACATACCTTGACTCCATCCTATCCCCCTTTGTTAAATCCCTCCCCACCTATGTTCAAGGCACCTCAGACACTCTCCGTCGGCTCCGCACATTCCGTTGTCCAGGCCCCCATCCTCTCACCTTCACCATGGACGTCCAGTCACTATACACCTGCATCCCCCACCAGGATGGTCTCAAAGCCCTCCGGTACTTCCTCGACCAGAGGAGCAACCCATACCCATCCACTGACACCCTCCTCTGCCTAGCGGAGTTGGTCCTTACCCTCAACAACTTCTCTTTTGACTCATCCCATTTCCTCCAAACACAAAGGCGTAGCTATGGGCACATGCATGGGCCCTAGCTACGCCTGCCTCTTTGTCGGGCACGTCGAACAATCTTTGTTCTCGGCGTACCAGGGCCCCACCCCCGACCTTTACCTCCGTTACATTGACGACTGCTTTGGTGTCACCTCCTGCACCCACGCACAACGGACTGACTTCATCCATTTCACCACCAACTTCCATCCGGCACTCAAATATACTTGGACCATTTCTGACATTTCCCTGCCATTCCTTGACCTCACCATCTCTATTGCAGGTGATACACTCCTGACTGACATCCACTACAAACCAACTAACTCCCACAGCTACCTGGACTACTCTTCCTCCCACCCTGCTTCCTGTAAGGACTCCATCCCCTATTCCCAATTCCTCCGTCTACGCCGCATCTGCTCCCAGGATGATGGGTTCCACACCAGGTCATCACAAATGTTCTCGTTCTTCAGAGAATGGGGTTTCCCCTCCCCCACTATAGATGAGGCTCGCAGCAGGGTCTCCTCCATACCCCGCAACACTGCCCTCTCTCCCCATTCCCCCACTCACAACAAGGGCCGAGTCCCCCTGGTCCTCACCTTTCACCCCACCAGCCAGCGCATACAACAGATAGCCCTCCGCCAGTTTTGCCACCTCCAACGTAACCCCTCCACTCGCCACATCTTCCCATCTCCCCCCCTGTCTGCCTTCTGCAAAGACCGCTCCCTCCGCAACTCCCTTGTCAATTCTTCCCTTCCCTCCCGCTCTACTCCTTCCCCGGGCACTTTCCCTTGCAACCGCAAGAGATGCTACACTAGTCCCTTCACCTCCCCCATCCACTCCTTTCAGGGACCCAAGCAGTCATTCCAAGTCCGACAGAGGTTCACCTGCACCTCCTCCAACCTCATCTACTGCATTCGTTGCTCCAGATGCCAGCTGATCTACATCGGTGAGACCAAGCGGAGGCTGGGCGATCGTTTCACCGAACACCTCCGCTTGGTCCGCAATAACCAACCCGACCTCCCGGTGGCTCAGCACTTCCACTCCCCCTCCCATTCCGTATCCGACCTCTCGGTCCTGGGCCTCCTCCACGGCCAGAGTGAGCAACACCGCAAGTTGGAGGAACAGCACCTCATATTCCGCTTGGGGAGTCTGCATCCTCTGGGCTTAAACATTGAATTTTCTCAATTCTGTTAACCCAGACTGCCCCCTCCCCTCAACACCTCTCCCTCAGCCCTCGGGCCCTGACATTCCTTCTCCATCTCCCCCCCCCCCCCCCCCACACCAGTCGCACTAGCTTCTCATTTTCACACCACAAACAGCATACAATGGCCTGTTTCCTTTATCATCAATACTTTTTTGCATATCTTTCATTCATTGTTCTTTTTCTCTCCACATCACTGTTTATATCTCTCGTTTCCCTGATCCCTGACCAGTCTGAAGAAGGGTCTCGACCCGAAACGTCGCCTATCTCCTTTGCTCCTTAGATGCTGCTGTACTCGCTGAGTTTCTCCAGCTTTTTGTGTAACCCTCGATTCTCCAGCATCTGCAGTTCCTTCTTTAACACTCAAATGTATTGGAGTTCCTTGCTGGGTTGCATTTTGATGAGCACTTAAGTTATAGTGCCATTAATAGTGCTTGTAGTGCTTTGTCGTCCTATTTAGGACAAATTTCTGATCGAGATTCAATTGGGTTTCACCCACTAGTATCCTGGTTCATGAAAGGAATTTTTAATAAAATTCCTCCCAAGCCCAGATATACAGAAATTTGGGATGTTAGCATTGTTCTCACTTTGCTTAGGCAATGGAATTCCAATTACTTCAATGTGTTTGCAGAGGTTAACATTCAAGGTAGTAATGTTAATGGCATTAGTGTCAGCTCAAAGAGTACAAACTTTGCAATTGTTACGGTTAGATTGCATGCATATGCAGAATGTTTACTAGAATGTTGCCTGGGTTCCAGCAACTAAGTTCCAGAGAAAGGTTGAACAAGTTAGGTCTTTATTATTTGGAGCGCAGAAGGTTAAGGGGGGACTTGATTGAGGTCTTTAAAATGATGAAAGGGATAGACAGAGTTGACGTGGATAAGCTTTTCCCATTGAGGGTAGGGAAGATTCAAACAAGAGGGCATGACATGAGAATGAATGGACAGAAGTTTAGGGGTAACATGAGGGGGAACTTCTTTACTCAGAGAGTGGTGGCTGTGTGGAATGATCTTCCAGCAGAAGTGGTGGAGGCAGGAGGCAGGATTTTAACATTTAAAAGTAAAGTGGATAGGTATATGGACGGGAAGGGAATGGAGGGGTATGGTCTGAGTGCAGGTAGATGGGACTAGGGGAAAATAAATGGTCGGCATGGACTGGAAGGGCCGAGAAGGCCTGTTTCCGTGCTGTAATTATTATATGGTTGTCATATGGTTATGTGGCTTCAGATAACATTGTGTTTTATGTTTATGATCTGATCAAACAAAGCAGACGAGGAAAAACTGGAACCAAGGTAATGTTTAAAGCATACCCTGTCAATGAAGCATTGTGTGTAGTCAAGCATTTAACTCAATACATTGAAGTAACCAAAAATCTCCGAGGTGCTGAGACAGCGTTACTGATAACGCACAAAAAACCACATACAAAAGTTTCAGTTCAAACCATTTCTATATGGTTAAAACCGTTTTTGGATTTAGCAGGAATAGACACTGATGTGTTTAAATTTCACTCCACTAGGGCTGCAGCTACGTCCGCCGCGAAGGTACAGGACGTACCACTCGATCAAATTTTAGAGGCCGCAGGGTGGTGTAAAGAGGAAACCTTTTTCAAAGTTCTACGATAAACCTGTTGTCACGGTGCCAGGATTTGGACACGCAGTGTTGGGTTTGCTTTAAATGCTTGCTTTGTTTTATATTATCGATTTATATTATCGATTTATGTTATCATTTGATATCATTATCATTTTTCTTTTGTAAAATTTTCCCCTGGGATAGAGGGGTTATTAAAAAAATGTTCTTTTTATGATTAAAGGACATTACATAAATTGAAACAATGTTTTAAAAATATTATTTACTCACTACTGTATTGACTAAACAGAGTAAAAAACACAGAGCTTTAAAATCTTCACGTGGTCAAGTATAGAAAAGGAAGACTGTTTACCTTTCAGCGTAGGCTCGATTATATTTGCGCCAAAGGAGGTACACAAAAAAAATTATAGGGACAATCCCATAATTTATAATATTAGACGTATTTGGAAACAAATAGTTAAGACTCTACACTTAGATAATCTCTCACTCAGACTTCCAATTATGAATAATCCATTATTTAAACCTTCAATATTAGATGGAGGGTTTAGACGCTGGAATGACTTAGGAATTAAAAGGTTAGAACATCTTTATAGAAAAGGAAAATTTCTTTTATTCCAGGAGTTACAAGATATTTATGGACTGTCTCCGCAACATTTGTTTAGGTATTTACAAATCAGAGATTACATTAAAACTAATACAAAGATTACAAAAATAAAGAACCAGGATTATTAGATGATTTGTTTAATTTGCACCCAAATACAGAAAAATTAATAGCTTACATATACAATATCATTTTGGATAAAGAGAATCCAACAACTGAAATGTATCGTCAAGCATGGGAAAATGAAATTGGATTAGCTATAACAAAAGAAAATTGGGAAGAAAGTCTACAACGAATACATCGGTGTTCATTAAACGCTAGGCACATATTGATTCAATATAAAGTATTATATAGATTACATTATTCCAAAACTAAATTAAATAGTATTTTTCCTAATATTTCTTCTATCTGTGATAAATGTAGAAATTCAGAAGCAAACTTAATACATAGTTTTGTTACATGTCCTAAATTGAATTATTACTGGACAGAAATTTTTAAAGTTATTTCTGAAGTCCTTAAAGTTAAACTGGATCCTGATCCAAAGTTAATAATAATTGGAATCCCTGACTTAAATTTGGCACTTACAGGTAATCAAAGAAATTTCTTAGATTACTGTTTGATAATTGGGAAAAAAATTATTTTGAAATTTTGGAAGGGAATATCAATCCCCACAACTAAAATGTGGGCAGCAGAAATGTTGGAGACGCTACATCTGGAAGGAATTAGATTTGTCCTATTGGACGAATATAATTCCTTCGAACAGATGTGGTCTCCATACATACAGTATTTAGAGAAGTAGCTGTTCTTGGCAACACGGCTCGACGGGCACCCTGCGAGATTCGGCGGGAATGACTCATTTTCACATTGGGATTGACATGCATGTTCTCATGGATATTACTATTTGTAATAGCTTTATCGATAATGTATATTGCTGTTTTGTTTACATATATATATATATATAATACTCTATCAGTTTTTGTTTTTTTTTGATAACTTTTTTCTTTCTCTCTTTTTTTCTCTTTCTTATATATAATCAAATTATTATTTAATCATATCTTTAATAATTTATATCTGTTCTATTCTTTTTCTATCTATATATCAAAAAAAATAGAGTATAAGAAGAATTATTAATGCATTGTTTGTAAAATAATGGAATTAAGTTGACGTTTGGAAAGTTGTTAAAAGCATTATAATTGGTTACTTTTAATAAAAATATTTAAAAAAAAAAAAAATCTTCACGTGGTCACTCACGTGACTCCGAAGTAAAATAGTAAGATTAAACGAGAACTTACCTGTTCTAACTTTGATCTTTATTTTACGAGGAGTTACGATGAGGGATTACGTGCCCTCTGCTCCCAGCCCTCATAATATAAATGATCATCTGGTAGTTCTAGTCTATGTTGAGCCTTACTATCTTACTCCGGCTATTGGTTTAGTGTTTTTCATGCCGCTGCTTTGAAGTATGCCAATCAAGCGCCAGGCGGGGCTTCTTCACGTAATCCCTCATCGTAACTCCTCATAAAATAAAGATCAAACTTCAAACAGGTAAGTTCTCGTTTAATCTTACTATTAAACACTAGATAAAAGAGGCACTATTATTGTTTATGTAATTTATCCTGAGGGCTTTCTTGAAAATTGAGGAGGTTTCTGTAAAATGTCCATGAGATAATATTGCTTCAGAATCCAAGAACCGTAAATGAGTTTAATAAACATGTTATTGAAACAATAAATTACCCAAACAAAATATTGAAGGCAGTGGCACACTGATGGGGTAATGAGACTGGAATGGGCAGAGGTTTACAGTAAGAGAGCGTTAATCAACAACTTAAGATAGACACAAAAAGCTGGAGTAACTCAGTGGGACAGGCAGCATCTCTGGAGAGAAAGAATGGGTGATGTTTCGGGTCGAGACCCTCCTTCAAACTGATCTGAAACATCACCCATCCCTTCTCTCCTAAGATGCTGCCTGTCCTGCTGATTTACTCCAGCTTTTTGTGTCTATCTTCGCTTTAAACCAGCATCTGCAGTTCCTTCTCACACATTAATCAACAACTTGTTCATTTATCTAAATATTGGAAGATAGCATGTGGTATTGTCTTGTTTTGAATGCCAATGCAGTTCTGTTCATGTGTAGCACAGGGCGACAGAGTGGCGCAGTGGTTGAGTTGCTGCCTTACAACACCTGAGACCCTGATTACAGGTTGCATCTGTACGGAGCTTGTACTTTCTCCCCGTGACTGTGTGCATTTTCTCCGGGCACTCAGGTTTCTTCCCATGCTCCAAAGAAGTGTAGGTTTGTAGATAGTTGGCTTCTGTAAATTGTCCTTAGTGTGTAGGATAGAACTAGTGTATGCATTGTGATCATTAGTCAGCGGACTCGGTGGGCCAAAGAGCCTGAATCTCTAAACTAAACTAAACTAAGATAAGCTAAAGATAGACACAAAAAGCTGAAGTAACTCAGCGGGACAGGCAGCAGCTCTGGATAAAAGGAATGGGTGACGTTTCGGATAGAGACCCATCTTCTGAATCTTCAAGAAAGTCTTCAGGATAAATAACATTAACAATAATAGTGCCTCTTTTATTTAATGTTTAATATTCCTTCTCCCCATCGATGCTGCATGACCTACTGATAGTTTCTATTACTTCTGTTTTTTTGTTGCTGGAGGCAGATTTGGGCTTCCTAATGTTTTGTTCAAAGAAGCAGGTGGCTATCTCCAAGTCTCAAACAAAGAGCCAGTGGATACTTGAGACAGATAACCATAAGATAGAGCTTAGTAAACAACTTTGTAGAACTGATGAGTAATATGTAGATGATAATTAGAAGTAGCCTAGAGAAAACTCCACAATGAGGAAACAGGAGAGAGGAGTTTTTCCAGAAATGTCCACAGAGAATAACCCTGGCAAGGGTGTAGATAGGTGTAGGAAGGAACTGCAGATGCTGGTTTAAACTGAAGATAAACATAAAATACTGGAGTAACTCAACAGGGCATCCCATCTTTGGCTAGAAGGAATGGGTGACATTTCGGGTTGAGACCCTTCTTCAGATTGAAGTCAGGGGAGAGGAAGATACAGAGAAAAGGAAGTGTAAGGTGTGAACACTAGATAGGGGGGATGGAGATCAAGGAAAATATAGAATAAATAAACCTAGGAGAAGGTAACAACAAAGCAAACAGATTAAATGGAATTGGAGAGACTCAGACTGGTTGGAGAACTAGGAAGGGGGATGGATGGAGAGAGAGGGAACGGGTTACTTGATGTTATAGAAGTTAATATTCATACTACTGGGGTGTAAGCTGCCCAAGCGAAATATTAGGTGCTGTTCCTCCAATTTGCGCTGGGCTCACCCTGACAATGGCGGAGGCCCAGGCAAGAAAGGTCAGTGTAGTAATGGGAGGGTGAATTAAAACGTTGAGCAACTGAAAGACCAAGTAGATACAATTGATGTTCCTTGATAATAGGGCAATCAGACTATAAAGAGCCGGATGAGCAGGCAATGCGGCTGTGTTTGACCCACAAGAGTGATAATTTAAACCTATTATGAGAGACATTTCACTACAGGCATAATGGAGTAAAACTGACTGCAATGCAAGAAAGATGGACATATAGTAAAATAATGGGAATCTGCAGTACTTTGGACGGAACATGGTTAAAAATCCAATTTAAAAAATGGAGTGGAAATTGCAAGATAGAGGTGGATCTGATAAAGATGAAAGATCCCAAATGGGCTCTAAAATAATATGAACAGGAACATTAACACTCAACCACTCTTGTTTATGCTATTTACATTGTCTCATTCAACTAATAACAACATTGCATTTTCACCCCATTATAACAGTCTGTAAAATACGTTGTTGATGCAAGTTTGTTTCAAAAGTAGTGAAAATCTGCATACAGGTGAATTCCACTGATTTAATTAACAATTGGTGTCTAGATCTGGTCACAATCGATGGAACAATCCCACATTTGATCAATCCAAATAACTAAATGGAGAATAAACTTTACTCTAGATTTTAGAGATACAGTGTAGAAACAGGCCCTTTGGCCCACCGAGTCCGCGTCGACGAGCGATCACCCCGTACACTAGCACTATCCTACACACTCGGAGCAATTTACAATTTACAGAAGTAACCTACAGGCCTGCACGTCTTTGGAGTGTGGGAGGAAACTGGGGCACCCAGAGAAAACCCACACGGTCACAGGGAGAATGTACAAACTCCGTGCAGACAGCACCCATAGTCAGCATTAAACCTGCTTCTCTGGCACTGTATGGCAGCAACTCTATTGCTGCGCCACTGTGCCACACATAAATTGATTTAATTTAGTTAAAACTAAATAGAATACAAAAAATGTGAAGAAAACCATTTCAGGCAACAAAGTCATTTTCCAAAGCTATTATCCAATGAGAAATACTAATTGTGGCTTGAATGATTCCAGAGATTTTACATTAGCAGCCCTACTGAAGGGCATTTCTGTTGATAGTCACTCAGTTCAAGCAGTTACTTCCTTTTATATCCTAAATTGTATGATTTTACACCTCTGTCCCCTTGTCCTAACCTTGAAATTCGACAAAAGATTAATGGTTTTTATTTCACTTCATATCTGTTATATTGCTTATAAAATCAGCAGTCATTCATCAAATTCTGAGCCCTGGAAAAAATCTTCAAAATTTTTCTCACAACGCACTTATCTAACACTGCAACGGTCCTCCTTTGAGAAGAAATAAATGTCGTGTTCAACATACCTACGTGAGCACTACACTTGTTGAGCATGAAACTCTCAAAATGATAATCTAATCATTTTGTTGGATACCTCTTGTGTGTCTCTTAGGACTGCTCCAGTTTCCTCCCACATTCCAAAGATGTTCAGGTTTGAAGGTTAATTGGCTTCAGTAAATTGTCCTTTGGCTGTAGGATATAATTAGTGTACGTGCGGTCATTGGTCAGCATGAATTTGATGGTCCAAAGGGCTTGTTTCCATGCTGTAACTGTAAACTAAACTAAAGTAAACTGTCATTTCCATTATTTTTCCTCCTGGAACATTACCTTGAATCAATTGCCACTATTGAACAATATCATGCGAAGGTAAATTGAATTTTCTTCAGAGAGATACAAGAAACTGCTAATGCTGGAATCTTGACAAAATGCTGGGGGAAATCTGCAGGTCAGGCAGCATCTGTGGAGAGAATGGACAGATCTCTGAGGGAATCTAACCACCCAGCACCCATAGTCAGCTTTGAACTGGGTCTCTGGTGCTGTAAGGCGAATAATTTGCATTGAACTGGTGATGATTTTTCCGACTGCTGAATACACGTTTCACTGAATGTGGTCAAAAGAGGACAGAGTCCTTGAATCTCCTAATTTCTCATTCATTTGTTTCAGTCAACCATTAAGTTTAGACTTAAGTTTAGTTTTAGTTTAGAGGAACAGCATGGAAACAGGCCCTTCAGCCCACTGAGTCCACTCCGACATCGATCACCCATTTACAATAGTTTTATATTAACTTATCCACTCCCTACACATGCAGGACGATTTAGAGAAGGCAATTAGAGCACATCTTTGGGATGTGGAAGGAAACATGAGCACCCAGAGGAAACCCATGCAGTCTCAGGGAAAACATGCAAACTCCACACGGACATCACATTAGGTCAGGATCAAACCCAGGTCTCTGCCTCTGTGAGGCAGCAGCTTTACCAGCTATGCTACTGACCATCCCTATTTAAAGTTTAACTGCACTGTCATTTTGGGAGTACATTTCTTTCTTTTCAGAGATTAATTATATTTTTGGATGAAGTAATGCATGTTGAACTGGGTTTTCAAACCTGGAACATCAAACTTCTGACTCATTCATCCTTCCTCTATTCCAAATTTAAAATATTTGTATCTGAAAACACACTTTCATTGCCTGTCACAAACGTCTGTTGTTGGAAACCAATATATGCTTTATTATCTTAAAGAATGGTATCCATATTGGGGGTTACATTGAAGGGAAAAATTGTTTCTTATATCCGGCTGCAGAAAGTTCTGCCCTATATTCCTGGATGGGGTCACAGTTTGAAGAAGGGTCTCGACCTGAATCGTCACCCATTCCTTCTCTCCAGAGATGCTGCCAGTCCCACTGAATTACTCCAGCATTTTGATGTGTTTTGACCACCAGGTGCGCCGGGGAGATGGCTGCCCTGCCGGCAGTCTGTTCGTATTTTCTTTCTTTCTGGTATTTTTTAGTGTGTTAAAAGTTTGTTTTAATGTTCTTCGGTTTGTTTTATGTGGGGGAGGGGGGATGGGGGAGGGGGGAGGGGGGAGGGGGGAGGGGGGAGGGGATCGGGGGAAACTTCTTTTCAGGTTCTTACCTTCCCGGAGTTTAGATCATCCCGTCAACAGGGGCTCAAGGCCAACGACCGAGGAAGAACTAAGGAAGGACTTGAACTTTATTTTGCCTTCCATCACAGTGAGGAATGTGTAGGAGTCACTGTGGTGGATGTTCATGTTAAAATGTCTTTTTTTGAGTGATCTGTTGCTTTTAATTGGATGACTGACCTGGCCAATGAAATTCCTCGTATTTTGCAAAACATACATGGCGAATAAAGTGTGATTCTGATTCTGATTTTGTATCTAATCCTGGATGAAAATGGGCACTCCAAGATTTTCACACACTCAAGGTCAAATACGACAAGTTCCTGGATGCATCTAATATTTCCCAGTGAAACAAAACACATCAAAATGTCTCTAAAGTATCCCTGACTAGATTTATTACGAGGACTCACTTAATCAGTCTCTCATTTTCTTCTGCCAGCACTTTGACATCCATGGAGATTTCTGCCAAACACTGGATTCAAAATGAGTAAACAATCCCCTTATCCCATTCTCATTTCCAAAGGCAAACTGGCAAATAACATTAACTTTCTCTCAAAGTCTCAACAATTTATTTCTCTCAGATTTATTTTCATTAGTTGTTTGAACCTTCTCCTGACGCTTCTTATACAACCCGTGTCAATACATATTGATTCCACTTCCAACTGAAATATGATCTAAACACACTTACTCCCATGATGCATTAAACTTCCTGCTCACTCCAAGGTTTTGTTCAATGTTGTCTCCAAAGACAGGCTGGGGCTTTTTGCTGACATTATATGCCTCTCCTTAATAGAGCTACTCATCTGTTGAGTACCAGGGAATGCAAGACCGCAAGAAATTGTGAAGAGTTGTGGACATAGCCCAGAACATCACGTAAAATAACCTTCCTTCCATGGACCATCAATACTTCACACTGCCTTGGCAAGTCCATCATTATAATCTCGGACAGGTCTCACTCCGGTCACTCCCTCTTCTCCCATCAGGCAAGAGGTACAGACGTTTGCTAACGCACACCTCCAAATCCGGGGACAGTTTATTCCCAGCTGTTATCAGGCACCCAGACCATCCCCTCACCAACTAGAGTGAGGTCCTGACCTCCCATTTACCTCATTGGAGACCTTTGAACTATCTTTAATCAGAATTTATCTTACACTAAATGATATACCCTTTATCCTGTATCTGTACACTGTGGATGGCTTGATTGTTGACTGGATAGAATGCAACAAAAAAGCTTTTCACTGTACCTCGGTACGTTCCAATAAACTAAACTAAACAATTAACATCTTTGCAACAGTGATGAGGCATGTAGTGCTGCTGTCTCACAGCTCCAGCAACCTGGTTCAATTCTGACCTCCAGTTCTGCCTGTGTGAAGTTAGCACGTCTCCCCTGTGACCTTGTGGGTTTCCCCCCATTCCTCTGGGGTCACCCACATTCTGAAATGGTGCCGTTTGGCAGATTAATTTGTTACTGTAAATTATTCAAAGTGTTGGCTTTAAGTACATCAAAGAGGATTGAGAATGCGTAGCAGAGAAACGAGTGGGGCAATGGGACTGATCGGGCAGTTCTGTGAGGTGCCATAGACTCAATGGACTGAACGGGCTAGAAGTATGTCTTGCAAAATATGACAAATGAATTACCATACTGTATTAGGCAGTATAGTTCATGCAATGGAAGAATGGAACAAAATAAAAATACTAAGTCTACAAAGGAGTGTCATAGATTCAAAGTATACAGCGGCGCAGCAGTAGAGTTGCTGCCTTACAGCGCCAGAGACCTGGGTTCAATCCTGACTATGGCTGCTGCCTATATAGAGTTTGTACGTTCACCCTGTGACCAAGTGGGCTTTCTCCATGAGTTCCTCCAGCATTTTGTATCTTTCTAAGAGAAAGTAACGGTTACAGTGACTTACAATTTGGGATCTAATTGAGTATTTAGATGTAATCACACATCTAAGAAAAAATTGTAAAGTATAAACATGAGCCTTTGCAATAAAGATGAAGTTGTTCAGCTCACCTGTTCAGATGATTCTTTTGCTGTGGAGTTGTCTGGGGGATTTTCACCACTGCTCACACAAATCAAATAACTACATGTAAGGAGGCCATTCTGCACACTGGGTCACAGCAGAGCTATCCCATCAGCCCCATTCTTCCTTCCTTATTTAGGTTTGGTGTTATTATGTAGATTTACATTTATACAGAGGTGTGAAGAAATGCTTTATTTGGCATGCTATCCAATCAGATCAGATAATACTATATATACATACAATCAAACCTAATTCAAGTACAAAGGTAGAACAAAGGGAGGTCGATGTCTCTAATTTCAAGTAACACTTCTATACCCGCTCTCTCTCTCCGACTCTCCCCACCATAAATGTCCTGCTAGTTCCACTGTTTGCATCCACACATCCCTTTATTATCACCTCTTCTACAGCCAACAACAGACCATTGTGGCCTCCACCTTTCCTTGGTCATCGGTACCGGCTCTGATTTGTTCTGAACATTTTAATACCTCTAGTTTCCCTCTCCCCTGATTCTCAGTCCGTAGAAGGGTCTCACATATTCCTTTTCTCCAGAGATGCTGCCTGACCCGCTGAGTTACTCCAGCGTTTTGTGTCTACCTCCTTTCTTCATTCAATAAATTAAACACAAACAATATTAGTGCAATAAATATCCCAAATTACTGACTGCTGATCAGATAATACTATACATACATACAATCAACCTAACGCAAGTACAAAGGTAGAACAGAGTGCAGAAATTGACAGATTTACAGATGGAAAAGAGGTTTTACAAAGACACAAAAAGCTGGAATAACTCAGCGGGACAGGCAGCATCTCTGGAGAAAAGGAATGCGTGATGTTTCAGGTCGAGACCCTTCTTCAGACTGAAAGTCATGGGAAAGGGAAACAAAAGATATAGACGATGATGTAGAGAAATAAAGAACAATGAAAGAAAGATATGCAAAAAAGTAACAATGATAAAGGAAACAAGCCATTGTTAGCTGTTTGTTGAGTGAAAACAAGAAGCTGGTTCGACTTGGGTGGGGGCGGGATAGAGAGAGGGAATATTTCTCTACATCATCGTCTATATCTCTCGTTTCCCTTTCCCGTGACTTTCAGTCTGAAGAAGGATCTCGACACAAAACGTTAACCATTCTTTCTCTCCAGAGATGTTCCAGCTTTACTCCAGCTTTTTGTGTCTATCTTCAGTTTAAACCAGCATCTGCAGCTCCTTCCAACACATGATTGCATTACATGATAGTATTTCCTCTTCTGGGACCAGCATGTAAAGAGTTGCCATTTTGCACCAATTTTCCTCCAAAAAAACACTCTATATTTTCCAATAGCCTTACAACTTATTCGCACTTTAATGCCCATCTATTCCCCGTGACTCTTTTTTTTCCACTTAACACAGTAAAAAAGATGGGGACTGTGAGATTGCCGCCCCACTCAGCCTTAATCTAAAACATTTGAACACATGAATTTAAACTGTCGATGTATTAGTCTTGCAATAAAATACATGAAATCCAATTGAGATTTGAATGGTGCACTGAGCCATAATTGCTGCTCATCAAATCATCTGGCTCTAAAAAAAATGTAAAAATATATTCTAATTTCTGCACAAGAATATTTAAACATATAAGGGATTTAAAGATTAAAATCTGTTTCATTTATTTTTGAAAGCTTTATGGTTTCAAATTCTACCTTAATCATATGTATTTGCACCAATTTCTATTTAGCACTTGCGTAATGTTTAAACAGTTAATTAAAAAAAAAAAAAAATCAAAAAACAGTGTAGGTGGGAAAACAGGAATCATAGGGAAGTAGATAGGCATATGAGTGAAGATAAATAGTAGGGCTATTGGGAAATGAGCCATACAGTAGTGCAGCTGGTAGTGCTGCTGCATCACAATGCAGGACATCCAGATTCAATCCTGACCTCAGGTGCTGTCTGTATGAAGGTTGCATGTTCTTCCTGTGACCTTGTGGGTTTCCTCCAGATGCTTTGTTTTACTCCCACATCCCAAAGACGTGCGGGTTTGGAGGTGGATTGACCTCTGTAAATTCCTCCTAATACGTAAGGAGTGGACAAGAATGCAGGATAACAAAGAACTAGTATGAACAGTGGTCGGCATGGACTCGGTGGGCTGAAGGGCTTGTTTGCATGCTGTATCTTAAATTTTTTTTTAAATTTAGTTGTTGGATGTCTAAATTAAAAACAAATTACGGCGGAAGTCCATACGAGGTCAGGTAGCAACCAGCGAGAGATAAACAGTGTTATTTATTCAGGAAAAAGCCATCTCATGGAGTCACAGATTGGACAGCAAAGAAACCTTTCAGCCCATCACATCCATGTCGATCTTTGTGCCTGTCCTATCCATTAACCTGACTAATTGTTTCTGAATCGTTGCAATAGTCCCTGCCTCAACTACCTCCTCTGGCAGCTCGTTCCATCACCCACCACCCTTTGTGTGAAAATGTTACCCCTCAGAATATTATTACATCTTTCCCCGTTCACCTGAAGCCTATGTCCTCTGGTTCTCTATTCCCCTACACTGGCAAGAGACTCTGTGCATCTACCCAATCTATTCCTCTCATGATTGTATACACCTCTATAAGATCACTCCTCATCCTCCTGCGCTCATAGGAATAGAGTCCCACTCTGCTCAACCTCTCCCCATAACTCAGACTCAAGTCCTGGCAACATTCTCGTAAATCTTTTCTGTATCCTTTTCAACTTGATCACATTTTTCCTGTAACATGGGGCACAGAACTGAACCCAATAAAATGTACACCTTTATAAGGTGAGGTCAACCTCATTTGCTTGAGGGAAAACCAGCCCAGCCTAATCCCATAATCCAAATCCTCCAATTTGGCAACATCCTGGTGAATCTCCTCTTTGGTCTCTCTCTTAGTGTAGCGACAGCCATGCTCTTTCATCAGTATTGAGAGGTTGACATTTTGTTTCTACTTCCTGAAATGGTTCAAAGTGACTGGAAATTCAGGCAACTTGATCATGTTGCAGCTTCTGAATTCTGGAGAACATTTGAATTGATACCAAACAACAACTGGCATTGATTAAAAAATACATCTATTGATGCTCCTGAACACATCATCAATGATGTAACCTGGGGTCATTGGGTGTTTCGGGACATACTAGTTCATTAGTTTAGTTTAGTTTATTATTGTCACATGTATCAGGGTACTGTGAAAAGCGTTTTGTTGCATGCTACCCAGTCAGTGAAAAGACTATACATGATTACAATCAAGCTGTCCACAGTGTAAGGATAAAGGGTAAAGGGGATGATGTTTAGTGCAAGATAGAGTCCAACAAAGTCAGATTACTTGTTACAGGGATTACTGCGTATATACGGGGAGATGTCCCTGTGATCAATGTGGTAAGCCACTGCATCACACATGAGGGCAAGATCTTGGCCAGGAACATTACAGAGGTACACTGGAACACTAATTCCCAAAATTCACACTTCTCTCATTTCGGGCGGCACAGTGGCACAGCTGCCTCACAGTGCCATAGACCCAGATTGATCCTGAACTCGGGGTCTGTCTGTGTGGAGTTCACATATTCTCTCTGTGACCGCTTGAGTTTCATCCAGATGCTCCGGTTTCCTCCCATATCCCCAAAGAAGTGCCGGTCTGCAGATCAATTGGCCTCCATTAAATTGCTCCGAGTGTGTAGGGAGTGGATGAAAATGTGAAATAAGATAGTACTAATGTGAAAGGGTAATCGATGGTTGGCATGGACTCAGAGGGCGAATGGCCTGTTACCAAGTTGCATCACTAAACTAAAACTAAAATGCTATCTCTAGTAGTACATCAAAGAACATTCATTTCTGTTGTCACAGCTGATAACACTGCAGAAATTGTTGGAGACACATTGCAAATTACTATTTGATTTGCCATAGTTCCATCTTTCAGATATTTTCTTTATCATGCCATTGGCATGCTATTGCATCAAACACAATTTTCAATTATCAATACGAGATAAAGGGATATAACATTCAAATATGATATTTTAACTGTTCTTCACTCTTCTATCTCTTTGGTTTTATGGAATATCATCCCATGTTTATCCTTCCCTTTCCAGTATCATGAATACCTTTCACATCTCAGACTGAAGAAACCATTGGCACATATAATATATAAGCAGGTTAATCTTGCCCATTGTATCAATTTCAGATGTAAGTTCGAGCACAATGGGACCAGAACAAGCCCACCGTCTCGCACCCCCTCAATCTAAACAATAAAGAAAATCTTAACTGCTGGTCATGTTACTCTCCAGTTAAACTGTTTGTCAAGATTTTCAAAACAAAATATTAAAAAATAATCAGGTACTCAAACATTAAAGCAGCTGGTTTTACTGGTGGCACAAACAGCCATGAAAAATAAATGAAGGATCAGAGATTTATTACTGGAGAAAGACACCTTGATTTTTGGGGTTAATGATCCAAGATGTCACTGTTAAAAATGATTGAAATATGTAATTGAACAGAAATATCAACAACCTTGTATTTTCATGGCCCATCATAGCTATGATAGCCATCACAAACATAAATATAGTGGAAGGTTTGTAGAATACAATCCAATGAAGATAACCGAGTGATTTATTTTTTAAAAATAACAATTTGTCCCTTAGAGTGAATTACAAACTTTTATCTCACTGACACATTCAGGCAATTTTCCACAAAGAACAATGGATTCTCAGACTAACTGCCGGTTGTAATCCAATTTACAGATTTGTATATAATTGGTGTGTGGAACAGAGGAAATAGGAACTGGGTTCCAGGCTGTAATCTAATCTAATGCATGCAGTTTAAGTTTAAAGTTACAACTACTCACAGAGACAGGTTGATGGAGAATTGGGAGAATGGCATTGAAAGGTAACTTAATTGAAGGATTCAGATGACATAAAGAAAATAATATACACCTTAGAGCTTGTACAATTCATAAATCACATTTTAAGGGTCGGGTTACTTCATAAATCACATACCCAAGAAATCAGAAAACTGTGGTTCAGTTTCTTTAATACTGCCAGAGTGGAAATGCCCTCAAGCTTTTTAGAGAGTTCTGTTAATGTTCATTTCATAAAACACAAACATAAGACATCAGATCAGAGGGAAGTTGATTGTGGCTTATAAATACTATGTCGTTTTTCATATGAAGTCATGGGAATCCAGTTAAAAGGGAGGACATTACAATTCCATTAATTCAGACTACATTTATTAAGAAATCCCAATAGTTCAGCATCTGGCTCATTGGATGCTTATTTCCCTGCTCCCTTTAAGCTTGCCAGGACCCCACTTCCTGCAACTCTCCATTAAACTCACTGGTCCTGGTTCCCACATATCCTTTAAATGCACTGGCCCCCAATTACCATGCTCCCTTTACACACACTGGGGTCATGGTTCCCTTAAGAGACCCCATGGTCCCCATGTATTCGTTTAATTAAAATGGGACCCCAGTTCTCATGTTCCCTTTAAACACACTGGGACCCTGGTCCCCACATTCCTTTTGTAGACATCATGCCCCTGGTTTCCATGCATCCCTTAAATTATTCTGGGATCCCAGTTACAATGCTCCCTTTAAACATACTGGTGTCCTAGTTGACATATTCACTTTGTGGAACCCCATGGTCCCCATGTATCCTTTACATACAATGGGACCCCAATTACCAAGCTACCTTTAAACACACTGTGGCCTTAGTTCCTCTGTTCCCTGGTTCCTTTGCCTGGACCTTGTTTCCACGACCCCTTTAGACTCACAAGATTCAAAGGTAAATTGATTGTCTTAAAATATCTAGAAAAAAAATGTATTAAAAATGCGCTGGGGTATGAACTGGAATAACATCCAGCAGTTTGGGAAATCCACCATCTAGGCACTACTAAAGTCACAAGGGAGCTTGATTAGCGGAGTTTGAGTGGTTGGATTTTCTGAATAAATGTGAAATTAAGGCATGTCTTTGAATCTTACAAAATAAATTAATGACAGCAGGCTGTATGGCCTGGAGACATGGATGAAGAGACTAATAACATTTAAAATGCACTGGCCTGACTAAGTTGGTGGACAGAAAATAGCAAAATGCATTTTAAGTGATGATATTTGTACACATGGTAGGTGCGATGAAGCATTTCCACAGAGCCAGGGACCCGGGTTTGATCCTGACCTCGGGTGCTGTCTGTGTGAAGTTTGCTCATTCTCCCAGTGACCGCATGAGTTTCCTCCTGGTGCTCTGGTTTCCTCTCACATCCCAAAGACAAGCAGGATGGCAGGTTGGTTGGCCTCTAAATTGCTCCTAATGTGTAGGGAGTAGACGTTTTGTCATCACGCTTTCAGTAGAGAAAGCCAGTTTCTATGATGTATCTCTTAACTAAACTAAAGGCTGTAATGCCAAATTGATTTGAGTGTGTTACTGGGCATAAATGATATCATATTTGCAATTTAGGGGTCCTAGAAGACATTTAATTTTTACCAAGATCGGTACTTGGAATTCTTAAGAGGTTCCAAGTGAAACAAAATATGATTGTGGACTCACTGGAGATTTTACTTTCTTCCTACCTCATGACATGCATTTCATTTCGGAGTCACGTGAGTGACTTCGTGAAGAACCCGCCAGCACGCATGCGCGACATATCGTCGCTCGCATTGCAGTCGACGGCTGGAGAGGAGCGCGGCTCATCACCAGCCCTTCATAAGGGCCACTCAGGTTAGAACAATCAGTCGGTACAGCGCCGGAGCAGGTGCATCCTGACTCCATCTCGCTCTCACCCACTGGGTCGTTTGCAGAGACGAGCAAGAGGGATTCGCGTGCTGATGCACGGCCCTTCTCCCTGAGCCCTCTTGAAGGAGGCAGGGATGCAATTCCACTACCTAGCCCTTCGCGGGTTGAGGTCTCACCAGGAGCCACTAGGAAGTGGTCTGGTGAATCAGGCAGGCCCGAGTCCACTGGCAGACCAAGGAGGGCCAGTGTCGACTCACCACCCAGGGGGACCAGGAGGAGTCACAAGGGTGGAGCCTCGCCTAGGTCACCGCTTCCCCCGCTGGGGGCAGGTCGGGACCGTACGCCGTCTGGGTCCAGATCAAGGACAGTCGGCAAGCCCGCGCGGACGTCGGGTCACCACGCTGCGGCGTCAGGTGCCGACCTCTCCCCACCCATGCCCTTCGAGGCAGCCGGGTCCAGCTCAGCGAAAAGGAGGCGCTTGAGCAGGTCCGCGCGGGAATCGCTCAGCTTCGCCGAGGCGGCTGGAAGCGATACATCATCATCACAGTACCGATATTACCTCGACGAGGTACGGACTGCTGATCGGAGCCTCCGGAGTTCCTTCGGGCGTGAGGCCTCTTACCTCCCACACCCGCCCGATGAAGGGCGCTTGGATCGTATGGAGAGGATATTGGAGCAAGTTCTTCTCAAACAGAAACAGGACACACACAGCTCCAGGGGACTCATGGATATATCCCCGTCCCCATCTATGGACAGCATAAGACCAGATGAGGAGGACATCCTGGTACATGCCCCAGCAGCACCTGAGGTCCCTCAGGAAGATCTGCTGGATGTGGCAGCCAAATTCGGGTTACCCGTATCATCAGGACAACCCCTCAACATCAAACTGGCCGCAACCATAGATTACCTTACCAACCATCAATTGCAGGAGGAGGTCCTTGCGAAGGCCATGGAGAGACACAAGGCTCCAGGGAACTGCAATTCACTCCACGTGCCGATTGTGAACATGCCAATCTGGGGTAATATCAGCCCGGGCATCAGAGCGCAGGAAGTGAAACTGCAGAGGATTTTAAAACTACTTACGTCTGGGATCACCGCTTTTGCAAAGTCGGTAGATGGGGTTGATCTAAGCACCGAACAGGAGGATGCTCTAGCTCTGCTCTGCAATACGCAGTACGAGATCAACGCTTTCCGGAAGAGCATTATCAAACCTTCCTTGAATCCCAAATTTGCGGGACAATGCAGAGCACCTCCTACCCCCCCACCTAGACAGCTGTTCGGGGAAGACCTCCCAAAGCAGGTCAAAGAGCTGGATGACCATGCGAAAACCATAGGTCTGATGAGACCACATTTTGTGGCCAGACCTTCGGCCAAGAAGACACCTTACTTCAGGCCACGAGGTCAGACCGACAGGCCAACAAGGACCTACGTTCCGGCACCTCCTCAATATCAACAGCCTCCTCAGCCCAGGCCTTTTTTAGGACTAGGCCCTCAGCGGCCAGCATGGAAGATGCGGATTCCGCACCAACCACGAAACCCAGCACCTCCACGTCCCACCAAAAATCCCAGGGACCGCCGATAACCATGAAGGTAAGGGGGTCTGGGTTCCATGCACTTGCATGTCTAACCTCACGAGTTGGGGGCAGATTACGGGGATTTAAGGAGGCTTGGGAAACCATCACTTCAGATGAGTTTATCTTGCAAAGTATTCAGGGTTATGAAATTGAGTTTATTCATGGCCAATTGCCTCCACCCCAGCATATGCCGAATCGCAAATTTGCACTTTCCAAAAAAGAATTGGCAGAAGGCTATGCTGAAATCTTGAGTTCACAAGACAAAGGTGTGATAGAACGAACCACACATGAACCAATTGAATTTGTGTCTAATATATTTACTAAAACTAAAAAAGACGGTGGATGCCGGGTCATTATAGATTTAACTCACTTGAATACCTTTGTAAAATACACCCATTTCAAAATGGACACATTTGAAACAGCCAAATCTTTGATTTCGGAGGGCTGCTTCATGGCATGCATTGATTTAAAAGATGCATACTATTCAGTATCCATTCGGAAACATCATAGGAAGTTCTTGAAGTTTACCTGGATGGATCAGCTTTGGCAATACAAAGCATTGCCCAATGGGCTTACTACAGCCCCCAGACTGTTCACCAAACTACTCAAGCCAGTGTTATCTACACTGCGGAGACAAAATCATACGGTCATGGCCTATTTGGATGAAATTCTGATAATTGGGCACACTCTGGAATCAGCAGAGTTGGCGGTTTCAGCCACAGTGGAAATCTTTCAACAAATGGGGTTTATAATCCATCCAGACAAATCAAAGTTCCTCCCCGCACAGATCATGGACTACTTGGGGTTCACGATAGACTCCAATCGCATGATCACCACCATCCCAACTAACAAAGTTGGTGATGTGTTTCAAGCATGCAAGAACCTGGTCTGCGCCAGTATACCATCTATCAGATTAACTGCCAGGGTAATTGGCAAAATTGTAGCAGTATTTCCAGCTGCTCAATATGGACCTTTTACACTATCAGAATTTACAAAGGTCAAAAATAACAGCATTAAAACTAAATGCTGGACATTATGATAGACCTATGCAGTTGCCGGTTAAGGCAAAACTCGAGTTACTATGGTGGATTGGCAATATCCATAACTCATTTAAACCCATCATTGTGCCTCGTCCAATGGTATACTTGCAAACAGATGCAAGCTCCCATGGCTGGGGAGCTACGGACAACAATAACAGTTGTGGAGGTAGATGGGATTCACTTGAAGCTACTTTGTTGTTAGCACAAGGGATAAACTATTTGGAGATGCTAGGAGCATTCCACGGACTAAGAGCCTATTGTTCAAACATGACTAACACTCATGTCCGTCTCCAAATAGACAATACCACTGCGGTGGCTTATCTGAATCATATGGGCGGTACCAGGTCAATTTCATGCAATGAATTGGCAAACACAATTTGGCTCTGGTGTATTCAACGGAATATTTGGATCTCAGCCACCTACTTGCCAGGTGAGCTCAATACAGTGGCGGACACCAGGTCACGGAAGTTCAATGACAACATCGAGTGGATGTTGAACCCCCAAATATTCACCAAAATTACAGCCAAATTTGGTAAACCGGATATTGACCTTTTTGCGTCACGGTTGAACCATCAGGTACCAACATACGTATCATGGGAGCCAGATCCTGGGGCAATGGCGATGGACGCATTCTCGCTAGACTGGGGGAAATGGTTCTTCTATGCCTTTCCTCCATTCTGCCTCATCAGTCGGGTATTGCGGAAAATCCAGCTCGATGCTGCCAAGGGCATCCTCATTATACCCGACTGGCCTACGCAATCATGGTATCCGGTGGTCCTTGGAATGATAAGTCAACCATGGGTCCTCTTAGAGGGTTGCCCACAATTGGTGACGAACCCTGCCACAGGGGAACCACACCCCTGCCATAGTCATTTGAATCTATTGGCTTGCAGGATCTGAACAGGCCACTACTTCAGTATGGTCTATCTTCAAGGACAATGGATACCATGGGAGCATCATGCAGGGAGTCCTCAAGACGGCAGTACTTATCGTACATCAGGAAATGGGAATCCTATTGTGGCCGCATGGACGTTGCATATGACTCCGTCTCCATCACAGATGTGCTGGAATTTCTTGCGGGGCTACATCATGATCAACATCTCAGCTATAGTGCCATCAATAGCGCCAGGAGTGCGCTCTCGTCCTACCTCAATATTGAGGTAGGATCCAATAAATTGGTCTCCAAACTTATGCGGGGGATATTTAATTCCAACCCGCCGAGGCCCCGTTACAACGTCACATGGGATATTGGCAAAGTGCTGACCCTGCTGAGAACATGGTCACCCATGACGGGGCTCGAATTGGACAAACTCACCCTGAAGGTGGTGATGTTGATGGCACTTACTTCAGCACAAAGGGTGCAAACGCTTCACAAGGCCAAGATCGACAGAATGATCTCTACCCCTGAACGGGTCACTTTCTTCATTGATGAATTGCTCAAGCAGCATAGACCTGGATTTACAGGGCTGCAGCTGGAGTTTCCAGCATACCCCGCTGATGCTAGGCTATGCATAGCCACCCATATCCGCCACTATATCAAAGTGACGAGGAAAATAAGGGGAATGGAGCAACACCTGTTCATCAGTCACAAAAAACCTCACCATAGAGTGACGGTGCAGACGATATCCCGATGGCTCAGGATCGTCTTGAACAAAGCAGGTATTGACACTGATGTTTTTAAATCCCATTCCACCAGGGCAGCATCAACATCGGCGGCAAAGGTCATGGAGGTGCCCATGGACCAGATACTTGCCACAGCGGGATGGGCCAGTGAAGCCACTTTTCAACGGTTTTACAACAAACCCGTCACCATACCTGGAATGTTCGCAGGAGCCGTGCTGGATGCCGGCCGAGAGCATACAGTTACCCCTCAGTGAGGGGCCTTTCTTGTTGTTATTAATAAATATTATTACTTTTTCAGAGAAACAGTGACGGAAATTGATTACTGCTGTCCACCTTTTCAGTAGCGTGTGTGATAGCATGGACGTTGTCCAGGGCGTGAAATCACAGAAGCTTTGAAGTCTTCACGAAGTCACTCACGTGACTCCGAAATGAAATAGTAAGATTAAACGAGAACTTACCAGTTTGAGGTTTGATCTTTATTTTATGAGGAGTTGCGATGAGGGATTTCGTGCCCTCCGCTCCCAACCCTCGATCATAAAGTCAACTGGTAACTAGAGTCTCTTCAATCTTACTATAACAAGTCATTTCTTGGCTTGGGTTTTTCTGTGATTCCACACCGTGGCTTTGAAGTATGTCGCGCATGCGTGCTGGCGGGTTCTTCACGAAATCCCTCATCGCAACTCCTCATAAAATAAAGATCAAACCTCAAACTGGTAAGTTCTCGTTTAATCTTACTATTAAATGCTATATTAAAAGTCCCATGTACATCACATCTATCAACAGTACTGGAATAACATAGGGTTCAGTACAGAATAACTCAATGATGCCCGGCCTCGAGTAGAATGGCAACTGAATTTGTTTAAAAAAGATTGAATGGGTGTTTTAATGATTTTCTTTCCAAATAAGAGAATAATTCATACCACGATGCAGTTATTCATCAAAAGTTAAGTCAAGGGTGTTAAGTTGTCATATGTACCGATAAAGGAACAATTAAATTCTTACTTGCAGCAGCAATATATACTCATATGTCAAAACAATCTAAGTCTGTCCAACATTTCCATGTAGCTAATGCAGGCATCATTCTAGTAAGCCTCCTCTATACCTTTTCCAAAGTGTCCACATCCTTTGTGTATTGGGGAGACCAGAACTGCACACAATATTCCAGCTTTACAAGTATATCAATGAAATAAGAGTAGTTCTCAAGCATACCTCTGCTCCGACGTCTGCTGCGGGAAGGATCTGTGTAAAAGGTCAGCTGAGGTTCATTATCTGCTTCGGTTCCCGAATCACCTTCAGGGTTCAAAAAGGCCGATCCAGCTGCAAAGAAGAAAAAGCAATGCAATGTTAGCATGTTAGCAATCAGTATACACCATTTTATAGAAATGTAATTGACTTATGAGTTAGGAAACGAAATGCATCTGGGACCAGACCTCCATGCACTTGTGTGGTCAACAGCATCAAAGTTTGAGCCATCCGCATTCATTCCAAACCTTTTTGGAGACCCTCGGTTCATCTTTAATCAGACTTTACTGGACTATATCTTGCACTAAACGTTATTCCCTTTATCCTGTATCCGTACAGTGTGAATGGCTTTATTGTAATCATGTATAGTCTTTCCGCTGACTGAATAGCATGCAACACACAGTTTTTCACTGTTCCTCGGTACATGTGACATTAAATTAAAAAATAAGAATTGATGCACATTTATTTTAACAAGTGGCACTGAGCTAAGGTTTAACGAAACAGACCCATGAAAGCTTTAAGGGCCTGTCCCACTGTAGCTATCCCGAGTTTTTAAAAAAATTAAACTCGTGGTAAGCACGTAGAATGTACGTTGTGGGACGTCAGAACTCGGGACGTCTCTTAACAGCTCGTAACACTAACGGCAAGTACTCGGAAAACGAGGTAATCTTGTGAACACTCGTGAAGATTTTTCAACATGTTGAAAAATGTCCACGAGAGCCCCGAGTACCTACGAGCGGTTATTACCGTAATTCTCCAAGTTCAAATCGGGGAAACTCGGGAGAACTCTTGAATTAGCTCGTACAGTGGGACAGCCCCACTACTCAATTTGATGGATTGTTTGATTGAAAGATATAGGGCGGAAAAAGACCTTTCAACCCACCCAGTCTATGCCAGCCATCAATCACCTATTCACACTGGTTCTATGTCATCCCACTATCCAAACCGCTCTCAATACTCTCAGGGTAATTTATGGAAGGACTATTCAGAAGCCTGATAACAGAGAGGAAGAAGTTGCTCTTGTGTCTGCTCTAAAATGGGTTATTTGGCAATAACATATGGAGAATGCCACGCAGAGGTCCTTTAAATGACTACACCCCTCCACACAGTGTTCTATTGCTGCTTCCCCTTCTATAGTCAAGTCAAGTCCAGTTTATTCGTCACATACACATACGGGATGTGTAGTGAAATGAAAAGTGGCAGTGCTCGCAGACTTCGTGCAAAAAACAAACAAACAACAAACAAACAAACAACCAACCAACGTACTTCAAACAGAATTACATGTTCTTTTCCATAATAAAATATTGTGGGTGGTATTGTGGTACAGTAACTGTAGTAGAGTTAGTCCCTGGTGAGATAGGAGTTTACAGTCCGAATGGCCTCTGGGAAGAAACTCCTTCTCATCCTCTCCATTCTCACAGCATGGCAACGGAGGCGTTTGCCTGACCGTAAGAGCTGGAACAGTCCGTTGCAGGGGTGGAAGGGGTCTCCCATTATCTTGTTGGCTCTGGAGTTGCACCTTCTGATGTATAGTTCCTGCAGAGGGGCGAGAGAAATTCCCATAGTGCGTTCGGCCGAACGCACTACTCTCTGCAGAGCCTTCTTGTCCTGGGCAGAGCAATTCCCAAACCAAATTGTGATGTTTCCAGACAAGATGCTTTCCACAGCCGCAGAGTAGAAGCACTGGAGGATCCTCGGAGACACTCTGAATTTCCTCAATTGCCTGAGGTGGTAAAGGCGCTGCCTTGCCTTACGAGTGCTGCAGCGTGTGATGTCCATGTCAGATCCTCAAAGATGTGGACTCCCAGGTATTTAAAACAGCTCACCCTATCCACAGCATCCCCATTTATCCTCAATGGTGTGTACGTCCTCGGATGATGTGCCCTCCTAAAGTCTACAATCAGCTCCTTCGTTTTTTTGATGTTCAAGAGGAGGCTGTTGTCCTGACACCAGAGTGGCAGATCAGCTACCTCCTCTCAGTAGGCTTTCTCATCGTTGTCTGAGATCAGGCCCACCACCACGGTGTCATCAGCAAACTTGATTATCGAGTTGGAGCTGAACCTGGCCACACAGTCATGTGTGTACAGGGAGTACAATAGGAGGCTGAGGACACAACCCTGGGGGGATCCTGTGCTCAGGGTGAGGGACTTTGATGTATTCCCTCCCATCTTGACTACCTGGGGCCCAGTGGTGAGAAAGTCCAGGACCCAGGCACACAGGGGGGTGCTGAGCCCTAATTCCAGCAGCTTCTCGGCCAGTCTGGTGGGGACTATTGTGTTGAAGGCTGAACTGAAGTCTATGAACAGCATCCTCACGTAGCCCCCCCTTCTGGCTGTCAAGATGGGAGAGAGCAGTATGCAAAACCTGGGAGACAGCATCGTCCATGGATCTGTTCGGACGGTATGCAAATTGTAATGGGTCCATGTTGCGAGGGAGGAAGGCGCAGATGTGTTTCTTCACCAGCCTCTCAAAGCATTTCATGACTACCGAGGTCAGGGCCACTGGACGGTAGTCATTCAGGCAGGCCGGGGAGGCATTCTTTGGTACAGGTACAATGGTGGATCTTTTGAAGCAGGCAGGGACTACGGACTTGTCCAGGGAGAGGTTGAATATTGTAGTGAGCACTGGAGCTAGCTGCGTAGCACAGGACTTAAGTACTTGCCCCGAGATGCCATCGGGGCCTGCAGCTTTCCTCGTGTTCACCCGTGTCAGAGCCCTGCTCACATCGTGCTCGGACAGCGAGAATGTGTGCTCATTCCTCCCATCAGCCCGCTGGTGGTATTGTCGGTAGTCGGCAGACCTGGGGTGTTGTTGCCCATCTCGAACCGAGCGTAATCATAGCTGATCAGAGAACTGATGCAAACTACAAAGACATAAATTATTTTTTACACAAAAATCCTTGAAAATCCTGCACCCATTCAAATGAAGTGCGACTGAGCTTTTAAGAGCATGCAAAATCATAACAAACTACATTATTCAGAAGTAATTGTCTGTGTTACATTGTCTGCATGTTGCTGCATGTTGATGTCACTTTATTACTAGCATGCACTAAATATTAGGAAATTGCATTTTTGTGAATAAGTTGAAGGATGAAACTGCCAGACACTTAGAGCAGGTAATTATAAGTGTAAGTGCAAATAAATGCAAATGGAAAATGTCTCAGAAACTAAAAAATAATTTATCTGCTGACTATTAACTGTCACAAAAATAATCAAATTTCACAAGTTTTCAGGCAGATTTTAAAATTACAAATTTTAGGTGGAATTTATTTATTGCCTTTTTCATCACATTCCTTCTCTGTCAATTAATCTTCCTTTTCTTTTTCTCTCAAATAATCACTGAATCACAGCAACGCCCTTACCACACACCTCATTCTGACTGTGATGCCTCTGGACACTCATCTCATTTGCCTGCATTGGGTCCATATCCCTCTGCTCCTTTTCAAGAGTCCAGAGTCAAGAGTGTTTTATTGCCAAACAGAACAATGACATTCTTACTTAAGGCAGCACAGCAGAATATGTAAACTTCTATCAAAGTAGACATCCAAATATCTTTTAAACATTGTTATAATATCTGTCTCCACTATCTCCTCTGGCAGTTCACCCCAAACATTCCCCAATTCCCCACTCACTGGTGAAAAAATTGTTCCTCATGTGGAAGTTACTGTTAATGAAAATGGAAAGTCTGTGTAATAGATCCCGAAAGTGGGAAGACGTAATGAATGGTGTTTTGTCTAAGACCAGAGAGCTATTTAAAATACTTTAGTGCTTTAGTACCTGATACCAATATTATTCTGTCATCTATAGCGACAGAAGCCAACACCTTTACAGTAATTGACCTATGTTTTGCCTTTTACCCCATATCCCTGCATAAAGACCGATAGCATATTGTTCCATGGCCAGTAGTGGTGGAATAACATGCCATCCTACTTACACACTGTAACGGCGAATGGCTACAATTATAGATTGTTAAACAGTGAACTAATTGCTGTAAGGTAAACAAGCTTCTTTATCTGATTAGAATCTTGGTTTTGTGCCATAGCCACTTACAAGCTCATGGACAGATTCAAAATCAAATTACAATCAGACACATAATGCTTCTACTTCATGGTATCTTGTAACATTCGAACATGAATGTTAATCTCCTAAAGAAGCTAAAAACTAATCTGCAGATCCCACAGTCATGGATAACTGGCATTAAGCAATATAAGAGCGTATATAGAGCAATATAGAGCAATATAAGAACCAAGTACTCGTGGTTTTTATCCAGGAGTAGTTGCTCTACTCAACAGCCAAAAATCTGTAGCCTCCCTTTGATCTGGTATTTTGTTGGTTCACATGGTGTTTTATCATTAATGTCTTATTATTATTAATGTTTAGTGCTTTCTGAGTCATTCGTAACTGTCACTGTATGTTGTGTTGTTACTTGTGGACGGAGCACCAAGGCAAATTCCTTTTGTGCGAATGCTTGGCCAATAAACTTACTTACGAGTTAATGGTAACAGACTGAAACACGAATTCTAAATATTACTCTTCATTTTTTTATAAGCTCTGCATAAAGATAGTTGACAGCTCAATTCTTGATAATCTTTGTATGTACTCGTGTTAACCTTTTTATAACTATTGTATATTTAAAAACTTTCGTACTATGAAATAAGTATTGATCATAACGATCAACAAAGAGGAGCCTGTATTACAATAAGAAGTGTTGTGCCTAGATTCCTGATGAACCCTCTAATATATTGACCTTGCTACCCACATATATCAAGAAATTGAGAAAATCCATAAGGTTGACAGTGACATGCATGGGTACAATGAAGTAAAATGGGAGATGCTGGCCAATCAGTTGACTTGATGGACTTTGGAATACTACTTTTTCCTTCTTGGCAAGATGGCGTTGCGTGCACAACGCGAGGCTTTGTGTCTCCGTAGTTTTAGCAATTTAGTTTTCTTCCTGTTAATACTTACCTTAGTTTTCGCCCGGAGCACTCGAGCGAAGACTCTGTACGGCCGTCAGGAGCTACTGGAGCTGAGTAAAATCGACGAACTACGGCTGCGGATCACCACACACAAACGGATCGCCGACTGCAACGCCATGGTCTTCACCGAAACACAACTCACCGACAACATTCCGGACAACGCCATCGAGCTGGAGGAGCACACTGTCTCCAGGGCCGATGGAACAGTGGAGAAGTCCGGTAAGACCAAGGGCGGCGAACTCTGCATTTATGTGAACAACTCATGGTGTACAGACGCTGTCAGGATTGGTAGTCACTGCTCTGCTGACCTGGAATACCTGATGGTAAAGTGCAGGCCCTTCTATCTGCCCAGGAAATTTACATCGATTGTTATCACTGCAGTCTATGTACCCCCAGATGCTAATGCCAGGCTAGCAATGGAAGAGCTGCAAGCTGCTATCAGCAAATAACTAACTGCACACCCAGAGGGGGCTTTCATTGTTGCGGGTGATTTTAACCACTCCAACCTTAAAACTGTACTCCACAGATTCCACCAACATGTCTCCTGCCCAACCAGAGGAAACAATATTCTGGACCTAGTATATACCAATATTACTGAAGCTTACTTAATATATACCAATATTCCTCCCCCTCCCCCACCTGGGACAGTCTGACCACCTCTCTCTGTTCCTGCTCCCCAAATACACACCTCTGATCAGACGTGTGAAACCTACCATGTGAGGACAGTGAAGGTCTGGCCTGAGGGGGCTGTCTCTGTTTTACAGGAACAGTTTCAGCAAACAGTCTGTTTGCCACCCAGGCAACCTTTAACTCCCAAGTGGCCATCAACTCATACACCTCAACCATTATGGACTATTTCAAATTCTGCACTGACAACGTCGCTAACCACAAAGAGATATAGACCTTCCCTAACCGTGGATGAGCAAGGAGGTCAGACTCCTGCTGAAGGCACGCGACGCCGCTTTTAAATCTGGCGATGCTGAGGGATACAGCTCATCCAGGGCCAATCTGAAAAAGGGAATTAGGAATGCTAAATTCAATCACAAACAGCGGATCAAGGAGCATTTCCGAAACAACTCTGACCCCAGGCGCATGTGGCAAGGAATCAAATCCATTGCCAATTACCATAAAGTCAACACCCCCCCCCACCCCCAGACAATGCCTCCCTTCCTGATGAGCTAAACCATTTCTATGCTCGCTTTGACCGGGACAACAAAACTCCAGCCATCAAAGCTGCTCCACCCCCGAATGAACAACCCCTCAGTCTCTCCACCTCTGCTGTACAAGATGCACTGAACATGGTGAATGAGCACAAAGCTGCCGGCCCCGAGGGCATCCCCAGGCGGGTGCTCAGGCATGTGCTGGACAACTATCCCTGGTCCTCACTGACATTTTCAATCTGTCACTGGCCCAGGGTGTTGTCCCCACTTGCTTCAAGGCATCTACCATTGTGCCAGTGCCCAAACAATCAGCGACAGGGAGTCTCAACGACTACCGGCCAGTGGCACTCACCCCTGTCATCGCCAAGTGCTTTGAGCGGCTGATCTTGGCCCACCTCAAAGCCAGCCTCCCCCCCCCACTGGACCCCCATCAATTTGCCAACCGGACAAACAGGTCTACAGAGGACGCCATATCGGCGGCCCTACACTCTGCCCTGACCCACCTGGACAGCAATAACACCTACATCAGGTTGCTGTTCATTGACTTCAGCTCCGCCTTTAACACTGTCATACCCGCTAGCTTGATCACCAAACTCAGCAGTCTTGGCATCTCCACCTCCCTCTGCTATTGGACACTGGATTTCCTCACTAACAGACCACAGTCTGTTAGGGTCAACAACCTCACCTCCTCCACTATAACACTGAACACCGGCGTGCCACAGGGCTGTGTGCTCAACCCTCTCCTCTACTCCCTCTTCACCCATGACTGCATCCCTAAGTATGGCTCAAACGCCATCATAAATATGCCAACGACATCACGGTTATAGGACTGATCAGTGACAACGACGAGTCAGCCTACAGGGAGGAGGTCCAGCACCTGACAACCTGGTGTGCCAACAATAACCTCGTCCTCAACTCCCAGAAGATGAAGGAAATCATTGGTGACTTTAGAAAGAACAGAGAGGGCAGACACACCCCCATCCACATAAACGGGACGGAGGTGGAGCGGGTCTCCAACTACAAATTCCTCGGGGTACACATCTTGGAGGATCAGTCCTGGTCCCTCAACACCTCCAAGCTGATCAAAAAGGCACAGCAGTGCCTTTAATTTCTGAGGAGGCTCAAAAAAGCCCACCAGGCCCCCCAGATCCTGATCAACTTTTACCGCTGTACCATCGAAAGCATCCTGACCACCTGCTTTACGGTATGGTACAGCACTTGCACTGTAGCAGATAGGAAGGCACTACAACAGGTGGTGAAACCCGCCCAGTACATCATCGGTGCCCCGCTCCCTGCCATGGATGCCCTCCACCGAAAAAGGTGTCTGAGACGGGCCGAGAAGATCATCAAAGATCCCTCAAACCCTAACAATGAACTGTTTACTATCAGGGAGGCGGTACAGGAGCCTCAGGTCCCGCACTAGTAGGATGAGGAACAGCTTCTACAACAGCACCATCACACTGCTGCACTCGGAGTCCTGCCGATAGATTTCTCCAGTCTCTCTGTCCACATTGTCTGCATTCTGTATTTATTTCTAAATTGCTATTACTACGAACTGATGCTAAACTGCATTTCGTTGTACCCATACTTGTATCTGTGCAATGACATTAAAGTTGAATTGAACATTACACTATGGCTCTATCATTTTATTAATCATCGCTCAAATTTTTATTGTTAATTGCTTGCGACCATTATGTACCTATCGTGGATTGTGAATGTTATCATAAACTGATAAAGAGGAAGGAATGTGGAAGTTAAGATTTAAACTTTACAAAATGGATTCAGCTAAAACTAAGACAAGCTGTCACCTTCTCCTATTAAATTGCAAAACCAGCAAAAAGCACTAACCCTTGTTCTCAGTACACTAACAAGGCTAACAAAATGTTGATGTACCCTTTTCCAATAACATAAGCGAGATAACAAGTACAACTTCATGACTGTTTCCTCTATAATATAAACATTTAGAGGAGGTTCAGACTCTCAGCACTAACCCTTGCTCTACAAGATTATAATGTGCGTCACAAGTAGAAAAACACAAAAGGCTTGTTCTGCAGAAAAATAGCCTTCTCATATAACCATATATGACTAATCCTTCCTGTGTCAGAAGAAGCTGTCAATCTTAAGAAGCTGTCAATCTTAAGAAGCAAGAGGCTGTACAATGCTCTGTAGATAAGGTATTGCGGAATCACTGATTACTGGAGTATAAATACATGTACTTAATCACTGCCCCTTTGTGTGGGGATCAGAACTCTGTACAGTCTGTATCTACATACTATAGAGTCCTTACCACACCCGCCTGGTGAAATACTGCTTGATTACTGAATTTATTTGTGTTTTTGTCTGTTTAAGAATGTGATCCACAACACTCAGATCTCCTTTAAACTTCTTGCATCTCGCCTTAAACCTTTACCCTCTAGTTCTAGACCACTCTCCCCTGAGAAAAATAATTTCATGAACCCTGTCATTGTCCCACATAAAATTTTAAAACTACAATAAGTTCACTTCTCAGCCTCCTATGCTTTAGTGAGAAGAAATCCAGCCTATCCAATCAAGTACAGCCTTCCATTCCAGGTAACATCCTGATGATGAACCAACCCACACAACTGTAATCCTACCTCAACAACATAATGCCTGCACTACAAAGGACTTGCTTATTTTTTCGCATTGTTTTGCACTAACGTCTTGTTTTTTGCACAATCTTTTTTTATTTTGACTTTTGTGCAGAATTTTATGTGTAAGTTGTGCATAATTTATGTATTTTTCTGTGATTGTCTCTGAGTCTATGTACCTGTAATACCGCTGCAAACAAGAATTTCAATGCATCTTACTGTACTTGTGCATATGATAATATACTCAACGCGACCCCAATGCTTTTAGGGAGTGCCTTTGCTTTTCAAGGCAAGCATTGGAAATGCCATTGGTAAACCAATATTTGCAGTTACTTGTGTCGACCTTCCAAATAGTTTTATCTCGGCCTGATCCACCTGTCCCATCACTTTCAGTGAGCTATGAACTGGTATTTCTTTTTATGTCTTTTTCTCTACTTGATTTAAATTAGCATTCACCTCCGTTTATTTACATTGCTTCTCATGCTCAGGATATATTGTGCTGACTGATTTGTATACTTAGGTCTTAATTACACTACAACAACAGTGGATAAAACCCATGGATCTGAATGTGTGGAAGTACTCCGGTTTCTACAGCAGTTCTCATTCATATCCAGTTGAAATTCTGCTGGTATCACTCCCAAGACTGGCCCAGATTGTCCTGGTCCTTGTTGTGATGCTGTACACTGTGACCATGTTATCCTGTGGCCAAAACTGTCTAGCAATGCCCAACTTAGACAGCTCAAATGTCTGCAGTAGATGTACGCTGTCACTTTCAGTGTGCACTTTGCCAAATCCAGTGAAGCAGAAAACATCCAAGCATTTTTATTCAATGAGTACCTTGTAAGGGGGAGGTGAAATATTACTTGCTCTCTGCCAAATGTCCAATATCTGCTCTGGAACCTTGCAGATGGCATTTTACCCGTTGCTGATGCCATCTGTTGCAGCCTGGATTAAGCTGGCAGAAGAACTGAACATCATGGATACCCATTAGCAGGGTCGATGCGGTCAATTCTGCTGTAAAGGGGATGCAGGTCACTGAGTATCTGCCTGCTCACAAGATCATGGAGACGTACAGCATATAAACCGGTCCTTCAACCCACCAAAGTAACCACCATTCCTAGACTAATCTGGCGCAAACGCATTGTGTTCTCATTAATATGAAGGCTTCACAGACAGTGAGCCTTTGTTAGGTTCAGCTGAAGTTGCAAGTCTGAGGAGTGGTCTTTGATTTTCTTCCTGGCCACTGCAAAGTTATGTCAATCAAGTTAGCAGCTGCGCTCACGACTTGAGTTGAGTTTAGTTTATTGTCACGTGTACAGGTGAAATGCTTTTGTTGCACACTAACCAGTCAGCGGAAAGACAAAACATGATAACAATTGAGAAACCTACACTGAACAGGCACAGAATAAAGGGAATAATGAGAATAAAGTTTAGTGCAAGATAAAGTCCAGTAAAGCCCGATCAAAGATAGTCCGAGGGTCTCCAATGACATAGACAGTAGCTCAGGGCTGCTCTCTAGTTTTCGGTAGGATGGTTTAGTTGCCTGATAACAGCTAGGAAGAAACTCACTGAATTTGGAGATGTGCGCTTTCATATTTCTGTACTTCTTGTCTGATGGGAGAGAGAAAAAGAGGAAGTGGGCAGGGCGTTTCCACTGGTGTACGAGCTTCAATTACAGCCAGCCAAAGAATTAAGCAGTGCTACTGCAACCAAGAGCAAGATCTTCAACAACTCTGTAGGGGGGAGATCTTCCCACTCTCAACCGAACAGTGAAATAATGACACAAAAAATCCCAGCTACCTAAAATGACAATCTAATGATTTAGGATTACAGGGAACTGCAGATGTTGGTTTACAAAAAAAAGACACAAAGTGCTGGATTAACTCTGCGGGTTAGGCAACATCTCTGGAAAACTTGGATAGGTGACCTTTCGGCTTAGGGCTTGAATCAAACCAAACTAGGTATTGACCCAGAAAGGGCCCTTTTCCAAGCGTAGGATCCTGACATAAACGTGTGAGCTTAACATATAATTTAGGAAAAGCCAAAGCCTAAGCCATTAGTTAAGTCATTAGTTTAGCCATTAGTTAAGCCATTAGCCTTAACTAATATTATACAGTAAGAAATTAATATGTTAAATACCCATTGAATCATGTGAAGGACATTGACAACATCACTTTACCAGGCCAACACTTACAAAACTAAGCCAGTGTCACCCCCAGGACAATGGGCTTTAATGGCCAAGATAAGACTCTACATTCTTAACTATGTTGAAACTTGAAGAGGACAAGATGACACCAGAAACGTGATGACTATTGTGTACTGCTTCAGTATAATCCACTATTCTTTACTCTTGTACTGAAGTATGATACTGTGTATCGTACGATTTGTATTGAACTCTAAGCAAAAAAGGAACTACATTGTACCTTGGCACATGGTACAATAATATACTTTGAACCATTGTGCTCAGTGGAGCAGGGGTAGAGTTGCTGCACTGCAGCACAAGAGATCCGGGTTTGTGTGGGTTTTCTCTGGATGATCTGATTTCTTCCTACAGTCCAAAGCTAAACAGGTTTGTATGATATTTGGCTTAGATGAAATTGTAAATTTGTTAGTCTGTAGGATAGTGTTAGAACATAATTTAGAGTTTTAGTTTTGGAGAAAAAGTATTGAAACAGGCCCTTCAACCCACCTGAGTCCATGCCGACCATTGATCACCCATTCACACAAGTTCCATATTGCTCTACCTTACACATCCACTCCTTACACATTAAGGGCAATTTTACAGATGCCAATTAACCTACAATTCTGCATGTCTTTGGGATGTGGAAGTAAACTGGAGCACCTGGAGAATGTGCAACTCCACATAGACAGTACCAGGGTCAGGATCGAACTCGAGTCTCTGGTGGTGTGAGGCAGCAGCTCTACTAGCTGCGTCACTGTTTAGTTTAATTTAGACATACAGCATGGTTACAGCCCTAGTCCACCGAGTCCATGCCAACCATCGATCCCCCGTTCCATCCTACACATTCGGGACAATTTACAGAAACCAAATAACCAACAAACCTGCATGTCTTTGGAATGTGTAAGGAAACTAGAGCACCCGGAGGAAACCCATGTAGTCACAGGGAAAATGTACAAACTCCATACAGACAGCACCCACAGTCAGGATTAAACCCGGATCTCGGGCATTGTAAGGTGGCAACACTATCACTGTGTCACTATGCTGCCAAAAACTGAAAAAAGCCATCCATTATATTTTGGAAGTAACAACAAAAAGACTTACAACATATCATTGCAAGTTTAAAGGAAAAGGTACAGAAGAGCTGATTAAAGTCTTCAGTAAATAATTTAAAAAACAAGTTGAATGCTGCATTGAGAAATACAATTGCAAAACAAAGGAATATAAATTATTTTTTCAGTTTATTTATAGCTTTTGACATTGCAAAATTGAAGAATGCAGAAGATGCAGAGAAATGTATTAATATAAACTTGGAGATAGAGTTGAAGAGAAAATTGAGATTTATTTGTAACCAAAAGCTGAGAAGCATGAGAAGCCTAAAGGACAATTGGACGAATATGAGGAACTAATATAAGGTAACCATCAAAACAATTCCATCAATGGGCGATATGGTAACAAGAGAACATAAGTTTTAGATAATCATATTAGAAAAATCAAAAACAAATCACCCATTGGTTAAAAGTTGGAATTTGATGTTAACATAATTGAAGTTTGTATCTTCATATATGTGCATTTCATAATTAGTTGCTTGAAAGGGGATAGTTGAAGGTTGAGGAGCATGGAGAGTAGAGTTCGAGATAGAGGCTCAAATACTGAATAAACTGCCAGAGATTTAATGTGTTGAGAACCTATGTTGAAATCATATTTCACTATACATATACTGGGCCAGGCCAAGTCTGGAAAGGGAATGGACAGGCATTCTTTTGTGTCAGAACCACTCTTTAGAAGAAGGGGCCTGAAGAAGTGTCCCGACCCAAAACATTGCCTGTCCATTGCCTGACCCAGAGTTCCTCCAGCACATCAGTTCAATTTAGTTTAGTTTACTGTCACATGTACCGAGGTACAGTGAAAAGAATGCTAACCAGTCAGTAGAAAGATGGGGTGGGAGATTACAACCTTCACGTGGTCCGCCCTGTTTCGACAAATGCAATCATCCTGGCCTGCACAATCAAATAAGATCAAATAGTCCAATAACTTTAGGCTGTGCATGCCATACAAAAGAAGAAGAAGCAGAAAGACAATTCATGATTACAATCGAACCATTTACTAAGTGTAAAGCACTTTGTGTTTTCTTACTATTTGAGTAATAGTCATGGAATCGGAAAGGATAGAAACATGCCCTTCGGACCATATGCCCATGCCGACCAAGATGCCAATCTACGCTCGTCCCACCTGCCTGCATTTGCCCCAAATCCCTCTAAATCTTTCCCCATCATTTACCTGTCCAAATGTGGGCCTAGGGTTGAGATTTTCTGGGTCTAGGGTTGAGATTTTTGGGCCTAGGGTTAAGATTTTTGATTGGAGAAAGGCTAACTTTAACGAGATGCGAGATGATTTAAAAGGAGTGAACTGGGACATTTTGTTTTATGGGAAAGATGTAGAAGAGAAATGGAGAACATTTAAAGGGGAAATTTTAAGAGTACAGAATCTTTATGTTCCTGTTCGGTTGAAAGGAACCAGTAAAAATTGGAAAGAACCCTGGTTTTCAAGGGAAATTGGACATCTCGTTCGGAAAAAGAGGGAGATCTACAATAATTATAGGCAGCATGAAATAAATGAGGTGCTTGAGGAGTATAAGGAATGTAAAAAGAATCTTAAGAAAGAAATTAGAAAAGCTAAAAGATATGAGGTTGCTTTGGCAAGTAAGGTGAAAGTAAATCCAAAGGGTTTCTACAGCTATATTAATAGCAAAAGGATAACAAGGGATAAAATTGGTCCATTGGCAAGACCGAGTGGACAGCTATCTGCAGAGCCAAAAGAGATGGGGAAGATATTGAACAATTTCTTTTCTTCGGTATTCACCAAGGAGAAGGATATTGAATTATGTGAGGTAAGGGAAACTAGTAGAGTAGCTATGGATACTATGAGTTTCAAAGTAAAAGAAGTACTGACACTTTAGAAAAATATAAAAGTGGATAAGTCTCCAGGTCCTGACAGGATATTCCCTAGGACATTGAGGGAAGTTAGTGTAGAAATAGCCGGGGCTATGTCAGAAATATTTCAAATGTCATTAGAAACGGGAATAGTCCCCAAGGATTGGCGTACTGCGCATGTTGTTCTATTGTTTAAAAAGGGTTCTAAGAGTAAACCTAGCAATTATAGACTGGTTAGTTTGACTTCAGTGGTGGGCAAATTAATGGAAAAGATACTTAGAGATAATATATATAAGCATCTGGATAAACAGGGTTTATCCAGATGCTAATTAGGAACAGTCAACATGGATTTATGCCTGGAAGGTCATGTTTGACTAATCTTCTTGAATATTTTGAAGAGGTTACTAGGGAAATTGATGAGGGTAAAGCAGTGGATGTTGTCTATATGGACTTTAGTAAGGCCTTTGACAAGGTTCCCCATGGAAGGTTGGTTAAGAAGGTTCAACTGTTGGGTATAAATGTAGGAATAGCAAGATGGATTCAACAGTGGCTGAACGGGAGAAGCCAGAGGGTAATGGTGGATGGCTGTTTGTCGGGTTGGAGACAGGTGACTAGTGGGGTGCCTCAGGGATCTGTGTTCTTTGTTGTTTGTCATGTACATCAATGATCTGGATGAAGGGGTGGTAAATTGGATCACTAAATATGCAGATGATACCAAGATAGGGGGTGTTGTGGATAATGAAGAGGATTTCCAAAGTCTACAGAGTGATTTAGGCCAGTTGGAAAAATGGGCTGAAAGATGGCAGATGGAGTTTAATGCTGATAAATGTGAGGTGCTACACCTTGGCAGGACAAATCAAAATAGGACGTACATGGTAAATGGTAGGGAATTGAAGAATACAGTTGAACAGAGGGATCTGTGAATAACCGTGCATAGTTCCTTGAAGGTGGAATCTCATATAGATAGGGTGGTAAAGAAAGCTTTTGGTATGCTAGCCTTTATAAATCAGAGCATTGAGTATAGAAGCTGGGATGTAATGTTAAAATTGTACAGGGCATTGGTGAGACCAAATCTGGAGTATGGTGTACAATTTTGGTCACCCAATTATAGAAAGGATGTCAACAAAATAGAGAGGGTACAGAGGAGATTTACTAGAATCTCCTGGGTTTCAACAGCTAAGTTACAGAGATAGGTTGAATAAGTTAGGTCTTTATTCTCTGGAGCGCAGAAGGTTAAGGGGGGACTTGATAGAGGTTGTTAAAATGATGAGAGGGATAGACAGAGTTGATGTGGACAAACTTTTCCCTTTGAGAATAGGGAAGATTCAAACAAGAGGACATGACTTTACAATTAAGGGACAGAAGTTTAGGGGTAACATGAGGGGGAACTTCTTTACTCAGAGAGTGGTAGCGGTGTGGAATGAGCTTCCAGTGGAAGTGGTGGCGGCAGGTTTGTTGGTATCATTTAAGAATAAATTGGACAAGCATATGGATGAGAAGGGTATGGAGGGTTATGGTATGAGTACAGGCAGGTGAGACTAAGGGAAAAAAGTTGTTTGGCACGGACTTGAAGGGCCGAGATGGCCTGTTTCCGTGCTGTAATTGTTATATGGTTATATGGTTAAATGTCTTCTATTCCAGCATTTACAGTCTCCCATGTCTTCACAATACACTTAGATGCAATGAAGAAAATAATATATTTAACATATTAGATTTTGTGAAGATTAGTCACTGATCCACACAGGCTTTAGTTAGAAGCATAACAACATAACCAGTAGGTCTTTTACTGAGCTGTTGGGTAACAAAGCCAGTTCTCCATTCAGTATGTAAACATAACTCGAATCTTCACTATTACAACTTGATTTGGTAATTCATTGAATTATTAGGTGATGCGGTGACAGGGATAAATGCAGAAGCCTTTACCATCTTAGCAATTAATGTAATACCATGATAAAACTGTGGTTAAATGGTGATTTCAAGCATTGTTATTTCCACTATCTGCACCAGAAAGTGAGAAAATAAGACACGGTGCAAAACAAATCAATCCACATGAAGGTGACTTTCAGAACAAGAGTATGTGCACAAATGCTGAACTATACAGCTGACATTCTCTTGAAATGTTTGAAATATCTTGCTTTTTTAACTTTTTGATTGTTGTGATATCTTTATCAAGCATTACATATTTATTTTCAGTTGAATCTTAACCTTTCATCCAGCCTTCACGCTTGCTGAGGTGAGACTCCTATAGAACGACATTTGCTTGAAGATAGCAAGCTACATGGTGTACAGTTAGTATAGGAAGGAAATGCAGATGCTGGTTTAAACCAAAGATAGACACAAAAAGTTGGAGTAACTCAGTGGGTAAGCCATTATCTCTGGAGTAAAGGAAAAGGTGACGTTTTGGGTCGAGAACCTTCTTCAGACTCAGGAGAGGTTGTTGTCTTGGCCCTAGGTTTGAGGTTCTCAATCTCCTTCCTGTACTCTGTTTCGTCATTATTTCATATACGGCCCATTATGATAGTGTTCTCCGCAAATTTGTAAATTGAGTTGGATTGGCATTTGGCTGCACAGTCATGAGTTGATAAGAAGTATCCACTTTTCAATATTTTGTGTCTATCTATGATATACAGTGAGTGACCTACTGCCTGACAAAATAAATGTTTCTAACATGATGAAACTAATAGTGTATCTATCATGGATAAGCCATCTGGTAAGCTCCTCTGTGGCCCTGGTTGAGTTAATGAATGTCATTGGGTACTGATCGATGGAATAGCATTGTGCATTTGCAATTTTAAGAACCTGCCGGCTTCTTCAAACTAATGAACTAAAGATGAAAGCCCAGAGTATATCTCACATTTTAAGTGCACCATTGAATATACTAGGAAAAACAATTTGTAAGTTCCAATGCAATTATGGACATGCTTTTGGCAGCAGCTGCCGAAGGAACTTTCTGTGAAGGTTCTTTTTGTCATTTATTTATCTTACAGGATCTGGGCTTTGCACATTTGCCAAGGGCGGTATTTATTGCCCATGTCTAATTGTCTGCAGAATGGGCTGGTGAACTGCAAGTTCCTCTAACAATGGTCAAGACACTCCAACAACGTATTTACGTGGGAAGTTCCAGAACTTATACACAGTGGAACGGCATCATATTTCCAGGTCAAGATTGAGGATGGTTTGGAATGAGGATGCCGAACAACTTTTTTCCCTTAGTCCCACAACTTTAGGCTGTGCACACCATAGGCAAGGCGGTTGCAGCCAATTTGCACTGGCGGAAGAGGGTGCTTTAGTGTGGAGGATGGGACACCAGTCAAGTGGGGTACTTTGTCCAGCATTTATCCCCACTGTCACGCAGGCCAGTTGCACCCGACACAAGTCTATGTGGAGGGTATCAAGTGTAGTGCAAGCTGCCTGTATTACATTCCCTAAGCTGCATAATGGCTTCCTAGACAGGATGGAGCTAAAGGTCATTAAACCTTTGGGAGATGTGGTCATGGCATCAATAAGCAATAATTTACACAGGCAGGTGTACAAATCTCCTAACATTACTTGCACTGCCTGTGAGTTGTTGAAGGCTAGCGAGCAATGGCAGGAATGGCTATGAAAGTCACTGCAATTAAACAAATATATCAGTATTATAAATTCAGTAAATGAGAGCCTTGTAAGCAATACAATTAAAGTAATGCTCAAAATCAGAGCCCTTTTAGAAATACTGAACTTGCTTCCAAATATGTAACTTCAGTCTTAGTTTAATTTTAGTTTTGAGATTCTGCATGGAAACAGGCTCTTTGGCCCAACAAGACTAACAATAACTTGTACACTGCTACTTTGTTATCCCAGCCTTGTATCCTTCATACAAAGTGAAATTTACAGACGCTGTAACCGACAAACCTGCACATCTTTGGAATGTGGGAGGAATTTGGTGGACCTGGAGAAAACCCATGCGGTCACAGGGAGGATGTATAAACTCTACACAGATAGCACGCATAGTCAGAATCAAACCCAGGTCTCTGGCGCTGTGCCACCCCAGGAATGTTAAAAGAAGAAACATTCTGTTTTCAAGTGCTTTGGCAAAATACGAAATATTAACCTAATGGGCCTGACCCAATTAGGCGACTTTTTAGGCGAGTGCAGGAGACTCCGCTCGTCACATGTTCACTGGGTGGTCTCTGGTGAGTCTCCTTCATGGTCGCGAGGAGTTCCCGCATTCTGGGAACTAATTGTGGTCTCAGTATGGTTACTGCAAATTTTTTCAACAGGTTGAAATTTTTTCTGCTACCAAAAATTGGTCGCCATGGAGATAATCGTTAATCCTGTAGTCGTAGGTGCAGTTGTAGTAGGGTTGCCATGTATTTGTAGGTAGTCGAGGTAGTCATAGGTAGTTTTAGTTAATCGCCTTTGCTGACCTGTCATTTCCATTGGCTCATTGGGGAAAAAAAAACACAAGCAAGAGTTTTCGGTTTTAACAAACCAACCGGGAATGTTAAATGCCCGCTAAACTTCACAGCTGTGTATCTCTGGCTTATTAAAGGTTGTCTGGCTTCTTAAAAGTTGTCTCCACTCCTTCGCCCTCCCTCTTTTAACGGACTTACCACACACCGTGCTAGCCAAGTTAATTACAGCGCCAATCTTCCTGTTCATCGTGCTGTGTCTGTATCACCTTGGCTTTGCACCATGTGAATTTCAGACAGCGAGGTGTCTGTCTGTCTGTCTGTCGCCGTTCCAGTTCCCGGTTTTTCAGGTGATTGCTGGCAGTCCACTGAAAAATCGCTTAAGTGGGACCGGCCCATAAGAGATTAAAATATACACTCATTGTAAATCCAATTTTTTTTTTCAAATGGAAAATAAAGGGGTAAAACAAATTATATGCTTCAACATCTGAAGCTAATATTTAGATGGCTACAAAGATCAAAGTAAATCCAAACCCAAGGGCTGGATTAACAATTTTTAGGGTAAAACATTTTACTCAGAGAACTACATCCATAAATAACTAGAGATTCAGTTGCAAATTGAGCAGCTGCATTATTTTGATAAACATCAAACAAATGGAGAATTCAATGTTCATACCATTCGATTGTGAGAATCTAGTCTAAGACAGTTGATAACAACAGAAATTGATTACTGCTGCGTGTTAACCAGTCAGCGGAAAGACTATGCAGGATTACAATTGAGCAATCCACAATGTATAGATACATGATAAAGGGAATAATGCTTAGTGCTAGATAAAGACCAGTAAAGTCCAATTAAAAATGTTCCGTGACATAGATTGGAGCTCAGGGCTGCTACTAGATGTTGATAGGACGGTTCAGTTGCCAGATAACGGCTGGGAAGAAACTGTCTCTGAATCTGGAGGTGTGCATTAACTCGCCTAGAAAAACAGAACTACTACTACCATATTAATTGTGGATTCGATACTTAATACCAATTTAGTTCCATATGTTCAGAGTGAATGCAAAATTATTGCATCCATTCTCTGAAGCCCAACTGTTATTTCAAAAGCTTACAATGATAGTTTTGCACAAAGCAAGCTTTGAGCCTTTTTCAAAGGCACTAACGATCTCAAACCAAAACTCTTTTCCATAATCAAATCATTCTCAGTGTCAAGCATTAGGCAATAAAACAAAAGTTTAAAAAAATGGCATCATAACAAGATATTGTAATACCTATATTACTAGCCATTTGTGGCTTGTTTAGATTTGCAAATGTTTAAACTAATTATATCTAAGTGTTTCTTTCAGTTAATTCAAGTTACTGTGTTGTTCCATTAGCTCCCTAATTACAGAGATGATAAAATGCAGACGAGTGTTGTTACAACAATCTGAGCACCAGTATTGTAGACATTATGGTGAGTTATAGCTTAGTAGCATGGTGTGAAGCCAACCTCTCCCTTAACATCAGCAAAGTCAGAATTGGTTGCCAACATTAGGAAGCAAAGTGGAGTACTCTCCCTGTCTCTCAATGGCACTGAAGTGGAGATGTATGAGAGATTCAAGTTCCAAGGTGTAAATATCCCACAGCAATTTGTCCTGATCCAACCAGAGTGCAGTGGTGAAATTGCTTCCTTACAGCGCCAGAGCCCCGGGTTCTATCATGATCATGGGTGCTTTCTATACAGAGTTTTGTATGTTCTCCATGTGACTGCATGAGTTTTCTCCAGGTACTCTGGTTTCCTTCCACACTCCAATGACATGCAGGTTTGTAGGCTAATTGACTTTGTAAAATTGTAACAATTGCTTTGACCTCAAGAAATTGCAGAGAGTGGAGAGCACAGCCCAGTACATCACACAAACTAGCCTCCCTCCTTTCGATTTGCCACTGAACATTTCCTCCTCACTGATCATCAATGCAGTGCACCTCGACTGTGTGGCTAAGCTCAGTTCCAATGCCATCTATGAATTTACCGATGACACTTTTGTTATTGTGTGAATCACGGGTGTAGAGACAAAGATTATCAAAATGTATGATTCCTCAGCAACAACCTCTTAATTAACATCGTCAAGACCAAGGAACTCATTGTGGACCAGTATAGTTTATTTTATTTTACAGATACAGTGGAAACAGTTCCTCCGGCCCACCAAGTCGGCACCGACCAGTGATCCCCGCACATTAACACTACCATAGACACACCAAAGAAATGTTACATTTATACCAAACCAATTAACTTAAACCTGTACATCTTTGGAGTGTGGGAGGAAACTGAAGATCTCGGAGAAAACCCACGCAGGTCATAGTGACAAGCACTCATAGTCGGGATCGAACCGGGAATCCGGGGCTCTGGCGCTATAAGGCAGCAACCTTACCTCTGCACAACAGTGCCACCCAGAAAGAGGAAGTCATGCAACTATGTACAAGTTTTCATCGGTGGGTGGGTGGTAGCATCTCAGTGGAACGGTCCTGGACCAACATATAATTGGGCGGCACAGTAATAGAGCTGCTGCATTACAGCGCCAGACACCTGTGTTTGATCGTGATTATGGGTGAAGGGGAAATCATGTTTGACTAATCCTCTGGAATATTTTGAGAATGTAACAAGTAGAAAGGAAAAGGGAGAACCAGTGGATGTGGTGTGTCTGGACTTTCAAAAAGTCCTCGTGAGAAACATATAAAATTCTTAAAGGATTGGACAGGCTGGGTGCAGGAAAAATGATCCCCATGTTGGGGAGTCTAGAAGCAGAGGTTACAGCCTAAGAAAAAGTGGTAGGCTATTTAGGACTGCGATGAGGAAAAACTTTTTCACCCAGAGACATAGACAATAGGTGGAGGAGTAGGCCATTCGGCCCTTTGAGCCAGCACCGCCATTCAATGTGATCATGGCTGATCATCCCCAATCAGTACCCCATTCCTGCCTTCTCTCCATATCCCTTGACTCCGCTATCTTTAAGAGTTGTGAATCTGTGGAATTCTTTGCCATAGAAGGCAGTGGAGGTCAATTCACTGGATGTTTTCAAGAGCGTGTTAGATATAGCTCTCAGGGTTAACTGAATCAATTGATATGGGGAAAAAGCATGAATGGCCATGATCATATTGAATGGTGGTGCTGGCTTGAAGGGTCGAAGGGCCTACTCCTAAACCTATTTTCTATGTTTCTATGACCACATGGGTTTTCTCTGAATGGACCAGTTTCCTCCAACACTCCTACTACGTACTGGATTGTAGGTTAATTGGCTTCGGAAAAATTGTAAAATTGTCCCTAGGATGTAGAATAGTGCTAGTGTATAGGTTAATCACTGATCAATGCCGACTCAGTGGGCCAAATGGTCTGTTTCCACATTGTATCTCTAAAGTCTGAAGTATAATTGTAATTATTTAGAAAATGTATACTGAACTGCATGCAAAAAAGAAATGTTGCTGTGTCTAGTTAAATGTGACAAAGTGCCATTGAACCATTAAATCCAGAGCCCTGCCATCTACTGTACAAGTCCAGCCCTGGTGTAACATACCATAAGGCACTTGAATGAGTAAAAATCCTACCACTGTCAGGCTGCAACTGCCTGATTGTTGCCTGCCGTCCAAACCTATAAAAACAACCCAGAGCATCTTTAAGGGCTTGTCCCACTTTCACGACTTAATCCAAAATCTCTGTCAAGTTTAAAGGACGTAAAAAAAATCAAGATTTTGGTAATCTTCTACGACCTTCCACGAATATGCTCACGAACTGGAGTGTCAGAGATCACGTGTTGATGTTGACAAGCTTTTATTTTTTCACTCACCTCTTTTTCTCTGTCCAGCTGCCGAGCTACTCACAAATATCTACGACTACCTACAACTACCCTCACAGCCTACTACGGTCTGCCTACGTACTAACTATGAGTAAAAAGTTGCAATTTATTTCATCCCGACTATTTTTTTACTCGTGGACATTTTTCATCGGGCTGGAAAAAACGTCCCGACTTACCTGATGCCCCGAGTACCTACGGCCAGCATAACAAGCCGCTACGATATATCTACGAACTCCTACGGCCTCTTGTGGACTCGTTACGAACATTCTGCGAGTTTGAATCAGGGGAAAACACTAAGTCGGCAGGCTGCCGACACTATCCTCCACTGAAGTCAATATTAAGGGCCTGTCCCACTTAGGCAATTTTCTCGGCGACTACGAACGACTAGGCTGTTTTCACATGGTCGCGGGGTGATGCCTGTATAGTCGTCAGTAGTCTCCTCAAGTTGCCTAAAGAATCCTACCATTCTTCTGGTCGCCACTGGATTTTAAAATGATCAAAACTTTTCAGCGACTGTGGGCTTGACGTAGCTGGGCTTCTCCTGTCGTCGGTGCTGTCGTAGCTTGTCGCCAGGACGATGCAGGTTGTTGCTAGGTGACGTTGGTTGTCACCGGGTGCTGACTTCAATGAATTCCATTTGCGACTACCTACGTCAACCTACGTCAACCAGCGACTGGTACCAGCGACTGAATTGTCTTCAGTTGTCGCCGACAGGGTCGTTGCGTGTTGCGGGTGGATGTAGGTTGACTTTGGTTGTCGTAGGTTGTCGCCTGTGTGGTCGTGCTATGACTGACAGTCGCCGAAAAAAATCTCTTAAGTGGGACAGGCCCTTTATAGAAGCCATACCAAAGCCATAGGATGGGCCCTAAGAATGCAGCAAGTCCATGTGAACAGGCAATAATAATGATTAATTGATTTTGTATTGTGATAAGGAAGGATTACATTCAGAAACTTTATGTGGCTTCTTTTTATTTCTTTATTTATGTTTTGTTAGGCAACAAAGGACAGCCTTTAAGATATAAGACTGTGATAGTCGCAGTTATTCTGTGACTATCGCAGTCTTATATCTTAAAGGCAGTCCTTTGTCGCAAGGAAACAATAGCAGTCATGTTGAATGGGAACAAGTACTTCGACCCATCTTGACCAGTGCTGATTTCCTTTGGGTGCTCTGGTTTCTCCTCTATCGCAAAGATGTGCGGGTCAGTAGGTTAATTGGCATCTCAAAATCTCCTCTAGTATGTAGGTGTGTGGCAGAATTTGTGGGGAATTGGTGACAATATGGAGAGAATAAAGTTGAATTAGAGTAGTGTTCATTTGATGTTGATGGTTAGTGTAGACTCAGTGGGCCAAAGGGCCTGTTTCCACTCTTTCCTCTCCCTTTGTCATACTGCACTGGGAATTAAAACATACCTTTGTTCAAATTAAATTGCAATAAGGTTCTCAAACACCGTTTGTTCAAAGTAATGATCCTGTCACAGCCTGCTTCATGATATTCTTCATGCATCAATGATTTATAATACATTTCCTAATCTCAATTTTCATAATTAAATTTGGAATATCGTTTCTTATGGAGTTACCTTACTGGTGAATGACTGCATCTGTCTTTAAGTGAAAACAACTAAGATGCATTTTATTGTGCCATGTAGTGTGCTAATTGCCATGTAAACACACTGATAAATAGAATGTTGGATTTAAGCAGGGAAAAGAATAGCCATGGAGCAGAAAAATTTAGGCACTTTCAACTCCTAAAAATGGCTCATGAGGCTTCAGGAAATTGGAGTATAAGAACAAATCTGTCAAGAAATGGTGCAACTTACTTGGTCGGTTGTGTCTTTATTAGGTGAAACTGAAACAGTGGTAAATTGCACGGACTGTGACAATTTGGCCAAGTATTTTGCTGCAAATTATATGTAAAATGCTCAGCTATTTCCTCCAATTCAATTTCTCAGTCTTTTCTGATTTTATTTGTTATATATTTTCTTGCAAATAATGGCAAGTGACATTTTCCAGAATATGAAAGGAATTGATCAAATTGGTTCCCCTAACTTAAACATCATGGTAAAAGTTTTGAGGCTGCAATGCTGCATGAAAGCCAGAGTTGGGGAAAATAAAAACATCAGAAAACTTATATCCAACTATTTTGCACAAAATTAAAAAAATCAATGGCCTAGAACTTTATGCAACGGTTGTGAAGTTGAAATGAAATTAACACATTTTGCACACATTTCTGGTCATAAGTGTTTGATACAACCACCACCTGCTCATTTTTAGGTGCAATTTTTGTGTTTGCTTACCCCGTTTATCTGGTATGAAACACTCCCAGTGACCTTAAGGAGCATGGAATGATTGAGGTTCGCCACCTGTAAAATATTCAACTGCATTGTTCTGAAAAATGAAAGACTTTGTTCAAAGGACCATCTTTTACTGATTCTGAAAGCTTCGAGAGTTATTTCAAGGCTCAATCACACATTGAACCTGCACTCACAGTCAGACTGCTGCACAGCACACCATTCGACACACACACACACTCCTCACAACAAAGACCAAGATGGCACCCAAACCAGGTGACTCTCTGCATGCTGGTCCCAGAAGTGGATCTGTAATCACGCATTACAATTGTTCCATTCCTTTAAACCTCTACTTGAAACAGCAACATTTCTTACTTTAACTATGTTCTTCTTAATCTCCTCAGATCTCTGACTCCCAGGTCCACAAGACCAACCAGAACAACTCTTGGATTCGTACGGACCCCACCAGTAAGGCCTACTGCGCATGCCAAGTCTATCAAAAACTAGAGGGGTCCTGATCTCCCATCAACCTCATTGGAGACTCTCGTGCTATCTTTAATCAGACTTTTCCTTGTTTCCCATTATCATGTAGGTGTACAGGTGGATGGCTCAATTGTGTTCATATATAACCTTTCCACTAACTGCTAAGCACAAGATGAAAGATTTTCACTGTTCCTCGGTTCCATGACAATAAACTAAACTATCTTTAGATACTTTGCAGCAACTGACCTGCAATGCTCACAATGTCTAGACCAGACACAGTTGTTCATGGAATATATTCTCATAAAAATACATCTCCCACACACTACAGGAGCCAATGGAGAACACATTATATAAGGGTTTTCAAGGTTTCAATAGGTAACACTGTATCACAGGGAACAATGCTAGTGCAGACCTATATTTTGTTATTTATTTATGTCTATCTTTTTTGGATACCTGCTCAGAAACAATATCCTAAAGCAGACATTTTTAAGCCAATTTTCTTTAGGAATTGCAAATTACACAAAAATCACTCATTACGGTAACCCTTCCTCCCCAGTATTGAAACAAATGGGATCAAAAACATACAAGATTTATAAGAAAAAAGACAATCACCAATATTGGAGAAAGAATGGAAAACCTTTTGGCGTGAACGTATGTCAGACCTTTGAAGTTAATAATATTATGGGTGCTTGATCTTAACTGAGAGTGTCCATAATACAGGAGTGAATAACGCAGACCTGGCTTTAGACTTTAACCTTGAGAGATACAGCGTGCAAATAGGCCTTTCGGCCTACTGTCTACGCTGACCAGTGATCACGCATTCACACTAGCACTATCCTATACACTTGGGACAATATACAGAAGCCAACTCACCGACAAACCCGCATGCCACTTGTGGGACAAAACCACATCACTGGGAGAAAACCCATGCAGTCACAGGGCAACCGTCCAAACTCAGTACAGACAGCATCCATAGTCTGGATCAAACCCAGATCTCTGGCACTGTAGGGCACTACAAAGAAAATGATAAGCTTGTATCAACATCTCTCCGAGGACCAAAGGCTATGCAAACCGTGTTTACATAAAACCCTATAGATATAACATCATTAAATTCTAAGTACAACTCACATATGTGCCCTTACTGTTCTCACTGTCAGAGTCCACCAGCTCATACTCAACATCCTTGACTCAGAATTGTTCCAGCCACACCTCCTGACATATGATTATCTTCCACTTGAATAGCTTACAACCCAATGACATAAACATTGAATTCTTCAATTTTAGGTAACCTCTAACTGAGCCTCTTTCCCTCCAGGTGCCCTGTGTTCGAGCTATAGCAGACATCCAACAAAGATGGACACAATGAAGTAACTTAAAATATAAAACAATGTACCCCTCTTCTTAAATCTGGTAATCTATATTACTAAAAGTCTGATCTTGACCACTTTTGGCTAGCTGTGCTGTGATTTCCGAGGGAACGCCGCCACCTACGGCCGTCATTTTTGGCCAGCTCGCACAGAGACCCCCTCCGCCTTCCTGGACCAGAGGGTTTTTCCCATTGATGAAAAATCAGAGAGATATCAATGTTTTTATTAACATATTCACCATTCTCTCTGCTGCCCCATGCTGGAGGGAGGGGGAGGGACTATAAAACCAGGAAGTGGTGTGCCTCACTCAGTCTCTGCAAGATGGAGGAACCAGAGGGTCAAGTCTCTCTAAATAGCACTGAACACATGTCTACTCAACTGTGAGTGCCCTTAATGTGGTTGGAAAATAAAAATATGGTTGTTTTGAAGTAAAAAGGCACTACTGCAAATGGTGGCTTGGGTGCTTTGGCTTGAAGTGAAAAGGCACTACTGCAAATGGTGACTTGGGTGCTTTGGCTTGACGTGAGAAGGCACTATTGCAAAAGGTGGCTTGGGTGCTTTGGCTTGAAGTGAAAAGGCACTACTGCAAATGGTGGCTTGGGTGCTTTAGGTGACTTCCTGTTTGCAGTGTATATTGATTTTTGATAAAACGCTACCACTTACGGCTGTGATTTTTGGCAATCTTACTCAGTCCCCCTCCGCTCAGCAGGTGCAGTGGATTCTTCCCATCAATAAAAAATAAAAGTGTTATTAGTGTTTAAAAAATGTTGAGAATCTCTCTCCTGTCATGAAGGCAACACCTTTTCTGGTGGGAGGGAGAGGGGTTATAAAACCCAGGTGTGGGCGTACGGCTCAGTCTCTGCATGATGGGGGAAGGGAGAGGTCACGACTCTCTCTGAGCTATGAATAAACTGAACACACTGAATGTCGACTGAACTGTGGGTTTGGTGTTTTGTGTGGTTTTATGGTGGTTTTGTGGTAGTTTCACCCTGCTTGAAATGGCATGAAACTGCATTTGAATGTGGTGGCCTTGCACCCTGCATGAAATGGTATGGAGCTGCATTTGAATTTGGTGGCCTTGCACCCTGCTTGAAGTGGTATGAAACTGCACTTGAATTTGGTGGCCTTGGATCCAGCTTGAAATGTTATAAAATTGCACTTGAATTTGGTGGCCTTGCAACCTGCTTGAAGTGGTAGGAAATTGCACTTGAAATTTGTGGCTTTGCACCCTGCTTGAAGTGGTAGGAAACTGCACTTGAATTTGGTGGCCTTGCACCCTGCTCGAAGTGGTAAGAAACTGCACTTGAATTTGGAGGCCTTGTACCATGCTTGAAATGGTAGGAAAATTGATTTGAATTTGGTGGCCTTGCACACTGCTTGAAATGGAATTTCAAGGAATAGCCATGAGTCAACTGCCAGCCCACCAGCCGCGAGTGAGCTGCCAGCCCAAGAACCCATACCAGTGCTCCAGAAATCCCCCCACTGGCCACCAATATTGGAATTGGTGGTGAGGTGGAATATTGCGTCGGGAAACCAGCCCTCCCGTGTGAACATGGGACCCGATAGGTCCCACTTAGTAGTAATTGAATATAATTAAACATTGGTTGTAAATGATAATCATTGTTCTAAAGGTTCGTCCAAGGAGAACATTGAATGCAACTTTTAAAGTGATCATTACAGTGAACTATTATTCTTCTCCCTATGGTCTTTTAAAATTATTTTTCAGTTCGAAACACTTAATTAGAACAGAGAACCTAGGAAAACGCATCACAGGAACAGGCCCTTCGGCCCACAAGGTCTGTGCATCTCCTCTGCATGCACATTATCCATATCCTTCCATTTGCTGCATATCCATGTGTCTATCTAAAAGCCTCTTAAATGCCACTACGTTCCAGGCACTCTCTGGGTAAAAACTTGCTCCACACATCTCCTTTCATCTTCAAGCTATGTACTTGAAAGTTTGATATTTCCACTCTGGGAAAATGGTTCCAATTGCCTACCCTGTCTAGTATGAGGTTTTGAATCACGGTTTCCAGACAAAAATGAGAAAAAGGTTCCTTCGATCTTGGTAGACTGGACATCTTTGGTCATCTGCATTCAACATTACTTAAGGAAACCGACAATAGAATACAAGGCAGCCAGCAGTGGAAGACTGCAAAGGACCTTGGTATTGTACACAGCTCCTAACCATTTAGATTAAATGGTTATCTACACTGAACACCATACCTGGAGAATAATGTGTGCGGTTTGGCTTATCAAATCTGCAATGTTATCCAAGATGAATATTGACAAAAAGCTATATCTGAGAAAGATTCCATTGTGGGGCAAGAGCCCAGGGGAAATTGTGCATTGTCCACACCATGAAAGGTATGTGAATTTTAAAGTAATGTAAATTCTCACTTCCAAAATATAACGAGGAACATGCGAGATATAGCTCATTGCAGGTTGAAATGTAATCAGAAAACCAAAGCTTTTTATTCATTTCTGAAAAAAAGTGCCAAGGAATTCAGGAAGACTTTGCAAACCTCACTGGTTTTACAACAAAGGGTTCCTGCCACCTCCAGAGGAGACAGAGCCTTTACTGCATAAGCTAAAGGGCCTGTCCCACCAGCATGCGACTGCATGCGTCAAGCGCGACCAAACGTGGTGGTGTGAGCTGTACGGCCTTGTGGGGCCAGTCCCACTTCGAACCGCGGAGCCGTTTGAAGCTGGTCCCGATATCATACTCACCAATCAGCTGGGCAGGAGGCGGGCCAACTGAATTTGCACGTCCTCGATGTGGCTGCAGGCCGACAGGCCATTGCTGCGCGGGGTTTTTGAACAGTGTCAGTTTTTCGGAGCCCCGCGCAATGTCGGGACCAGCCCCGCACAACTCCATATGCCTCCGGACAGTCTTGACAGTCACCAGCAGTCCGTTGAAAAATCACCTAAAGGGCCTGTCCCACTGTACAAGGCAATTGAAGAGCTGTCCCGAGTTTTAAAAAAAATCAAACTCGTGGTAAGTACGTAGAATGTACATAGTGGCTACGTCAGAGCTCGTGGATGTCTCATAGCTGCTCGAAATGTTAACGGCAAGTACGCAGTAACTCGTGAAGTTTTTTCAGCACTGGCTGCAGGCCGACAGGCCATTGCCGCGAGGGGTTTTTGAACAGTGTCAGTTTTTCGGAGCCCCGCGCAATGTCGGGACCAGCCCCGCATAACTCCATATGCCTCCGGCGATTGACGTGGGACCGGCCCCGCGAGGCCATACAGCTCAAGCGACCACGTTAGGTCACGCTAGAAGCATGCAATCGCATGCTGGTGGGACAGGCACTTTACCGTGGTAAGGTAATCAGCACTCCAGCTGTTCGCAGCTCCCAAAGACATAAGAAAGTCTAAAAAAAACCTTATGGGCTTGTCCCACTTGGGCAACTTTTTAGGCGACTGCAGGAGACTATGCAATCGCCACATGGTCGCCACATGTTTGCGGGTTGTTGCCGGGGAGTTGCCTTCATGGTTATGAGGAATTCCCACATTCTTGGAACTATTCGCGGCCTCATTATGGTCGCCGTGAATTTTTTCAACATGTTGAAAAAATAGCGGCGACTAGAATGAAGCCACCATGGAGAGTAGCGAGAATTCTCGTACCGTAGGTGGGTCGCAAGGAGGTCCTAATGGGTTGGCAGGAGGTTAAAGGTATTCAGAGTTTCTCGTAGATTGTAGTCGGTGCTGACTGGTGAATTTCATTGACTCGTTGCGAAAAAAAAAAGCAGTCATTTTCAGAACCAAGGAAAACCGACCGGTAATATTAAATGTCCGCCGAGCCTCACAGCCATGTATCGCTGTCTTCTTAAAAGCTGTCTCCACTCCTTTCCCCCCCTCTTTTAAAGGACTTGCCGTACACTGTGCATTAGCCGTCTTTTTACAGAGCCAACCATCCTCTTCATCGCGGTGTATATTTGTTTCACCTTGGCTTTGCAACGTGCAAATTTCATGGATAGCGCTTCCCCCGCTTGCACTGTCCCCCGCCTGCATAATGGGGTGGTGAAGGAAGCAATGTGTTTGCGTGTGTGTTCCCCTCCAGCAGTCGCCGTTCCAGTTGCCGGTATTTCAGGCGACTGCCGGCAACTTGACAGTCACCAGCAGTCCGCTGAAAAATCACCTAAAAGGCCTGTCCCACTGTACAAGGCAATTGAAGAGCTGTCCCGAGTTTTAAAAAAAATCAAACTCGTGGTAAGTACGTAGAATGTACATAGTGGATACGTCGGAGCTCGTGGATGTCTCATAGCTGCTCGAAATGTTAACGGCAAGTACGCAGTAATTCGTGAAGTTTTTTCAGCACTGCGAAAAATGTCCACGAGAACCCAGAGTACCGACGAACGGCTATTACCGTAATTCTACGAGTTCGAATCAGGGGTAACTCGGGAAAAGTCTTGAATTACCTCACACAGTGGGACAGGCCCTTAAGTGGGACAGGCCAATTAAACAGAAAACTATCAAGGCAGGACTAACCTATAGAGAGATACAGTCACATTCTCAATGTATCCATTTGTAAAGTATTAAAGCCAAACCTTGGAAGTTCACAGTTTTGGCCAAGAATTCTGAGTTTCCAAATTAAATTGTAATTCAAAGTTCATGACACACTAACACTAGGTCCTGATAATCATATCATATCATCATATATCTATAAAAACGCTGTGTGTGTGTGTGTGTATGTGTGGTGTGGGTGTGTGTGTGGGTGTATGTCATTTTGCCTTTGAAACGTATCTCCTCGAAACCCAGACTCAAAAACGAGGATATTTTACAATTTCGGTAATGATTTAACTTACGATTTCATAAATGCACTCCTCTCTATATTTGATCAATTATTACCCCAGATTTTGAATAAAGTTGTTCACAAAACATACTTTTAAAAATAAAATCGCCGCTTGCCAGCTGCTGACGTCACACTGCCCACATGCCCACCAATCCAGGCCCACCTGCCTCCTGGCCCCACCACCCCGCCGCTGTGGATTAAAGGCGCAGAAAGATAGAGAAAGTTCTGAAGAACAAAGATTCTACAGCTCTGTTCCGCTATAGGATCTTTCTTCTGCGGATCTCGGATCAGCGGCGCCTCTCGCGCTGAACCTTTTTCTCACTGCCGACCCAGTTCGTGAAGTCCCGCCCCTCCCATCCTCTGCATGCTCATTCCAGTTGTGGGTTTCCAGAGAGTCAGAAGCCGGTGCTTCTTTGCTGTCAACGCACTCTCCTGGGTGAACGTGTCTTGGCTTAGTGGCTTTAAACGGCTTATGGCAGGGACACCACTACAGGATCTTTGCTCTCTACCCGTCACAGGGGACAATCGTATGTCCCCCATTCCCTACCCCCCCCACCCCTATCACGCTGGCGGAAGCCACGATCAGCTGGTCCCCCCCACTGCTTTTCACCGTCCTCAGATCGCTCCGTGCCTCGCTCGGGCTGTCGACCTGCCCCTCTCCTTCTTCCTCTCTTGTTCCCCTCTCTTCCCCCCTCTCTCCTCTCTCTTCCTCCCCTCACTCTCTCTCCCCCCCTCCTATCTTTCCCCCTTCCTCGCCACAACCCCCTGCCCTCCGTCCCCTAAACCCCCTCCCCCTTCCCCCCACCTCTCCCACTCCCTTCCCACCCCCTCTCCCCGTTCCCTCCCCCCAGCCCCCCTTTCCCCCTCTCTCTCTCCTCCCATCTCTTGCTCCCTTCCCCCACCCTCACCCCTCCCTCTTCTCCTCCCCTCCACCCCCCTCTCCCTCTGTCTCTTGCCCTTATGTCTCTGTCTCTCCTCATTCTCACTCTGCCCTCACTCTCGACCCCCCCCCTCCCCTTCCTCTCTGGATGTGGCTGCGAGTTGTGGGCTATGCGTCAGTGGGTAGGGAGGTTATGCAGTAAAAGGAGCAAAGTAATAATATTAATATAATATCAAGGGGGGTAGTTAGCATTTGTGCAGGGGGGTAGTTAGTGTGTGTGACACCGCATGCCGCCCACCCCCCGTCCCCCGCAACCACACATTGGGGGAACAAAGTGCTGGAGTAACTCAATGGGTCAGGCAGCATCTCTGGAGGACAGGGATAGGATTGGAAATGTTTCAGGTTGGGACCCTTCTTCAGACTGATTGTAGTGGGTGGGGGGAATAAAGCTGAAAGAGAAGTGGGGTAGCACAAAGCCTGGCAAGTAATCGGTGGAAAGTTTGAATCTTTTAAGTCATAGCAAGTGTTAGTTTATAGATGTAATTTGCTATAGTTTTCAATACATATATGAATGTCATATTTATGTTGAGTTTTTAATGTGGCGAAATGTACTACAACATTTTCTACCCAGAATAAAACAGGAGTTATTATGGTGGCAATATATATTGTTCAATGTTGAAAGAAAAACTGTTCCAATTAAAAACACCAATTACACCAATAATTTATTGACATTTCTAAAAATGCTTCCCTAATTGAAATTTGATTGTGTCCATTCATAAGCGAACAGAATTAAATCAGTCACAAGGATGCAAAGTATGGATTATTAGACCATTATTGATTCTGTTCTGGCCCTGGCTGTGGCTTCTGATAAGACAGCAAGATGTCATAAGACATCTTGGCAATATTCCAGTTGCACAATGATCTCTAAACGTTCACCGCAATAGTCAGGGAGAAAATGGATTCACTTAATGGTTATAGCTGAGATGAATAATAATTTAATGGGCACACCAAAAATAAAACTGCAGCGATGGCAATTACTTCTGATTGTAATGGCTAGCTTATCTAAGGTAAAACCGTAAGGATGGGAAAGCCTATTCCAGTTTACATAGGGCTGTAGCTGAAAGAGATTTGCACTTGGAGCTCTTTTTGTCAAACAGAAATATTTTACATAGGGCTGTTAGGGTCTGGCCAGAGGGAGCTATGACAACACTACAGGACTGTTTTGAATGTACGGACTGGGACATGTTCAAGAAGGCTGCAACTGTCAGCCAACACATCAACCTGGAGGAGTATGCTGCGTCCGTGTCTGCTTACATGGAGAAGTGCATTGAGGATGTCTGTGTCACCAAGACCATCACTGTACGGGCCAACCAGAAACCCTGGATGACCACAGAGGTACGTGGAATGCTGAGAGCATGTAATGCCGCGTTTAAATCCAGCGACGTGGTGGCACTCAGATCCGCAAGAGCCAACCTGAACCGAGTCATCAGGCTGGCCAAGCGTGCCCATGGTCAGAAAATCCAGAGCTTCTTCCATGACCCCAAGAACACCAGGCGCATGTGGCAGGGAATCAAATCAATCACGGACTATAAGACTGCTTCACCACCCTGTGATGACAACATTGAGTTCCTCAATGAACTCAACAACTATTTTGGTCGGTTCAAGGCATTAAATAACACACCTGCAAGCAAAGGTATTCCTCATTGTGAGGAAAAGGCACTCAGTCTTGACATAGTGGATGTTCGGAGGACCCTAAAAGGAGTGAACGCACGAAAGGCGGCAGGCCCTGATAACATACCAGGGCGGGTGCTCAGGGAATGTGCTGATCAGCTGGCACATGTCCTTACGGACATATTTAACACCTCGCTGAACCAGGCTGTCGTCCCATTATGTTTCAAGACTGCCACCATCATACCAGTGCCAAAAAAATCCAACATACAATGTCTCAATGACTACCACCCTGTAGCACTCACCCCCATAATGATGAAGTGCTTCGAGAGGATGGTCAGGGACCACATTACCTCCAGACTCCCCTCCACACTCGACCCATACCAGTTTGCGTACAGGCCAAACCGCTCCACAGAGGACGCTATATCCTCCGTGCTCCATCTGAGCCTGGAACATTTAGAGGAGAAAAACACCTATGTGCGAATGTTGTTCGTGGATTTCAGTTCAGCATTCAACACCATTATCCCACAGCACCTGATAAGCAAACTGGTTCCATTGGGCCTCGGCACCCCCATGTGTAACTGGCTACTGGACTTCCTCACTGACAGACCCCAGTCTGTGAGGGTTGGAAATAACACCTCCAACACCATCTCTCTGAGCACCGGCTCCCCTCAGGGCTGTGTCCTGAGTCCACTGCTGTTCACCCTGATGACTCACGACTGTTGTGCCAGGTTTAGTACAAACTACATCATGAAGTACGCAGATGACACAACAGTGGTGAGCCTCATCAGGGACGACAATGAGCTGGCTTACAGGGAGGAGGTGAAACAACTGGTGGACTGGTGCAATACGAACAACCTGATCCTGAATGTCGAGAAAACAAAGGAGGTTATCGTCGACTTCAGGAAAACCCGGCACAGTCCCATACCACTTCACATCAACGACAGCGTTGTGGAGGTGGTCAGTAGCACAAAGTTCCTGGGGGTGCAGATCACTAACAGTCTGACCTGGTCGAATAACATCTCATCAACTGTTAAGAGAGCGCAGCAGCGGTTGCACTTTCTGCGCCGGATGAGAAGAGCTCATCTCCCCATCCCATCCTCACTACTTTCTACAGGGGCACCATAGGGAGTATTCTGACCAGCTGCATCTCTGTCTGGTTTGGGGACTGTAGAGCCTCCGACTGGAAGTCTGTGCAGAGAGTGATGAGGACAGCGGAAAAAATCATTGTGACCTCTCTCCCCTCAATCGGGGATATTGCGACCAAACGCTGCGTGTCAAAGGCAAGCAGTATTATAAAAGACCCCACACATCTCCATCACGGACTGTTCACTCTGCTGCCCTCGGGAAAAAGATATTGCAGCATAAGGAGCAGAACATCAAGGTTCTGCAACAGCTTCTTCCCACGAGCCATCAGACTCCTGAATGCCATGTAATGGGCTGCCACCATTGTCTATTTATCCTTTTTCATCCATGCCTATCCTTCGGTTAATTTATTGTGTTGCACAGGGAGCCAAAATGTAACGTAATTTCGTTTGGAACTGCATATATCAATGTATTTCTAAATGACAATAAAGTTTGTTTGACTTGTTTGACTTGACTTAAATATAAGCTCCATTCCATCCATGGCATTAAAGATAAAGACACAAAATTGTTGTCAAATGTATCAGTGAGACTGAAAGGGCCCACAGATATTTAAGATCTAAATCAAGTATGGAGGAGCAGGCATTTGATATTGGGGAGGGAATTAGTGCAGACCAATAGCTGAACGTGAAAACGGATAGATCCCCAGCTGAAGTTACATTACAGTTATCTTACTAAAATCAGCACCCTTTTTTCTAGCTGCCTATTCAAGGGCTTTGGAGAGTAATGACTGGTGGTTCCATTGTAGACACAAGGTAGACTCATCTTAGAAAAGGACAGAGATTAATAATGAACAGTCTATCTGCCTCACACTGGATATTATCTACTACCATGGGGTGTCTAATTCTTCGATTTTTAGTTTTTGTTGGAGGGATCAAATATTGATTTTAGTTCAGAAATACAGCATGGGAGTCCATGCTAACCATCAATCAGCTGTTCACGCTAGTTCTGTTACAACACTTCCTCAATCCACTCCCTAGACACTAGGGGAAAGTTACAGAGTTCCATTAACCTACAGAGCCGCACGTCTTCTACGATGTTTGAGCAAACCGGACTACCCGATGGAAATCCACGTGGTCACAGGGAGAACACACAACATCCACATAGAGAGCACCCGAGGTCAGGATCAAAACTACATCTCTGGCCCAGTGAGACAGCAGGCCAACCAGGTTGTCCACTGTGCCACCCTAAAATATTTTCCAAGCATATTTTGTTTGTTCTGTCCCTTACATAACCTCTTCTTTCTTCCTCTTTCCTTCATTCTTTTTCTGTACCTGAAATGATTTTGTAGTCATTGTTCCAAACAGTTCATTGTTTACATTTTTAGCTGTTGAATTCATAATCTCTCATTAGGTTTTCTCAGGAGACAATCATTCACACCATCGGTTCTTCTCTACTGCCGCGTGAAGCAGACCTTCTATGCACTGCCTTCTATGCAGGCACGGGTTATTGATAGCGGATGATTAGCCATGATCACAATGAATGGCAGTGCTGGCTCGAAGGGCCGAATGGCCTCCTCCTGCACCTATTTTCTATGTTTCTATGAAGCATCTCACACCATTTTTCAAATCACTCCTCCAAGCAGAGTACTGCACAATCTATCACAAGGATTAAACAGGCAAAATCAGGTCTAACTAACCATTCAGAGTTGGTTCGAGATATTTTGTGTGCATAACCTTTCTGAGTCTGCCTGGACTGTAAATAATGGTCTACGTGAACACTTACAGACTTGTTCCCAGAAATGAGGATTCTAAAATGAGAGGAATAGAAAGGAGCTGTTATACATTGTACATTGCAGATAGACACAAAATACTGGAGTAAGTCAATGGGTCAGGCAGCATCTCTGGGGAAAAGGAGCAGATGACGTTTTGGGTCAGAACACTTCTTCAGTCTGAAGAAGGGTTCTGACGGAAATGTCATCTACTCCTTTTGTCTAAAGCTAGAAGCCATAGGCTGAAGGTAAGAGGGGTGAGATTTAAGAGGGAGCTCAACGGCACCTATTTCAGTTCAGGGAGTCCATAGCTGTCATCCGTAAACTGCCAGAGAAGTTAAATAAGCAGATGCAATTACAACTTTAAAGGACATTTGGGTATATAGATGGAATGGATTTAGAGGGCTATGGACCAAATACAGGCAAATGGGACTAGACCAGAATGTCAACTTGGTCTTGGTCTAGATCAGAATGTCAACTTGGTCAGCATGCATAAGGTGGGCCGAAGGGGCTGTTTCCACGTTGTACAGCTCTACGCCTCCACGAGCAGCTCCTTAAAGATGATTGAAAAATATACTCGCCAAAAATTTTACCTGACAAGTGTTTACCCACTGCATTTAAAAAGGCTGACTTTTGATGGAGGGTAGGACTGTGCCATGATGTACCAGGGAGAGTGAATAGTATCAGCTGGTATCAATTAAAGTGTGTCCTTTGTTTCAAAGTGCATGGAACATTGGTAGAAAATATACATTTGACTTGAGACCACTTATTGTGAAAATGTCTCCATGGTGGCCTCATATTCTCTGACAGTCCGATGTGGTTTGCTTGTTCTAAACAGACTTTAAATTAAACCCTCATCAATGCCAACCTATTAAATTTCTGTTGCCTGAGGTAAATTAACTTTTCTGCCATGAAAAGGGAATCATTTTCCTCTTCGTTTCCTGGACAATATTTATCTTTCATCCAATATAATTGAATTGGCTTGCCTAACCCACTAGTTTATTGTCACACTGAGATCATTCCCTGAGTAAATTGATTACTAAATTTCCTCCGTCAGTCCTACTTGATATTCCACAAGTGCTAAGATCTCAGATGTTCAATAAACGCATTGTAAATATACAAGCCTTTGCTTTTATCTGCAAAAGATGACTCAACTGGATTAAGTGCACAGGATTTAAGACAAGAAGATAGGACATATCTTGTTCATCGACTGTTCCACATTAGTTCTGCTGCTGTGGACAAAGTGACTTTGAGGAGTGACTTACTGAAGAAGTCTACAAGTATAAATGATGAAAAGATGAAATTGGCATAGGGTTACTTCCAGAATGCTTGCAAACAAAACGAAAGAGAATGCAAGAGACCATTTCTAAATTAGACAAGGCTTTGTGCAAAGTGTGAAGGAATGTGGGTGGCACAGTGGTGTAGCAGTAGAGTTGCTGCCTCACTGCAGCAGACCTGTGTTCGATCCTGACCTCGAGTGCCGTCTGTGTGGAGTTTGTACATTCTCCCTATGATTGTGTGGGTTTCATCAGAGTCCTCTGGTTTCCACCCACATTCCAAAAACGTGGGGGTTAGTAGGTTAATTGGCTTTTGTAAATAATAATAATAATATATTTTATTGTCATTACACATAAGTGCAACGAGATTTGGTTTGCAACTTCCATCCGATGTCATAACTTAATCGACAAATAAAATTTAGGTTTAGATACCCCGTGAACAAGGTTTGTAAAAACAAACATTAGACCAGTAAAGTCAACACACACTAAAGTGCGAGGCCGGGGGAGACAGTCCATGGGGGGGGGTAGTACTCAGCAGGGCCGGTTCAGCTCTGGGAATGAAGCTGTTCCTGAGTCTGGAGGTGCGGGTGTAGAAGGCCTTGTAACGTCTGCCGGAAGGGAGTAGTTCGAACAGTCCATTACAAGGGTGAGAGGAGTCTTTATGGATGCTGACGGCCTTCCTGGGGCACCGTGTGTGGTAGATGCCCTCCAAGGCTGGTAGCGGTGTCCCAATAATCTATTGTGTTCTGTGGACGACGCGCTGAAGAGCTCTCCTCTCCGCCTCCGTGCAGCAGAGATACCACACAGAGATGCCTACGTTAGTATGCTCTCTGTCGTGCAGCGGTAGAAGGTCGTCAGCAGCTGTTGAGGCAGACCAGTCCGTTTCAATGTTCTTAGGAAGAACAGTCGTTGCTGTGCCTTTTTGACCAGCGCAGCGGTGTTGGTGGACCATGTGAGGTCCTTTGAGATGTGAGTGCCCAGAAACTTGAAGCTGGACATTCTCTCCACACTGTCTCCGTAGATGGAGATTGGGACGTATTCCCCATTCTGTGACCTCCTGAAGTCGATAATCAGTTCCTTGGTCTTGGAGGTGTTTAGCGACAAGTTGTTCCATGAGCACCAGTCCACCAGGTTCTGCACTTCCGCTCCATAGTTTGTTTCATAACCGTTGGTGATCAGCCCGATCACCGTTATGTCGTCTGCAAACTTGACAATGGTGTTTGCAGGGACACAGTCGTGGGTGAAGAGGGAGTAGAGCATGGGGCTCAGTACACAGGTAGGCCAGGGTGCTCGGTAGGCTGAAGGGCCCGCTTGCATGCTGTATCGCCAAACTAATACCAAGAATATTCTCTTTATTTTACAAAAGGTCAACTCCATCAGCATTGCACTGTGACTCTGCATCTCACAACAAAGCTGCTTCCATCTGTTAAATATATGTATGGCCACTTTGGAGCACAGACATGTATCTTCTTAGATAGTTTAAAATATATTTCCAGGAATAATGTTATTGTATACCTTGGAAGAGTTCCAGAATGTTGATGTCTGAGCTCTTGGCTAAAAGAGTTAGATCAATTGATGGGGCACCTTTCAACCCATAGCCAAAGCCATAGGACTGATTAGTGCTGGAATTAATCTACAAGTTAAAATGAGATGTTTGTTGGATGATGAAGTGAAGAGACAAGGAAAATTAGAAATTAACAAAAGTCTCACTTATCATATCCTTCGGTATTAGCTGTAGTCATGGTTACCTCTCCACCTATTACCATGTCTAACAATTTTCATTGGAAGAAAGGTACAGCAACAAGCTGGCTCCTAAGAATGATGTAATGTGTCATATCCTCTTGCAAGTAAATTGAAACTATATTGGTGAATGTCTTAAACTGATTGGAGAATATATTGCATTTCTTATGAAACTCCATTGCTTTGGGGATTTGTGAGCTGTGGATGTGACTCTTGAAGTGGTGCCAAGCTTAGAGCACTATTCTTGACCAGATGCATCAATCTGGTCCATTGGTGGTTGTATCACTCAGCTCAGTCTATTGCATGGTGCTATCTACGTTTGGCACACATTGTGTCGTCGTATATTGCAGGCCTAGATAGAGTGGATGTGGAGAAGATGTTTCCACTAGTGGGAGAGTCTCGGACCAGAGGCCAGAGCCCCAGAATAAAACAACATACTTTCAGAAAGGAGATGTGGAGGCCAAGTCAATGGATATTTTTAAGGTGGAGATTGATAGCCGTACTGTATTTTGTTCTATGTTCTAAGTGGCTTGGTCAGTACAAGGTCACATTTAGTTTAGTTTACTTTGGAGATACTGCAGGGAAACAGGCCCTGTAGCCTACCCAGTCCACGCCAACTAGCAATCACCCATACACTAGTTCTATGTCCTACACACTAAAAGCAATTTACAGAAGCCAATTAACCTACAAATCTGCAAGTCTTTGGAATGTGGGAGGACCTCTGATTCATCAGCAGAGGGAGGAGTCTCGGTTATAATCAGAAGGTGGTTTCCTTGTTCATTTTGTCCTGATGTGTTGAGCCATCGTGAGTCAATCTCTTGGTTACTCACTTACAGTAGTACAATAAATAATGGACCATCACCAAACTCCAGCACATTTTTTTTTGTGATGTAGTAATGCTAACCAGAAATAGTACCACCAAATCATATTTTAGTTGTGTTTACTTTAGTTCAATGATATAGCATGGAAATGGGCCCTTTGACCCACTGAATCTGCACCAACCAGCGATCCCCGTACACTAGCACTATCCTACACACTATGGAGAATTTACAATTTTTACTGAAGCCAATTAACTTACAAACCTGTACATCTTTGGAGTGCGAGAGGAAACTGGAACACCCGGTGAAAACCCAGGCAGGACTCGGGGAGAATATACAAATTCTGTATAGTGAGGAACCGTAGCCAGGATCGAACCCGGCAGGCACGGAAATCGCTATCAAAACATGCGGGAGACATAATTTCTTGGCGGCCGCGCATGCGCGCACACACACACGCGCGCGCGCAAGGGAGCTGACCTGATTGGTGACCGACTCCGAACTCCAGCAACAGAAGCTTTGTCCGCCCCGATCATGGGGCTAGAATCGCTTTCTTTCATTGGCCGGCTTCACCATCAGGAGCTTTCGATCACCTCGATGCAGCAGGTTGATTTTTAGCTGCACCGGTCGCTGAAAGGCCCCGCGAACGGGCCGATTCAGCCCTTAGAAAGTGTCTGATACAGTCCGGATTACAAAACATGGGGTGGGGGGGGGGGGGGGAGGGATCGTCAAATGTAAACTACAAGTTGGACAATGAAGAATGGTTTGGAACTGTACGAATCTAAAACTTTACATTTAGCAAACTTAAATTGATGATGAGTGCTTATTGAATCAGATTTTCCATTAAAAGCTATTTTACCAAGGAGTGTATTTCTCTTATGCAGTACAAATTTGTCATTTCAAGAAGGTTTGCCAGCATGAAATATTTCTCTTTATGACACTACAAATTTTATTTTACTTCGGAGTCACGTGAGTGACTTCGTGAAGACCCCGCCAGGCACGCATGCGCGACATATCGTCGACCGCATGCGAGCGACAGGCAGGGAGGAGCGTTGCTCCTCTACTGCTGGGACCTGCAGGTAAGTAAAACACTAACCTGCGGTCTTTTTCTTCTAGGTGGCCCTGTCGCAGGGTCTCGCGGCCGCCTCGGATCTGACTGCTGCGGCAGTCAGCGGCGGCTCCAATAGTTGGAGTCGGGAAACCTGTTGACCCAGGAGGGTCCGGGCTCACACACTCGCCGGCGGAGGACGGCAGAGGCAGCCCGACTCCACATCACAGTCCGCAGGGGACACGAAATGGAATGGGGCTTGCCGGCTCGCCGTCAAAAGTTCGCGACGGCAGAGCGGCAGCCCCGACTCTACACCACAGCCCGTGGGGAACACCGCGGGCTGGCGGTGTACATGTAGGAGTGGGGCTTGCAGGCTCGCCGTTCAAAGTTAGAAACGGCAGAGCGGCAGCCCCGACTCTACACTGCAGCCGCGGGGGACACCGCAGGCTGGCGGTGTGCATGTAGGAGTGGGGCTTGCAGGCTCGCCGTCAGAAGTTAACGGCAGAGCGGCAGCCCCGACTCTACACCACAGCCCGCGGGGGTGATACTGCGGGCTGGCGGTGTGCATGTGGAGTAGGGCTTGCAGTGCTTGCCATGGACGGCAGCACGACTCTACACCGCAGCCCGCAGGGGTTTCTGCGGGTTGCTGGCATTCAGGAAGCAGCAGGCTTGCAAGCACAGGCAGCCTGACTCCACACTGCAGCTGGGATTCTGTGGCCTGTCTACATTCAAGTGCCCTGCTACTCCAGGGTATGCATTGTCTTCAAGAAGTTCAGACTGCCAGCATATAAAAGTTATTAAAGCATGAGAGGCTGGTCACCATACTTCTTAAAGACCCTCAGGTAAGATACTAACTTTGAATAGCTAAGCGTCTGTATTAGAGTTTGCTTACAGATGGATGGAGACCAGAATGAAGACAGCGAAGCAGGTCTCCAAGGGCCGTGCGACTTCAGATGGGAATCAGCGGCCACCATTCTAGAAGAATGCGGAGGTCGGGGAGCCCTGCGCAGCCAGGACCCGTCTCTCCACCACGGCTGACCATGGGGCCGCAAAATGGTGGAGCACCGCGTGGGACCAGGGTAGGCAAGACCTGGACTCCCTACCACTCTCACCGAAGCATAGTGACTGTGGGGCAAAGGTGCGTAAACGTGTGACCCGCTCGGTGGCTCGTTTTGTCTCTCCTACTATGCAGGTCTCAGAGATGGGGGAGAGCTGCGCACAGGTCATGCCCCGCTGCAGCGGGAGGCATCGACATACCGCCGGGGGTAACCTGCTAGACTGCGAGCCGGTGATGGACCTGCTGGAAGTTGGGGAGCCCTGCAGGAGCAGGAGGTACCGGTGTCCACTGGAACAGGCTGCCGGAGCGCAGACCGGTGGCAGCAGTTTACGGCTGGGCAACCCCGTTGTTACGGGTAAAGCCGGCTATGCGCCCTCACGGACCCGTGTGGTTAAGGGTGACGGCAAGCCTGCACGGACAGCGGAGCCGGTATTGGGGACCGGTACCGATCCTTGCCTCTGCCTTCCCACCAGGCAGAGGTGCCGCTTAGGTCCGAACGACGGCGGACTAGCGGTATGTCCGTGCAGGAGTCGTACACCCTGCAGGAGCAGGAGGTACCAGTACTGCACCGGAACAGGCTGCCGGAGCGCAGACCGGTGGCAGCAGAATACGGTTAGGCAATCCCGTTGCTGCGGGTAAAGCCAGCCAAGCGCCGTCACAGACCCCTGGGGGTGAGGGTGACGGTGTGCCTGCACGGACCACGGAGCCGGTATTGGGGACCGGTTCCGACTCCTTTCCTCTGCCTGCTCGTCAGGTAGAGAGGCCGCTAAGGTCCGAGGGATGCCGGGCTAGCGGGTTGTCCGTGCGGAAGTCGTTCAGCCCCGCAGGAGCGGGTGCTGACGAGTACCTGTCAGCCACTTCGTTGAGGTGTGACCTACTGGCAGAAGCCCCAGCGACTCATCAGGGCCTGGGGAAGTCGACCTGTTGTCCGTGTGTAGCGGCAGCGGTCGCATGGCTAGGATGGAGCTAATGGTGGAGCAACTATATCAGCAGGACCTGGATCGGCAAGAGCAGGAGTAGGAGTCTCAGCGGTCTGGGAGTCGGATCATGACCGCCACCTTCAATGTAGAAGAGCCCACTGCTCTCGATCCAGAAGAAGGAATTGGAGGTAGTGTCAAAAATCTGAAACCTGTATTCAGGGGTGCCGCTGCACTCTACATTGGCAGTAAGTATTAATTTCTTGACGACACACCAGTTCCAAGACCAGGTGCTTTCAGAAACCATGGAGAAGTACAAGGATCCTGGAAATTGTGTTCCCCGGAACGTCCCGAGGGTCGACTCAGCCATCTGAGGGAACATTAGTTCCAATGCGAGGGCACAAGAGATGAAGAGGCAGGAAATTCTGAAGCTATTGGCGTCGGGCATCACGGCGCTCGTCAGGACCCTCGATGGGGCAGGTGCATCCGCAGAGCAGCAGGATGCTCTAGCCCTCCTGTGTAGCCCACTTCGGGAAACTGTTTTAGTCAGAGCTCCATCCGGCCCGACATTAACCCTGAATTCGCTGGGTTGGGTCCTACCTCCACCACACCACCAAGACAGCTGTTTGGGGAGGACCTGCCCAAGCAGGTCAACGACGAGGCCATCAAGAACACATTTGCACCAGCTCCCCAACAGCAGAAGCCTTGTTAGGGCAGAGCCAGCATAGACTACCTCACCACACACCAGCTGCAGGAACAAGGATTTACCGAGGCGATTGAGCAGCACCCAGCAAAGACGGAATACTAGAAACCAGTACGTCAGGCCCGCCGGTAACCATGGAGGTAAGGGGGCCTGGTTCTCTTGGAAGTGCTGCATGCATAACCTCACAAGTAGGGGGGAGGTACATACATTCTGGGGCTCTGTTTGTCACTATCCAGGGAACAGAGCTATAGACATAATAGATGCATGTAACAGCCTTGCTTGCGCCAGGGAACTGACTTTCGACATGCTGCTAAGCTATGGGTAAATTGGAGCTACATTCCAGCCACATAATTGGGTCGTTACGCTATCAAAGCTTGGGTGAATAAGCAAAATCTCGGCAGGTATAGCGAATGCTGGACAATTACGAGCTTATGCAACTGCCAATCACAGCATAATTGAGGTACAATGGTGGATTAGCAATGATTGTGATTGTTAAATCCCATCATTACATCAAACCTAGTAGTCGCGTTACAAACCGACGCAAGCACCAAGGGCTGGGGAACTACTGACACCATTCCAGTTGGGGCAGCAAATGGGATTGCATGATTCTACTTTCTTCAATCACTAGGTATAAACTGTTAGATATGCTTGGAGCATGTCACCGGCTGCGCATTAATGCACTAATCTGCAGCATACGTATGTTCGTCTTCCAAAATAATACCACTGAGTTGGCATATTAAACCTTATGGGTGGTGTCAAGTTAATATCTTGGGATGAATTGGAAACATTAATTTGGCTCTGGTGGATTGAAAGAATTGGGTTCAGCTATGTACCTTCTGGATCAGCTCAATATAGTGGCGGACACCAGGTCACAAGTATTAATAACGACATCAAGTAGATTGAACCTCCAAATATCTGCTAAAATTATAGCCTAATATGGAATACCAGATTTCGACCTCTTTGCGTCCAGGTTCAGCCATTGGATACCAACATATGTCTTGAGAACTAGATCCTGGGGCAGTGGCGATGGACGCGTTTTCACTACATTGGGGAGAAATGCGGGGTTTCTATGCTTTCTCCATTCTGCTTCATCAGACAGGTGCTGCAGGATACGCAACCAGGCTCTGCAACATAAAGGACGATGGATGTCAAACAGCATCGTGCAGAGAGAGTCCAGTAGGAAGCAGTACCTCGCCTACATAAGGATATGGGAGGTTTCTGTAGTCGGACCTAGACCATCTACATATCTGCTATACTCTCCAAGCTGCTGGTATACTCATGGGTCATCATTAGGATGTGTCCCTCAGTTACAGTGCCAGGAGTGCATTGTCGTCCTATCGCTAGATTGGACTGCGATGAGGTAGTGTTGACCTTCCTCAGGAGCTGGTCGCCCATGATGCAGATGGTCTTGCTCACCTTCAAAGTGGTTATGGTAATGGCACTGAACACAGCTCAACAGGTCATGACTTTACAGGAATTAAACCTGGATAGAATGACCGGACCATAATAAGGTAACTTCTTTATAGAAGAATTACTTACACTACACAGACCTGGGACTACACGTCTGCAAATGGGCATCAGATATATGGAGACGGGTCTGTTTCAGCCATGGAAACCCACGTCACAGGGTGATTGTGCAGACTATCTCCAGATGACACGAGGTGGTATTCGGTGCAGCAGGTAAGACACTAATATTTTAAATGTCATTCTATCAGGGCTGCATCCACATCAGTGGCAAGGACCATGGCGGTGTTCATGGATTTTGGCCTCGCAATAGCGAGCTGGGCCAGTGAATCTACACTTCAGCGGTTTTATAACTGATTTATAACCGCTCCCGCAACGTTGGCGGATTCAGTTTTAAGTGCTGTTCTCTAAACGTTTGTCCCCGAGTTCAGGGGGTTATTGTTGTATTAACAAATGTTATTATTTTTCAGCTTGTTCAAGTCTGAAATACGTTAACATACTTCCTCCATCAGAATTACGGCAGTGTGTGAGCATGGGCGTGGTCCAGGGCATGTAATCACAGAGCTTTGAAATCTTCACGAAGTCACTCACGTGACTCCGAAGTAAAATAGTAAGATTAAACAAGAACTTACCAGTTTGAAGTTTGATCTTTATTTTATGAGGAGTTGCGATGAGGGATTTCGTGCCCTCCGCTCCCAACCCTCTATTAAATATTCAACTGGTATGGTCAAGTTTTAATCTTACTATCTTCGGTTTGTGATCTGTGATTCCACACCGCTGCTTTGAAGAATGTCGCGCATGCGTGCCTGGCGGGGTCTTCACGAAATCCCTCATCGCAACTCCTCATAAAATAAAGATCAAACTTCAAACTGGTAAGTTCTTGTTTAATCTTACTAACAAACTCTATTGGAAGTGAAATCATGGTGAGATGTGCATTGTGAGGGGCAAGTTGCTTTCATCCTAAAAATCCAATGTGCTCTTAAAAAACAACCTTGCATTCGACAGTATCTCCACTTTATTGCGTCCAGATTGTGAAAATCCTTTGTGAATAGGAAGGAACTACGGATGCTGGTTTAAATCAAAGATAGACACAAAGAGGGTAACTCAGCAGGTCAGGCAGCATCTCTGGAAATAAGGGCATTTCAGGTCACACCCGAGTTGACGACCCATCAGCCTGATGAATTATCTCGACCTGAAACATCACCTATTCCTCTTCTCCAGAGATGCTACCTGACTGCTGAGCCCCTCCAGCATTTTGTGTCCATCTTTCTTATACAGACACTTTGTGAGAAGTCCTTCAACAACTAACAAAACAATGTATCCTTTTACAACATTAATACCCAATGCACAGTTTTACCTCGGCATCCGAATATCAAAGATTTATTTATAATTATCCAACATCCCTTGCGGACAAATTACTGTTTGGGTTGTACAATGATGTTAATTGTTTACTTTGTAAATTATTTGATTGTGAACTAAACTAAATGCATGTGGTGTTTGAATGTGACTTTGCACACTGTTCATAGCCACAATCAGGTGAAACCACTGCAATTAGCAACAGCATCACTGGGCTTTGGAAAATAAATTTGCTAGGCTTGCCTCTTCCAATTTTTATCTTGCTGGATCTATTGGAAATATAGTTACAGGGTCTTAGAGCACAGAAACAAGCCCTTTGGCCCACAAAGCCAGCAGCCACATATGTACACTAAACCTATTGCAAAGATTATTTAACTACATCCTCATTCCCATCAGTAACCACAGATTGCACTACCCTCTAACACACCAGGAGCAATTTACTGAGGCCAATCAACATCCTTCGCTCCTTAGATGCTGCTGCACCCGCTGAGTTTCTCCAGCTTGTTGTGTAACCCTCGATTCTCCAGCATCTGCAGTTCCTTCTTTAACAACATGGAGGATTAGTTATTGGCAATGATATTTCCTGTAGGAGTGAAATATTGGTAATGCTGTGCTCTGTAGGGAGCAGAATTGGGAGTGATGTGTTATATGGAGGAGGGGCATTACAGTGCTGTGTTTTATTAAAGTTTCCATAGCTTCAGGAACACGACAGTTATCGACGTGGATCACCAGATCGAAAGCAATTAAAATCGGTGGCACAACATTGCAGCTGGTGGAGTTGCTGCTCACAGCGCCAGGGACCCAGGTTCAATCCTGACCTCAGGTGCTGTCTGCATGGAGTTTGCACATGCTTCCTGTGACCACGTGGGGTTCCTCCGGGTGCTCTGGTTTCCTCACACATTCCAAAGATGTGCGGATTTGTCGGTAAATTGACTTCTATAAATTGCCACTAATATGCAAGGGAAATGAGATAATGTAAAATTAGTGTGACCGAGTAATCAATGGTTGTTATGGACTTGGTAGGCTGAGGGGTCTGTTTCCATGCTGCATCTTTAAAAACTGAAACTAACATATAAATGAGCAAGGTAGACACAAAATGCTGGAGTAACTCAGCGCAACAGGCAGTATCACTGGAGAGAAGGAATGGGTGACGTTTTGTGTCGAGACCCTTTTTCAGACTGATTTTAGGGGAGATGGCGGGACAAAGATAGAATGTAGTTGGAGACAGTAAGACTGATGGGAGAACTGGGAAGGGGGGGGGGGATGGAGAGAGGGGAAAAGTAAGGGCTATTTGAAGTTAGAGAAGTCAATGTTCATTCCAATGGGTTGTAAACCACACAAGCGAAATATGAGGTGCTGTTCCTCCAATTTACACTGGGCCTCACTCTAGCAATAGAGGTTCTCAGGATAGAAAGGTCAGATTGGGAATGGGAGGGGGAGTTAAAGTGTTGAGCAACCAGGAGATCAGATAGGTTAAGGCGGACTGAGCAGAGGTGTTCAGCGAAACGATCGCCGAGCATGCGCTTGGTCTCACTGATGTACAGAAATTGACACCTGGAACAGTGGATACATTAGATGAGGTTGAAGGAGGTGCAAGTGAACCTCTGCATCACCTGAAAAGAATGTCAGGGTCCTTGGATGGTGTTGAAGAGGGAGGTAAAGGGACAGGTGTTGCATTTCCTGCGTTTGCAGGAGAAAGTACCTGGTTTGGGTGGGAAGGGACGAGTTGACCAGGGAGTTGTGGAGGGAATGGTCTCTGCGGAAAGCAGAAAGGGGTGAAGATGGGAAGATGTGGCCAGTAGTGGGATCCCGTTGTAGGTGGCAAAGGCGTTGGAGGATTATATGCTGTATGCAACAGCTGATGGGGTGCAAGGTTAGGACAAAGAAGACTTGTCATTGTGAATGGGGGGAGGGGGAGCAGGAGGGGAGCTGTGGGATATCGAGGAGAACCTAGTGAGAACCTCGTCTATAGTGGAAGATTGGAACCCCCATTTCCTAAAGAATGAGGACTTCTCCGATGATCTAGTATGGAAAACCTCATGGTGGCCGTAGATGCAGCATCTAGAGTTCTCTCCTCACACAATTTAATTTATACATATGAATGAGCATGGCAATAATGTTAAACAATAAATAATAATAAATATTACTTCATCAGCAAAAGAAATACCATCAAAGCACCTATTCTCCATGTGTTATAGTTTATATATTGCTGAATTGTCGGTACTGCAGCCTTTATGACAACTGCAGCCTTTAAGCCTTTAAAGTCGGGAAATCTTCACAGATTGTTTTAATTTGGGTTATTCCTCAAGTGTGAGATAACACATATGACATAACATGTATTGATTTCAAAGACTTGGTTAAAGACAACAAGCAAAGGAAAGTAAACATCACAATAAAAGCTGGACATATAATTGAGTAATGGGAAGGAAATGAGGCTAAGAAAGTTGAAAAATGTCAGTGATATTTCAGATGATCTTTGTGGGACCATTGCTTATCAAGCAGAGCAGAAATGTGAATGGTAGTTCAGCTTTATGATGATTATAGTCAGAGGAGATTAAGCTAGAGTACTCAACAGAAGATGTACAAAATCTTGGAGAGGATGTTTACATGAGGGTAGTTGGTAAATTAAGCTTCATGTCAGTTTTGCGCATTGGATTGTACAAGATAAATAACATGTGACAAGCCATTTGCCCAATCTTTGATCCATGCCAGTATTTATTCATCACTCAAACACCTTCCTATCTCTCCCCATCTTAATTTATCACTGAACCCAAACCCATCCTTACTGCTCATCTCAACCGTTTCCACAGTAAGTGAGTTCCACGTTCTTAACAATCTTTCAAAAAAAAGTAATTTTGAAGATTAACAGAGATGCATGTGCTGATTGGGTAGTTCAGGACTCATCAAAAGTATAACATGAAGTTCAGGTGTTCAAAGCAATACAACATAAAGTAGCAAAATTAATTCTGATGCCAGGGAGCATGGCAATAAAGAACTGCCCGGTATGTAAGTAAATGGTACAATCTGGGTTGGTGAAAGAGGACTAGTTAATGCGAATGTCAGGAGAATTTGGTTAATGGGGTAGGATTGCTTCATGAATCAACATAGATTTGATGTGCTGTATGTTTTTCTTCATTTGTCAAATATAGAAATGTTTCAATGTTACATACAATCATAAGCAGGATATAAAATAACTCTTAAGCAAACCTTCGGAAATGCTAAGATAGCTTGTAAAAGGTTAAGGGATCAGGAAGAAAACTTAAAACGTTGAAAAGGCGGCCAGGATTATACTCTTTATTTTTAAGAAGGAACTGCAGATGCTGGAAAATCAAAGGTGGACAAAAATGCTGGAGAAACTCAGCAGGTGAGGCAGCACCTATGGAGCGAAGAAAATAGGCAACATCTCAGGCCTGAAGAAGGGTTTCAGCCCGAAACGTTGCCTACTTACTTCGCTCCATAGATGCTGCCTCACCCACTGAGTTTCTCCAGCATTTTTGTCCACCTTATACTCTTTATCGTTCTTTTATGGGTGTCATAAGCACGTCCAGTAAACATTATCCAGTTGCCCTTAGAAGGAAGCATTGAGCTCCCTCCATTAATAATTTTCCGTAAAAGTCAGCATTTTGCTGGAATACGGTTAAAAGTCAATCAAGTTGCTTCAGGTCCAATAATAACTAGCAGCCACTGCTTCTTAAAAATGATTGGCAATGGGTTTTTGCAAAAAATTGTGGTTCTGCATCACTATTAACAATTTTGGCTTTTTAATTGATACATTAGAAATGCAGCATGGAAACAGACCCTTCGTCCCAATGGGTCCACACTAACCAGCGATCACTCTGCATACTAGCACAATCCTAACACTAGGGACAGTTTCTGATTTTTACCGAAGCCAATTAACCTACAAACCTGTGCATCTTTGGAACATTGGAGAATACTGGGGCATGTGGAGAAAACCTATATGGTCACAAGGAAAAGGTACAAACTCTGTACAGACAGCAGCCATTGTCGGGATCAAGCCCAGGTCTCTGGCAATATAACGTAGCAACTCTACCGTTGTGCCACTGTACCACTCATGGATTTCTGTCATAGATTTATTTAGTGGACAGTCAGAGAATCTATTCGCAGGGTGGAAATGTCTAATGCTGGAATGCACTGCTGGGGCAATGGTGGAGGCAGATAAAATAGTAGTGTTTAAGAGGCTTTTAGATGGGCCCTTAGATGTGCAGGGAATGGAGGGATATAGATCATGTGCGGGCAGGTGAGTTTAGCTTGCCGTTATGTTCAGCACAGATATTGTGTTCCTGTTCTGTACTTCTCTATGTTCTGCGATTAACCACATTTAAATTCCCCAGAAATTTGAAATCATGAGACTTGATCAGTTTGGATCTGTGAGCTATTACTGCAGAGGCAACAACATCATATTCGTATAGCTCTGAACATTGTAGAGACTAGAAAATGGAAAAGACATGGTGTCGCAGCAGGAGACAATCCCAGAGGCCCGGGTTCAATCCTGACTACGGGTGCCGTCTGTACCAAGTTTATACATCTTTCTCTCTCACATTCCAAAGGCATACAGATTTGTAGGTTTATTGGTTTTGGTTCATAAATTGTCCCTAGGGTGTAAGATAATGGTAGTGTATGGGGATCGCTGGTCGGTGCAGACTCGGTGGGCCAAAGAGGCTGTTGCTGTGCTGTATCTCTAAACTAAACTAATTGAGATAGTAATGGGTTTGTTTTCATGTTGATTGTAGAAATATCTCCATCTAAGTATGTGTTCTGCAAATTCATCATGTGAACACCAATTTCCATGATGCTGAGTGCAGGACACAGTGTAGTGGTAGGGGATGAGTCAAATGGTCTATTTCTGTGCCATAAATTGCAATGATTCTAAATCACATATTGACACAGCTATTTACAACTAGAAAATTAAGGATAATTTAAGATATAAGGGTAGAGGAATCAAAAACTAAAGGGCATTGGCTTAAGATGAGATGTGAAAAAATTAATAAAACCTTAGGGGCAACCTTTTCACTCATAGAGCACTGGCAGATGGAACAAGCTGCTAAGCAAGGTAGCTGTGGCAAGCCCAATAACAACACTTGAGACATTTGTACAGGTACATGCATAAAAAAAGATTGTAGGGATATGGGCCAAATGCAAGCAAATTTCCTTGGTGGGGCATCTTGGTCGACATGGACAAATTTGGCTGAAAGGCCTGTTTCCATGTTATATGGCTATCATTAATGAATGGTAAGGCTGGAAATTCTGAATTATTTCACTGTTTTTGTTTGTAATGCCACTCTATTTCAATGAGACATTATTACCAGCATAAGTGTACCACATTTGTAATAGAGAAGAACAAATTGATTTCTACTAAGAATGAGCTGTGGAGAATTTTACTCTGCATATTGATGCAAAATACTGTAATTATAATTGGGCGTGGAGACTGTAATTGAGCCCGTTAAAATATTTGCATTTAATAACGAGTCAAACATTGAAAGACTTCTTAAGATAGGGCAGCAATTTCAAACGCAGCCCGGAAAGACAGGATTAAGAAAGAAGTGTCCTGAATATGTAATCAAGAAAGGATGCTGCGGGAGTGGTAGAATTCAGTCCAAGTAGGCTAGTGGTCCTAGTGCAAAAGTAGGGAATCAAATGTTTTGATAAGGCCAAAGGGTAGGTCAAACCAGATAGATCTGATTAAATGTTTTTGAAGAAATGACTAAAATAGTGAATAGGGAATATCATATAAATAAGGTGCAAATATATTTGTTATTGTCCTTTTAAATGCCTGTTGTGAAAAGATGAAGCCCATGGGATTACGTGGTATTTATTGATCGGCACTGGAAATTATCTGAGTAGCAAGAGACTGCAGAGATAATGGACATGTGCTCCAATTTGTGGAATGATACTCGTGGCATACTGTAAAAAGACACCACGAGAGCATACTGTACAGTTGCATCACAGCTACATTCAGTAACAACTCTGCCCAAGACCGTAAGAAACTACAGAGTGGATGTAGCCCAGTCCATCACCAGACCTCCCACTATTGATTCCATCTATTCTTCATGCTAGCACAGAAAAGCAGCCAACATAATGAAAATCTTGTTCCAGTCCGGTCATTCGTTCTTCTACCTGCTCCCATCCACCTGAAGATACAGAAGCTTGAAAGCACAGACTACCAGATTCATAAATAGCTTCTTCCACCCTTTATTCAACTTTATAGCGTCCTTCCATATGCTACTGTATTGTCTGATTCACCTCTACGTTCTTGTGAGCATTAGACTTTGTATATGGAAACTGTTGCACTACAATGCTGAAAACTATATTATGCACTCTGTATCTTTCCCTTTCCTCTATTGATTGTACTTTGATTAGATTGCATTCATGCATATTATCTAAATGGTGGCCAATTAGGAAAAGGGGAGATGCAGTGCGACCTGGGTGTCATGGTACACCAGTCATTGAAAGTAGGCATGCAGGTGCAGCAGGCAGTGAAGAAAGCCAATGGTATGTTAGCTTTCATAGCAAAAGGATTTGAGTATAGGAGCAGTGAGGTTCTACTTCAGTTGTATAGGGTCTTGGTGAGACCACACCTGGAGTATTACGTACAGTTCTGGTCTCCAAATCTGAGGAAGGACATTATTGCCATAGAGGGAGTGCAAAGAAGATTCACCAGATTGATTCCTGGGATGTCAGGACTGTCTTATGAACAGAGACTGGATAGACTTGGTTTATACTCTCTAGAATTTAGGAGACTGAGAGGGGATCTTATAGAATCTTACAAAATTCTTAAGGGGTTGGACAGGCTAGATGCAGGAAGATTGTTCCCGATGTTGGGGAGGTCCAGGACAAGGGGTCACAGCTTGAGGATAAGGGGGAAATCCTTTAGGACCGAGATGAGAAGGTCTTTTTCCACACAGAGAGTGGTGGGTCTCTGGAACTCTCTGCCACAGAGGGTAGTTGAGGCCAGTTCATTGCCTATATTTAAGAGGGAGTTAGATGTGGCCCTTGTGGCTAAGGGGATCAGAGGGGATGGAGAGAAGGCAGGTACGGGATACTGAGTTGGATGATCAGCCATGATCATATTGAATGGCAGTGCAGGCTCGAAGGGCTGAATGGCATACTCCTGCACCTAATTTCTATTTTTCTATGTTTCTATGTATATTCTGATCTGATTCGATAGCAGGCAAAACACATGACAATAATGAACCTAAACCTAAGAATCTGTGCTGAAGCCAAAATTAAGTGATGAGTTCATCATTTAGTATGGTGTAGAACGAGAAGCACCCAAATTCTTTGATGACTGTGAATGACCAAATTCCAGTGTTGAAGTATAAAGAGTTTGTGATGACATGGTGATATCAACATGTTAAATCAACAGGCAAAATTAATCCAAACAGATTTTAGTTCAGGCAAACATGAGTTCATTGATCTTAGGACTACAAAGGATAGAATCAGGGACTTTATTCATGGTGAAAAATCTGAAGAATCCAATGACCCTTGGAAGTCTATATATAGATCAATAAGATATCGCAGTTGGAGCAGGGAAGCTATAAAACAAATATCAACTAATATCAATGGGAGAGACCAGGACCAGAGGGCACAGCCTCAGAATCAAAGGATGTTCCTGTAGAATAGAGATGAGTGGGAATGTATTTAGCCAGAGGGCAATGAATCTGTGGAATTCATTGGCACATATAGCTATAGAGGCCATGTTATTGGGTATTTTTAAAGCAGAGATTATAGGTTTTTGATTAGTAAGGGTATCAAAGGTTACAGGGAGAAGGCAGGAGAATGTGGTTGATAGGAAAAAATAGATTAGCCATGATCAAAGGCAGAGCAGACCCAATGGGCTGAAAGGCCTAATTCTGCTGTTATGTCTCTTAAGGTCTAAAACTTAACTTTACATCTGGAGAATTGGAGATCAAATGCAATGAATCATACCACAAATACACTACGCCCTTGACCAGCCACGGTGACCACCCTGACAGCTTATCTGGTCCCAAAGTTCAGGACAGATGTTTGGCCTTTCAAGGTATACAGTGATGAATAACACCAGAATTCTTAATGACTAAATTAAGAGCAGAGGTTAAAATAAATCTGGAAATTGGGTGGTTAGGAGGAGATATGTTTGTTTTTTTTATCAAAGATTTAAAAGGGATCAGATAGGGTAGCTGGATAGAAACTAATTCAGAAGTCTGAAGAAGGTTCTTGACCCAAAACATTAATTATCCATGTTCTCCAGAGATGCAGACTTGCTGTTACTCCAGCACATTGTGTCCTTTTGTGAAGAAACTAATTCAACTCATTAAGCCCTGTGGACTAAGGGTTATGATTTAAAAAGTTGGAGTCAGGCCTTTCAGGAGTGAAGAGGCAATCAGTACCAGATTGATCATTAATTTTAAATCTGAGTTTGATAGATTTTTAATCATGAAAATGCACAAAGGAGTTTGGGGACATACAGATACAGGGGCTCCCCAGGCTACAGAAGACCTGACTTTACTCAAATTCTCCCATACATTTTCAAAGAATTTTGCAACAAAATAATGATAACATGTTTGGTGGTATTCATTAACAACTGGATACTATACATGTTCCATTCGTTTAGTTATGTGCCATGTGAGAGAATATCCAATGAAATGAGAGAATTATAGGAATTACATGTTGTGTTGTTCGACTGTTAGGGTGAATATTATTTAATTTAATTGAATGTTCAATCTAACTGTCAAGCAATATGACTTGGAAGATAGAACCATATCACCTGTCTGCCTACAATGACTTGACATGCTTGCCACAGTCATGGCCAGCAACAGCAACAGTGAGCCGTTTCAAGTCAGATCAAGAGTGAAACAGGGATGCGTGATTTTCCCAAAATTGTTCACCATCTTCATTGCGACAACCATCCACATCATTCAAGATGACCTAGCCCCAGGAATTGAAATAGTCTACAGAACAGATGGCAGGCTTTTCAATCTTGCCCGTCTCAAGTCCAAAACTAAGACATTTATGAGTTTCCTCATCGAGTTCCAATACGCAGACACCAACTGTGTTGCAGGTCTCTCAGAAAATCATCTGCAATAGATCCTGAATGCCTTCAACAGTGCATTCACGAAACTTGGACTTCCCATCAACTCCAAGAAGACTCAGGTTATCTACTAATCGTCACCAACTGAGTTCAACTTGGTGAAACAACCCTGGAAAATGTGGATCACTTTCCATACCTTGGACGTCACCTCTCCTCCAATGTCGACCTTGATGACAAGATCCAACATTGTCTTAAATGTGCTGGAACAGCTTTTGGACGTCTTCGAATGAGAGTCTTTCCAAATCGTGACATCCAAACAGACACCAAAATGTTAGTGTACAAGGCAGTGGTGATTCCAATGCTCCTGTATGCATCGGAAACCTGGATACCATACCGACGCCATCTGAAAACACTTAAAAAGTTCTATCAACGATGTATTTGAAGCAGCTTAAATATCAGTTGGGAAGACAGGAGAACCAATGTCAGCGTGTTGAATGAAGCAAAAACATCTTGCCTCAAAGCCTTCATCATCCAGAACCAACTAAGATGGGCCGGTCATGTTGTTCAGATATAAGACGTCTACCAAAGCAAACCTTCTACTCCCAGCTTAAAAAAGGCAAACGGAAAAGAGGCGGACAGAAGAAGGGATTCAAAGACACATTAAAAGCCAGCATGAAGAAATGTGCAATCAACATCAACAATTGGGAAACTAATGCCAAGGACAGGAAACTCTGGCGAACCATCATCCATGAAGGAACAACGACCTTCGAAGCCAAGAGATGCACAGAATTAGAAGAAAAGAGAAGAAAAAGGAAAGAGAGACAGCAACAACCAAAGCCCGATCTGCCATCTGGAATTACCTGTCCTGAATGTCAAATAACTTTCAAAGCTAGGATCGGATTCATAAGCCACCTGAGAGTCCATAAAAACAAAAGAATGTGGACCATCATCCTCGACCTCGAGCGATAGCCACAACGACAACAATGTCTGTGCCGATCATGATGCCAAGATAAACTAATCCCATCTGCCTACATATGACCAATACCCCTCTAGTCGCTGCCCATCTAAAAGCTTCTTAAATGCCAATATTATACCTGCCTCCACCACTGCCCCGGAGGTGTACTCTGTGTAAAAAAAACTTGCCCAGCGCTTCTCATTGAAATGTTTCCCCTCTCATCTTAAAGCAAAGCCCAATGGTGTCATATCAGAGTGTATCTGACATACAGATAATTCTTGGATAGTGGATGTGGACAGTAAGCTTCCACTCGTAGGAGAGTCTCGGACCAGAGATCACAGCCTCCGAATAAAAGCACATATCTTTAGAAAGGAGATAAGGAGGGATTCCTTGAATCAGAGGGTGGTGAATCTGTGGACAATAGACTGAGCAGACCAAGTCAATGACTATTTTTAAGGTGGAGATTGACAGATTGTTGATTAGTAAGGGTGTCAGAGGTTATGGGAAAAAGATAGGAAAATGAGGTTGAAATGGAAAGATGGATTAGCCATAATTGAATGGCAGAATTGACTAGATGGGCCAAATGGCTTAATTCTGCTCCTATAACAAATGAATTTATTCATTTATGAATTCTCAGGAGCAGAATCTTGCGTAACCTGGGGCTTCCTGTATACGTTGGTGATCACTGATCTGCCATGATCTGACTAAATGGAATCTTGAAGGGTTAAATAGCCCATCGCTGCAGTTAGGTTATTAAATTTATTTAAAACTTTTAATTCATCAGCAATAACAGATGTAGAGCTATGTATTCTGTTGTGGGAATTATGCAAAACTATGACCCAGGTTCGCCCATCAGTCCACACTGACCATGGATCACCTGTTCACACTCGCTCTTTGTTATCCCACTTCCTCATCTACTCCCAACATACTAGGCACAAAATTAACAGAGGCTAATTAAATCAAAACCTGAACATCTTTGGAATGTGGCTGGAAACCAGAGTACCTGGTGGAAACCTACACGGTCACAGGGAGAATGTGCAAATCCCACACAGACACCGCCTGAGGTCAGGAGCGAACCTGGGTTTCTGGCGCTGTGAGGCAGCAGCTCCACCAGCTGCACCACTGTGCGGCCCTTACTTATTTCTTCAAATTTCATCAACTGAAAGTTTTCTGTCAAGTTGTTGATGGGGCCTTTGCCCCTCATTTGTTCACAAAAGGCATTATGCAGCTGAACTCTCATATTCAAATAATAATGTACTTTAGAAAAAAAAACCACAAAATACAATGGATATCGACAATCTGACTGAGCCAAGAAAATGTTGAAAGCATTGAGCAGGCCAGGTAAGATATGTGGCTGGAAGAAGTATTAGCAATTCTTGCTAAGTGGTTTTTCATCAGAACTGGAAGATGCCAGAGATAAGACAAGTTTATGTTACAAGGCTAGTGCGGAGGGAAGGAGAGAATAAAGGACATAATTTTAATGGAGTAGAATTCAAGGAGATTAAGAGGGATAGCGTGTGGTAATAGAAGAATCAAAAGCTGCAGGAGGGGGTGAAAATTGTTGTCCTCAAATTCTTGTCTTAATGTGTTGCACTATGTTGTGTACAAAGGCTACAATGTGCTTGGTTGAATCATGTGCCATGCCTAAAATTTACATTGAGTCTCATAGGAACAGTATAAATGATTGATGATTGGAGCTCAAAATGAGCGCACACATGTGGAATTAAGTGCGTCACAGGTAAACAGGATGTTGACAAAAGCTTTTGACGTGCTGGTCTTCAACATCCCAAAGACATGTTAGTTAGCTTGGAATCATAGAGTCATACAGCACAGAAAGAGACCTTTCTGCCCAACTTGTCCATGCCAACCAAAATTTCCATCCAAGCTAGTCTCAAATTTATTTCTGCATGGAGGGATAATTGGGTGGAGCAGTGAGGCGGAGAGGTGGGGGTAGGATGAAGAGTGGTCGATAGGCACATAAGGGAGAACATTTGCAGATAAATAACAGGGATAATGGCAGTGATGGGAATCCTGCAAGAGCCAGTATAGATTAGACGGATTGAATTTCTTCCTACTATGAATTTAGGTAATGTGGGAGTCATATCAATGTAACTCCTTCCGAGTCTTCCATCTGAATTAACCAATATGTTGCGTCAATAAAAGCAAAGGTACGAAAGGCATGTTGGATATAGTTTGATGCTTCACTGGAAATGTGAGGGCTGAGCCTAAATTCATGTTTAAATCGAGAATCAAGCATAAGCTCCATGAACTACAGTCAGTGGCAATTCTTTGCCTGGTTTTAGTTTTTAGTTTTAGAGATACAGCAAGGAAACAATATGTTGAAAACTCTGGAGAAAACAGACAAGATTTTCTTTCAAAGCCAACTTTGATGAGTACACTGCATGACTGACCTCTGGATTTATTTGTGAAACGCTTCCTCTGTCCACCAGAGGTGCTGCGTGGGAGAAGAGCTGTCTGTTGGTGGCTGATGTCCACAGGGCTGGTGGCGAGGAAGTTCTCTTTGTACTTATTCATGAGCGACAACTTTGTGGTATCACTTCCTGTTGGGGTAAAAGAATAAAGTTATCACATTACATGTGTTACTTCTGAACATGTTTGGTTTAAAGTGAGAAGGAAATGATTTAATGGTAACCTGTGGAGCAACACTTTCACATAGAAGGTTGTGGTCGGTGGAATTAGCTGCCAGAGGAGGTAGTTGAACAGGTACTATAAGAGCATTTAAAATACATTTGGATAGGAAAGTTATTTAAAATACATATATGGATAGGAAAAATTTAAATGCAGGCAGGTAGGACCAGCAGAGATGAGGCATCATTGTCGGCCTTGCCAAGTTGGAGCGAATAATCTGTTTCTGTGCTGTGTGACTAAGACTGTGTAGAAAGATTAAGTTTATTGGGCCAATGCTCATTGAAACTTGGATAATCAATGTGAAATAGACATAGAAACATAGAAAATAGGGGCAGGAGTAGGCCATTCGGCCCTTCAAGCTAGCGCCACCGTTCTATATAATCATGGCTGATTATCCGGAATCAGTACCCCTTTCCTGTTTTCACCCCATTTCCCTTGATTCCTTTAGCCCCAAGAGCTATATCTAACTCCCTCTGAAAAACATCCAGCGAATTGGCCCCCATTGCCTTCTGTGGCAGAAAATTCTACAGATTCACAACTGTCTGGCTGAAAATGGCCCACCCCTTAGTCTTAAGCTGTGACCGCTGGTTCTGGACTTCCTCAACATGGGGAGCATGTTTCTTGCATCTAGCCTGTCCAATCCCTTAAAAATGTTATATCACTGATTCTAGGAGAAATAATAGCAGAATGAAAGCCAAGAAGCAATTTCCTCCAGTTTAGGAATCTGGGAGCAGGGAGAATGAACTCAGGATGAATGTTTAGTAATTTAGGACTAAGATGAATAGACATTTATTTGGCCAGAATCATTGGAAGGAAGGTTGTGAATACTCAGTCACAGAGTATGTTCATGGCTGAGAATAATAGATTTTCATGAGATTAATTCATTGAAAGGGTACAAGGAGTTTCTGGGAAAGGATTGAGTCAGCCATGCCTCTCTGAACGTGTTCTTCCTATTGTACCAAAGGATCTAATCAAAAAAGATTTACCATTCCTGCCTTACTCTGCAATTACTCGACTAGCTTTTATAATCTTATTCTCAGGCAGTTTACATGATGTGAAATCTATTTCACAGTATTTGACGCAAGAATCCGTAATGAAATTCCAATGCCTGGAATTAAAAAGTTAAAAAATGCAGTTGCTGCAAATATAAATAAAAACCAGTACATGCTGGAAACACTCAGCAGGTCAGGCAGCATATGTGGAGTGAGAAATAGAGTTAATATTTAATTTATCCCGAGACCATTTGTAATTTAGAGGGAACAACTTCTAAGCAGTGGGTATAAGCCCATTAGTGATTTAATTGTTCATCGTAAGACCACCCTGGGACATTTAGCTTATTGTAATTATGAGGGACTGCATGACCCATTCCTTCTCCAATTCAGAACATAGAACAGCACAGCACAGGATCGAACCCTTCGGCCCATAATGTCTACACCAAACATGATGCAAGGTTAAAATGATATCTTCTAACTGCTCATGAGTCATATCTCTTTATTCCTTGCATTTCCATATGCTTATCTAACAGCCTCTTAATTACCATGATTGGATCTGCCTCCACCACCATCCCTGGCCATGCATTCCTGGCCACCACCACTCTCAGCGTAAAAAACGTGCCCAGCACATCTCCACTAAACTTTCAAAGGTAGACAAAAATGCTGGAGAAACTCAGCGGGTGCAGTAGCATCTAAGGAGCGAAGGAAATAGGCAATGTTTTGGGCCAAAACCCTTCTTTCACTCTCTCACCTTAGAACTATGCCCTCCAGCATTGGACATTTTCACCCTCAGAAAAAGGGTGAAAATCCTATCTGTCTATCTATCCTATCTGTGCTTAACATAATTTTCCGATCTATCCAATCTATCCTATCTATGCTTAACATAATTTTATTTACTTCTATCAAGTCTCCCCTCAACCTTCGACATTCCAGATAAATCTGTTAAGTGTTATCGTACATTTACCTGTAGCTCATTGAAACTCACCCCAATCAATGTTATACCTTTGTTTACAAACTCAAGTAATATAATTTATACTCTGAAACCTGAACTCGAGTGATATGTTGAGTGAACACAAACAGTTCTAGCATTGGCACACTAAAGGTTTGAAAACTTTCCAAAGATTCAAATGTCAAAGCTCAATAGTTTACCCAAGTCTAGCTCACAAGTGGGACCATTATCAAATCAGCAAAGCTGACCAAAATGATCCACGATTTAAAACTGGGAGTAAACACAGCACAATTTTCACTAGTGTAATATCCACTGTAATATTAAAATGCAGAGTATACTGCATTAACTGCAAACCGAAAATGTCTCACATATACAAAACCATGATGAGGAATATCATGGAATAAATCTGGATCCGTAATTTTGTACGTACCAGCAAGCTGTTCAAACATAATCAGACCATTTAATGCTCTTGCATGAATTCTCTCAAGCATACGACTGACCAATATACTGCTCACACTTTTAGCAACATTGGTTAAAAAGTGTAATAAAGAATCCTGGCTACAGGTACTGGTTTGCACATTCTCCCCGTGACCTGCGAGGGTTTTCTCCGAGAACTTCGGTTTCCTCCCACGCTCTAAAGACATACAGGTTTATAGATTAATTGGCTTGGTATAAATGTAAAATGAAAAAAATATTTATTTTTTTTAAATTAGCCCCGGTGTACGATCATCTTAATGTGCGGGGATCACTGCAGATTTAGTGGGCTGCAGGGCCCGTTTCCATGCTGCATCTCTAAACTAAACTCAAACCCTACAAGCGTACATCTGTAAAGGTCTGTTAATCGAAGAGCTTGTTTTTAGTACTTTTCCTGAACAATATAAATGTATCTCATACTATAAGCAGGAAGGTCTAGACTCACCCCAGACACTCCGTCTTCTCCCCTCTCAGGCAAGTGGTACAGAATTGTGAAAACACATACCTCCAGATTCAGGGAATCTTTACAGTTGTAATCTGGTAACTGAGCCATTCTATGAACAGCTAGGGAATGGTATACATATTTGGAGACCCTTGAACTAACTTTAATCAGACTTTCATGGACTTTACATTGCACTAAACCAGATATATATACACACTGTGGATGGCTTGATTGTAATCATGTATGGTCTTTCCACTAACTGGATAGCAGACAACAAAAAAGCTTAATAAACTTGACAATAACATATTAAACTAAATTAACTTGTGAACTAGATTGGTGAAACTTCATTTGCACTGTTACTTCAGTTCGATCAGAACAGGCACGTGCCATGAGTAATTACTCAGGGAAGGCAGTCAGTGAGCTTTAAACAATCTTAAACCACGCATGCGCAGATTGTTCCCTCCGTAAGCTGTCAGTCGACTTTTATAAAGTCTTCAAAAGTCAAATTTCTTAAAGTACCGTATTTCCTGGCAATGAAAACACCCCTCCATTTTCCTATTTATTTATTTATTTATTTAAATTGTTATTAAAAGCAGTGTACAAAAGTATAAACCATGGTATATGACATAATACATTTATTGTACCGCTCCCATTTTCATTTTAACAAAGAAGAAATAGAAAAAGAGAGAAAGATCAAGAAAGAAAGAAAGTGAAAAAAGTGAATGTGTAAGAATAGAACCCCTAAATTACCAAATGAGTGTAATCAAAGCGTAAGCAAAAACTTAAGAAAAATAAAAAGACAAAGATGGAAAAAAAGGAAAAAAAAACGTGTTGATATACCTGTTTCATTTCTCACCACACCCATCATCCAGTCCGTAAATCGGTTTAATTCCAAAATTTAGTTGCACCACACTATCCTTGCAATGAATCAATGAAAGGAGACCATATCTTTGAAAATTTCTCTGATTTTCCTGTTCATATCTCATATGAGACTTTTCAAGATATGAGATATCTCATATGATATCTCAGATATCTCATCTCATATGAGATATGAGACTTTTCGCCATTGGATTAAATTGCATGAATTGGATTAAAATGTGTCTGCCATTAATCGAACAATTATGTATATATAAGAGATATTTTTCCCCATCTGTCTTTGGAGATTTTTGGGCAAAATTCCTCTTCCAATTCTCTTCTAATTACGTCTGACAAGGGAATTTCTATGTTTAGAAGGATGTTGTACAAGTATGATATTAGATTGTTTGTGTCAGCCGTTTCTATTCATATTCGTCTAATATGTCTGGCAGCAGAGTTTGATAATTGTGGGTACATGTTTTAAAATAATCTCGAATTTGAAGATATCTAAAATATTGATTACCTTTCAGATTGTATTTCAACTGTAATTTCTGAAATGATAGGAGGATTCCCATCTCGTACAAATCTACAACCTTTTTAATTACTAGTCTTTCCCAATAAATAAATGTTTTATCGAAAACATCTGATTTATCTGAACGACGGGTTATAAGCTATTGGAGAAAGAAGAGATAGATTTTTTAGTTTAAAAGTAGATTTTACTCATCATCAAATTCGTAAAGTGCTGTGAATAATCGAATTTTTCTCATATATTGTATTCTTCAACTTTATTGGGGAGAGGAGGATCATGACTATATTAAAAGGCGAGCAATCCTCTCTCTCCATTACTAACCAGTCTACCTGTTGGCATGCGTTATCCAACCAGTAAATTAGATTTTTAATATTCGCTGCCCATTAGTAGTATAAGAAATTGGGGAGCGCCAATCCACCCATTTCTATGGGTTTACATAGATGTCGTTTATGAATTCTATGTGATTTATAATAGTAAGATTAAACAAGAACTTACCAGTTTGAAGTTTGATCTTTATTTTATGAGGAGTTGCGATGAGGGATTTCGTGAAGACCCCGCCAGCACGCATGCGCGACATTCTTCAAAGCAGCAGTGTGGAATCTCAGATCATAAGACTAAAGAAAGTAAGATTAAAACTTGACTACACCAGTTGAACTTATGATAGAGGGCTGGGAGCGAAGGGCACAAAATCCCTCATCGCAACTCCTCATAAAATAAAGATCAAACTTCAAACTGGTAGGTTCTTGTTTAATCTTACTATTTTAGTTCGGAGTCATGTGAGTGACTTCGTGAAGATTTCAAAGCTCTGTGATTTCACGCCCTGGACAACGTCCATGCTGTCACACTGCCACAATACTTATGGAGGAAATTTGTTAATACATTCCAGACTGGACAGGCTGAAAAGTAAATGAATATTTATTAACACAAATAATAAAAAAAAAACTAACTCGGGGACAAATGAAATTACAGAGCAGCTCTCAGCACAGCTTCCGCAAACGTTGCGGGGGTGGCCACTGGCTTGTTGTAGACCGCTGAAAAGTGGTTTCACTGGCCCATCCCACGGTAGCGAGGACATGATCCATGGGCACCTCCATGGTCCTCGCCGCTGATGTGGACGCAGCCCTGGTAGAATGAGATTTTAAAATGTTAGCATCTATACCTGCTGCATCCAACACCTCCCTGAGCCACCTGGCGATAGTCTGCGCAGTCACCCGGTGATGTGGTTTATTATGGCTGATGAGTAGTCCCTGCTCCATCTTCCTAATGGTACGTGTATTCTTGATATAATATCGAAGATGGGTGACTATGCAGAGGGTGACGTCAGTGGGATACGCCAGGAGTTCCAGCTGCACCCCTGCAGATCCTGGCCTATGCTGCTTAAGGAACTCTTCGATAAGAAGATAAGAGGGGTAGAGACCACCCTGTCGAGACGCAGTTTTTGTAAGGTCTGCACCCACTGTGCCGTTGTTAGTGCCATCAACATTACCACTTTGAGGGCGAGTCTAGTAAGCGGTAAACCTGTCATGGGAGACCAGCTTCTCAGTAGGGTCAACACTACCCCAACATCCCATGTGATGATATATCTGGGTCGTGGAGGGTTGGTATTAAACACTCCCTTCATAAATTTAGACACCAGCTGGTTTGACCCCACACCTATGTTAAGGTATGAGGATAGTGCGCTCCTTGCGCTATTGATGGCACTGTAGCTGAGACCCTCATCATAATGAAGGCCCGCCAGTCATTCCAGGACATCAGGAATCATAGCAGTTGTATGTCGTGTTAGTCCGTGTGCAGTAGGATTCCCATTTCCTGACCTGGGTGAGATACTGCTTCCTTGTAGATACTCTGCACAATGCTGTGATTAGATCCATGGCCCTCGGTGATATACCAGCCTCCAGAAGTGGTCTCCTTAGAACCTGCAAGCCAACAGGTTTAAGTGACCATGACATGGATGAATTTCCCCAGTAATGGGGTTAGTGACCAAATTAGGGCTTTTCAAAATTTGACCCCATGGAATTTTTACCATCTGGAGGACCATCGGGTACCATGGTTGAGTAGGCCAGTCGGGTATAATCAGTATACCTGAAGCAGCATCCAACTTGATTTTCTGCAATACCCGACTGATGAGGCAGAATGGGGGAAATTAGTAGCAGAACCATTTCTCCCAATGGAGAGAAAATGCATCCATTGCTACTGCCCCAGGGTCTGGTTCCCAAGAAACATATGTTGATATCTGATAGTTCAACCTAGACGCAAAAAGGTCAATATCTGGTATACCGAACTTAGCTATTATTTCAGCAAATATTTGGGGATTCAACATCCACTCGATGTTATCATTAAATACTCGTGACCTGGTTCCGCCATTGTATTAAGCTTCCCTGGAAGATAGGTTGCTGATATCCAAATATTCCTTTCAATACACCAGAGCCAAATTGTGTTAACTAATTCATCACAAGATACCTGATACCACCGATATGATGTATGTAGGCTACCACCGTGGTATTATCTATTTGAAGACGGACATGTATATGATGTAAGTTTGTGAAATATCCCCGTAGCCCATGGAAAACTCCTAGCATCTCCAAATAGTTTATCCCTTGTGACTGTAGAAGAGTAAACTCATGAGCATCCGATGTGCCACCACAACTGGACACGGTGTCAGTCACTCACTAACCTTGGGCACTTGCGTCGGTTTGTAATACGACTGATGGGTTGGAGACAATGATGGGTTTATAACAGTCTCTAATATTGTTAGTCCACCATCTTAGCTCAATTTATGCCTTGATCGGCAGCTGCATAGGTCTGTCAAAATGTCAGCGTTAAAATCGAATGCTGGACATTTTTGCTCTTTGTAAATTTTGATAATGTAATGGTCCAAATTGTGCAGCTGGAAATGTAGCTACAAGTTTCCAAATTACCTTAGCAGCATGTCTAATAGTCAGCACCCTAGCGCAAGCAAGGCTGTTGCATGAATCTTGAATATAAGCTAATTTACCAGCTGGGATAGTGACAATCATCTGATTGGTGTTAATAGTGAAACCCAGATAATCCATGACCTGCTACGGATTGAATTTAGATTTGTCTGGATGGATGACAAACCCTAACTTCTCAAATAATGATATGGTAGCTGCAACTGCCAGCTGAGCCAATTCTAAAGTTTTCCCCACTATTAATATATCGTCCAAATATGCCATGACGATATGAATTTGCACTCGCTGATATGCGAGGCACATTAGCTTGTACCTTTTTCCCACCAGCCCTGACTTTGGGTGATGGTGGGATGAAGTCAGGGTCTACACGGCCCTGCTCCTGTGCGGAGTCCCATCCAGCTTGAAGTGGAGGCGAGTCGGTCCCTACCGACTCCATAGGGCTCACCGACTTCCGCATCTTTTTCCCCGGCCGTAACACGGGTGCTGCCGGTGTTTCGGGCAGCTCCGAGGACGTTGGCCGCTGTCTGCGACTTTTGGAAAGTTTACCTTTCCCCTCCATCATCCTGTAATATCAAAATATCACAGAGAACCAGCTCAAGGTTAGTTAACTTACCTTCATCCGTCTTTTTGAAGGAGCTGTTGTGGAAGTGCACTCGCCCCCCAGCATGCCGTTAGCAAATGCAAGCGACAATCTGAACCATTAAATTATAACCCAAATTCATGTTATGGGAGTAGAATTAGGCTATTCAGCCCCATTGAGCACTCCACCATTCAATCATGGCTGATCTTTGCCTCCAAATCCCATTTTCCTGCCTTCTCCCCATAACCCTTGACACCTGTTCTAATCAAAAATTTGTCTATCTCTGCCTTAAAAATATCCACTGACTTGGCCTCCACAGCACTGAGTTCAACAAATGAACCACCCTCTGACTAAAGAAGTTCCTCCTCACCTCTTTTGTCAAAGAGCGCCCTTTCAATCTGAGGCAATAACCTCTGGTCCTGGAGTCTCCCACCAGGGGAAACATCGTTCCCACATCCACCCTATCTATGCCTTTCATTATTCTGTAAGTTTCAATGAGGTCCCCCCCCTCAACCTTGTAAAGTCCAGCGAGTAGAGGCCCAGTGCTGTCAAACGCTCATCATATGCTAACCCACTCATTCCTGGAATCACTCTTGTAAACCTCCTCTGGACCCTTTCCAGAGGCAGCACATCCTTCCTCAGATATGGGGCCCAAATTCGCTCACAGTCCTCCAAATGCAGCCTGACTGGCACCTTACAGAACCTCGGCATTACATCTCTTTAACCCTTTCAGCAAATTTTGCAAACACAGCAATCGGCACACAACACAATCTATAATCGACACTTATCAGCAGACATCGCCAGTATTTGGCAATATTTAATCATTATCATGGGTGATAATTCAAGGTGATTCATAAACACTAATAACGCGTGGATTAAGTTGCTCGATAGCCAACTCAGATTTCGCACTCCCACAATCTTCATTAATTGATATCCACCCCACCCCCCAAATTTGTAACAGAAATTAGCTCAAACCGTATTATCATTTGGTTAAACATGAAGGTTCCCGGAAAGAAAGGGGTGGCAAACAAGTCATTAATATCTCGGCTACCAACTCTCACGTATTGAGCGTGAGACTCACGCATTTCGCACAATTCTCATGCTGATCACAGAATTTCCCACGCTCAAAAACAAAATTAAAAAATAAAATTTAAAAAAGTCACGAACAATTCAATTCGCCTAGGCTTCCAGATCTCCTCCACACTCACCAATGAGAATAGTTTTATGTTGGTGGGTTCTCCATGAAGAACAAGCAATTTGATTGTCTTAAGCCCATCTCACACTATTAATATGCATAAGCTTGACCTTCCACAGGAGCGTGATGAGGATGCTGCTTTACAGCTTGCAACTTAAACAGTTTTGCTTCCATCCCACGAGTAAAGTAGGATGCAAATATATTCCTGATATCACCGGCCACATTACGTGTTGCGATACATAAGGACAATGCTATGTTTTGCATGCAGTGGAAATGTAATTCATAACCTGGTCTGGGCTCAACTTGGCCGAGTCACTCCAGAATCTGTGTCCTTTTGTGTATTACTCAGTTCCTTGTTTCTACAGTTTGACTTCTCTATTTTTGCAGCAATAACTTATGCAAACTTCTGGGGGAATTCAGTGGTAGTTTGCTCAGATTGAGAGGGACATTAACCTTGACACATTCAGCGATCAGCTCCAGTGCATCAAAATAAACTTGGTCATTAGTCCAGTGATTACATTTTTCAAGATTTACTTCTTACAGTACTGGAAGATGTGACATACCATGAGTAAATATTGAGCCAAAGTGTAGCCAGTATTTTCTCTGCGAGGTTGTGGACCAGATGGAATGAATCTTTTTTTCATTTTATTAATTCCCAAAAGAAGTGAAGCAGCAGCAGAACTTATTTAGTGGTGTAAAAGCTGCCTTAAATGATGTAGCTTCAGTAATTGCCGCATTAATACCAGAGTCTATGTGTGTTGCATTTAGTATTTGCTGTTGTCATGATGGAACATAGAACACAAATAAATACTCTCCCTCTCTCCTGAAAAGAAAAAAAAGAAAAACAACGGGGCGCCACTGCGGTGCAGTGGCAGAGTGGCTGCCTTACAGCACCAGAGACCCGGGTTCGATCCGGACTATGGATGATGTCTGTACAGAGTATGTACATGTTTTCTCCGGGCACTCCGGTTTTCTCCCACACTCAAAAGACGTGCAGGTTTGTAGGTTAATTGGCTTCGGTAAAAATTGTACATTGTCCCCAGTGTGTAGTATAGTGCTAGTGTACGGGGTGTTTCTCTCCCATCTTCAACACCCAGCCTCTCACGTTGTTCTTTTCACTCTGCTCTGACCAAAAATCTTATCTTAAAGCACACAAGGCTCTGGAGTAACTCAGTGGGTCAGACAGCATCCCTGGAGAACATGGATATGTCATGTCTCAGGTCAGGACCCTTCATCAGTCTGAAGGGCCCACACCTGAAATGGCACCTATCCATATTCTCCAGGGATACTGCATGACCCACTGTGTTACTCCAGAGCTTTGTGTGCTTCCTTGCAAACTAGCATCTGGTTTCTAGTCATCAAGTCAAGTCAAGAGAGTTTATTGTTGTGTATCCCAGATAATGAAATTCTTGCTTGCTGCAGCACAACAGAGTATTGTAAGCTTAAATACAGAACAGTTCAGTGTGTTGATATAGCATGGACCATATATATACACATAAATAAACAGATAAAGTGCAACAGGCTATTATTGTTCAGAGTTTGTTTGATGGCGAGTTTAATAGCCTGATGGCTGTGGGGGAAGAAGCTGTTCCTGATCCTGGATGTACCAGATTTCAGGCTCCTATACCTTCTACCTGATGGCAGCGGAGAGATGAGTGTGTGGCCAGGATGATATGGGTCCTTGATAATGTTAGCAATGACTGAGATAGATCCCTTCGATGGTGGGGGGGGGGGGGGGGGGGTCAGAGCCGATGATGGACTGCGCAGTGGTCACAACTTACTGCATTATTTTCCACACCTGGACGCTCAAGTTGCCGAACTAAGCCACGATCCAACCAGTCAGCAAAGCTCTCTACTGTGCACCTGTAGAAGTTTGAGAGAGTCCTCTTTGACATACCGACTCTCCGTAATCTTCTCAGGAAGTAGAGGCGCTAATGTGCTTTCTTTATAATTGCATCAGTGTCCTGGGACCAGGAAAGATCTTCAGAAATATGTACGCCCAGGAATTTGAATTTGTTGACCCTTTCCACCATCGGCCTGTTGATATAAACGGGATTGTGGGTCCCTATCCTACCCCTTCCAAAGTCCACAATCTACATGCTGTACATCTTTTGTTCCTGTCTTCACTCCAACGTAAAGTCACCAGTGCAGTCAGACAGGGTGCTGCCTGAACCGTTAAGTTACTCCAGAAATTTGAATCCTTTTGTGGAAACCTTCTCTTTCTTCTTCTCTTTCTTTTTGTCAGCAAGTTTGTATGTCACAGAATCAGAGTTTTGCAGCGGAAACAAACCCTTCCGCTCAACTTGCCCACACTAGCCGACATATCCCATCTACATTAGTTCCACCTGCCTGCATTTGGCCCATATTCCTCTCAACCTGTACCTATCTCACTGTTTCTCATGTGGTACACCTGTTGATCAAAGCGTGGCTCTACTGTGGAATGTAATTAGGAACGTAATTTAGCCTAACCTTATTCATACTTAATCCAAATGTAAGCATAAATGTTGCATTCAAGTGTAAGTTAAAAGACTCGCTACAGTATGCACCAAATTGCACAATTTCAAGCTGAAAAATGCAAAACTCCCTACCGTAGGAGGGGGAGCACTCTCTAGCATAGGAAGGGGAGCACTCCCCTCCAACACCCTCCTCCCCCCACCCCTTCGGTCGCTGCACTCTCTCGCAATTTCTCACTCAACTGTCACCCAAAGTTGGCAGCCCTGTTAATACGAACTTTCATATCGCAAATATCGCAATGCCATTGAATATCTCATATCTTACCCATTTTAAACTTTATGATGGTTAAGCCAGTTCTCAGAAACCCTAATATCTGAAGGGAGCTGCCTACTAATCCAGCAAATAAGAAGATCTAAAGAGGTGTCCCCACCCAAAATGTCACCTATCCATATCCTCCGGAGATGCTGCTTGAGCTTGCTCCAGCATTTTGTGAGTTTTTTTTTTTTATACACCAGCAGGGCAGTACAGTGGCACAGCAGTAAACCAGCTGCCTTACAGTGCCAGAGACCTGGATTCGATCCCGACTACAGAGGCTGACTGTGTGGAGTTTATACATTCTCCCTCTGACCGGATGGGTCTTCTCCGGGTGCTCCAGCTCCCTCCCACATTCTAAAGATGTGCAGATTTGTAGGTTAATTGGAGTTTGTACATTTTCCCTAGTGTACAGGGTAGAACTAGTGTACGGGTGACTGTGGTTGGCGCAGACTCTGTGGGCCGGAGGCCTTGTTTCCACGCTGTATCTCCAAACAGCATCTGCAGTCCTTGTGCCAGGAAATATGTTTATTTCCAAAAAAGATGTTGGGAATACCAATGGTTTTGCTGCTGTTGAAATGTTAGCAGTTTCTCCCTCCACAAATGCTACCTATTTGGTTGAGTATCTCCATATTCTCCATTTGTTTTTTTATTTTCATATTTCCAACATCCACAGCATTTTATTTCCAATTCTGAGCTCATGGTTGCTTGTGGGCAATGAGATGAATATATTCTCTTCTCTAAATATTTAAAATGATTTATAAGACTGCAGGAAAAGAGATCAGATTTATTGGTTTGTTCTTCAAACAGATATCACAGACCGTGTACTTTTTCACTCATTGAATATGCATAAGATGAAAACACTTTACAAATCTAAGGTTACATTTTTCTCTCAGCCAAATGGCAACATGCAATGAATTAGAAGTTATGTCACTGTGTTACTTGGGTGCAGTAGACTTCACACATGCATATAAATATTATTTAAGAATTACTTATAAATAATAATTATATTTCACCACCTTCAATAAATCTCATTCATTTAGAATGAACCCATTTTATATTTGAAATAATAGGGCCATTTACTAGAGGAGGTGCAAATATGGCAAACTGCTGGTATACTTGCACACCAAGATGATTAGCCAACTAGGAATGATTGAGTCTCACTATTACCAATTGTAAATTGAAATCAGCCATCAAAACTGATAGAAAAGACTTATACCGCAGTTACAGTGAACAAAGTTTCACAGGAGTTTGTAAGAAAGTCAGTATTGGGCTCAATGAATTTATTCCTCGGAGAACACACGAGGATTAATTTCTCGTCACTGGGGAGTGGACTCCTTTATTTCATGGGTAATTTTATTCCGTTCAAATTATCTTACCATCACAATTTAAAAATCCAAATTCATTCCCAGTTGTTTATTTAAAAGTATTATTAATTCAGGAGATCAGGATTAAGTGATAAAAAAAATTCAAAATCATAAGAATAAAAGAGGGGAGGAATAGGACACCTTGCATATTCTGCTACAATGCCTGTTTCCTTAACTTGAATTGGATATTACATGAATAATTAATTAAGGAACATTCTTTGTTTTACACAGGGCAAATTGCCAGCCACACGACTTTAACCAGAAACTCAAAAACTACTTAGAAGTTACTTAATAAATTGATCAGCAGGAAAGAAAAGTCTTGGGGAAAAAAAACATCTTGCTAGAAAAAAAAATCCTGTAATCTCCTGTAGTTATCAAATGCCATTGTTTCTTTAGATCTCGATGTGTCATTTTACTGCAGGGGGCTGTTGAAATTAATAAACAATTGCTTCCATTAACACGTGCATTGATACTCTATTAAGTCTCTAGTCTTAGTGAATTTTAAAGTCTTACAACTTCAGTTCAGGTCTAATTCAGAGAATTTGCATCATAGAGTTAGAAAGCATGGAAACACCCTTTGGCTAACTTGCCCATGTTGACTAAGATGCACCATCTTCACTAGTCCCATCTGCTTGTGTTTGGTCCATATCCTTCTGAACCTTTCCTATCCCTGTACCTGTCCAAATGTCTGTTAAATGTTATGATAGTGCTTCCCTCCACCACCTCCTATGGCAGCTTGTTCCATATACCCATCATGCTATGTGTGGAAAAAAGTTCATATTCATTCTTTCCCTTCTCATCTTAAACCAACATCGTCCAGTTCTTGATTCCCCATATTCTGGGTAAAAGACTGTGCATTTATCCTATCTATTCCCCTCATTCCCCTATTCACCTCTACAAGATCTATCCTCATTCTCCTGCGTTGCAAGGAATAAAGTCCAAGCCTACTCAACCTTGTTGTGCCTTCGAATTTCACTGTAGAAATACAGGTGAAAATTATCCTGTGAGGAAGACTGAAAACGTTTCAGGCTGTTGAAAAATGACATCACTACTTATCACGAACGTGATAAAAAAATCATTAACCTGAAATATTTATTTTACTTCTATTCCCAAAGATGTTGCCTGTTTGTTGAGTATTTCCCTTTCCATTGCAGCCACTGGGTGCTTAATCAGGTTAATAAAAGAATGTTAATGCAAAAAAGAAATCGCCATTCATTCTGTTCCCTTCCAGTTATTACTGAAGAGAACGTCAAGGTCATCTTCAAACTTCAGAGTGAACAAAGCAGCAAATTAGAGCGACTATTGAACAGTCTATCAGTGCAAGGCAAATTCAATCAAACAAAGGTAACTAATGCCCCTGTCCCACTTAGGAAACCTGAACGGAAACCTCTGGAGACTTTGCGTCCCACCCAAGGTTTCCGTGTAGGTTTCAGAGGTTCCCGGAGGTTTTTGTCAGTCTCCCTCATGGTCGAAAGTGGTTTCTGCCTCTTCGCTGGAAAATAGAAGCGGAAACCACTTTCGACCATTAACCCTCGAGTGTTAGACTGTTCCATCTTAGGAGAAAGGTTCTGACTGTCTACCCGATCAATGCCTCATAATTGTATATGCTTCTATCAAGTCTACCCTCTACCCCGATGTTCCAGATAAATCAACCCAAGTCTATCCAACCTCTCCCTGTCGCTAAAATTCTCCAATCCAGGCAGCATTCCGGTAAATCTCATCTACACCCTCCAAAGCTTCCACTTCCTTCCTGTAATGAGACTTAAATAGGGAATAATTTTGAGGCAAGACGAGTCTGAGCTTTTGAGGAAGAGTCATAGATTTACGGAGTTATAAAGCAAAGGAATAAACCTTGTGGCCCACATGCCAATGCCAACCTAGTTACCTACCTGGGCTAGTCCCATTTGACTGCGTTTGACCACATCCCTCCAAACCACTCATTTCCATGTGCTAGTCTAAATATCTTGTACATGTTGTAATTACATCCGTCTCTACTACTTCCTCTGGCAGATTGATCCTCAGTATTTAAAAAAAATGCCCCGCAGGTTCCCATTAAATCTTTCCACACTCACTTCAAACCTATGCCCTCAAGTTTCTGACTCCCCTAGCCTGGAAAAAAGACTGGCCATTCAACTTACCTGTGTACCTCATGATATTATAAATCTATACCCCTCAGCCTCCTGCATTCCAGAGAATAAGCACCAACATTTCCAGCCTCTCTTTATAACTCAAGTTCTCCTATCCCAGTAACATATTTGCGAAACTTTTCTGCACCCTTTCTTATTTAATGACATCTTTCTCATTGTATATACATCAGGCTTCAGAATGGTACTTCTATATGCTAGGGCATTATCCGATTCATGTCTAACACAGTGCGATCATTGGACTTTGTCTATGGAATTGATGAGCTGCAATGCTGAGAAGTATATTCTGCACTCTGTATCTTCTCCTTTGCTCTATCTATTGTACTTCAGTTTGTCTTGCTTGTATTCATTAATAGTCTTATCTGATGTGATTGGATGGCATGCAAAACATAGCTGATCACTGTACCCAACATACATGACAATAATACACATAAACTAAAAGCCATCTGACCATAATTTTCATATCAAAGCTTACACCACTTAATAATAATAATAATTAAAAAAACCTCAACCTAAACATAAACAACCAGAATGTAAACCTAAGTTAGATACGAAAAGCTGGAGTAACTCAGCAGGACAGGCAGCATCTCTGGAAAGAAGGAATGGGTGACATTTCAGGTAGAGACCCTTCCTTACAGCACCAGAGACCCAAGTTCGATTCTGACTATGAGCCATGTCTGTATAGAGTTTATACGTTCTCCCTGTGGGTGGGATTTCTCTGGGTTCTCTGGTTTTCTCCCACATTCTAAAGACGTGCAAGTTTGTAGATTAATCAACTTCTATAAATTGTCCCTAGGGTGTAGCGTGGGTAGTGTAAAAGCGATCAATGGTCGGCATGGACTCGATGGGCTGAAGGGCATGTTTCCACGCTGTATCTCTAAAACTAAACTAGAATAATTCTAACTGCACACAACACTCCAGGAGTGGTCTCACTAATATCTTATGCAGTTGTAACATGATGTTTCAACTTACTGCCTAATTGATAAGATCAAGCCGACTATATATAATACCGGTCTGAAACCGACCCGAAATGTCACCTATCCTTTTTCTCCTGAGATTCCGCTTGACCTGCTGAATTACTCTTGCACTTCGTGTCTATCTTCGGTATATACTAGCATTTGCTATTCCTTTCTACATAGCCTGCCACATATCGTTTTCACCCTCCTGTCTACCTGCGTCGCCATACACACAGAAATTGATGTCAACTCATTGACCTATGCTGGAACGGCTCACAATCAAGAATGTCCACATTTGGTGAAATGGTTTCTGCCTTACAGCGCCAGAGACTGGGGTTCAATCCTGACTACAGGTGCTGTCTGCACCTTTTGCGCCTTCTCCCCTTGACCTGCGTGGGTTTTCACCGGGCTGCTCCGGTTTCCTCCCACACTCCAAAGACATGCAGGTTTGTGCGCTAATTGGCTTAGTAAAATTGTAAATTGTCTCCAGTGTGCGCAGATGGTGTTAGTGTGCGGTGAATCACAGTTCTGCACGGACTTGTTGGGCCGAAAGGTCTGTTTCCACACTGTATCTCGAAACTAAACTATAAAAATCTCCCCACATCTCCCTTTTCGCAATGTTAATTCACTGCTCCTCACTTAACCAACCTTTGGCAGGTGAGAAAACTAAGAAACGTTTCCAGTGCTGCCCACACACATCAGCTGAATGCTAACTGAGACAGACTGTGTGAATTTGGTGGTGGTGGGGGGGGGGGGGGGGGGGGCGGGTTATTCTGCTAGGTTTGAATTAAATATATGCCACATATTGCTTTCAAATTTATCTGCAATTAGTTCTGATCCAGTAGCTAATCATCACTGGAATGAGTACGAATTTCATTTAGATTCACAAATCTGTCTCCGAAATGAATAACTAATTGACTGTTGGATTTTGTTTTAAAGGTAGTAGTTGAATTTTAGCTGTTGCAATTTGTGATTAACAGCCCTTGGGAAATAAAGATAATGGTTCCCAGCATTATTGTCAGGGATTTTGGCCACAATTAGAATGCGCTGAGATGGTCTGAGACTACTCATTAACCACCAGAGCCGGAGATGCACTCCGAGGTGTCTTTCACAAGGACAGATTAAGATGTATCCCTGAAAATATCATTGTTTCTATAGTGTCGTATAGAAAACAGAAAATCCAAGGGTTCAAATTAACATCAAAGCAAAGTAATTTGACAAGTTTTGCAATTAGCCCTCTCTTCTACAGATGCACCACAGAAAGCATACGGTTAGGTTATATCACAGCTTGGTTTCGGAACAGCTCCCCCAAGACCACAAGTAATTGCAGAGAATTGTGGCCGTGGCTCAGTCCATCACACAGACCAGATTCCCCAGCGTTGACTCCATTTACACCGCATACTGCCTCGGAAAAGCAGCCAACCTAATTTAAATTAACCTCAGACAGGACTACCACGAGTCACATCTTCCCATTTCCACTCCTTTCCACCCTTTGGACCATTGCCGGCTCCACCTTTCTTTAATCATCAGTGCTTTTTACATTCATTTGCTCTGCACCTCTCGATATCACCATCTATATCTCTCATTTCCCTTTCCCCTGACTCTCAGTCTGAAGACAGGTCTCAAACCAAAACATCACCTATTCCTTTTCTCCAGAGATGCTGCCTGACCAGTTAAGTTCTCCAGCTTTGTGTCTATCTTCAAATAAAGTTTTGTTTTCCAGAGATGCTGTCTGACCCACTGAGTTATTCCAATATTTTGTCCCTAACAACCTAATCAAAGACTTGTCTCACCTCAGCCAATCTTCCTTCTCACTGCTCCCATCAGGCATAAGCAGCAGCAGATTGAAAGCATGCACCACCAGACCCAGGAACAGCTTATTCCCCTCTTATCAAGCTTCTGAACAGTCCTTCCACAAGCTAGGCTACTGAGCAATTCACATCTACTCCCACCGCGGACGTTGGACAGTCTCTGGAATGATGCGGCACAATGTTGAGAACTATACTCTGTACCTTTCTTTGTGCTCAACCTATAGTAATTGAGTTGCGCTTGGTCATATGTATGTGTTGTATTACCTGTTTTGATTGGATAGCATGTAAAACAAAGCTTTTCATTTACCTCAGAATACATGACAATAATAAACCTTATTGCACTTGATTCTGTGCTACTTTGGGAATTTACTCTATTCTCAAATTTCCGTATAAACACTACCAATCTTAATGGGCAGCAACTATTATCAAATGATTGCTCAGCAAATGGTGAAAACAATTGCATTGATAAAATTCAACCAACATCCTTGAGAGGTCTCGAAGCATGTAATGGTCGATGAATTCTCTTTGATCTCCAGTAATTAGTCAATTTATGAAATGGATGCATTCCTGGCAAATGTTGCATTAGCAGGCATTTCACAAATCATGGTTGATCAAAATGCATTATGGACACATCAGTACAACACTTACTAAAAGGCTGGGGTGGGGTGCTATTGTTGGAGCGAGAAATTGCCACATAAATTGAAATCACTTACCACAGATACAATAGCATTGGAGCGAAAATTCATAAATCAAACATCCATGCATCGAGGCATTGCTGTAATGTTATTCCCATTATTGAGGTAAATGGAGCAGAGACTTGCATGCGCAAGTTTCAACACGGCACATTTGGAAAACAATTTGGCTGCTTTGGTCCAGAGATTAATATCCAGAACACAGGAAAAACTTGTCTGTTCGAACATTGCCCTGGGATGTTTTAAGTTCACCTGCACAAGCAGCTGGTGTTTAACGTTTCTCTGGGAGGTGGTATGGAGGTCATGCAGTGCCACACTGTACCAATTCTAAATGCCTCTTTATTTTGGGATGATGGACACACACGGGGGTGACACACATGGACACAAACACACGGGGATGGACACGCACACAGGGATGGACACAGAATGGCACTGCAGGAGAGCCGCTGCCTTTACAATGCCAGAGACCTGGGATTGATCCCAACATCAGGTTCTGTCTGTGTGGAGATTGTACGTTCTTACTGTGAACACGTGGGTTTACTCTGGGTGCTTTAGTTCCAAAGGCATGCAGGTTTGTAGGTTAGTTGGCTTCTATAAATTGCTCCTAGTTTCAAGGATGTAAAAGTGGGATAACATAGAACCCACCTTTGCATCCTACATTGCATAACGGTGGCACAGCGGTAGAGTTGCTGTCTTTCAGCGAATGCAGCGCCGGAGACCCTGGTTTGATCCCGACTACGGGTGCTGTCTGTATGGTGTTTGTACGTTCTCTCTGTGACCTGCGTGGGTTTTCTCAGAGATCTTCGGTTTCCTCCCACACTCCAAAGACTTACAGGTTTGTAGGTTAATTGGCTTGGTAAATGTAAAAATTATCCCTAGTGGGTGTAGGGTAGTGTTAATACGTGGGGATCGCTGGTTGGCGCGGACCGGGTGGGCCGAAGGGCCTGTTTCCACGCTGTATCTCAAAACTAAAACTAGTGCACGGGTGATCGAAAACTAAACAAGACACCCACACTGCCACTGAACATTGGGGGTTGCTTGAGTGTGAGCTGGAAAAGTGGGCTCAGCATTCATAGTTGAACCATTTGTTGCCCATTATTAATGTTCCAAGTAAAAAGAAAGCTTAAAAAAGGACAGTGGAAAATTTATATTTATATATCTTTTCTCATAGAGTGAATACAGCATGAACCAAGCCCTTCGTTTTACCAAATTCATGCTGACCCATTTACACTACTTCCATTTTATATTCTTGCCACATTCCCATCCACCCCAGCCAGATTCTATCATGTAACAAGTAAGAAGTTCATTGTTTAATAGACAGTATATAACAATTTTACTTTGGAGTCAAGACCCCGCCAGCACGCATGCGCGACATATCATCGCTCGCATTTGCTAACGGCATGCTGGGGGGGGGGGGGGGGGGGGGGGGGGGGGGGGAATGCGCTTCCCCAACAGCTCCTTCAAAAAGACGGCTGAAGATAAGTTAACTAACCTTGAGTTGGTTCTCTGTGATATTTTTGATATTACAGAATGATGGAGGGGAAAGGTAAACTTTCCAAAGGTTGCGGACAGCGGCCAACTTCCTCATAGCTGCCCGAAACACCGGCAGCACCCATGTTACGGCTGGGGAAAAAGATGCGGATGTCGGTGAGCCCTATGGAGTCGGTAGGGCCAGACTCGCCTCCACTTCAAGCTGGTTGGGACTCCGCACAGGAGCAGGGCCGTGTAGACCCCGACTTCATCCCACCATCGCCCAAAGTCAGGGCTGGTGGGAAAAAGATACAAGCTAATATGCCTCGCATATCGGCGAGTGCCTCTTCCGTTTTACAGGTCTCTAGAGGGCAGACCTGGGGAAGAGCTGCGCTGAAGTTGAGCTCCGCAGCTGCGGTGGGCATCGACAAGCCGCAGGGGAAACCTGCTAGATTGCAGGCCGGCAGCAGTACTGCTGGAGAGTCGGGAAGCCCTGCAGGAGCAGGAGGTACCGGCATTCCACCGGGACAGGCTGCTGGAGCGCAGACCGGTGGGAGCAGTTTTCGGTCAGGCACCCCCGTTGCGACGGGTATAGCCGACCATGCGCCGTCACGGACCCGTGTGGTCAAGGGTGACGGCAAGACTGCATGGACAATGGGGAGCCAGCTATGGGAGCCGGCACAGACTCATTCCCTCTGCCTTCCCACCAGGCAGAGGGGCTGCTAATGTCCAAACGACGGCAGACTAGCAGTATGTCTGTGCGGAAGTCGTACAGCCCCGCAGGAGCAGTTGCTGACGATGACCTATCAGCGCACATCAATGAGGTCCGACCTACTGGTAGAAGTCCCAGTGTCTCAGGAGAGCCTGGGGATGTCGGCTTGTTGTCTGCGTGTAGCGGCGGCGGTCGCATGGCCAGAATGGAGCAGATGGTGGAGGTGTTGTATCAACGGGATCTGGAATGGCAAGAGCGTGAGTTTCTGAGGTCTGGGAGCCAGATCAGGCCGCCGCTTTCGATTTCACCTTCGTCTGTTGCCAGTAGACAGAGTCAACATATGGTTGATTTTGAACACATAGCGGCAGGAGATGAGCCCACTGCTCCAGATTCAGAAGAAATGCTGGACGCAGTATCAAAGTTTGGGAAGCCAACAAGTGCAGGGGACCCCTGCATCCCAAACTTGCGGCAAGTATCAACTTTTTAACGACTCACCAGCTCCAATATCAGGTGGTTGCTGAGACCATGGAGAAGTACAATGTTCCAGCAAATTGTATTTCCCTCAACGTGCCGAAAGTTAATTCACCGATCTGGGGGAACATCAGCAACAACACCAGAACACAGGAGGGCAAGCTTCAGAGGATTCTGAAGCTGCTAACATCAGGTATCACGGCGTTCGCCAGGACCCTTGATGGAGCGGATGTATCTGAGGAGCAACAGGATGCACTAGCCCTCCTGTGCAATACTCAATTTGAAATCAATTGTTTCCGTAAAAGCTCCATTCGGCCCAACCTCAACCCAAAGTTTGCTGGGTTGTGTCGCACCTCCACCACACCACCACCAAGACAGATGTTTGGGGAGGACCTGCTGAAGCAGGTCAACGAATTAGACGAAGAAGCAAAAACATTGGGGCTCATGAAGCCACCTTAGTCTTCGAAAGGCCAGGCTTACCGAAGACAGCAGCCTTATCCCCCCTCTAAGCCTAGGGGGCAGCCGGATAGATACCAGAGAACCTATCCACCACGAACATATCCACCACCAGCTCCCCAATAGCAACAGTCTTTTTTAGGGCAGGGCCCTCTGAAACCCACATGGATGATCCGGCAACACAAAGACCACAAAAGTCACAACACCCCAGACCCCGGCGTTAACCATGGAGGTAAGGGGGGTTTGGTTCTTTCCAGAGAGTAGCAGTTGTAACTTCACAAGTTGGAGGATGGTTGCAGGAGTTTAGGGGTGCATGGGGAGCGGTAACCTCAGACCCCTTTATTCTACAAAGTATTCATGGTTATGTAATAGAGTTTATTAATGATAAAATTCCCCCTACGCAGCATGTACCTCATCGCAAGTTTGCGCTCTCTCAAAAAGAGATAGAGGTAGGACATGCGGAAATTTTAAGATTAGAAGCTAAAGGGGTGATAGAGAAAACGACACATGTACCATTAGAGTTTGTGTCCAACATCTTTACAAGAGCTAAAAAAGATAGTGGATGTCGGATTATCATTGACCTAACCCATTTGAATACTTTTGTACAATACACCCATTTCAAAATGGAGACGTTTGAGACGGCTAAGCAATTGGTTAGCCAAGGGTGCTTTATGGCCTGCATTGATTTAAAAGATGCATACTATACAGTCCCTATCATAGAACATCACAGGAAATTCTTGAAATTTGTCTGGAAGGATCAATTGTGGCAGTACAAAGCTTTACCCAATGGAATCACAACAGCACCTAGGCTATTTACAAAAATTATTAAACCTATTCTGGCATGACTCAGAAAACAAAATCATATCGTCATGGCATATTTGGATGATATGTTGATAATGGGGAAAACTTTAGAATTGGCTCAGCTGGCAGTTGCAGCTACCATATCATTATTTGAGAAGTTAGGGTTTGTCATCCATCCAGACAAATCTAAATTCAATCCATCGCAGGTCATGGATTATCTGGGATTCACTATTAACACCAATCAGATGATTGTCACTATCCCAGCTGGTAAAGTAGCTGATATTCAAGAGACATGCAACAGCCTTGGTTGCGCTAGGGTGCTGACTATTAGATATGCTGCTAAGGTAATTGGGAAACTTGTAGCTACATTTCCAGCTGCACAATTTGGAACATTACATTATCAAAATTTACAAAGAGCAAAAATTTCAGCGTTAAAATCAAATGCTGGACATTTTGACAGACCTATGCAGCTGACGATCAAGGCAAAAATTTGACTAAGATGGTGGACTAACAATATTGGTGACTGTTATAAACCCATCATTGTCTCCAACCCATCAGTCGTATTACAAACCGACGCAAGCGGCGGGGGAGCGACTGACACCGTGTCCAGTTGTGGTGGCAGATGGGATGCTCATGAGATCACTCTTCCACAGTCACAAGGGATAAACTATTTGGAGATGCTAGGAGTTTTCCATGGGCTACGGACATATTGCACAAACTTACATCATATACATGTCCGTCTTCAAATAGATAATACCACGGTGGTAGCCTACATAAATCATATGGGTGGTATCAGGTCGGTATCTTGTGATGAATTGGTTACACAATTTGGCTCTGGTGTATTGAAAGGAATGTTTGGTTATCAGCAACCTATCTTCCAGGGAAGCTTAATACAGTGGCGGACACCAGGTCATGAGTATTAAATGATAACATAGAGTGGATGTTGAATCCGCAAATATTTACTGAAATAAAAGCCAAGTTCGGTACACCAGATATTGACCTTTTTGCGTCTAGGTTGAACCATCAGATACCAACATATGTGTCTTGGGAACCAGACCCTGGGGCAGTAGCAATGGACGCATTTTCTCTCCATTGGGGGAAATGGTTCTGCTACGCATTTCCCCCATTCTGCCTCATCAGTCAGGTATTGCAGAAAATCAAGTTGGATGCTGCTTCAGGTATACTGATTATACCAGACTGGCCTACTCAACCATGGTGCCCGGTGGTCCTCCAGATGGTAACAATTCCATGGGGTCAAATTTCGAAAAGCCCTAATTTGGTCACTAACCCTATTACTGTGGAAATTCATCTGTGTCATGGTCACTTAAACCTGTTGGCTTGCAGGTTCTAAGGAGACCACTTCTGGAGGCTGGTATATCACCGAGGGCCATGGATCTAATCACAGCATCGTGCAGAGTATCTACAAGGAAGCAGTATCTCACCCAGGTCAGGAAATGGGAATCCTACTGCACACGGACTAACATGACGTACAACTCTGCTACGATTCCTGATGTCCTGGAATTCCTGGCGGGCCTGCATTACGATGAGGGTCTCAGCTACAGTGCCATCAATAGCGCAAGGAGTGCCTTAACATAGGTGTGGGGTCAAACCAGCTGCTGTCTAAATTTATGAAGGGAGTGTTTAATACCAACCCTCCACGACCCAGATATAACATCACATGGGATGTTGGGGTAGTGATGACCCTACTGAGAAGCTGGTCTCCCATGACAGGGTTACCGCTTACTAGACTCACCCTCAAAGTGATAATGTTGATGGCACTGACAACGGCACAGCCGGTGCAAACCTTACAAAAACTGCGTCTCGACAGGATGGTCTCTACCCCTCAAAAAGTAACCTTCTTTATCGAAGAGTTACTTAAGCAGCATAGACCAGGATCTACAGTGCTGCTGCTGGAATTCCGGGCGTACCCCACTGATGCCACCCTCTGGATAGTCACCCATCTTCGATATTATATCAAGAATACACGCACCATTAGGAAGATGGAGCAGGGACTACTCATCAGCCATAAGAAACCACATCACCGGGTGACTGTGAAGACTACCGCCAGGTGGCTCAGGGAGGTGTTGGATGCAGCAGGTATAGATACTAACATTTTTAAATCTCAGTCTACCAGGGCTGCATCCACATCAGTGGCGAGGACCATGGAGGTGCCCATGGATCATGTCCTCGCTACCGTGGGATGGACCAGTGAAACCACTTTTCAGCGGTTCTACAACAAGCCGGTGACCACCCCCGCAACGTTTGCGGAAGCTGTGCTGAGAGCTGCTCCGTAATTTGATTTGTCCCAGAGTTCGGGTTTTGTTTATTATTTGTGTTAATAAATATTCATTTACTTTTCAGCCTGTCCAGTCTGGAATGTATTATCAAACTTCCTCCATCAGTATTGCGGCAGTGTGACAGCATGGACGTTGTCCAGGGCGTGAAATCACAGAGCTTTGAAATCTTCACGAAGTCACTCACGTTACTCCAAAGTAAAATAGTAAGATTAAACTAGAACTTACCAGTTTGAAGTTTGATCTTTATTTTATGAGGAGTTGCGATGAGGGAGTTCGTGCCCTCTGCTCCCAGCCCTCTATCATAAGTTCAACTGTTATAGTCAAGTCTTAATCTTGCTATCTTTAGTCAATCTTGTGATCTACGATTCTACACCGTTGCTTTGAAGAATGTCGCGCATGCGTGTTGGTGGGGTCTTCACGAAATCCCTCATCGCAACTCCTCATAAAATAAAGATCAAACTTCAAACCGGTAAGTTCTTGTTTAATCTTACTATTAAACACTCCTGACTTGACACACAACTGTTTAATTTAATTTAATTTAAAGATAGAGCATGGACACAAGCCCGTCGGCCCACAAAGTCCACACCAGCCCTCGATCAGCCATTCACACAAGTTCTATGTGATCCCACTTTCTCATCCACTCCCTATGGACTGGGGGCAATTTACAGTGGCCAATTAACCTGGAAACCCACACATCTCAGATGTCGGAGGATACCGGAGCACCCAGAAGAAACCCACAGAAACACAGGGAGATCATGCAAACTCCACACAGACAGTATGGGGTGAGGAGGCAGCAGCTCTACCAGCTGCACCACTGTGAGGTATAGTAAAGCACACTTGCAGCAGCATCAGGTGTACCTTATAACAATATTAGATCCATTGCAGTCCGACAAGTATAATAAATCATGGAGCAGCATACTATGAACAGAGATAAGCTATCCCACAACCAACTGATACATCAAGGATCTGTAATTCAACCAAGTCTAGATATAAATGGTGGTGGAAAGCTAAACTGTGAACTGGAGAAGGAAGCTTTGCATGCATTATTTACAATGTTGACGTTGGAAGAGGAGGGTTGAGGATCCACAAACCTGTCTTCATCAATGGGACGGAAGTACTGCCCAGTCCATCACAGGTACTGACCTCCCCACCACTGAAGAGATCCATAAGAGGTGCCACTTAAAAATGGCGGCCAGTATCATCTAAGATCCACAAAATGTTGGCCATGCTCTTATTTCACTCCTACCATCAGGAAGAAGGTACAGGAGTCTGAGCATTGTGACCACCAGGTTCAAGAATAGCTTCTTCCCAACTATCACGGGGCTCTTAAACACTGCACAACACCAATCTTAACTATAAAGTATGGACAGTCTTTGGTTGCACTAAGAACTTCAGGATTTTTTCTGCACTAGCAGTGGCGTTATAAAGTTAGTGATTGTTTTGTTTATTATATGTTACAAATATGTATTGTGTTTACAGGCCTGTTATATTGCTGAAAGTATGAAGTAAATTGTTCCATTGACAATTAAACAGTGTTGGCTTGACTCTTCACTATTCCATCACCAGAAGTTCCTAATGTGTAGGAAGGAAATTCAGATGCTGGTTTACACAGAAGATAGACACAAATTGCTGGAGTAACTCCGTGGGTCTGGTCTGGGAAAAAAATAATAGGTGGTGTTGAGTCAAGACCATTCTTCAGTCTGACTTGAAACATCACCTATGTATGTTTTCCGGAGATGCTACCTGACCTTCTGCGTTACCCCAGCATTTTGTGTCTATCTACCAGAAGTTCCTACCTTTTATTACTATGGGAGAGACTTTGCCACATAAACTGTAATGATGCAAGAAGGCTGCTCACAACAATAATCTCAAGTCTGTAGCATTGATATCCTGATCATTAATGTCCAAGTGCCTGCAAGGAATACTGCCGTGCACATGGAATGTTTCAAAGCTAACTGCAGGCAGAATTAAACCACCACATAACACAAAGCTAACAGAATTATTTATTTCTATTGATTCTTTTCTTCTGCTAATCTCTTTTCCTGTCTTCATCTTTTTATACCTCTTTCCTCATGCGACCGCTCTTTTATTTTTGTTTGTCCGAGTTGTTTATGGGTATTTCCCTGACGATGAATCCCCTGTCCTCACACCCTTCACACATGCATAGCTTTTCCTTCCATTTAATCAGCTACACTGAGTTGCAAATGATATCCAGGACACTGATGTTTCTCTCCCCCCCCCCTTTCCACTGGCAAGTCTGCTTGCCGGTCGGAAGAGCAATGATCCACCGAGCTGCTCACGGCACATGGGATTTGAATTCACAACACCAGCCAAATGCTTCAGGATTTCCTCTCTGCCAACTCATGTGGAAGAGAGTAAATCCCAAGGCATGTAACTAGCTTCTCTGGTTATGGCTGGCATTTCAGTCCAAATTATTATTCCCACATACTGAATTAAGCAAAATAAAAATCTCTTCCTTTCCAAAGCAGGCAGAGAGAAGTGTCTTTTCAATCCAGTAGCGTTATAATTCTGCTGGCAATTTACTTCCAGGTGTGGGAGATAATGGAAATCTGAGCAAGAACTTTATTCAGGGATAAACACAGAATTATAGATACTGGTAAATTAAAAAAACCCACAAAGTGCTGGATTAACTCAGCGAGTCAGGCATCATCTGTGGAGGACTTCGGGTCAGGGCACTTCTTCAGACCCTTCTTCAGAACCTTATGTGGCTTAGTCCGTCAGTGGAGGTACCCAGGACAGAAATGTCAGTCTGGGAATGGGAAGGAGAGTTAAATGTTTAAGAAGGAACTGCAGATGCTGGAAAATTGAAGGTAGACAGAAATGCTGGAGAAACTCAGCGGGTGAGCCAGCATCTATGGAGCGAAGGAAATAGGCAACGTTTCGGGCCAAAATACTTCTTCAGTTAAATGTTTAGAAACCAGGAGATTCAGTAGCCTTGATGTCTGGGCACCTCAAACTCCATGCACACATCATATACTGAAACAAGAAATGCATATGTAAACATCCTATAGAAAGATGCACATGTCCACACACCCATCGTATGTCATTGAACGTCAGTGTCCAAACGAAAATCATGTGCGCTCTTTGACATGTCCAAAACTTTAACAGTTTTGGGCATGTGTGTGAAGCTGTGATGTAGCTTCCATAGGAAGCTTTGGAAGTCAGATTCAGCCTGGTATTCATCCGTGATGATGCATCCAGACAGAGTCATACAGTACAGAAATAATCACTTCCACCCAACTCTGAGACCACATCAGCAAACGATCACCCATGCACTAGTTCTATCCTAAACTGTAGGGACAATTTAGAGAAGCCAAGTAACCTACAAACCTGCACGGCTTTGGAGTGTGGGAGGAAACCGGAGAACCCGTAGGAAATCCACATACAAAAATCCACATACAGGGAACGTACAAACTCCATGCAAACAGCTCCCCTAGTCACGATTGAATCCAGGTCTCTGGCGCTAAAAGGCAGCAAATCTATCGCTGCGCCACTGTGCCACCCTTTGGCTCCTATCCCTCTAAATCTGAATCTTTCCTAATCATGTATCTATCGAAGTGTCTTTTAAATCCTGTTATCGTAACTGGCTCGTATCGTTCCTGTAGCAGCTCCTTCCATCTACCCACCACCCTCTTCACCACAATGACCAAGTTTGGTATTCCAAAAAACGCAAGCAATCATGGGATTTGCCAAAGGTCATTCACCTTTTTTTTTTAAAAGGAACAAAGCGCAGGCTGAAGAAATCGTGCATAAATTCTTATCTTTATTCATAATTTATGTGTAAAAATATATTTAATCTGAGGAACGGGAGTACCCTGTGGTCACATTGTAGGAAAATTAATGTATTCCAGACTAGAACACAACGATGATAGTTTGAGTCAAACTATTCTGCTAATTTCAAGGCAATGAATGGCATTCTCGATTAGGGTTAGGGTTAGGGATTCTCGATTCCAGTGAGACGCCCATAAATGGTCAACACCTCATCCCCCCCCCCCCCCCCCCCCCAAAAGGAGCAGGTAGCAGGAGAGCAGGGTGTAACAACGAGAGAGAGGGGGCAGATGCGAGTGGAAGACAGGGGAGGGTGCGCACACAGACACACGCCTGAGCAGCGGGATCGAGCCCGGGTCCCCAGCACCGTGGGTGCTGCCGAGCCGCTGCTGGGATGCCCCACCCCACCCCACTCCACTCCGGGTGTCCCGTCCTGGCCAGCGGCCCCAGCCCACAGCCAGCGAGAAGAAGCACCTACTCCAAATCCGCCTGTCCCGCCACACCAACCGACAGCCCCTGACCGATGACAGCAGCGGCCCCAGGCCCGCAACCAGTGCGGAGAAGAAGCATCAATTCCAGCTCAACTTCGCTCCATCTCTCGAGGAACCCGCTCCCCAACGGGCCGGGGACTGCCAGCGGCCGCCGGCCAGCCCCCAACGTGCCTGCGAAAGCCGAGCGCCTGCCATCAACAGGGATACACACAAAGCACTGCAGCAACTCAGCTGCCTCCTCCCCGCACTGGCTGCAAACCCAGCCCGACACCTCCGGCTGCCCCCGGACAGGGACGGGACACCCGGGAGGGGACAGGGTCGGCCCAGCAGCAACTAAACAGCACTCGCAGCACTGGAGACCTGGATCCGGATCCGACCCCGACCCGACCACGGACGAGCACGATCTCACTCACTCACCAAAGCATAAAGCAATAAGAATGCCAAAATAATCTTGCTTTTAACAAAGGAACAATAAATACTACTAATTCATAGTTTGAAAACAGTATTTTCTTCCCTAGAAGAATCAAACCTGAAAAACCCCCAGAAAAAGTGAAGGAGCATACACAGCTCCACTGCTTTCCAGCAATGTCTATGCATAGTGACCTTTGACCTGGGCATGTGCGGTCAGGATACCAAACTCGCTTTTATTTATGTGTCGGGTCATGTGTCAGCTTGTGTGGTAGGAACTTAATTGAAGATTTGGTGAGTTGTTGCAATTTTACTGTGAGTAAAATATTCTAATTGATTGAAGTATACAGCATGGAAACAAGCCCTTTGGTCCATCGAGTTCATGCAGACCATCAGTCTCCCATTCACAACAGTTCTATGTTATACCATGTTTAAGAAGGAACAGCAGATGCTGTAAAAATCAAAGGTCAACAAAAATGCTGTAGAAATTCAGCGGGTGAGGCAGTATCTACAGAGCGAAGGAATAGGTGACTTTTCGGTTCGAGAACCTTCTTCAGAATGTTATACCATTTTCACATCCTGATAATGAGCAATGTACAGTGTAGCATAGTGGCGCAGCAGTAGATTTGCGGCTTTACAGCAACAGAGTCCCAGGTTCGATCCAGACTACAGGTGCTTGCTGGAAACGGAGTTTGCACATTCTCCCTGGGACCACGTTGCCTTTCCCAGGGAGCTCTGGTTTCTTCCCACACTCCAAAAATGTACAGATTTGTAGGTTAATTGACTAGGTAAAATTGTAAATTGTCCCTAGTGTGTGTAGGATAGTATTAGCATGTGGGGATCGCTGATCGGCGCAGACTCAGTGGGCTGAAGAGCCCGTTTCCACGCTGTATCTCTAAACTAAAAAAACTAAACTACAGAGAACAATTATCCTACAAGCCTGCATGTCTTTGGAATGTGGGAGGAAATGAGAGTACCTGGAGAAACTGGAGGAAAGATTGGATAGACTCGGCTTGTACTCGCTGGAATTTAGAAAATTGAGGGGGGATCTTATAGAAACTTACAAAATTCTTAAGGGGTTGGACAAGCTAGATGCTGGAAGATTGTTCCCGATGTTGGGGGAGTCCAGAACAAGGGGTCACAGTCTAAGGATAAGGGGGAATTCCTTTAGGACCGAAATGAGGAAAACATTCTTTACACAGAGAGTGGTGAGTCTCTGGAATTCTCTGCCACAGAAGGTAGTTGAGGCCAGTTCATTGGCTATATTTAAGAGGGCGTTAGATGTGGCACTTGTGGCTAAAGGGATCAGGGGGTATGGAGAGAAGGCAGGTACGGGATACTGAGTTGGATGATCAGCCATGATCACATTGAATGGCGGTGCAGGCTCGAGGGGCCGAATGGCCTACTCCTGCACCTATTTTCTATGTTTCTATGAAACCCATTCATTCACAGGAAGAACGTGCAAACTCCACACACACACACAGCACCCGAGGTCAGGATTGAACCTACATCTCTGGCGTTGGAGGCAGCAGTTCTACCAGTAGTGTCATTGAGCTACCTATCAAAACACATGTGATATAATTTGTAGTGCTTAACGAAAGTAATAGAAAACTATTTTTTTGTGAGGGGAACAGAACGAAAAAAGCAATATCTCATTATCATTAAGGAAAATGTCACCTGCCAGTGTGGGACTGGGACATTTTGAATTTACAAAATGGGTGGCAATAAAGTTCACCCAAACATAGAAAATAGGTGCAGGAGGCGGCGATTCGGCCCTTCGAGCGAGCACCGCCATTCATTGTGATCATGGCTGATCGTTCCCTATCAATAACCTGTGCCTGCTTTCTCCCCCTTAACTCTCCTAGCCCCTAGAGCTCTATCTAACTCTCTCTTAAATCCATCCAGTGACTTGGCCCTCTGTGGCAGGGAATTCCATAAATTCACAACTCTCTGGGTGAAAAGGTTTTTTCTCACCTCAGTCTTAAATGACCTCCCATTTATTCTAAGACTGTGGCCCCTGGTTCTGGACTCGCCCAAAATTGGGAACATTTTTCCTGCATCTAGCTTGTCCAGTCCTTTTGTAATTTTATATGTTTCTATAATATTCACCCTCATCCTTCTAAACGCCAATGAATATAAGCCTAGTCTTTTCAATCTTCCCTCATATGACAGTCCCGTCATCCCAGGAATCAATCTTGTGAACCTACGCTGCATTGCCTCAATCACAAGGATGTCCTTCCTCAAATTACGAGACCAAAACTGTACACAATACTCCAGATGTGGTCTTACCAGAGCCCTATACAACTGCAGAAGCACCTCTTTACTCCTATACTGAAATCCTCTTGTTATGAAACATAGTACTTTTTTTATCCTGAAGGTGATAACCTTTCACGCTTGCTTTGTAAAGCCTACATTGTTCTCCGAAGATCGTAAAGGATATCTTTATAATTTGAACCCTATGGGAAATGACAGATATTGAACATGGAACAGAGTTCCCAAGACATTTAAATGTTCAATCTCAATAAACAAGACTTCCCTGTGGGAGACATGCATGTTCCACAGAGACTTCAGAGGAAAATATCCTAACAAATGCTTCAGATTTTTAATCAGATTTCTATAAATTTCCGGAAATAGATTACCAGAAACATCAAAGTCAAACTTGGAAATTATTTAAATTTATGTTAATTTACTTTATGTTATATTCTAATCCCAATTTTCACTCAGTTTCAATGCCCTCGGAGTTTAAATACTGACTGGATAATCTTGCATGACTTTGGGGCAATATTCAATTGTGTGAATAGCTCAGTCATTCAATACAACTTTGTCAAGTAATTTTCAGTCATTTTAACTTGGGTTCGTCACAACTGGAGGTCTGGACCCTAATTAAAAATGTTCATTCTTATCAAAGAAATTTTATCTGCCATGGAGTGCTCCCTCAATGCTTCTTTGAAGTGCCAAGATTGTCTACTTTTGAACTGATCTCTACGGTTTCCGACTTAGAGGCATGCTTGTTATTAACTCCCTCATCCAGGTCCAAAGAAAGAGGGGGGGGGGGGGGGGGGTTGTCATTGATGAAAGAGCACAGTTTTAAGGTAAAAGGGGAAGAGTTTGAAGGAGATGTGTGACGTGGGTGGTGGGTTCCTGGAATGTGCTGCCAGTGGGTAATGGTGGAGGCAGATGCAATAGCAGTGATTAACGGGCATCGATAGGCACTTGGATATGCAAGGAATGATGGGGAATGGATCATGTGTCAGCAGATGAGTTTGGTTTAGGCACAAGGAACTGCAGATGCTGGAATCTTGCAAAGTACTGGAGTCGGTGAGCATTCTGAGGAACATGGATAGGCAATATAATTCAGGTCAAGACCCTTCTTGAGAATGAGTTTAGTTGCGGAGAGAAATGAACCCCCCCATCACTTATACCCACCTAACACTTGCCAGGCTTTCTCACCTATTTTGTAGCTTTCTCTCCTTCACTACAATCAGTGGGAAGAAGTGTCCTGACCCTGGACATCGCCTATCCATGTCCTCCAGAGATGCTGACTGGTCCGCTGCGTTATTCCAGTCCTTTGAGTTTAGTCCATCTTGGCATCATGTGTGGTACAGATGTTAAGGGCAGAAAGGCCTGTTCCTGTGCTATACTTTTCTATGTTGTTGGTTCCAATTCAGTGTCTCATTCAGCTGCTGAAGATAATCTTAATCAGAAGACACAATTGTCTTCCATTCTTAAAGCAAATATTATATCGGAGGTGCAGATTGCTTTCTTTATTGGACAGTTGATCAAACAAACAGCATTAATTAGTATGTTTCAAAGATACACATGGACCAGAATATGATGATGGAAAAATGAAGGACCAATTTTTATACTGCTATCCAATCTTCAGTGCCACTGCTTATATAACATAAAGCCTATTATGAGAGCTAATCCTTTATAATGATTAAATCAGTGAAATTGGATTATAATTACAGGCCATAATGGAAGTGTAATCTTTGGGTTGACTCTCATAATTGCCAGCATAATTGCAATTAATGGAGAAGACATTGTGTTTGTTTATGTTAGTGGTACCAGCACTTCCCTGACATTACTAACAGAAATTAGAGAACATTAAGTGTGTGCAACAAACAATTCTACCCATGTCTGAAATCACTATCATCTATTATTCTGGTCTGTGATTCAATCCCATGTTGAAAGAATCGATCGACTGGGCTTATATTCAATACAATTTAGAAGGATGAGAGGGATCTTACAGAGACATCAAAGGGATTGGACATGCTAGATGTAGGAAAAATGTTCCCGATGTTAGGGGAGTCCAAAACCAGGGGTCACAGTTTAAGAATAAGGAGTAGGCCATTTAGGACTGAGACGGGGAAAAAGTTCTTCACCCAGAGAATTGTGAATTTGTAGAATTCTCTGCCACGGAAGGCAGCGGAGGCCAATTCACTGGACATATTCAAGAGAGTATCAGATATAACTCTTTGGGATAATTGAATTAAGGGATAAGGGGAGAAAGCAGAAACAGTGGATGATCAGCCATGATCATATTGAATGGTGGTGCTGGCTCGAAGAGTTGTATGGCCTTCCTTATTTTCCATGTTTCTATCACCTGGATTAGGACTTGTTCACAAAAATGAGTCGGGTTTGAAATGTTTTCCCCTGCATTTGCTTGCTTACAAAGGTTCTTCAAATTGCATTGTTTGCTTGTATTATATACATTTTCTAACAAATTAGAAGCAACCTGTCCATTGAGTCTCTGCTGGCTTTCAGTGCAACACAAACAATCCCATTTCCCTACTTATTTTTTACATAAACTATTACCTCTCTGATGCTCATCACCAGGGCGATTAGAGAAGGCATGTCAGACCTTAAGACCATGAACCACACAAGTAGAATGTGGCCATTCAAGTCTACTCCACCATTTGATCATGGCTAATTTATTTTCCCCATCAACCCCATTCTCTTGCCGTCTCCATGTAACCTGTGATGCCCTTTGAGGTAGCCTAACTACAAGCATGTCTGTAGGATGGGAAGAAAACCATACACTCAGGTTCAACACATGTGGTCACAGACAGAGCACCCCATGTCAAGATCTGAATTGGTGAAGCAGTGCAACAGCAGCCTGCCATGCCAATATCCTATATATTGTGTAAGCACGTATCAATATTGGGCACATTTGCAAATCATTTTAACAACTAAAATATCAAATGAACTAATGTACACCAATGAATCTGTTGAATAGGTCAATTCCTGACCAACAGTGAGGATAGGTGAGAAATCGTCCTCTGTATTAATCCTCAACACTGATGCCCGGCAACAATATATTCTCAGTCCCTTTCTACACTCCTTATACACTCATGACTGTGCAGCCACATACCAATCCAAATCAATTAGCAAGATCTCTGCTAACACCACCGCACAAGGGTTACGATGTTCAACATGTCCTCACCAACCCTCACTAACTTCTACAGATGCACATAGAAACATAGAAAATAGGTGCAGGAGGAGGCCATTCAGCCCTTCAAGCCAGCAGCGCCATTCATTGCGATCATGGCTGATCGTCCCCTATCAAAAACCCGTGCCTGCCTTCTCCCACAAAAGAAAGCATTTTATTAGGATGCATCACAACATGGTTTGGGGACAGCTCCATCCAAGACTACAAGAAATTGTGGATGTAGCCTAGATTATCATGCAAACCAATCTCCCTTCAACCTGCTACCCTCAGGGAGGCGCTATAGGTGCATCAGCACAAGGACAAATAGACTCAAGAACAGTTTCTTTCCAAAATCCATTATCACCCTGAACTCATACATGCACTGACTTCACAGCCTAACCCCCGGACTTTCATCTATCCACCTACTGCAATTTGTACTGTAACTTCCAATATGTGCAACATCCCATACTGGATATAGGAATCCTATTTATCCATTCTATTTACCCATTGTCTTTTTATAGATATGTGTCTAGCGCCGCAGAAACTGTGCACCTTATTCCCCCCCCCCCCACCTTTTTTGTTTTGTTTTTGCACTGAGTAGGAGCAGCTTTTAATCTCATTGTACACGTGTATAGTGACAATAAAAGGCATTCTGATTCTGATTCTTCTACTGACTTCATTTACACATCGGCAAAGCCACAAGCAGAATCAAGGACCAATCTCACCCTGGTCTCCACTCTTCTCCCATCAGGCAAGAGGCACAGATGTTTGAAAACACATCTCTCCAGATTCAGGGACAGTTTCTTCCCAGCTGTAATCAGGCAACTGAACCATACAATCACCACCTCGAGTGCAGAGCGTTTCCTCCTACACTCGGTAGAGGTCGGTGGGGGCGCTGCGAGCCGGCAGCCCTGCTAGCAGTGTGTTCGTTTTTTTCTACTTTTTGTGTTTTTTTAGTGTGTCTCAATTTGTGTTTTTAATGTTTCTTGGTGCGTTTTGTGTGGGGGGTGGTGTGCTTATTTTTAAATTAGGGATAAAAATATTACATTGAAACATGGAAAAATAGGTGCAGATGTAGGCCATTTGGCCTTTCAAGCCAGCACCACCATTCAATATGATTATGGCTGATCTAAAATCAGTACCCCGTTCCTGTTTTTGCCCCATATCCCTTAATCCCTTAACACCAAACTAAATCTACCTCTCTTGAAAACATTCAGTGAATTGGCCACCACTGTCTTCTGTGACAGAGAATTCCACAGATTCACAACTCTCTGGGTGAAGAAGTTTTTCCTCATCTCAGTTCTAAATGGCCTACACCTTATTCTTAATCTCACATTTATCCACATTATACTGCATCTACCAAGCATCTGCTCACTCACCCAACCTATCCAAGTCACCCTGCAGCCTTATAGCATCCTCATCGCAGCTCACACTGCCACACAGCTTTGTGTCATTCGCAAACTTGGACATTTAATTCCCTCGTCTAAATCGTTATTATATACATTGTAAATAATTGAGGTCCCAGCACCCCACTAGTCACTGCCTGCCATTCTGAAAATGATCAGTTAATTCCTACTCTTTGCTTCCTGGCTGCCAACCAGTTCTGTGTCCATGTCAATACCCTACCCCTAATACCATGTGCTCTAATTTTGCACACAAATCCCTTGTGTGGGACCTTGTCAAAGGCCTTTTGAAAGTCCAGATACACCACATCCACTGGCTCTCCCATGTCCATTCTACTTGTTACATCCTCAAAAAATTCCAAAAGATCAGTCAAGCATGATTTTCACTTTATGGTGACTCAACATATAAAATTCTTAAAATATTGGACAGACTCATGTTGACTTTGACTGATCCTGTCACTGCTTTCTAAATGTGCTGCTATAACATCTTTAACAATAGACTCAAGCATCTTCCCCACTATCAATGTGATAGGCCTGTCCCACTTAAGCAAGTTTTTCAGTGACTGCTGGCACTAGTCATAGTCAGATAATACTATACATGAAAACTTTCAACATGTGGAAAATCCAGAGGCGACCAGAAAGACGCTATGACTATTTGGGCGATTGAGTAGAGTATGGTGATATGTCATGGGGTGAAGCCTGTATGGTCGTGAGTAGTCGCCCAGAGTCGTATCTTATTCCGGTCGCCGCTGGATTTTCAACATGTTGAACATTTTCAGCGAGATACAGAATCAAACTACTCATTTAACTCTTCTGCCCTTTCCTTGTTTCTCATTATAAATTAATCTGTCTCTGATTGTAATGCACCTACATTTGTCTTCAATAATCTTTTCCTTTTCACATATCTAAAGAAGCTTTGAGTGAGTTTTTATATACCCCACAAGCTTTCTTTCATGCTTTTTTTCCACCCTCTTAATTAATCCTTTTGTCCTCCTCTGTTGAGTTCTAAATTTCTCCCAGTCCTCTGGTTTGCTGCTTCCTCTGAACAATTCATATGACTTTTCCACTAACCTTCCACTATCCTTGATTTCCCTTGTTAGCCACGATTGAGCCACCTTCCCTGTTTAATTTTTTTGCCAGACGGATGAAGAATTTTTGGAGTTCCATGCAGTCTTTAAATCTTTGCCATTTCATCTTTGCCGTCAACCCTTTAAGTATAATTTGCCAGTCCTTCCTGGACAATTCCCGTCTCATACCTTCAAAGTCTTACTTCTTTAAATTCATGACCCTAATCTCCGAATTAACCATGTCACTTTCCATCCTGCAGAATTCCATCATATAATGGTCACTGTTGCCCAAGGGGCTTTGCACAATAAGATCACTAACTAATCCTTGCTCATTATACAACACCCAGTCTAGGATAGCCTGACCTCTGGTAGGCTCTTCTACTGTACACATTGGTTTAAAAAACCATCCCGTATACATTCCAGGAAATCCACCTCCTCAGCGCTGCCACCAATTTGGTTAGCCCAATCTATATGTAGATTAAAGTCACCGTATAGATTTAGTATTGTCACATGTACTGAGGTACAGTGAAAACGTTTGTTTGCTATCCAATCAAATAAGATAATACTATACATGAATACAATAAAGCCAAGCTCAAGTACAATAGGTAGAGTGAAGAGTAAGATACAGAGTGCATCTTTCTACATCAAATATATTTCTCAGCAACATAGCCCAACAGTTCCTGAGAAAAATTCCTATGTCTGTAATGAGGTAAGTTGGAGAATCGGGACAGTACCCTAGCTACGCTAGTACCCTAGAAATTGTTCCTGAGTCTGGTAGTGTGTACTTCCAAGCTTCTGTATCTTCTGCCACATGGGAGCGGAAAGAAGAAGGAATGACCTGGATGGGAAAGGTTCTTGACAATGTTTACTGCTTTTTCCAAGGCAGCGTGAAGTGCAGATAGAGTTGATAATGGGGAGTAGAGTCTGTGTAATGGTCTGGGTAACATCCCAAACACTTTTCAATTTCTTGTGATCTTGGCAACCCAATGTTATGCTTCCTACAATGCATCTGCAGACGTTTGTAAGAGTCATTGGAGAAATACCTAATTTCCTCGGGGTCCAGAGGAAATAGATTCTGAAATGTATAACTAACACTAACTGGACCTATGATTGTATTCCAACACAGAATTAGAGGACAACACCTGTAGAATTGGCAAATAAAAACAAAATGCAGATGCTAGAAATCTGAAATAAAAACTGATAATGCTGCAAAAAGCTCAGCATGTTAAAGTGCACCCGCAGAAAGAGAAAGAGTCAATGTTTCAGGTCTGCGATCATTCATCAGAACATCATTAGAACTGGACATCAAGTGCTGGAGTGACTCAGCGGGTCAGGTAGCATCTCTGGAGAACATGGATAGTGGACTTTTCAGGGCTTCTGAAGATATGTCGTGACCCGAAACATCACTCATTCATGTTCTCCAGAAATACTGCCTGACGCGCTGAGTTACTCCTACACAGTGCTTTTATTTACAAACCAGCATGTGCAGTTCTCTATGTTTTCATTAGAACTGGCAGGTTTCAGGCCGATTTTCAAATAAGAAATGGCTGCTCTAAAAGGAGAATTGGATGGGTAAGACGTAGACCCTTTAAAACCATCCAACCTTATTTTGTTAATGAAGAAAATGATTGCCATTTTGAAACATAATTGAAGCTTTACGGATATTTTGCAATAATGGACCTTTGTCAAACAAAAGCCATACTGCTAGCTGCTATTGTGTTCAGTTCTGGGCACCATGTTATAGGAAAGATATTGTCAAGCTTGAAATGGTTCAGTAAAGATTTATGGTGATGTAGTCAGGACTAGAGGGTGCGAGCTATAGGGAGAAGTTGTGTAGGCTGGGTCTCTATTCCATGAAGCACAGGAGGATGGGGGGGGGGGGGGGGGGGGGTTCTTATAGAGGTGTACAAAATCATGAGAGGAATAGATTGAGTAGATGCACAGTCTCTTGCCCAGAGTTGGGAAATCAAGGACCAGAGCACATAGGTTCAAGGTGAAGGGGAAAGATTTAATAGGAATCAGAGGGGTAACTTTTTCACACAAAGGCCGGTGGGTGTATGGAACAAGCTGCCAGAGGAGGTAGTTGAGGCTGGGACTATCCCATTGTTTAAGAGACAGTTAGACAGGTACATGGATAGGACAGGTTTGAAGGGATATGAACCAAGCGCAGACAAGTGGAACTAGTGTAGCTGGGACATTGTTGACCGGTGTGGGCAAGTTGGGCCAAAGGGCCGGTTTCCACCCTGTATCACTCTGTCTATGACTATCTCTGGCTAGCTGAGTGAAATTCATTGAGAAGGATTTTTAAATGCAAAAGCATGCTATTTCTTTTTAAAAATCTTATTTTGAGGTTTCTGTTGACATGGAACATACTGAAAAGTAATTTAACACCTGATGAGTTTTACGGGATGGTTTTGCATTTCAGTGAAGTAGGATATTACGATTGACAATCTTTTCCAACCATATTCCAGAGACAGTTTGTGGTTATGACTAGATATATACAGTATTAAAATGCTTCCTTCCATATCCATCTACAGCTGATCTGGTTAAACTCAACTTCACAAAACTGTGCTTACAAAGGATCAATGATTACTTCAGCTTTTAAGGGTATCAAGGCATGATCTGTGGAATTTAAATTGTTAGAACAAGATAGCATGCAATTAACAAGTTTTATCAAGTATTTATTTTGTAAAAAGGGAGAAAGATATTTCAGATGCTTGAAATATTCTCAGAAGATCAGATGGATCATAAAGTTGTGTGCGGACTTATAGTTTTGTGATATTGATTTCAAGTAACTCTTTCATTCCCTCTCTCTGCCCATCCCTCCCCCAGCCCAGTCATCCTGCTCGTTTTATTGTTCGTATCCCCTCGTTATCACCTCCTCCACAGCCAGCAATATACCATTGTGGCCTCTTTGGTCATCGATGCTGACTCTGATCGGTTCTGTACTTTTCATATCTCAGGTTTTCTTCTCCCCCAGCTCTCAGTCTGAAGAAGGGTCTCAACCTGAAACATCACTTATTTATTTTCTCCAGAGATGCTGCTTGACCCGCTGAGTTACTCCAGAATTTTGTGTCTATCGTCGGTGTAAACCAACATCTGCAGTTCCTTCCTATACATTTTGTCTATCCAAGGTGTTTCACTCTCAGCTTTTCATATATTCATTTTAATTTTGTTCAGTAATAACTAAAGGAACTACCTTTGCAGTGATTCTAATGAAAGAAACTCCTTTGGTTTCCAAGACAGTCCTCCCATTCTTTAAAACTTGTCATTTTTATGGGGACTTCAGTGTATCTGGTCAATGGAATCAAAATCACTTGCATCACAGATTCGAGTCTTCTGTTGAATCCCTTGTCATGAGCTGTGATTTCACAACATTCAGTTGGGAGGCATTGCCCGAGGAAAGATATAATGTGGCAAAGGCATATGAAGAAATTAATGACTTAAGTAGCATGCTAATATGTAATATGGTAATTACATCATGTAATATAGATGAAATATAAATACGCAGCCTCTGCCAAATGTTTTCACATAATTACAGAAGGAAAGATATCCCACAGCATCTTAGATTTCTTTTTGGTTGTTATATTGCAGTAGCGTACAACAATGCTTAATTAAAAATATCCTCAAGAGATGGACAGTTACAGGCACATCAACAAAACGGATGGTGAGATTGCAAACTGCAAGTAATGGACAAGTGATTCAGTTGCCGTGAAGGGCGAGTGAATATCACTGAACATATAGGCTATGCTCCACATGTCTGACTGTTATTTTAGTTTTATATTTGGAGTGATTCCGGGCAATAAAGTATTACAACCCCAATGATTTCATGGAAGTGTCAAGGCAACCTTGATGTTAATTCTTAGCAAGTTAAATGATTTATGTGCTCAGAAATCACAACTCACTTTAAAAAGAAAACCCTGCCATAACAAATCATTTGGGAATGGCAAAGCTGCTTTAAAGGACACCATCGTGTGAAGCCTGTACAGGTTGTCACCCCAACACCTGTGAGCAAATCTCAGTTGCGATAACAATTCCAAGGGGGCCACCTTCTTGGCACACACGCTGCAGAGAGGAGCAGGCATTGTATAGACTTGCAGCCAAGTATTGCAACAGCAAAAACGGAGCAAATACATTATTCAGGAGGCCCTCAGACATTTTATAAAATGAGGATTTAAAAATAAATGTCAGTAATATTGCATTGAGCTCTGTTATCAATGGGATAGTGGAGATCGACACAAAATGCTGGAGTAACTCAGCTAGTCAGGCAGGATCTCTGGAAAAAAGGAATAGGTGATGTTTTGGTCAAGACCCTTCTTCAGACAGCATCGAACCAGCATCTGCAGTTCCTTCCCCCACACGCGCAAGTGGAGATATAGATACGTTTATTTTAGAGATACAATGTGGAATCAGGCTCTCAGCCCACCAATACCGCACAGATCAACGATCACCCATACGCAACTTCAAACCGAGACACCGAGGACAATTTATAAAAGACTATTAACCTACAAATCTGCACATCTTTGGAATGTGGGTGGAACCCAGAGGGAACCTCACAGGGAAAACGTATGAACTCCGTATAGACAGCACCCCTAGTTAGGATCAAACTCACTTCTTTGACGCTGTAAGGCAGCAATTTTACCACTACGCCACCCACGAAAGACTAAAAATTATAACAGGAGTATCTAGATGCAAATAGGGAAAGAGAAGGTGGTGACATTTTTGCCTTGGTTATGGTTGAATGGAACGGTCTTACCACCTGTACAGACCACCATATCATTTACTGGGACCTCCTTTCCCAAATTCCTCTCTACATTGTAAATGTTCCCGGTTAAGCAAGTTAAACAGTTTCCTGTTTAAGCAAGCCCATCCACGCTCACCATTGATCACCTGTTCACACTAGTTTTTTGCTATCCCACTTTCTCATTCACTCCCCGCACACAAACAGCAATTGCCCATTAACTTACAAACCTTCACGTCTTGGGGATGTGGGAGGAAACCAAACTGCCCAGAAGCCGACAAGTGATCCCCGTAGACTAACACTATCTTACACACTAGGGACAATTTACCAAACACAATTAACCAACAAACTTGCAAGTCTTTGGAATGTGGGAAGAAACCGGAGCACCAGGTCTCTGGCACTGTAAGGCAGCAACTCTACCGCTGCTCCACCCAAAATTTTTAACATGCTGTAAGGCGAAGTAAGTTATTCACATCTCTATTTGAGGAATAGTATTTACCAGCATCTGCAGTTCATTTCCACACATCTCTTACTTTTGCTGTTCTGATGATGGGTCGGTGAACTGAAACATTGACTCTGTCCCTCTCTCCACTTACTGAGCGCCCCAAACATTTAATTTTTGGGTTATGAATCTCCAACCAGTGAATGATCCCTTAACTGAATCACTGTGTAAATGTTTATGTTAAAATGTATTTTGTGTGTTTTGTTACTTTTTATTTGTATGACTGACTTGGCAAATGAAATTCCTCGTACGTTGCAAAACATACTTGGCTAATAAAGTATGATTGTGATTAAGTGGTTCCAGGAAGTTCCTTTTCTGTTGCTGATGGGTTAAAAGAGCTGAGAGACGAAGCTACATGGCAGTCCAGCCATCAGCTCTGTGTTGCATGTTGATTAACACCACATACTGCTTACTCTCCTGTTTCAGGCCACTGCTGACAGAACCACTTCAAGGTCTCAGCAACATTTCTGCTGGTGTGCCTTGTACGCGCATGTCCAGGACACCATTCTGGAACTAATTTTGAAGCCCCAAACACCAACAGACAATCATTATGGAGCTAAATACTTCAGTCCATTGTAGAAACAAGCAGCATGCAGCCTCTATAGACCACCTGATTAACAATGAAACAGCTTTTACTTCGATTACTCCTAGAAATCCACAATCCATTCCATTGACGCAATCCATTCCCTGGAACATCTTCAAATAACCTTTATGTGTCAAACTAGCCAAGCTGTCAAACGTAATAAGCAGATCGCAAAGCTGCAGTACTTGATTCACGGCACTAGAGGACAATAAAGCAGTTGTATTGTTTTGCTAGCAGGCTTTAGATTAAGTACTGCAATAGCACAGTATTGAATGGTGCACGGGGGCTCTGTAAAGTGAACATTTAAATAATATTTTAAAGTAATAGAGAGATCAAATCTGAAGTACAAACCCAGTAAACACAGCAAATACAAGTCAGGATGCAAAGAACAATGTCGAACAATTATAGAGCATAGGTAGAGAAACATAGAAACATAGAAAATAGGTGCAGGAGTAGGCCATTCGGCCCTTCGAGCCTGCACCGCCATTCAATACGATCATGGCTGATCATCCAACTCAGTATCCCGTACCTGCTTTCTCTCCATACCCCTGATCCCTCCAGCCACAAGGGCCACATAACTCCCTCTTAAATATAGCCAAAGAACTGGCCTCAACTACCTTCTGTGGTAGAGAATTCCAGAGACTCACCACTCTCTGTGTGAAAAATGTTTTTCCCATCTCGGTCCTAAAAGATTTCCCCCTTATCCTTAAACTGTGACCCCTTGTTCTGGACTTCCCCAACATTGGGAACAATCTTCCTGCATCTAGCCTGTCCAACCCCTTAAGAATTTTGTACGTTTCTATAAGATCCCCCCTCAATCTTCTAAATTCTAGCGACTCCAAGCCGAGTCTATCCAGTCTTTCTTCATATGAAAGTCCTGACATCCCAGGAATCAGTCTGGTGAACCTTCTCTGTACTCCCTCTATGACAAGAATGTCTTTCCTCAGATTTGGAGACCAAAACTATATGCAATACTCCAGGTGTGGCCTCACCAAAACCCTGTACACCTGCAGTAGAAGCTCCCTGCTCCTATACTCAAATCCTTTTGCTATGAATGCTAACATACCATTCGCTTTCTTCACATGCCTGCTGCACCTGCATGCCTACTTTCAATGACTGGTGTACCATGACACCCAGGTCTCGTTGCATCTCACCTTTTCCTAATCGTCCACCAGTATATGGAGTACCGACCCAAAACATCATCTCTCCATGCTCTCCAAAGATGCTGCCTGGCGCCCAGTCACTCCAGCACTTTGTGTCATTATTTGCATCTAAGGCATGTCGGGACTGATGCAGAGATTTGAAACATTACACTACATTGGCCTGTTGCAACGCTGTCTAACCTTTCAGTCCAACCAGTCCATGGGGACATTTATTAACACTTGAACATCCTTCCATTTTGTCTCAAATAGAGGACAGGTCTCAGGTGAGAAGGGCAAGATTTAATAGGAACCCGAGGGGCAATTTTTTCACTCAGAGGTTGGTGAGTATATGGATGAGCTGCTAGAAGAGGTTGTTGAGGCAGATACAATGACAGCATGTAAAAGACACTTGGACAGATACATAGATTGGAAAGGTTTAAAAGGAAATGGGCTAAATGTGGATGAATGGGACTAGCTTAGTTGTGGCATCTTGGTTGGCATGGACGAGTTGGGCTGAAGGACCTGATTCCATGTTGTAGGATGTGTTGACTCCATGACTCTGTAACTAAATCTAGCAGGAATACACTCCATCATGTCACATAGAAAATAGGTGCAGGAGGAGGCCATTTGGCCCTTCGAGCCAGCACCGCCATTCATTGTGATCATGGCTGATCGTCCCCTAGCAAAAACCCGTGCCTGCAAGTGTATGTTCCCCCTCATACACTTGCTATTCAGTCCCTTAGCTACATCTGTGCCATCAGCTTTAACCACTCAATTTGCTTTCAAGTTTCACATTCTCCCCACCCCGAGGGAGAGATAAAGGTCAGTGGGGATGTGTCAGACTGAGAGGAGGATCGTCTTCCATTCCCCCACCAACCTGATGTAGCTCCTTTTCCATTGCTACTGAGAGGCTAAATGCAAATTGGAAAAAAAAAAAAAATCTAATTTTTCTCTTGGGTAGCTTGCAACTCAATCGTATGGACATTCAATTTTCCAGTTTCAGGTAACCCAATGCACAAATTCACTTGCCAGCCAAGGTTTCTTCTCCCCTTGTTCATTCTTTATTATTATTATTAGATTCTTTATTAGATTCTTTATTTGTCATTCAGACCTTTCGGTCCGAACGAAACTCTGTTTCCCTGCAGTCCTACATATAATTAAAAATAAAAAAATAAAAAAATGACAGAACACACAATAAACACAAATTTAACATCCACCACAGTTTCACCAAACACCTCCTCACTGTGGTGGAAGGCAAAGTCTTAAAGTCTGTGTCTCTTCCCTCTTTGTTTCCCTCTGCACCGAGGTGATCCAGGCCTCAGATGCCGCGACCGCACTGGGCGATGGCAAGTCAGTCCCGCGGTTCAACCGAGCTCCACGAATGGGTCGGTTCAACTCCGCGGCCTGGGGGGTCCATCGGGCCCGTGGTCGGGCCGCTGCAACCGCTCCGGGACCAAGTCGGGTCGCCGCCCCGGGACCGAGTTGGGTTTCCGCCGCCGCTGTCGCCGCCGCCGCTGCTGGAACCGCTCCGGTAGTCGGGCCGCCGCTGCTGCTGCCGCCGCCGCTGCTGGAACCGCTCCGGTAGTCGGGCCGCTGCTGCCGCCGCCGCTGCTGGAACCGCTCCAGTAGTCACTGGAACCGTTCCAAGAGTCGGGCCGCTGCTGCCGCCGCCGCTGCTGGAACCGCTCCGGTAGTCACTGGAACCGCTCCGGGAGTCGGGCCGCCGCCGCCTGCCGCTGCTGGAACCGCACCGGTAGTCGGGCCGCCGCCGGAACCGCTCCGGGAGTCGGGTCGCCGCCGCCACCACCGCCGGAACCGCTCCGGGAGTCGGGCCGCCGCCGCTGCTGGAACCGCTCCGGGCCCGAGGCCGCCAGCTCCACCATTAGGCCTCGGCGCAGACAGAGACTGGGAATACGACAGAAAGTTGCACCTCCCCCCCCCTCAGAAGGAAGATTCTTCCTATCACCTGCCTCCTTCCTGTTACTACTGGACTCCACCTATCACCTACCAGACTCTGTCTCACCTCGCTCGCTCACCTTTGTTCATAATCCCCTCCTCATCTGGTTCCCACCACCATCTACCAGCCTCTATTCCACCTCTCCTGAAACATTAACTTGCATCTTTTGTTTCCACAAATGCTGTGGATCCATTGAGTTCCCACAGCATTCCAGCTTTGGTTCTAGATTCCAGCATCCACAGTCTCTTTTGTCTGCTCACTCTTGTTTTTGACAGGAATCTTGGAAGAGTGCACACATTTTAAAACTAATATGAAAATTGTGTTGCAAGATGGGATCAGAAAGTACTTTGCCACCTCCTCAGGCTCCCTCACTCCACAACATTAATATTGCAGGAAAGTGAACTGATTCACCTTAGCCTGGGAAGGCTTAGCTGTGGCAATGTGGACTGATTAGAAGGTAGAATAAGCCCAGTTAGCTGCACTTCTTACAGCAAGCGAGGAAGAAGTGTAGGAGGCACTTGTCACTTGGATGGACAAGGCTAAGCTTCGAGGTAAATACATAATATTGCCAATGTCGATGAAATTCTCTCTGTACTGCCAATCATACAAGAACAGTCACTTTGAGAAATAGAAATTGACCACAAGAAGGCAGAGGTGATGAGATGAATGACCATATAAACCAGTGCTGTGAAAAAAATCCCAATTATGTTTAAAGCAGTAGAGTCACAGAAATATACAACATGGAAACAGACCCTTTGGCCCACCAACTAAATGACAACCATCAACCCCCCCCCCCCCCCCCCCCATTTACATTAATACTACACTCGCACCAAGTTTTATTCTATCAACATTTACATTATCTTCCCTCAGATTCCACCATCTAACTCTACCATATAACACACAACATATAACAATTACAGCACAGAAACAGGCCCTCTCGGCCCTTCCAGTCCGTGCCGACCATTTATTTTCTCCTAGTCCCATCTACCTGTTCTCAGACCATACCCCTCCATTCCCTTCCCATCCATATACCTATCCACTTTACTTTTAAATGTTAAAATCGATCCCGCCTCCACCACTTCTGCTGGAAGATCATTCCACACAGCCACCACTTTCTGAGTAAAGAGGTTCCCCCTCGTGTTACCCCTAAACTTCTGCCCCTTAATTCTCATGTCATGCCCTCTTGTTTGAATCTTCCCTACCCTCAATGGGAAAAGCTTATCCACGTCAACTCCGTCTATCCCTTTCATCATTTTAAAGACCTCAATCAAGTCCCCCCTTAACCTTCTGCGCTCCAAAGAATAAAGACCTAACTTGTTCAACCTTTCTCTGTAACTTAGTTGCTGGAACCCAGGCAACATTCTAGTAAATCTCCTCTGTACTCTCTCTACTTTCTTGACATCCTTCCTATAATTAAGTGACCAAAATTGTACACCATACTCCAGAATTGGTCTTACCAATGCCTTGCACAATTTTAACATGACTTCCCTACTCCTATATTCAATGCTCTGATTTATAAAGGCCAGTACACCAAAAGCTTTCTTTACCACCCTACCTACATGCGATTCCACCTTCAGGGAACTATGCACAGTTATTCCTAGATCCCTCTGTTCCACAGAATTCCTCAATTCCCTACCATTTATCATGTATGTCCTATTTTGATTTGTCCTGGCAAGATGTAGCACTTCACACTTATCAGCATTAAACTCCATCTGCCATCTTTCAGCCCACTTTTCCAAATGGCCCAAATCTCTCTGTAGACTTTGAAAATCTACTTCATTATCCACAACACAACCTATCTTAGTATCAACTGCATACTTACTTATCCAATTTTCCACCCCATCATCCAGATCATTGATGTACATGACAAACAACAGTGGTCCCAACACAGATCCCTGAGGCACCCCACTGGTCACCGGCTTCCAACCTGACAAACAGCCATCCACCATTACTCTCTGACATCTCCCATTCTGCCACTGTTGAATCCATCTTGCTACTCCGCAATTAACACCCAAAGATTGAACCTTCTTAACCAACCTTCCATGGGGAACCTTGTCAAAGGCCTTTCTGAAATCCATATAGACAACATCCACTGCTTTACCCTCATCAATTTCCCTAGTAACAAGACCTTCCCGGCACAAATCCATGTTGACTGTTCCTGATCAGTCCCTGTTTATCCAGATGCTTATATACATTATCTCTAAGTATCCTTTCCATTAATTTGCCCACACTGACTTCAAACTAACAGGTCTATAATTGCTAGGTTTATTCTTTTATACCTTAGGGTAATTTCCAGAAGCCAATTCATTCACCAACTTATGCATCTGGGAGGAAGCCAGAGCACCAGAGGAAACCCATGCAGGTCACAGGGAGAGCATACAAACTCCACAGAAAGCTCCCATGGCCAAGAGTAAACCCGGGTCTCTGGTTCTGAGAATTGACTGCTTTAGTATTTGCAATACTGCACCACCATCAAATGTTAGAAGAAATACTGCATAATAAAGTTCAACTGTAATACTGACACTTCTGCTTTTCCCTTCACTTTCTCAAATTGTACATCATATTATGGTCACTGCCTCCTAATGGCTCCTTTACCCTTATCAAATCCGGTTCATTACACTACACTAAATCCAGACTAGCCTTCTCCCAGGTAGGCTCCAGTACAAGCTGCTCTAAAAATCCATCTCGGAGGCACTCCACAAACTCCCTTTCTTGGGGTCGAGTACCAACCTGATTTTCTCAGTCTACCTGCATGTTGAAATCTCTCATGACCACCATAGCATTACCTTTGTTACATGCCAATTTGAACTCTAGTTTCAACTTGCACCCTATATCCAGGCTTCTATTTGGGGGCCTGTAGATAAGTCCCATTAGGGTATTTTAACCCGTACAATTTCTCAGTTCTGTCCAAACTGACTATACATCTCCTGATTCTATGTCACCCCTCGCAAGGGACTGAATTTCATTCCTTACCAACAGAGCTACCCCACCACCTCTGCCCACCTCTCTGTCTTTTTGATAGGACCTATAACCCTGAATATTCAGTTCCCAGCCCTGGTCCTCTTGCAGCCGTGTCTCTGGCTAATTCCCACAACATCAAACTTGCCAATTTCTATCTGAGCCTCAAGCTCATCCACTTTATTTCATTAAAATAATAGTTCCCAGACATCAATTAATGCACCTTAGAGACTTTACTTTAAAACAACAAAAGCATTTTCATAATGTATTACAAAAATTGTGAAAAGGTGAGTGCAGATGTCAGTGTCTGTTCTTATGTACATATGATCAAACTATCAACTGTGAATTGCTTCCACTTGGAGACATCAATGGGTATAAAAAAAACTATTCAGCTTGTTGTTGATTACTCAGTTATTTTTCACCAAGGACAGGTTTATTCTCGATGCCATATTGCTCATCCAACATACAAGCAAAAGTGACCGCATTCATAGAGTCCGAGACACCATCTATAGAGCTGGGGTGACAATAGAGCTTGGGTCATACTGCACAGAAACAGCCCCCTCAGCCTGTGGTATTATGGGAATAATAGTGTAAGGAATGCAGTGGCCGGAGGTGACGTGGGAACCCGGGGGTGTGGCAGTTAGGGAGTTGCCGGGCAAGCACACAAGCAGGCGGCTGCTGTACAGCGTTGCTAAATAAAGATATACTCCATTTACGTCATGGTACGAGCTTTATTATACAAACAAACGCGACATGGTGTCAGAAGTGGGATCCTTGTAAGCAAAAAAAAAGGGGTATCGTTTTGGCGCGAAATGGGAGACAAGCCTGCAGATATGGCGCAACCCACACCAACTGCTACGTTCACAATACAACCTCCAGAGCCATTCGATTTCACCAAGCCTCAAGAATGGGAGCGTTGGATAAGGAGATTCGACTGCTTTCGGCTTGCAAGCTATTTAAACACGACGTCGGCAGAAAACCAGGTGAACAAGTTAGTGTATTGCATGGGCGATGAAGCCGAAGATGTGCTAAAGGGGCTAACGCTAACTGCAGATGAGAGGAGGGAGTACACGGATGTCAAGGCGGGCTTTGATGCATTTTTTGTACCTAAAAAGAATGTAATCTATGAAAGAGCCAGTTCAATCAGCGTGTGCAACTGCCAGGAGAAACGGTGGATTCCTTCATCACTGCTCTATACGGATTAGCTGAACACTGCAACTATGGACAGTTGCAGAACGAGCTGATCCGCGACAGGTTAGTGGTCGGGCTGAGAGACGTGTCATTGTCAGAAAAGCTACAGCTAGACAGAGAACTAACCCTTGCAACTGCAATAACAAAAACAAGGCAGTCTGCAGAAGTTATACGACAGTGGTCTGACATAAGAGGCGAAAATAGCGTTGCTAGCAAGTGCTCTAATGTTGATGCTGTGCATGCTAAAAGCTACAGAAACCCCAAATTTCCCTCAAAGCCTCAGCCACAAGCACAAACACCAAGCAAAAATAGACTTAATACACGACCTCAGCCTGGATCAAAGACCTGTTATAGATGTGGAAAAATGCCCTCGCATGGGAAATGGGAATGCCCTGCTAAAGATGCTGTGTGTCACAACTGTGGCAAAAAGGGACATTATGGTAGAGTGTGCAGAAACAGTGCAAAATCTCTCAATGCTGTCACTACAGAGGAAGAAGAAAACTTTTTCCTGGGAGCTGTGGATGCTGGAAAAGACCCGTGGATGGTGCAGCTAGAAGTGAGACAAAAAAAGTGTGCTTTAAAATAGACACTGGTGCTGATGTCACCGCCATGCCAGCCGAGGTGTACCATGACATTACAGGGGGTCATGATGTGAAGCGCCTGGCAGTGTCGACATGCCCATTGTTTGGGCCAGGGGGTAATGTACTCTCTGTCCTGGGTGTAGCCAGAGAAACACTGCGCAGAGGCAAAAAGACAGCCATAGAAAACATTTATGTAGTAAAAGACCTGCACACTGCACTGTTGGGAAGGCCTGCCATAGAACGGCTTCAGCTTGTGTGCAGGGTTAACGGCATCACCGTGGAATCAATGAAACAACAATATCCAAAGCTGTGTTGCGGCTTGGGTCTTGTTCGGAGGCCATACTCAATTAAATTGAAGCCAGAGGCTGTGCCCTTCTCTCTCCACATGCCACGCAGAGTCCCTCTGCCGCTTATGGGAAAAGTGAGGAAGGAGATAGACCGTATGGAGAAGATGGGCGTAACCACCAAGATTGAGGAGCCAACTGATTGGTGTGCCGGGATGGTGGTGGTGCCGAACAGAACAGGTGATGTTCGCATTTGTGTGGACTTCACAATGATGAATGGATCAGTATGCAGAGAAAGGTTTATCCTGCCTTCTGTCAAGCACACTCTAGGCATGCTAGCTGGCGCAACAGTATTCAGCAAATTAGATGCCAACATGGGCTTTTGGCAAGTACCATTGACAAAAGAGTCTGCCAAATACACCACCTTCATCACGCCTAATGGGCGCTACTATTTTAACCGTCTACCCTTTGGCATTGCATCAGCCCCTGAGCACTTTCAAAGGATGATGATGACAGAAGTGACCGGTGGCCTGGAGGGGGTACTGTGTCACATGGATGACATCCTGGTCTGGGGACAGACGCAGGAGGAGCATGATGTGCGGCTGCATGCGGTGCTAGAAAAGGCATATAAGGCCGGCATTACGCTCAACATGGACAAATGTGAGCTCACACGCCACACAGTCAGATTCCTGGGTCATGTGATTTCAGCAGATGGAGTGAAGCCAGATCCAGAGAAGACGAGAGCAGTACAAGAAATGGATGCACCCAAAAATGTCAGCGAACTCAGGAGTTTTCTGGGCATGGTCAATCAGCTGGGTCGCTTCTTGCCTAACCTGGCTGAAAAAGACAAAGTGCTACGAGACCTGCTGTCCAAGAAGAACCACTGGTATTGGGGGACAGAGCAGCAGGCCGCCTTTGATCAGTTAAAAACAGAGCTGTCATCCACACCGGTACTCACATTATACAACCCAAACAGTGCTCTAAAGATCTCTGCTGATGCTTCTTCCTTTGGCCTGGGGGCCGTCCTGCTGCAGAAAAGCGATGCCCTGTGGTCACCTGTGGCATATGCGTCCAGGTCAATGACACCAACAGAGCAGCGTTATGCTCAAGTAGAGAAGGAGGCATTGGCTGCGACGTGGGCATGTGAAAGGTTCAGCTATTTCATCCTGGGAAGACCATTCGAGCTGGAAACTGACCACAAACCGTTGGTGAGTCTGCTGGGTGGGAAAGCTTTGGATGACCTCCCACCAAGAGTCCAAAGATTTAGGATGAGACTCATGAGGTACAACTATACAGTCAATCATGTCCCTGGCAAAAGCATGGGGACAGCCGACACCTTATCGCGTGCTCCTCTGAGAGCCGCAAGAACACACACAGACACAAGCCTATTAGAGGACCCCAACATCTTTGTAGACTCTGTCATCAGCAACATTCCTGTCAGTGGAGATTATCTGAGCAGCCTACGTGAGCACCTGCGGGCAGACAGCACATGCTCTGCACTGATGGAGTACTGCACAGACGGCTGGCCCGACAAAAGCCAACTGCAGGGAGTGCTGAGACATTACTGGGCTGATAGAGCAGTGCTGACTGTGCACGATGGGCTGCTGCTGCGGGGCACGAGGCTCGTCATCCCATCAGCCTTACAAGGTAATGTGCTGCAGAGACTACATGAAGGACACCTGGGGGTGACAAAGTGCAGGGGCTGGGCCAGACAGACGGTATGGTGGCCAGGACTCAGCAGCCAGCTGAATGATATGGTGCTGAAATGTAGAATCTGCATCCAAGAGAGAAGGAATGTCAAAGAGCCGCTGATGCCAACAGATATGCCAGACAGGCCTTGGCAAACCTTGGGAGCTGGCCTATTCACACTGAAAGACAAGACGTATCTATTAGTAGTAGATTATTTCTCCAGGTATGTGGAAGCTGCGCTGCTGTCACCCACAAGGTCCACAGATGTGGTGGTACACCTGAAATCCATGTTTTCTCGTCATGGAATTGGTGAAGTTCTTAAAAGTGACAATGGGCCCCAGTTCTCAGGTAGCCACTTTAAAGCCTTTGCAGCAGAGTATGGCTTTGTGCACATCACGAGCAGCCCCAGGTTTCCTCAGAGTAATGGTGAGGCGGAACGCGCTGTACAAACCGTGAAAAACCTGCTTACAAAGGCGTCAGACCCATATCTTGCATTGCTGGCCTACAGAGCAACCCCTCTGCAGAACGGCTATAGCCCGGCCGAGCTGTTGATGGGGCGCCGCCTCCGCACTACTGTTCCTGCCCTTCCAACCCTGCTGAATCCAGTTTTGCCTGACTACAACGCGCTGCGGGCCAAAGAAAGGGAGAAGAGGTGGAACGACGCAAGATCCTTCGACAAGAGGCACGGAGTGAGAAATCTGGAGCCACTAGTACCTGGGGGGGAGGTGTGGATCACCAATGCACGAGTCCAGGGCAAAGTGCTATCTACAGACAATACCCCTCGCTCTTATATCGTCCAGGTGCCTCAGGGGACACTGAGGAGGAACCGGCAGCACTTGGTGCCGCTGCAGACCAACAGTGGGGTAGTCGACGCTGATGAGCCACTGGTGGGAGAAGATTCAGCTCCACCAGAGCCAGCTCCACCAGAGCAAGCTCCACCAGTGAAAACATCACCCAGCAGAGAGGGCCCCACCACAGAGACTGCGCGGACCAGGTGTGGGAGAGAGGTTAGAAAGCCGAAGAGACTTGATTTGTGATTTATTGATCTGTTTTCTACAATAAAGAAAAAGAGAGAGTGAAATGTGATGTGAAATTGTTCTGTAAACCTGGTACATTTACCTGAAACCTGAGAGTTTAAGTTTTGAAGAACACAGCCTGCTAAAGTAATAGTTCACAGTATGGTAACGCAGAAGTTATTTTATTTCTATTTTGCATGCTTGAATCAAGGACAGGTCTTCCAGCAAAAGGGCAGAATAAACCCCTTAAGACCTGCAGAGACAAAGGTAGTCCACTCTTTGTTCTCAAAGAAAGGGAGATGTGGTATTATGGGAATTATAGTGTAAGGAATGCAGTGGCCGGAGGTGACGTGGGAACCCGGGGGTGTGACAGTTAGGGAGTTGCCGGGCAAGCACACAAGCAGGCGGCTGCTGTACAGAGTTGCTAAATAAAGATATACTCCGTTTACGTCGTGGTATGAGCTTTATTATACAAACAAACGCGACAAGCCCACTGAGTCCACGTTAATCATCAAACACTCATTTATACTAAACCTACACTCATCTAATTTTATTCCTTCTAGTTTTCCACATCAACTCCCCCAAGATTCTAACACGCACCTACACTCTGGGCACAATTTGCAGTATGACATTGATTAGCTCTAAAATATGTGTAAGATAGACACAAAATGCTGGAGTATATCAGCAGGTCAGGCAGTATCTGATGAAAATGGATAGATGACAGTTTGGGTTGGGACCTTTATTCAGACCGGGAATAAGTCTCAGATTAATTTTGAGGACGGGTCCAGGCCCAAAACATCACCTTTCCATTTTCACCAGAAATGTTGCCTAACTTGCCCTGGTACTCCAGCATTTTGTGTCTATCTCTTTATATATTTGCTTTGTTGTTGCACAAAAAAAAATCCTTATTATGTAACATTGCAAAAGTGAAGAAAACAACAACCATTTAATGAAATAGGGCAGTTCCAATATCTCGGGTTTGGGCATTTGGATGTTGTGATCATCCTGTTTTTGTATAGTTCTTAATCAGTATTCAATAAATGTTTGGACCAGGGGCAAACATGCATTTGCATGCATTGTGATCATGATATTCATATGTTCAGGCACTTTTAACAGAGGACATAACTTCTTCTACACTGCGACCTCACAGTGCTGAAACTTGGTTTTATAACATTTAAAGCACAAGCTCTCATCATCCAAATAATAATAAATGTATCTGATGGCCAGGAACAGCAATATATGAAGTTAATGCAACCTTTAGGATGGTTGGGCATCATTCCTAGAATTTTGCAGAAGAAGAAAGAAGCTTTGGAAGCATTTTCATAATTGTTCTCTGCTTTCAGACTCTAATATATCCTTATTGCACCCAAATATATAAATGAGCTCTCTTTAGCATCAATGAATAATTGAGCTTCAGATTTTATTTTGGTTATTGTGTGCAGCACAGCCAGCCCATTGCCAATCTTTAAGCTGCACATAAGTCTTAGCCCAACCTACAGTGGCTTGCAAAAGTATTCATACCCCTTGAACTTTTCCACATTTTGTCACGTTACAACCACAAACATAAATGTATTTTATTGGGATTTTATGTGATAGACCAACACAAAGTGTTGCATAATTGTGAAGTGGAATGAAAATGATACATGGTTTCCAAATTTTATTACAAATAAAAAGCTGAAAAGTGTGGCGTGCAAAAGTATTCAGCCCCCCTGAGTCAATACTTTGTAGAACCACCTTTCGCTGCAATTACAGCTGCAAATCTTTTGGGGTATGTCTCTACCAGCTTTGCACATCTAGAGACTGAAATTTCTGCCCATTCTTCTTTGCAAAATAGCTCAAGCTCAGTCAGATTGGATGGAGAGTGTCTGTGAACAGCAATTTTCAAGTCTTGCCAGAGATTCTCAATTGGATTTAGGTCTGGACTTTGACTGGGCCATTCTAACACATGAATATGCTTTGATCTAAACCATTCCATTGTAGCTCTGGCTGTATGATTAGAGTCGTTGTCCTGCTGGAAGGTGAACCTCCGCCCCAGTCTCAAGTCTTTTGCAGACTAACAGGTTTTCTTCCAAGATTGCCCTGTATTTGGCTCCATCCATCTTCCCATCAACTTGACCAGCTTCCCTGTCCCTGCTGACGAAAAGCATCCCCACAGCATAATGCTGCAACCACCATGTTTCACAGTGGGGATGGTGTGTTCAGGGTGATGTGCAGTGTTAGTTTTCCGCCACACATAACGTTTAGCATTTAGGCCAAAAACTTCAATGTTGGTCTCATCAGACCAGAGCACGTTCCTCCACATGTTTGCTGTGCACCCACATGGCTTGTGGCAAACTGCAAATGGGACTTTGTTTCAACAATGGCTTTCTTCTTGCCACTCTTCCATAAAGGCCCGATTTGTGGAGTGCACGACTAATAGTTGTCCTGTGGACAGATTCTCCCACCTGAGCTGTGAATCTCTGCAGCTCCTCCAGAGTTACTATGGGCCTCTTGGCTGCTTCTCTGATCAATGCTCTCCTTGCCTGGCCTGTCAGTTTAGGTGGACGGCCATGTCTTGGTAGGTTTGCAGTTGTGCCATGCTCTTTCCATTTTCGGATGATGGATTGAACAGTGCTCCGTGAGATGTTTAAAGCTTGGGATATTTTTTTATAACCTAACCCTGCTTTAAACTTCTCCACAACTTTATTCCTGACCTGTCTGGTGTGTTCCTTGGGCTTCATGATGCTGTTTGTTCACTAATGTTCTCTAACTAACCTCCGAGGCCTTCACAGAACAGCTGTATTTATACTAAGATTAGATTACACATAAGGGGACTCTATTTACTAATTAGGTGACTTCTGAAGGCAATTGGTTGCACTGGATTTTATGTAGGGGTATCAGAGTAAAGGGGGCTGAATACTTTTGCACTCCACACTTTTCAGTTTTTTATTTGTAAAACAATTTGAAAACCATGTATCATTTTCCTTCCACTTCACAATTATGCACCACGTTGTGTTGGTCTATCACATACAATCCCAATAAAATACATTTACATTTGTGGTTGTAACGTGACAAAATGTGGAAAAGCTCAAGAGGTATGAATACTTTTGCAAGCCACTGTATCGCCTGCTTCCACTGCAGCATCTGCAGTCTCCCGAGTCTTCAATATTACATTTGGTTCCTTCCCCCTCACACTTAGTCAGCTTCTCTTACACTATTAAAGCCCACCTATTGATGACGGATGTTTCTTCTCAATTCCTGACAAGACTTTTTTCATAACTATCTTGGACGCTAGGAAAGGAGCATTATGGATTATGTGCAGACAGATAAGTGTTGGTCTTGACATTATGTTTAGCACAGACATTGTGGACCAAAGAGCCTGTCCCTGTGCTGTGCTGTTCTACGTTCTGCCTCATATTTGTATTAACTTTGAGAGCCATCACAATCAATTTCCTTCAGCCTGTTCTCCCACATATGCCTATGAGCCCCCTTCTGATTCCCCTAGCAATCGATAACACTAGACACAATTTGGAGCAGCAAATTAACTGAATGATCAGCACAGATAGATTCCGAGGATGGAATCAAACCCAGGTGATAGAGCTGCGAGATAGCTTTACTGCCTGAGGCACCATGATACCACCCCACCTTATAGTTCCTATAAGGAGAACAGACAAGGCCAATGCTCTCTAGAGTTTAAAAGAATGTGAGGTAATTTCATTGAAACATATAAAGTCCACTGCCAGAGGTCAGAGTTGAATAGACTACTCCTGCTTTTATTTCTCATGGCCTTGAATCCATATGTTGCATGTACAGAGGGTAAAATTTGCACATTTGCAGGTGACTATTTACCCCAATTCCTACCAAGAGTAAGGGGTAAAGAAGAGTCAAAGACTGCAAGTTTGTACAGATAAGTTGGCTGTTTGGAAAGACTAGTAGCAAGTGAAATTTAATACAGAATTGGGTGATAATTATGATAGAAAGAATTAGGTGATAATTCTGGTAGAGAGAATGATGGACAATATAGATCAAATGGCACTGATCTAAATTGTGAACAGGAACATCGTGTCCTCAGTGTACATTACAATCCAAATTGAAAGGATGTTTGAGTGAGTGATTAATAAAGTATGCAGGAATACTCGCTTCATAAATATACCTATAGCTACGATGTTCTAGAAATTGATATAATTATGATTCTTAACAGACATTTAGACAGATGTATGGACATTGAGTATTTAGGGGATTGTGGTCCAAATACAGGCAAATGGGACTAACCGAGTATACCAACTTGGGCAGCATGGATAAGGTGGATCAAAGGGCCTGTTTCCATGTTCATAGTGCTATCACTCCAAGGGTCTTAAAAATCAGGGAAGGTATATTGAATCTGTACAAAACACTAGCTGGACCACATTCTGATCTGCATGCTTCAGGATATGAAAGGTCCTGAAGAGAATGTAGGAAATATACACAACCTTTGTTACAGGGATGAAATGTTGTGATAAGGCAATACCGTAGATAATTGGATTAGAGTCAAAGTCAAGGGGTCATGCAGTATGGAAACATGCCTTTCAGCCCAACTCATCAATGCTCTGCAAGATTCCCCATTTAAGCTTGTCCCATTTGCCCAGGTTTTCCCCTTTTCCCTTTAAACCTTCCGAATCCATGTACCTATCTAAGTGTCTTTTAAATGATTTTATTGTACCTGCCTCAACTACTTCCTCTGGCAGCTTGTTCCATATCCCCACCAAGCTCTGAGAGAGTGTTAAAGAAGGAACTGCAGATGCTGGAAAATCGAGGGTACACAAAAAGCTGGAGAAACTCAGCGGGTGCAGCAGCATCTAAGGAGCGAAGGAGATAGGCAACGTTTCAGGCCGAAACCCATTGGCCTGGTCTTTCTCCTCGGTTTCCTATTAAATCTTGCCCCTCTCACCCTAAACCTATGTACTCTGTTTTTTGATTCCCCTACCCCGGGGTAGAAGATTGTGTGCATTCACCCTATTTGTTCCCCTCATTAATTTATATACCTGTAAAAGATCACCCCTTAGCCTCCTGTTCTCCAAGGAATAACATTCTAGCCTGCCCATTCTCTCCCTATAGCTCAGGCCCTGGAGCCATGGCAACACGTTAAAGAACAAGACCCTTAACGGAAACAAGATAGGTTAGAGGCCTAATAGAGGTATGCTTGTTCATGAGTGGTTTTGAGAGCAAACAGATGGAAATTCTTCCCATTGGCAGATGATTTGGCAACCAGAGGATTGAAAATTCTGGACTAAAGGAACAAGGAGGATATGACAAAATATTATTTTTATACAGAAAGTAGTTTGGATCTAGAACCCATTGTCTGCAAGGGTTATTGAAACAACATCAGACTATTGTAAATGATTGGGCAGCAGCAGAGCACCAGAGACCCAGGTTCAATCCTGACTACGGGTGCTGTCAATACAGATTTGTACATTCTCCCTGTGACCGTGTGGGTTTTCTCTGGTGCTCTGATTTCCCCCCATATTCCAAAGATGTGCAGGTTTGTAGGTTAATTGGCTTCTGTAAATTGCCTCTGGTGTTTGGGATAAAACTAGTGTATGGTTGATCGCTGGTGAGCACAGATTAAAGCTAATGCAAAAGTAGTCTTTTGACACAGAGAGTAGTTTGGATCTAGAATTCACTGCCTGCAAGCACTGTTGAAACAAAATTGATTAGAGCCTTGGAAAGAAAATTGAAAAGGGACACGAGATGTACAATGTTGCAGGACCATGAGGAAAGAGTAACTTTGAGGAACTGATAGTGACCAGTATAAACTCAATGGACTAAATGATCACCTTCTCTATCATAACAACTCCATCATTCTAAGTTTGCAGGACATAATCATGAAAACAACAGCTGAAACCAACACTGCTCGGTCTGGAGAGGCTGGGCTAAGGCCAGTGTAGTTACCACAGGAGCTAGCAGAGGGCAGAGGCAGAGTGTGCTCCATTCACACTGGGTGAGTAGAGCGGTCACCTCTGGGGGAACACTGGCTGGTCTTACAACAGCCGCATCTCCTTCAGCATTGGCCGGCACCACTGTCAGACTAACCTAAAAACAAATCTCCCATCATCCATTAAAATGTTGGAAAAGATTAAACAGTGCAATATTCAGGTTTTGCACAAGGTTAAAATAAATCAATTAGTCTTGTAGTCTATTGAGTCTTATGAGCAACCCCATCTTAATTGCCTTGACAATTATATGACATATTATGGCACTCTCTGTACTAGAACATTTTCCACTCTCAGTTTTAATTCTTTTCTCTGAACTCTGTACAAATGCCATGCATTCTTTCTCTGCATTTAAGACAAACATCATTAACCAACACTACTAAAACATCTCGATCTGCCTGCGGGATTGAAGAATCGACCATTAGTCTAGACAGTTGTTACTGGTGTGTAGGAAGGAACTGCAGATGCTGGTTAATACTGAAGATAGACATTAAAATATTTTAGGTCAAAACCCTTCATCAGAGTCTGAAGAAAAGTCTTGGTTCATCATCTATTCCCTTTCTCCAGGGATGCTGCCTGACCTGCTGAGTTACTCCAGCAATTGCGTCTATCTTCTCTGTTGTTAATGGTGCCTTATAAAGGCATATACTTCTGAAAATGATTGATGAAGTATAGGGACAAATGAATGATAAAGATCACTAAACAAAGCACTAGAATTTGTCAAAGAAACAACTCCAAGATTAGCTTTCAATTGAGAGATCAGAGATACAGCATAGAAACAGGGCCTTTGGCCCACCAAGTCCACACCGATCACCCATTCACACTAGTTCTATATTATCCCACTTTCTCATCCCATCCTTACACTAGGGGCACTTTACAGAGGTCAATTAACCTGCAACCCCAAATGTGTGTTTGGGATGTAGGGGGATACCAGAGATGTCACAGAGAGAATGTGCAAATTCCTCACAGACAACACCCGAGGTCAGGATTGAACCCAGGTCTCTGGAGATGTGCAGCTCTATCCGCTATGCTATTGTACTATAATTTTTGTTTAGTTCAATAGCCCACAAGGGCGACTGCCAGATAAACAGTCTAGTTTCTGAATTCAAAGATTGATTAATTAGGGCTGCAACAAGGAGAAAATTCATATAGGCATGTGGTATATGTCAGGATACAATCTCAACATTAATCTTATCTCTCCATTAAGTATGATCTCCATGCTCAAGACTTTATGATTTGGAGTTTAAAGGCACAATCAGTTCAATTTCCAAAGCTTCACAATGGGGTCTGAAAAAGGATCTGGACCCGAAGAGTCGCCCATTCCTTCTCTCCAGAGATGCTGCCTCATCCGCTGAGTTACTCTAGCATTTTGTGTCTACGTTCAGCTTTAAGCTTGATTAGTAAGCTTGCTTAATGAGGGCGTCAGGGGTTATGAGGAGAAGACAGGGTAATGGGGTTGAGAGGGAAAGATAGATCAGCGATGATTGAATGGCAGGGTAGACTTGATGGGCTGAATGGCCTAATTCCACTCCTATAACTTATGAATTAATGAACTAGTGACAGCACAATCCCTGCGAGATGCTTCTTGTTTGATGTCTCCAATAACTTTCTGGTGAACCCTGCGGTGGTGGCTTTGTTGTAGTGAGTAGACTGAGTGAGCGCCCTACTGTGGCTGACCTCAGAGCCTTGTCACTGGGAAACTGACTGCAGGTGGATTTATCGACGACAACCCTCAGCAGTCACTGATGTTTCACAACCACAACACTATGAGCTGATGTGTATGTCATCTTGGGTTTAGAGAAAGCACTTCAATGGGATGGATTGTCCAGTACCCGTTGCCCTGATTCACACTCCATTTCCCCAACTGTTTACATTTGGTCCTGAGCTCCCATCTACCCCATTGAAGACCATCGGACTATCTTTAATCGGACTTTACCTTGCACCAAACCCTTTATCATATCATGTAATGTAGATGGCTCAATTGTAAGGCGACATGGCTTTGAGGTGAATCTGAAGAAAGGTTCTGACCTGAAATGTCACCTATTCCTTTTCTCCAGAGAAGCTGCCTGATCCGCTGAGTGACTCCAGCATTTTGTGTCTATCTTCGGTATGAACAAACATCTGCAGTTCCATCCTACACGTACCTCCTCTGGCACCTTGTTCCATAAACCTACCATCCTATGTGTTAAAAAGATGCCCCGTAGGTTCCTATTAATTTTTTTCCTTTTTCACCTTAAATCTATGTTCTCTGGTTCTTGATTCTGTGGGCTCTTTCCTCAAACTGATCATAGTTGGATGGAGAAAGATGGAAATGAGAGGTGGGGATGGGACAAGGCCTTGTCAGATGGGTGGAGCAGGTGTCACAGGTTAAAGATGAAAATAAGGCAAAAGGTTGTCAAATAAGAAGAGAAGATGAGTGAAAGGTAAAGTCAAAGGGAGCAAAATGGAAAGAAAGAGACATGGGGAAGGGATAGGGGTGGGGGGGGGGGGGGGGGGGGGAGGGGAGAAGGGAGATAAAAGGCCAATGAGGGACTCGGGGATGGGCAATGTGTGTATGGAGGGAAAAGGAGCATTGTGACTGGGAGTATGGGTGTAGCTGGGTGCCCCCTTCAGAACCACTGGCACTCATGTGACTCATCCTGCTGGAAGCAACTCTCAGACAACGTACCTGCTCAGCTGGTAAGAGGAGACCCAACGGGAAGGTCTGCAATTCATTTCCTCTGCAGAAGCTGCCTGGCCTGCTAATTTCCTCCAGCACTTGGTGTTTTGCTCAGCTGGTAATCCACTAACTGAGGGCTTGGGCTTTTTCTCAACTCCTCAATGTCTACGGAGGTTTTGCAGCCCCAAACTCCCCCAGCCAGCTCAGGCAGGTTTGTGTACGAATATATGGATGCACACTACGGGTGCTGTCTGTACAGAGTTTGCACGTTCTCCCCGAGACCTCATGGGTTTCTCCAGGTGCTTCGGTTTCCACCCACATTTGTTGGTGAATTGACTTCTGTAAATTGTTCCTATTGTGTAGGATAGAAATAGTGTATGGGTGATCGTTGGTCAGTGTGGACCTGGTCGGCCGAATGACCTGCTACCATGCTGTATCTCTAAAAACTGGAAAAAATAAATGAGCAAGAGACCAGTGAAACGGTGCACCTATCAACTCTTCATACCAGCTAGAAGGTGCAGGCCAGCTGTGTGATAAAATATTTCTCATTTACATGGATGAGTACAGTTCCAACAACTCAAGAACAAGTTCACCACAGGTTAAAGCAGGCAGCCTGACTGACATCACATATGGCCCTTAAACATTAACACCCTCCACCACCAGCATAGCACAGGCATAATTCAATCTGCCTAGGTTGTTTGGCAGCTCCAGCAGCAGCTTTCTAACCATTATGAAACAACTTTCCTCAGCATTTACAATGACAAGGAGCTTAAGAGAAGATGAGTTAGTAAGAGACAGCAAGTGGTTCAGATGTGGCCTTTAACAATGCCAGAAGCAAGTGGATTGATAATTGGTTGCTGAACATCTTTCCCAATGCTATCCACTCTATGTGTTCTGTTGTGCAAAGTCTCTCATGCGATTTTGCTCGACCCAGAAGTTTACATATCATTCTATTAGATTATTATATTTTTTTTAATTTACTTTATTGTTTTTTTTTGAGTGAACCCTCTTGAGAGGATCCATGGGCTGGCCTTTCTCTGAATATCTTTTTATTGTTATTTGCTTTAGTTTATTACTGTCATGTGTACCACAGACAGTCAAAAGCCTTTGTTTGCATGCTACCAATTAAATCTATACACGACTGAAATTGAGCCATACAGATGTTCAACAGGTAGCGCAAAGAGAAAAAAATGTTTTACAGCAATGTAGCATTACAGTTACACAGAAAAAGTGCAGTGTCCACAATGAAGGTAGGTGGGAAGATCAGGACTACCCCCTAACTTATGGAAGGACCACTCAGTAGTCTGAGAACAGAGAGGAAAAGTTGATCCCGAGTCTGGTGATACGAGCTTTCAAACTTTTGTATCTTCTGCTTGATGGGAGAGGGAAGAAGAGGGAAGAAGAGGGAAAAGCAGGAGTGGGAAAAGTCCTTGATAATGTTGGCTGTGTTCCCAAGGCAGCATGGAATAGATGGAATCAGTGCTGGGGATTCTGATCTGAGTGATGGATGAGCTACATTTACAACACTTAGCAGTTTCTTGGGGTCTTAGACAGAGCAGTTCCCAAACCAAGCTGCAATGCAACCCAATATTATGCTTTCTATGGCGCACCTGCAGAAGTTAGTAAGTTGTTGAAGACATGCTGAACACCCCAAGTCCTTCAATGAAGGAGAGGTGTTGATGTCCTATTTTGACCATTGCTTCAATGTGATTGGTCCAGGACAGATTGTTGGTGATATTTACATCTGGGAACTGTATTTTACGATGAAACAAATGTAATTGTGTCTTTTTTCTCAGGGTGGGGCATAATGAAACCTATTGCAGCAGAGCATTGCCCTCTGTGATTATTACCTTCCGCTTTGTTCCTTTCACTATGTATTTCTCAGGTTAGTTCTCCCATCAGGATAAGCAACATCTGCTGGTGTCCAACCTCTCTATTATTGGATAGGATTGTCCACCCCTGGAGCAGCATGCTGGTGGAAAAGGACGCAATGTACAGAGGCTCTGTTTTATTGGCACTGGGCCGGTACTTGCTGGAGTTAAGAAGGATGAGGGGTGATCTCATTGTAACTTACCGAATAATGAAAGGCGTGGATGGAGTGCATGTGGAGAGGATGTTTGCACTGGTGGGAGAGTCTAAGACCAGGGGCCTTAGAATAAAAGGATGCACCTTTAGAAAGGAGATGAGGAGGGATTTCTTTAGCTCGAGGGTGGGGAATCTGTGGAATTTATTGCCACAGATAGCTTTGGTGGCCAAGTCATCGGGTATTTTTAAAGTGGAGATTGATAGGCTTCGGATTAGAGGGCATCAAAGGTTACGGGGAGAAGGCAGGACATTGGGGAAAGATAGATCAGCCATTTTCGAATGGAGAAGTGGACTTGGTGAGTTGAATGGCTTAAATTCTTCTCCTATAACTTACGTTTTATGAATTGTTTCCCACCCACACCCACCTGATCTGCAGACGACCTTGCTCAACTTACTCCAGTTTACACCACACCTGGAGTCCAATTGTTTACATAAAGGCACAGTGGTGCAGCGGTAGAGTTGCTGCCTTACAGTGCCAGGGACGACGTAGCTCTTCTCTGGGTTTTCCAGTTTCCTCCCACATTCCAAAGACATACAGGTTTGTAGGTTAATTAGCCTGTAAAGATTGTCACTGGTTTGTAGGATAAAACTAGCATAAAGGCTTGATCGCTAGTCGCCGTGGACTCGGTGAGCTAAAGGGCCAGTTTCCACTCGGTATCTCTAATACAAAACCTCCTGCCATTTTGCATTGATGTAATCCTCCTTCCCCTTTCATGCCTGATTATCAAGTGACAGCTTCATATCTCACCACATAGAGCTAACAATTGACACGAGTGTCAGTGCATTCATGCCACCATGGAACTGGTATAAGTGCAGACAGAAGCTGGCCAGGGTGATTAAGGCCACTTACATAGCCCCAAGATATTCATCAAGAGTAAACTAGCTGCCACCATTGGAAGATAAATAGCTCTTATTAATGAAATAACTTGGGAAAGTCATATCTTGGTTTTATTATGACATTAAATCTAACAGTAGGAAATAAAAAAATGTGGTTAACAATGCACACTTCCTTTGATTGCTCCTCACAATGTACAACAGATGCCCTTTGCTGCTGCTGCTGTTTCACATCCTGCAGCAGAGTTGCCATATGGTTGGTCAAGTTACGATCTCCCAGTTGCTTCCGAAAATTACGACTGGGATTCATTTTATGAACTGGCAACATTTAATTAAGAAACATGTTTGATTGTGTTAACCTCCAAAATCATAATTATGAAATAGAAACAATGTTTTGAATTAAAATGTGGGTTTCAGCCAGTGAAAAGACAGGCAGAGGTTTTAGTTTTAGAGATACAGCGCGGAAACAGGCCCTTCAGTCCACCGAGTTCGTGCCAACCATAAATGGGCCATACACTACTTCTATCCTACCGACTAGGGACAGCTTACAAAACCAAATTAACCTACAAACCTGCACATCTTTGGAATGTGGGAGGAAACCAGAGCACCTGGAGAAAACCCACGTGTCACATGGAGAAGGTGCAAACTCCGTAGAGGCACCACCTGTAGTTAGGAACAAGCTCTGGCCTCTGGCGCTGTAAGACAGCAACACAACCTCGGTGCCACTGTGCCACCCTAATTCTTAATTTAGGAAACTGGTCACATGATTTCCCCATGTGCCAACAAGACTAACAGGGATTACAAAGTCAGGTGTGTAATACCATCAGGAAGACATTGTGCAAATTATTTTAAAAAGATACAAAGTGCTGGAGCAACTCAATGGGTCAGGCGGTATCTCTGGAGAGCAAGGGTAGGTTATCTTTCAGGGTGGGACCCTTCTTCAGACTGATTGTAGGTAGGGTGGGAAGAAATCTAGAAGAGAAGGTGCGCAGGACAAATCAGGGTGGGTAATAGTTTAACACAGGTGGAGAGTCTTTGATACACAGATGGTTGGACAAAGGCCAGATATGCAAAAAAACATTGTGAAACAAAAGAATAGAAGAGTTGCAAATTGTGAAGCCAGAAGAAGGTATCGATGTGGAGGGGGAGGGGAGAAATAGGTGTGAGTCGATGTGGGATACAGGGGAGGGAGATGAAAGAGGGGTGTGAGGGAAAATGGAGAGGGGACGGGAGGCTGTTAGCGGTAACCTAACATTGGAGGATTCAGTATTCATACTGCTGAGTTATATGCTACCCAGGTGGAATATAAGGTACTGTTCCTCCAGTTTGCGTGTGGCTCGACTCTGGCAATGGAGGAGCGGGCTTCTTATGATGAACACTTTGGAAGATTGGGCTGGGTAGTCACACACTGTTAATACACTATACAATTCAATATTCATAAAATCCTTATTAGTGGAGATATTGTGAGTAAGTACGTTTTGTGCTTCAAGCTTGTTGCAAAGCTGTCAATCATCTCGAGTTGAACAAGCAAAGATTTTGTTGTTTTAGCTTAGTTTATTTTCATGTGTACTGAGGTACCGTGGAAAGCTTTTTTTTGTAGTGTTTAGTTTAGAGGTAGAGCATACAAAAGGCCATTCGCTCCACCAAGTCCACGCCCACCATCATTCACACTAGTTTTATGTTATCCCACTTTCCTATCCACTCCCTACACACCAGGGGAAAGTTACAGAGGCCAAGTAACTTACAAACCCACACTTTTACGATCAGGGAGGAAACCGGAGCACGCGGAAAAATCCCATGTGGTCACAGATAGAACGTGCAAACTCCACACCGATAACATTAGAGAACAGCATTGAACCCAGGTCTCTGGTGCTGTAAGGCAGCAGCTCTACCCGCTGTATCACTCTGCTACGTAAGTACCGAAGCTGATTATAGAAAACCTGGAATGCAATTAAAGTCTGAAAATAGCACTTCTCAAAGTGCTAGCACAGGTCAATTGATGAGTCTGAAGTATAACCTCAGCAGCATCATGGTGATAATTCTTGGTGTTCATACACTGTGTGTTATCTATGGATCTAATGCAAATTAGGTACAACAAGATAAAGCTGCAAATACGACTGGGCCTTTACTTAGAATGTCCATTAATATGTCATTGATCAGTGTTTCAGTCCTCAGCTGATCTAAAGCAATGTTATTGGGCTCCAAGAACAAGCTGTAACATGCACAATGATCAGCCCAACATATTCGAGTCACCATCAGATTCCTGTCCTCAACCTAAAATGCAAGTCTTCTAACGCACATATCAATTGTAATATTAAATTAACAGCAATCGCTGCAAAAAATTTACTCTGGCCTAGATCTTCACAAGGGTATCGTTGAATAACAGTTGTCAATTAAATAGTCGGTAGCCAGGGGGATTCATGAAACAGCAGTTCAAATCCCACTATTGTAGCTTGAGAATCTAAATTCAAATTATTAAATAAATCTGGAACATAAAGCCGGTAACCAATCCAGGTAACCATGAATCTTCCAATCTGCTGTAAGAACACAAATGGTCCACTAGGTTCTACCACTGTCATAAATAGGCAACTCAGCCCATCGGGTCTGCTCTACCATTTGCTCATGGCTGATCTATTTTTCCCTCTCAACCCCATTCTCCTGCCTTCTCCCCATAACATTGGACACTCTTACTAATCAAGAATCTCTCAACATCCACTTTAAAAATACCCAGTGACTTAGCTTGCACCGTTGATGGTAGCAATGAATTCAACAAATTCATTACACTCTGGCTAAAGAAATTCCTCATCTTCTTCATTCTTTCTTAAGTTACATCCTTTTATCCTGAGGTTGTGCCCTCTGGTCCTAGACTCTCCCACTACTGGAAACATCCTCTCCATATCCATTCTTTCTTGGCCTTCATTATTAGGTACGTTTCAATGAGATCCCCCACATCCTTATAAAGCCGCAAGTACAGGCCCAGAGCCATCAAACCCTCCTCATATATTAATCCAATTATATGCGTAAACATTCTCTGGACCCTTCCAACATCAGCACATCTGTCTGGACAACATACAACCCCTTGTACATGTTGTTGATGCTCAAGTGCTCAGTTTATAGGTAATGAACAAGCGGACAAACAAGAGGACATGACTTTAGAATTAAAGGACAGAAGTTTAGGGGTAACATGAGGGGGAACTTCTTTACTCAGAGAGTGGTAGCGGTGTGGAATGAGCTTCCAGTGGAAGTGGTGGCGGCAGGTTCGTTGGTATCATTTAAAAATAAATTGGATAGGCATATGGATGAGAAGGGTATGGAGGGTTACGGTATGAGTGCAGGCAGGTGGGACTAAAGGAAAAAAGTTGTTCGGCACTGACTTGAAGGGCCGAGATGGCCTGTTTCCGTGCTGTAATTGTTATATGGTTATATGGTTAATGGGTGGCAAAGTCAATCTCACCAACGATGATAAGTAAAGACAGCACAGTGGGGCTGCAGTCGAGTTGCTGTCTTACAATGCTAGACCCGGATTTGATCCAGACTACGGGTGCTGTCTGTACAGAGTGTGTATGTTTAGTTTAGATAAGAGATACAGCGCTGAAACAGTCCCTTTCGGCCCACCGGGTCAACCGGGTCCGCGTCGACAAGCGATCACCGCACAACAACACTATCCTATACCCACTAGGTACAATTTTTACATTTATCAAGCCAATTAACCTACAAACCTGTACGTCTTTGGAATGTGGGATGAAACCGAAGAAAACACACGCAGGTCATGGGGACAACGTACAAACTCTGTAGAGACAGCACCCCTAGTCTGGATCGAACCCGGGTCTCCGGCACTGCATTCGCAGTAAGGCAGCAACTCTACCATGTGGGTTTGCTCCGGATGCTCTAGTTTCCTCCCACACTCCAAAGTTGTGCAGGTTTGTAGGTTAATTGGCTTTAGTAAAAATGTAAATTGGCCAGAGGCTGTAGAATAGTGGGCCCGTGGGGCCTGTTTCTTCGCTGTATCTCTAAAGTCCAAATCCTGAAAATTAAAAGTGCTTCAATGGATTCATTTGACATGGATAGAAAATTGGTTGGCAGACCGGAAGCAAAGAGTAGAAGTGAACGGGTCCTTTTCAGAATGGCAGGCAGTGATGAGTGGAGTGCCGCAAGGCTCGGTGTTGGGGCCCCAACTGTTTACCATATATATTAATGATTTTGAAGAGGGAATTAGGAGCAACACAGGCACGTTTGCGGATGACACAAAGCTGGGTGGCAGTGTGAATTGTGAAGAGGATGTTAGGAGGTTGCAGGGGGACCTGGACAGGTTGAGTGAGTGGGCAGATGCATGGCAGATGCAGTATAATATAGATAAATGTGAGGTTATACACTTTGGCGGCAAAATCAAGGGGGCAGATGATTATCTCAATGGGGTTAGGTTAGGTAAGGAGGAGGTACAGCGAGACCTGGGTGTCCTTGTACACCGGTCACTGAAAGTTGGCGTGCAGGTACTGCAGGCAGTGAAGAAAGCTAATGGAATGTTGGCCTTCATAACAAGAGGATTTCAGTACAGGAGTAAAGAGGTTCTTCTGCAGTTGTATAAGGCTCTGGTGAGACCATATTTGGAGTATTGTGTACAGTTTTGGTCTCCTAATTTGAGGAAGGACATCCTTGTGATTGAGGCAGTGCAGCGAAGGTTCGCGAGATTGATCCCTGGGATGGCGGGACTGTCATATGAGGAAAGATTGAAAAGACTAGGCTTGTATTCACTGGAGTTTAGAAGGATGAGGGGTTATCTTATAGAAACATATAAAATTATACTGCTGGACTGGACAAGCTAGATGCAGGAAAAATGTTCCCAATGTTGGGCGAGTCCAGAACCAGGGGCCACAGTCTTAGAATAAAGGGAAAGCTATTTAAGACTGAGGTGAGAAAAAACTCTTTTACCCAGAGAGTTGTGAATTTATGGAATTCCCTGCCACAGAGGGCAGTGGAGGCCAAATCACTGGATGGATTTAAGAGAGAGTTGGATAGAGCTCCAGGGGCTAGTTGAGTCAAGGGATATGGGTAGAAGGCAGGCATGGGTTATTGATAGTGGACGATCAGCCATGATCACAATGAATGGCGGTTCTGGCTTGAAGGGCCGAATGGCCTCCTGCACCTATTTTCTATGTTTCTATGTTTAATGGCACTACTTGATGCGCCTGTACCATTTTGGACCTGATGCTGGAGAAAAGGAATAGGTGATGTTTTGGGTAAAGATCCTTCTTCAGACCGAGTCAGGGGAGAGGAAAACTAAAGGTTCCAAAGAAGTTTTGTATACAGTAATTGTGGGATGAAGGGACTGTTCCTGTGCTGTGCCTGTCTAATCTTCTATGAGACCAATGTTAGTATTTTATCTTTAAGGAACTTAAAACAGAGCTCTTGCAAAAGCAACTAAGGAGGTTATCTTAAATCATTACAACTTACAATCTTAAACTAACTTAATCAAGTTTTTAAAAATCCCAAAACATTGTAGAAAAAGAGAAGAAGATGAATGTCTATCTAAAATTATACAACACATGCTTGTAATTTAGTGGGTGATGTGTGAAGATATGCCTGATTCTATTGCAATTCAATGACATGAATCACAGCCTCTCCAATGAATAAATATGTATTGGTGATTAAAGAAAGCTAAACAATAACATTGATATCCATTTTATTGGATAGAATTAAAGGTCTGATTTGAACAAATTGAACAATGAACAAATTCTGCATTATCATGACAGAATAGAGACAAATATTGATTGTGTTGATTCATGTTTCATTATTTATACATCAGCAAAGAGACTGAAATTAAATGTTAGCAAGGCAAATTTACCACTTTGCTGGACTATAAAAAGATCTGGTGGTGTAATTGGTAGCATGCAGAGCAGATTCAAATTGACCGTGCATTGGACCTTAATGGTAGCGTTGCCTCTGCAATCTACAAATCATGTTATTAAAATGCTCATTTTGACCTCTCTTGTACATGGTGTTCATCCAGAGAAGAGAGAGCTAGATACATTGTGTGCAGGTCCTAGTCAAAAGAAATCTGATGCAGTAAACTTACAATACATTAAATTTATTTAGATAAATATAGTTTATAAAATATCATGTTCATTTACTGATACACGAGGAGTGCTTAGGTAATTGTTGATACTTAGATTCAGATGTTGACTGTTTCTTTCAATGACTGTTTGATCATTTATGACACAATAAATTATTTAATAATCTTTCTCTAAAATGAATCAAATAAAGCATTTTGATCAGAGTTCATCAGGTAGTACAAATTGAAATATTTACTGTACAGGCATCTCACATTTTACGGAAGGGGGGGGGGGGGGGGGGGATGTTCCTGAAAAGCAGCGCACAATTCAAAAACGCATTAATTAAACATACAGATTAAAACTTTAAAACTATTTAAACAGATTAATATAGGTGTTTGGGGTTATGGAGAGAAGGTAGAAGAATGGAGTTAGGTGGAAGAGACAGATCAGCCATGATTGATTGGCAGAGTAGACTTGATGGGCCGAATGGCCTAATTCTGCTCCTATCACTTGTGACCAATGACAGGTGTAAATTTGAGGTTGTTATTTCAAAAAAGTCTAGTTTATAGTCACGTCTAGAGGTGCAGTGAAAAGCTTTTTGTTGACGGAATGACTATACATGATTACAATCAGCCATCCACAGTGTCCAGCTACATCACAAAGTGACTAACGTTTAGTGCAAGATAAAGTCCAGAAAAGTCCAATTAAATATAGTCCAATAACTGATTCCATAGTCCACAACTCACCTCTCTACTTGTGGCAAGTTACAGTGGTCAATTAACCTTTAGGGCAGCATGGTGGCACAGCGGTATAGCTTTTACAGCAATTTCAGCGCCAGAGAACCAGGTTCGATCCCAACCACGGACGCTGTCTGTATGGAGTTTTAACATTCTCCCAGTGACCACATGGGTTTTCACCGATTTCTTCAGTTCCCCCCCACACTCCAAAGATGTACAGATTTGTAGGTTAATTGGCTTTGTACAAAAATGCAAGATAGTGTTAATATGCAGGGGTCATTGGTGGGCACGGACTAGGTGGGCCGAAGGGCCTCTATCCGCACTGTATCTGTAAACTAAAGTAAATCTTCCAATCTAGATGCCTTTTGCAGCCAGGAAGAGTCTGAAGATGGGGTCCTGAGCTGAAACATCACCAATCCTCTTTCTCTGGAGATGCTGCCTGAATCAATGAGTTACTCCAGCACTTTGGTATAAACCAGCATCCACAGATTATTGTTCCTACAGGTAATACTGTACATAAATACAACAAAGCCAAACTCAAGCACAATAGGTAGAGCAAAGGGAAAGATATAGTGCAGAATATAGTTAGTGAACATCTTAATATTTTCACTTCATTGTTTGGGATCACAATAGACCACAGTCTAGACTTCAAAGTTTGTACACTTAGGCAACATAGTTTGGATAAGTGAGGTTCTGGACCACAAGGCACCAAGCCTTATCCCAGCTTGTTCCCTGGTTTAAGATGCCTGCCCAAGTGGTATTATTGGATTTTCTAGCCTTCACTGGGTAATCCTCCTTTAGATTAGCCACAGGGAATTCTATTAAAAATATTCCTCTATACTCAATACAAAAATGAAGCAAAGTGTGGAGGTTCACACACATGGTCAGTCAAAAATGCACAAAAATAATGATGAATTTTGATCACCTTTTAGGACTCCAGTGTGATGATCCATCCTCTCTAACGATCCTCCTGCTCCAATTCCCCCATCACCTGCAGACAGACCCAGAAAAGCCAAGACCACAGCCAGAGAAGCCACAGCTGTGTCTAATCAGCTGCTGCTGGACTGGCCCACCTGGAGCTTGTCAGCCCCACTCCTTATAAATCAAGGGAGCTCTAGCCACAATTGGAGAAGAAGAAAAAAAATAGAATAAGAGAGTTAAAAAAATTGGGGGGGGAGGGGGGTAGCTGAAAGATGGGGAGAGAAAAGAGGAGGAGAGAAAAGAGGAGGAGAGAAAAGAGAGGGAGGAAAAAGAGAGGGAGAGAGAGAGGGAGTGAAACAGGATGATTTTTTAAATATTTCAAAATAGACTTTATTCAAGTAATAAATATATACAATACATCAACTGTGCGAAAAATCCATCCACATTTTCGGAGGTTATACAAATTGTTCCATACAGTCTATACACATTTCTCAAATTTCGCGAGTCGATCCCCCACCCGTGCCACTCATGTGGCCCCCCGGCATGAGATACCTTCCCTTATTTTGAGGGCCGTCTCCACCATACTGTGCCCCCCATGTCCAGTAGCGGAAGGACCTTAGACTGTGACCCTCCCCCACCGAGCCTTGGCGTTGGCTGCACCGAGCTTCAGTGCATCCCTCAGCACGTACTCCTGCAGTCTGCAGTGGGCCAGTCAGCAACATTCCCCGATGGACATCTCGCTCTGCTGGGTGGTGAACAACGCTCGGGCAGACCAAAAAGCATCTTTCACCGAGTTGATGACCCTTCACCAGCACTTGATGTCAGTCTCTGAATGTGTCCCTGGGAACAGTCCGTAAATCACAGAGTCCTCTGTGATGGAGCTGTTTGGAATAAAGGGTACCAGGGACCCTTGCATTTTTCTCCAGACTCTTTGGGCAAATCCACACTCTGCAAAGAGGTGGGCAACCGTCTCCTCTCCATAGCAGCCGTCCCGAGGGCAGCGTACGCTGGTAGTGAGGGTCCGACGGTGCAGGAAGGATCTGACTGGGAGGGCTCCCCTCACTGCCAGCTAAGCCAGGTCTTGGTGCTTGTTGGTGAGTTCTGGCGATGAGGCATTTTGCCAGACAAGCTGGGCAGTCTGCTCAGGGAACCACGTCACCGGGTCCATCGAGTCCTTTCCCTGCAGTGCCTGCAGGACATTCTGTGCTGACCACTGCCCAATGGACGTGTGGTCAAAGGTGTTGGTCCGGAAGAACCTTTCCACAGATGACAGATGGGGTGGCAGTGTCCAGCTGACTGGCACCTTGCGTGGCATCTGTGCCAGGCCCATCCTTCGCAACACCGGGGACAGGTAGAACCTCAGCAGGTAGTAACACTTGGTGCCCACGTGCCTTGGCTCTACACTCCGCCTGATGCAGCCACACACGAAGGTGGCTATCAGGATGAGAGCGACATTGGGCACGCTTTTACCCCCGTTGTCTGCTGACTTGTACATTGTGGCCTGTCGCACCCGGTCCATCTTCGACCCCCAGATGAACTGGAAGACGGCCCGGGTGATCCCTGTGGCGTCAGGAGTGAAACAGGATGATTTCCTCCTAATTGTGCCTGTTTTGCAGGCCTGGAGGAAGACTGAGCTGCCAAGACAAGCCTGAGACTGCCAGCACCTCCTCTTGAGGCCAGACTGAGCTGCTGAGACAAACGTGAGATTGCCTCTACATCCTCTTCAAGGCCAAAACTGAGCCATTGGGACAAGCCCCAGATGGTTTGCGCCTTCTCTTCCCGGTCAAGACGGAGCCGCCAGGACAAGCCCGAGATTGGGAATACTCCCTCATGGACAACGAGAAGCTGTGGCCCCATGTGGACCCAGACCTTCTCACCACTACCGCCCTTCACTATAAATAAACCGTATTGTACGAGCTCACCCTACCACAAGTGTAGTCATTATTGACATGGTGTCATCCCTGACATCACACCAGATATGATTAAGCATGTTGGATGATCTGGAAGGAAAGTAGAACTGCATTAAGAGAGGCAATGTCACATCAAGTTTCTCCCATGTGCCATTTGCAATCTAATTCTGCCCCAAATAACGAGAGTGTAAAAACAGAAAATCTCATTTAAGCTCATTGAAATATAATTATGTACCTGCACTTTGGGATTTCTTCAACTTTAAAAGGAACTTATAAATGCATGCAGCAAAAAAATGTTCAAAACTAGCTACTCTACCCACTCAACCTGTGCGAGATAACCACTTATGAGGTGTTTGCGCAGTAAACAACCAGAACCAGATGAAGATGCCATGTACTTGCCAACATCAAAGCAGTCCATGCAGTCACCAATAGGAAGAGGTTAACAGAAGAGATGTAATAATTACAGACAACTGTAGCCATCCTAAATATTAATTTGCAGTTGTTAATGGAAGTATATAATGGTGAGTGCCCTGTCATTGCCCTGCTGAAACACCAGGGCCAATAAATTGCTCTATAATCTTTTGATTGCTTTTAAGCAGCACAATGAGTCAATCCAAAGCTGTTTCTCAAAGTCATACACAGATTGGGGTCTTCAATTGCAAGGTTCACGGAGCAGCTTTGTTAGGTTTCTTTTCCTCCTCTACCCGAGGTATCATATATTCTCTCAGCTGCCAACAGTTAGACTGCCAAGTTCAATCGCTGCAGTCGCTGCTCCCAAGGATGTAGCACAACTGCAGACTAACAGCTATAGGCAAGTGTTGCTAATGAATGTTGGAACAGCACATCATATTTTGCTTGGGTAGCTTACAACCGAATGATAACATTGATTTCTCTAATTTCAAATTACTCCTGCATTCCCCCTCCCCGCCCCTCTGTCCTTCACCACAGTCATCCTACCAGTTCCAGTGGTCGCATCCTTGTGTCCCTCGTGTTATTACACCTTCCCCAGCCAACAATGGGCCATCATGGGTTCCACCCTTCCTGAGGTCATCTGTTGTTTGTCCCGATTTGTTCTGGTTTGTCCCCCTCATGTTTTGAGAGGTGGGGGACAATCTCCCCCCCCCCCCCCCCCATGCTTTGTAATCCGGATTTTGAAATTTGGTGAGAAAAAGACATTAAAATCTCTGCTTTCCGTGAGACAGTGGGGGTGTCACTGTTAAGCGCTTATTAAATGTCTCTTTTAACAACGTATTAACACAATGTGTCACCAACTGTGTTTTGACCTTCTAAAGCTGTCTGATGTGGGTACAATTACCATTTGAACTAATTGGATGTATTGGTGGATGGGAAACATTTAAACGGGCATCGGATTTAAACGGGTCAGGTCATTAAGGGCTCCGGTCGAATGGGTTTCCTGGCTGGCTTGCTTGCAGGTAAGTCCCTCATTCAGGTCACTCACGTTATTTGATAAGTTTTTCCCATCACTCTCTCTCTCTCTCTCTCTCTCTCTCTTTTTTTTCCTTTTCAAAAACTTTATTCAACACAATCATATAATACAACACATCAAAACATAATCAAAATCACACTATAACGAACAAATCATTGTAGAACAACAGTACATTCATTGTTTATAATAGTCCCAACCCCACGCGGTGACCAGCGTTGACGGAAGCCCTCCAGAGTCCCCGTGGATACCGCATGTTCCCTCTCCAGGGACACACGTGCACGAACGTAGGCCCGAAAGAGGGCAGGCAGCCGACTCTAGCCTGACCGTCGACCGTCCGCTGCCTGGACCCGCGAATGGCCATCTTAGCCAGGCCGAGGAGTAAACCGACAGGTAAGTCCCCCCCCCCCCACACTCGGCTCTCCCCACTCCCTGCCTTGTGTCCGAACACCAGGATTGTGGGGCTAAAATGCAGCCAAAACTTGAGGAACAACCCCTTCAGATATTGGTACAGGGGCAGTAACCTCTCACACTCCATGTACACATGGAACACGGTCTCCTACTCTCCGCAGAAAATACATGCGGCGGACGAGCCCGTGAACCGGCTCAAAAGTTTATTACAAACCACCGCTCCATGCAACACTCTCCACCCCAGGTCCCCAATATAAAGGGGTACGACTCCCTTATAGAAGGACCCCCACTGGGGTCCCCCCCTGCCTTCGGATGGTAACACCGTCTGCCATGGTGAGTCGGGACGGGAGACGAAGGAACGGAGGTTCAGAATGTGCAGGAGCATCCTATACAGTGCGCGTCTCTTCGCCTCATGAAATGGCATGCTGGTCATCTCAGAAAGGCAGCTCAGATTATGTGGAGCCGGAGGCCGAGAAATATCCCGGAGCCTAGGCCCGATGAGCAGATCTGACGGAGCGGGGGTAAGCTCTATCTGAACCACTAGGCTCGCGCCTCTCCTCGACACCCACCATGACAGGATGAGGACCAGCCACACCCGCAGCCACAACATCCCCCTCTCCTCGTGGAGCAACACTCTGGCTGAAAACAGCCAAATTCCTCACTCTTAGCACATCCCTGTAGAAGACAGGCAAGCCCCTTAGAGCGGGTCGACCGATGCCCGCCAACGGGAGCCGCGAGACCCCCCTTAGGCAACGACCCTGACGGAAAAAATACGTGGCCAGAGCGTGCCATCTGGGAGGGTTCTCTACATACATGTATCTCCGCAGAGTCCTGAGTCGGAGAGCCGCCACCTGGGTACGCACGCATACCAAGGTCTGGCTGCCCTCCTCTAACGGGAGACTCAGGACCGCCGCGGAAATCCAGTGCTTCCTATTTCGCCAAAAGAAATCTACCAGCTTCTTCTGTAAAACAGTTACAAATATAGAGGGTGGGACAAGAGTAGCCAGCCGGTACCATAACATGGAGGCCACCAGCTGGTTTATAACCAGCACCCTCCCCATAAAAGGAAAGAACTCCAAGCAGGCCTGACCAGCGCCCCAGCCGGGCAACCACTTTCATCTCCAACTCCTGCCATTTTGCCGGCCAAGCATCCTCAGTGGGACTCAGGTACACCCCCAGATAGAGGAGGTGCGTGGTGCTCCACGCATAAAATGCCATCTCCTCCGGCAGCGAGTCTACCTGCCACTGACCCACTAAAAGTCCAGAGCACTTACTCCAGTTAATCCTAGCAGAAGAAGCAGCCGAGAAAATCTCCTGGCAGTCACGCATCCTCCGCAGGTCACCAGGATCAGTAAACATAAGAAGTACGTCATCGGCATACGCCGATAGAATCACCTCAACCCGCGGGCCAGGTAGGGCCAGGCCTGTCAACCTCCGAAGAAGAAGACACAGGAACGGCTCCACACAGACCGAGTACAACTTGCCTGACATAGGGCACCCCTGGTGGACCCCCCTCCCAAAATGAAAAGGAGACAACAACGCGCCATTAACCTTCACAAGGCACTCCACAGCAGCGTACAAAAGCCGGACCCGGGCCACGAAATGCGGTCCAAACCCAAACGCTTGCAACGTCCCAAATAGGTATTCATGCTCTACCCTATCAAAAGCCTTCTCCTGATCAAGAGACAGAAAAGCAGCTGACTCACCAGTACCCTGGACTAAATGAATCAGGTCCCTAACCAGGTGGATGTTATCCTGGATGGACCGGCCAGGGACTGTATAAGCTTGGTCAGGATGAATCAATTGATGCAGCGCGGAGCCCAGGCGATTAGCCATTGCCAGTGCAAATAATTTATATTCTGTGCATAGGAGAGAGACTGGACGCCAGTTCTTCAACAAACAGAGTTCGCCCTTCTTAGGCAGCAAGACAACAACTGTCCTACGCCATGAGAGAGGCATCTCCCCGTCGCCAGGCTCTCCCCCAGAACCAACATGTAGTCATCCCCTAGGATATCCCAGAAAGCTCTAACAAACCCCACCGTCAACCCATCCAGCCCGGGGGACTTACCCCTCCTGAGCTGATGCAAGGCACGAGTCAACTCCTCCAAAGATAAGGGGCCATCAAGAAGATCAGCCACCTCCCTATCTACAGTCGGTAGACCCTCCCACAGATCTTGCTGAGCCTCCACGCTGAATCCATCCGCAGAGAACAGGGACCCATAAAAGGACCTAACCAAGGCATTGATCCTCTCTGGATCAGTGACAGAGGAGCCATCATCTGCAAGCAACTCCACGAGCTGTTTTCGAGCTCCCCGCCCCTTCTCCAGAGAGAAAAAGAAAGGCGAAGCTCGGTCCAGATCGTGCAGCATCTGGACCCAAGACCTCATGTAAGCGCCTCGGGACCGCTCAAGCAGCAGGCTCCTCAAAACCTCCTTCTTCCTCTGAAACTCTCCCCATTCGCTGGAGTCTTCACCAAACTGACCCAGGCGAGACTCAGCGTCCAGTATCTCCCTCTCAAGCTTCTCGACCGCTGAGTCCCGCCTTCCAGTCGACCCCCACGTATATTCCTTGCAAAAGAGACGGATGTGAGCTTTACCCACATCCCACCACCGCCTAAGGGAAGAGAAGCACCTCTGCCTCCCTCTCCACTTCACCCAAAACCGACTGAATGACTCCCGGAAACACCGACCCTCCAGCAGCCTGTTGTTGAAGTGCCAGTACGCGGACCCAGCCCGAGCGCACGCTGGATTAAAATCCACACGCACCAGACAGTGGTCCGAGCACGGCACCAGCCGCATTGAGGCCGCTGAGACACGGGAAACAAACGCTCAGGAAATATAAAAACGATCAATGCGGGAACCACCACCCTCAGACCACCGCGAAAAAGCAGTGGAATCCGGATGAAGGTCCCTCCAAGCATCAACCAACTCAAAGGAGTCAATCAACCCTCTCAGCTTCTTTGCTACAGCAGGCGCACACTGAGTACCAGAACGGTCCCGCACCTCAAGTGTGCAATTAAAGTCCCCACCAAGGAAGACACACTCTCCCCTATCAATAGTGCTCAACAGAGCATTCACCTCCTGAAGTAGGCCGGCCTGCATCGTGCTGGAGCTAGGGGTATACACGTTAATGAAATGCAACGGCATGCCATCCAGGCTCACGGCCAGATGGAGCAAACGTCCTGGCACCACTTCCTCCACTTTTAAAACGCTTGGCAGAAAATTCGGAGCCAACAGAAAAGCCACCCCACTCGAATTTGAGCTGAGATGGCTCATGTAGACCCCCCCTTCCCACTCCAATCGCCAGGTGGGTTCATCACTAACTACGGTATGTGTCTCTTGCAGAAAATACACCGCAAATTTCCCCTCTCTTAGGGCTGATAAGAGCTGAAATCTACGAAAACTCGCTCTACTCCCATTTAAATTTAATGTAGCTACTGTGAATTGATTGAGATCCTCACACTCTGCTAGACTCAAGAACTCCTCCTCTGAGGAACTCCAAAAAAACCCCAAACTGTCTCTTCTCAGAGTCAGGAAGACCACTATCCTTGTTGCCAAGGATAGCCTCGAGACTCTTAATCAAAGCTAGACAGTCCCCCCACCGTCTTTGAGCAGCATCCCTTCTGGTTCTGCTGGAACGGCTTGTTTTTAGGAACTCTTGCACCTCAAGGATAACACTTGCCTGAGACACGTGCCTTGGAGCCTGGGCGCGCAGCCAACCCGCTCGCACCTGAATCAACAAGCTCAAAAAGACCAGAACTCTCTGACAAATCGCTATCCTCACTGCACACACTGGCCCCGTCACTCTCCCCCTCCTCTGCCACGACACCACCCCCAGGATCAATGCCGGGGAAGGGTCCCGAAACCCCTGACTGAGACACGCAGCCCACTGAATGGCTGGGCTCCTGCACGCTACCATCACCCTCCATGTCTGGGCCTGGGGAAGCAAAAACAAGAGGCATCCCCAGGGCCTGTGGTGCACTGGCACCCTCGGAGTCTGAATAAGGATCACGACCCAAAACAGCCCCGACCTCCACATCATCTAGAGCGCCCTCTCCACAGGCAACACCCAGAGAATCTCCACCTGCTTTTAAACTCTCCCCAGACAACTCATCCGGTGAGGCATCACGCCCCCCAGCACCTCCACTGGCACTGATATGGAGCACAGACTTGAACGACAATACCCCCGAACCTCCCCCCTCGGGCTAACTCTGCTCATCCCCCGTCACAGGGGGCACACAACCAGGGGAGCCAACCACGTCAACTAGCGTGCTAGCACCCTCAGTAGGCCTCTGAAACTAGGGGACCTCGTCTGACCCAGAGGCCACACACCCAAGGGAGCTAACCCCAACACCCAATGAGATAACTCCCTCGGAATCAACCGGAATCAACCTCAGCACCTGGTCCTGTGACACCCGCTGAAGATCCATGAAAAGAAGGCCCAACCACCGACCCAGAAGACACCAGTTCAAGACCACTTTCAGCCACATCAGTGGTGGAAAGCCCGGAGAAAGACATCCCCCTAGCTTTGGACCCACGCCCTTGCTCATCTTCACCAGGCAAATGCCTCCTTTTTGTCCCGCTAGCATGCGGAGGTACGGTAACCTCTATAAGGGAAGGGTCATCCGCCTCCACATTACCCCCATCCACTTTGCCACCCGCACGTTTTGGCTCCCCTGCCCCCTTCTGAACCACTTCAGCTCCTTGCTGGGCCCCAGCAGGTGCAATCTGCACGTCACTGGAGCTGCCAGGCGCCCCTTGGGTGGTCACAGAACTCGGCAGGTGCACACTCGATTGCATTTTACTCGCCTGGGCGGCCTTTTTCCTCTCCTTCCTCTTGATCTTCTTCCCCTGCTTCTCCCAAATCCCCCCCTCTTCTCATCCCTCCTCCTGTGCCCCACCTTCATCCGCCGCCACAGGCGCAGGACGTGGGGGGCGTGGGCTTTCGCTGCCCAGGGTCCCCAAAGCGGAACCTGCGGACCCGGATGGATTATTACTGCCGCCCCGGATCACCAAGGCAGAGCTGGCAGCCATAGCTGGGTCAGCAGTACCACCCCGCGCCACTGAGGTTTGACGAGCCACCCCAGATGGGCCAGCAGTGCATTTCTGGGCCACTGCGCTAGAACCCCTAGCAGTGACCCCGCGAATAAGGCACTCCCTACGGAGATGTCCAAATTCGCCGCACGCATGACACCGTGCCTTTCCCCAACTCCAACGCACGGTTCTGGGGATACCCTTATACTCCACCTCAAAACTCCCCTCAGCACCATCCCCCTCACCCACCTTCATGAACACCCTCCTCTTGAAACTGAAGACCCCTTTTTCCTCCGGGTCCCCCCCGGGATGCAAGAGCCTAAAGCATTTAGACCGCACCTCCCCAAACTTGGACAGGTGTGGAATAAGTAACGCATCCGAGATATAAGTGGGGCAGCTCCGCAGAAGAACCGGTCTCACCCTAGATACCCACGGATCCACCTGTATGTGGACCCCCCCCACTAAGATCCCCGTCTCCAACGCTAGGGCCACACACTCCCGGGTCTTAAGTATCATCTCAACCTTTCCTCTTTCGAGCTCGGAAGAGACAATAGCCCCCCTCCCAAGAAGTTCATTCATGGCCTTCGTAATTGCTCCCCTAGACATCATAGGCCCAGTTTGAACCGAGATACCAAAACTGTCCCCATCCAAGTCAACATGAGGCTCAAGCTCAGATGGCCTCGTACCCGCCACTGATGCCAATGCTGCGTAGGTCCGCGCCCCTTCCATCGCCATCCTAACAGAGGCACAATCCAGCTCCAGGCACCCCAGCAGCTCAGCTCCACGTTAAGTCCCAGAGACAGTCACAGCCAAAGACAGGCAGCAGAAAACAGAAACCTCCAGCTGAAGCAGGAAAGTCCCCAGGTTCGTCCACAGCCAAGAGCAGCTTTTGGGAAGCTCTATCCCAGTCTCGCCGGAAGAAAAAGTACCTTCTTCACATTAAGCCAGGCAGCCGCACTGAGCAAAATGACCTTAGGGCAGAGAAACGGTGCCAAAAACGACAAAGACACCGCAAACTTCTTACCCTCGATCTCGAGGCACCCTTGGCAGTCCACCAACGACAACCGCACTCTCGACAATGTGGAGAAAACTCAGGAATTTGCACACTGGTGGAGGCTTCCCAGACCAGAGGAAAGCTTCAGCAGCCCAACGATAAGTTAAACTATGAAACCCCCCTGCGTCTGTGCCCTCTCCAACGGCAAAATCCTTGAAAGGCTGCTTCAATCCTTCTCAACTGCAGAGCTGAGAAGAAAACACGACCTCTCTCTCTCTCTCTCTCTTTTTTTTTTTTTTTTTTTCATTTCAAAAACTTTATTCAACACAATCATAAAATACAACGCATCAAAACACAATCAAAAATCACACTATAACGAACAGATCATTGTAGTACAACAGTACATTCATTGTTTATAATAGCCTCAACCCCACGCGGTGACCAGCGTTGACGGAAGGCCTCCAGAGTCCCCGTGAACACCGCGTGTTCCCTCTCCAGGGACACACGTGCACGAACGTAGGCCCGAAAGAGGGCAGGCAGCCGACTCTAGCCTGACCGTCGACCGCCCGCTGCCTGGACCCACGAATGGCCATCTTGGCCAGGCCGAGGAGCAAACCGACAGGTAAGTCCCCCCCCCACACTCGGCTCTCCCCGCTCCCTGCCTTGTGTCCAAACACCAGGATTGTGGGGCTAAAATGCAGCCAAAACTTGAGGAACAGCCCCTTCAGATATTGGTACAGGGTCAGTAACCTCACACACTCCATATACACATGGAACACGGTCTCCTCCACTCCGCAGAAAATACATGCGGCAGACGAGCCCGTGAACCGACTCAAAAGTTTATTACAAACCACCGCTCCATGCAACACTCTCCACCCCAGGTCCCCAATATAAAGGGGTACGACTCCCTTATAGAAGGACCCCCACTGGGGGCCCCCGCTGCCTTCGGATAATAACACCGTCCTCCATGGTGAGTCAGGACGGGAGACGAAGGCACGGTGGTTCAGAACGTGCAGGAGCATCCTATACAGTGCGCGTCTCTTTGCATCACGAAATGGCATGCTGGTCATCTCAGAAAGGCAGCTCAGATTATGTGGAGCCGGAGGCCGAGAAATATCCCGGAGCCTAGGCCCGATAAGCAGATCTGACGGAGCGGGGGTAAGCTCGATCTGAACCACTCTAGGCCCGCGCCCCTCCTCGACACCCACCATGACAGGATGAGGACCAGCCACACCCGCAGCCACAACATCCCCCTCTCCTCGTGGAGCAACACTCTGGCTGAAAACAGCCAAATTCCTCACTCTTAGCACATCCCTGTAGAAGACAGGCAAGCCCCTTAGAGCGGGTCGACCGATGCCCGCCAACGGGAGCCGTGAGACCCCCCTTAGGCAACGACCCTGACGGAAAAAATACGTGGCCAGAGCGTGCCATCTGGGAGGGTTCTCTACATACATGTATCTCCGCAGAGTCCTGAGTCGGAGAGCCGCCACCTGGGTACGCACGCATACCAAGGACTGGCTGCCCTCCTCTAACGGGAGACTCAGGACCGCCGCGGAAATCCAGTGCTTCCTATTTCGCCAAAAGAAATCTACCAGCTTCTTCTGTAAAACAGTTACAAATATAGAGGGTGGGACAAGACTAGCCAGCCGGTACCATAACATGGAGGCCACCAGCTGGTTTATAACCAGCACCCTCCCCCGAAAGGAGAGAACTCCAAGCAGGCCTGACCAGCGCCCCAGCCGAGCAACCTCCTTCGTCTCCAACTCCTGCCAGTTTGCCGGCCAAACATCCTCAGTGGGACTCAGGTACAGCCCCAGATAGAGGAGGTGCGTGGTACTCCACACATACAATGCCATCTCCTCCGGCAGGGAGTCTACCCGCCACTGACCCACCAAAAGTCCAGAGCACTTACTCCAGTTAATCCTAGCAGAAGATGCAGCCGATAAAATCTCCTGGCAGTCACGCATCCTCCGCAGGTCACCAGGATCAGTGAACATAAGAAGCACGTCATCGGCATACACCGATAGAATCACCTCAACCCGCGGGCCAGGTAGGACCAGGCCTGTCAACCTCCTCCGAAGAAGACACAGGAACGGCTCCACACAGACCGAGTACAACTGGCCCGACATAGGGCACCCCTGACGGACCCCCCTCCCAAAATGAAAAGGAGCTAGCACCGCGCCATTAACCTTTACAAGGCACTCCGCAGCAGCGTACAAAAGCCGGACCCGGGCCACGAAGTGCGGTCCAAACCCAAACGCTTGCAACGACCCAAATAGGTATTCATGCTCTACCCTATCAAAAGCCTTCTCCTGATCAAGAGACAGAAAAGCAGCTGACTCACCAGTACCCTGGACTAAATGAATCAGGTCCCTAACCAGGTGGATGTTATCCTGGATGGACCGGCCAGGGACTGTATAAGATTGATCAGGATGAATCAATTGATGCAGCACGGAACCCAGGCGATTTGCCATTGCCTGTGCAAAAATTTTATAATCTGTGCAAAGGAGAGAGACTGGACGCCAGTTCTTCAACAAACGGAGTTCGCCCTTCTTAAGCAGCAAGACAACAACCGTCCTACGCCACGAGAGAGGCATCACTCCAGTCGCCAGGCTCTCCCCCAGAACCAACATGTAGTCATCCCCTAGGATATCCCAGAAAGCTCTAGCAAACTCCACCGTCAACCCATCCAGCCCGGGGGACTTACCCCTCCTAAGCTGATGCAAGGCGCGAGTCACCTCCTCCAAAGAGAAGGGGCCATCAAGAAGATCAGCCTCCTCCCTATCTACAGTCGGTAGACCCTCCCACAAAACTCGCTGAGCCTCCTCGCTGAAACCATCCGCAGAAAACAGGGACCCATAAAAGGACCTAACCAAGGCATTGATCCCCTCTGGATCAGTGACAGAGGAGCCGTCATCTGCAAGCAACTCCACGAGCTGTTTACGAGCTCCCCGCCCCTTCTCCAGAGATAAAAAGAAAGGCGACGCTCGGTCCAGATCATGCAGCATCTGGACCCGAGACCTCACGTAAGCGCCTCGAGACCGCTCAAGCAGCAGACTCCTCAAAACCTCCTTCTTCCTCTGAAACTCACCCCATTCGCTGGAGTCTTCACCAAACTGACCCAGGCGAGACTCAGCGTCCTGTATCTCCCTCTCCAGCATCTCGACCGCTGAGTCCCGCCTTCCAGTCGACCCCCATGTATATTCCTTACAAAAGAGACGGATGTGAGCTTTACCCACATCCCACCACTGCCTAAGGGAAGAGAAGCACCTCTGCCTCTCTCTCCACGTCACCCAAAACCGAGTGAATGACTCCCGGAAACACCGGTCCTCCAGCAGCCTGTTGTTGAAGTGCCAGTACGCGGACCCAGCCCGAGCGCACGCTGGATTAAAATCCACACACACCAGACAATGGTCCGAGCACGGCACCAACCGCATTGAGGCCGCTGAGACACGGGAAACAAACGCTCGGGAAATATAAACCCGATCAATGCGGGAACCACCACCCTCAGACCTCCGCGAAAAAGCAGTGGAATCCGGGTGAAGGTCCCTCCAAGCATCAACCAACTCAAAGGAGTCAATCAAGCCTCTCAGCTTCTTTGCTACAGCAGGCGCACACTGAGTACCAGAACGATCCCGCACCTCAAGTGTGCAATTAAAGTCACCACCAAGGAAGACACACTCTCCCCTATCAATAGTGCCCAACAGAGCATTCATCTCCTGAAGTAGGCCAGCCTGCATCGTGCCGGAGCTAGGGGCATACACGTTAATGAAATGCAACGGCATGCCATCCAGGCTCACGGCCAGATGGAGCAAACGGGCTGGCACCACTTCCTCCACTTTTAAAACGCTTGGCAGAAAATTTGGGGCCAACAGAAAAGCCACCCCACTCGAATTTGAGCTGAGATGGCTCATATAAACCCCCCCTTCCCACTCCAGTCGCCAGGTCGGTTCGTCACTAGCAACGGTATGCGTCTCTTGCAGAAAACAAACCGCAAATTTCCCCTCTCTTAGGGCTGATAGGAGCTGAAATCTACGAAAACTCGCTCTACTCCCATTTAAATTTAATGTAGCTACTGTGAATGTGAAGGCACACTAGATTGAGAACCTCACACTCCCTGTAGACCCAAGAACTCCTATTCTGAGGGCCTTTAAAAAACCCCGAAACTTCCCCAAATCCGAGTCAGAAAGACCACTATCCTTGTTGCCAAGGATAGCCTCGAGACTCGCAATCAAATCTAGACAGTCCCCCCACCGCCTTGTAGCAGCAACCCAAAGTGTTTTGGATGAGCGACTTGTTTTTAGAAACTCTCGCAGCTCAACAATAAGATTTGCCTCAGACACGGCCTTGGAGTCTGGGCTCGCAGCCAACCCGCTCGCACCTGAATCAACAACCTCAGAAAGACCAGAACTCCCTGACAAATCACTCTCTATGCTACACCCACTGGCCGCATCGCTGTCCCCCTCCTCAGCCATGACACCACCCGCAGGATCAATGCTGGGGGTGGGTCCCGACACCCCTGCCTGACACTCACAGCCCACTATAAGGCTGGGCTCCTGCACACTACCATCACCCTCCACGTCTGGGCCTGGGGAAGCAAAAACAAGAGGCATCCCCAGGGCCTGTGGAACACTGGCACCCTCGGAGTTCGAAAGAGGATCACGACCCAAAACAGCCCTGACCTCCACATCATCCAGAGTGCCCTCTCCACAGGCATCACCCAGAGAATCACCACCTGCTATTAAACTCACCCCAGACAACTCATCCGGTGAGGCATCCCGCCCCCCATCACCTCCACTGGCACTGATAAGGAGCACAGACTTGAACGACAACACCCCCGAACCTCCCCCCTCGGGCTGACTCTGCACATCCCCCATCACAGAGGGCACACTACCAGGGGAGCCAACCACGTCACCTAGCGTGCTAGCACCCTCAGTAGGCCTCTGAAACGAGGGGACCTTGTCCGACCCAGAGGGTACGCACCCAAGGGAGCTAACCCCAACACCCGATGAGATAACTCCCTCAGAGGGCCCCTGAAATGAAGGGACAAACTCCCGCCCAGAGGACACAACTCCACCGGCTTCAACCTCAGCACCCGGTCCTGTGACACCCGCTGTAGATCCATGAAGAGAAGGCCCAACCACCGACCCAGAAGACAACGGGTCAAGACCACTTTCAGCCACCTCAGTGGTGGAAAGCCCGGAGAAAGACATCCCCTTAGCTCTGGACCCACGCCCTTCCTCATCTTCACCAGGCAGATGCCTCCTTTTTGTCCCACTCGCATGCGGCGGTACGGTAACCTCCATAAGGGAAGGGTCAACCGCCTCCACATTACCCCCATCCACTTTGCCACCCACATGTTTAGGCTTCCTTACCCCCTTCCGAACCACCTCAACTCCTCCCTGGGCCCCAGCAGGTGCAGTCTGCCCCTCACTGGAGCTTCCAGGCGCCCCTCGGGTGATCACAGAACTCGGCAGATGCACACTCGATTGCACTGCCTTCGCTCGGGCGGCCCTTCGCCTCTCCTTCTTCTTGATCTTCTTCACCTGCTTCTCCCAAATCCCCCCCTCTTCACTTCCCCCCTCCTGAGCCCCACCCTCATCCGCCGCCACAGGCGCAGGACACGGGGGGCGTGGGCTTTCGCTGCCCAGGGTCCCCAAAACGGAACCTGCGGACCCAGAAGGATTAGCACTGCCACCCCGGGGCACCAAGGCAGAGCTGGCAACCTCAGCCGGGTCAGCAGTACCACCCCGCGCCGCTGAGGTTAGACAAGCCACCCCAGATGGGCCAGCAGTGCTTTCCTGGGCCACTGCACTAGAACTTCTAGCAGTGCCCCCGCGAAAAAGACACTCCCTAAGGAGATGTCCAAATTCGCCGCACGCATGACACCGTGCCTTTCCCCAACTCCAACGCACGGTTCTTGGGACACCCTTATACACCACCTCAAAACTCCCCTCAGCACCATCCCCCTCACCCACCTTCATGAACACCCTCCTCTTGAAACTGAAGACCCCTTTTTCCTCCGGGTCCCCCCCAGGATGCAAAAGACGAAAACATTTAGACCGCACCTCCCCGAACTTGGACAGGTGCGGAATAAGTAATGCATCCGAAATATATGTGGGGCAGCTCCGCAGGAGAACCGGTCTCACCCTAGAAACCCACGGATCCACCTGTATGTGGACCCCCCCCACTGAGATCCCCAACTCCAACGCTCGGGCCACACACTCCCGGGTCTTGAGTATCATCTCAACCTTTCCTCTTTCGAGCTCGGAAGAGACAATAGCCCCCCTCCCAAGAAGATCATTCATGGCCTTCGTAATTGCCCCCCTAGACATCATAGGCCCAGTTTGAACCGAGATACCAAAACTGTCCCCATCCAAGTCAACATGAGGCTCAAGCTCAGATGGCCTCGTGCTCGCCACTGATGCCATCGCTGCGTAGGTCCGGACCTTCGGCCGCGCCCCCTCCATCGCCATCCTCACAGAGGCACAAACCAGCTCCAGGCACCTCAGCAGCACAGCTCCAAGTTAAGTCCCAGAGACAGTCACAGTCAAAGACAGGCAGCAGAAAACAGAAACCTCCAGCTGAAGCAGGAAAGTCCCCAGGTTCGTCCACAGCCAAGAGCAGCTTTTGGGAAGCTCAAATCCCAGTCTCGCCGGAAGCAAAAGTACCTTCTTCACATTAAGCCAGGCAGCCGCACTGAGCAAAATGACTTTAGGGCAGAGAAACGGCGCTAAAAACGACAAAACACCGCGATCTTCATACCCACTCACAGGCACTATTGGCAAACCGCCAACGACAACCGCACCCTCGACAATGTGGAGAAAACTCAGGAATTCTCTCACTGGTGGAGGCTTCCCAGACCAGAGGAAAGCTTCAACAGCCCAACGATAAGTTAAACTATGAAGCCCCCCCATGTCTGTGGCCCCTTCGACGACAAAATCCTTGAAAGGCTGCTTCAATCCTTCTCTTCGCAGAGCTGAGAAGAAAACACGACCTCTCTCTCTCTCTCTCTCTCTCTTTTTTTTTTTTTTTTTCATTTCAAAAACTTTATTCAACACAAATCATAAAATACAACACATCAAAACACAATCAAAAATCACACTATAATGAACAGATCATTGTAGTACAGCAGTACATTCATTTATAATCGCCTCAACCCCACGCGGCGACCAGCGCTGACGGAAGGCCTCCAGAGTCCCCGTGAACACCGCGTGTTCCCTCTCCAGGGACACACGTGCACGGACGTAGGCCCGAAAGAGGGGCAGGCAGTCGACTCTCGCCAGACCGTCGACCGCCCGCTGCCTGGACCCACGAATGGCCATCTTGGCCAGGCCAAGGAGCAAACCGACTGGTAAGTCCCCCCCCCACACTCGGCTCTCCCCACTCCCCGCCTTGTGTCCAAACACCAGGATTGTGGGGCTAAAATGCAGCCAGAACTTGAGGAACAGCCCCTTCAGATATTGGTACAGGGGCAGTAACCTCACACACTCCATATACACATGGAATACGGTCTCCTCCTCTCCGCAGAAAATACATGCGGCAGACGAGCCCGTGAACCGACTCAAAAGTTTATTACAAACCACCGCTCCATGCAGCACTCTCCACCCCAGGTCCCCAATATAAAGGGGTACAACTCCCTTATAGAAGGACCCCCACTGGGGCCCCCCGCCGCCTTCGGATGGTAACACCGTCCTCCATGGTGAGTCAGGACGGGAGACGAAGGCACGGTGGTTCAGAATGTGCAGGAGCATCCTGTACAGTGCGCGTCTCCTTGCATCACAAAATGGCATGCTGGTCATCTCAGAAAGGCAGCTCAGATTATGCGGAGCCGGAGGCCGAGAAATATCCCGAAGCCTAGGCCCGATGAGCAGATCTGACGGAGCAGGGGTAAGCTCTATCTGAACCACTCTAGGCTCGCGCCTCTCCTCGACAACCACCATGACAGGATGAGGACCAGCCACACCCGCAGCCACAACATCCCCCTCTCCTCGTGGAACAACACTCTGGCTGAACACCACCAAATTCCTCACTCTTAACACATCCCTATAGAAAACAGGCAAGCCCCTTAGAGCGGGTCGACTGACACCCGCCACCGGGAGCCGCGAGACCCCCCTTAGGCAACGACCCTGACGAAAAAAATACGTGGCAGAGCGTGCCATCTGGGAGGGTTCTCTACATACATGTATCTCCGCAGAGTCCTGAGACGGAGAGCCGCCACCTGGGTGCGCACGCACACCAAGGACTGGCCGCCCTCCTCTAACGGAAGACTCAGGACCGCCGCGGAAATCCAATGCTTCCTATTTCCCCAAAAGAAATCCACCAGCTTCTTCTGTATAGCAGTTACAAATATAGAGGGCGGGACAAGAGTAGCCAGCCGGTACCATAACATAGAGGCCACCAGCTGGTTTATGACCAGCACCCTCCCCCGAAAGGAGAGAACTCCAAGCAGGCCTGACCAGCGCCCCAGCCGAGCAACCACCTTCGTCTCCAACTCTTGCCAGTTTGCCGGCCAAACATCCTCAGTGGGACTCAGGTACACCCCCAGATAGAGGAGGTGCGTGGTACTCCACGCATACAATGCCATCTCCTCCGGCAGGGAGTCTACCCGCCACTGACCCACCAAAAGTCCAGAGCACTTACTCCAGTTAATCCTAGCAGAAGATGCAGCCGAGAATATCTCCTGGCAGTCACGCATCCTCCGCAGGTCACCAGGATCAGTGAACATAAGAAGTACGTCATCGGCATACGCCGATAGAATCACGTCAACCCGCGGGCCAGGTAGGGCCAGGCCTGTCAACCTCCTCCGAAGAAGACACAGGAACGGCTCCACACAGACCGAATACAACTGGCCCGACGTAGGGCACCCCTGGCGGACCCCCCTCCCAAAATGAAAAGGAGATAGCACCGCGCCATTAACCTTTACAAGACACTCCGCAGCAGCGTACAAAAGCCGGACCCGGGCCACGAAGTGTGGTCCAAACCCAAACGCTTGCAACGTCCCAAATAGGTATTCATGCTCTACCCTATCAAAAGCCTTCTCCTGATCAAGAGACAGAAAAGCAGCTGACTCACCAGTACCCTGGACTAAATGAATCAGGTCCCTAACCAGGTGGATGTTATCCTGGATGGACCGGCCAGGGACTGTATAAGATTGATCAGGATGAATCACTTGATGCAGCACGGAGCCCAGGCGATTTGCCATTGCCCGTGCAAAAATTTTATATTCTGTGCAAAGGAGAGAGACTGGACGCCAGTTCTTCAACAAACGGAGTTCGCCCTTCTTAGGCAGCAAGACAACAACCGTCCTACGCCACGAGAGAGGCATCACTCCAGTCGCCAGGCTCTCCCCCAAAACCAACATATAGTCACCCCCTAGGACGTCCCAGAATGCTCTAACAAACTCCACCGTCAACCCATCCAGCCCGGGGGACTTACCCCTCCTGAGCTGATGCAAGGCGCGAGTCAACTCCTCCAAAGATAAGGGGCCATCAAGAAGATCAGCCTCCCCCCTATCTACGGTCGGTAGACCCTCCCACAGATCTTGCTGAGCCTCCACACTGAATCCTTCCGCAGAGAACAGGGTCCCATAAAAGGACCTAACCAAGGCATTAATCCTCTCTGGATCAGTGACAGAGGAGCCGTCATCTGCAAGCAACTCCACGAGCTGTTTTCGAGCTCCCCGCCCCTTCTCCAAAGAGAAAAAGAAAGGCGACGCTCAGTCCAGCTCGTGCAGCATCTGGACCCGAGACCTCACATAAGCGCCTCGAGATCGCTCAAGCAGCAGACTCCTCAAAACCTCCTTCTTCCTCTGAAACTCTCCCCATTCGCTGGAGTCTTCACCAAACTGACCCAGGCGAGACTCAGCGTCCTGTATCTCCCTCTCCAGCTTCTCGACCGCTGAGTCCCGCCTCCCAGTCGACCCCCATGTATATTCCTTACAAAAGAGACGGATGTGAGCTTTACCCACATCCCACCACTGCCTAAGGGAAGAGAAGCACCTCTGCCTCTCTCTCCACTTCACCCAAAACCGAGTGAATGACTCCCGGAAACACCGGTCCTCCAGCAGCCTGTTGTTAAAGTACCAGTACGCGGACCCAGCCCGAGCGCACGCTGGATTGAAATCCACACGCACCAGACAATGGTCCGAGCACGGCACCAGCCGCATTGAGGCCGCTGAGACACGGGAAACAAACGCTCGGGAAATATAAAACCGATCAATGCGGGAACCACCGCCCTCAGACCTCCGCGAAAAAGCAGTGGAATCAGGGTGAAGGTCCCTCCAAACATAAACCAACTCAAAGGAGTCAATCAAGCCTCTCAGCTTCTTCGCTACAGCAGGCGCACACTGAGTACCAGAACGGTCCCGCACCTCAAGTGTGCAATTAAAGTCCCCACCAAGGAAGACACACTCTCCCCTATCAATAGTGCCCAACAGGGCATTCACCTCCCGAAGCAGGCCGGCCTGCATCGTGCCGGAGCTAGGGGCATACACGTTAATGAAATGCAACGGCATGCCATCCAGGCTCACGGCCAGATGGAGCAAACGTCCTGGCACCACTTCCTGCACTTTTAAAATGCTTGGCAGAAAATTTGGGGCCAACAGAAAAGCCACCCCACTCGAATTTGAGCTGAGATGGCTCATATAAACCCTCCCTTCCCACTCCAATTGCCAGGTAGGTTCATCACTAGCAACGGTATGTGTCTCTTGCAGATAACAAACTGCAAATCTCCCCTCCCTTAGGGCTGATAAGAGCTGAAATCTTCGAAAACTCGCTCTACTCCCATTTAAATTTAATGTAGCTACTGTGAATGTGTAGACACATTAGATTGTGACCCTCACACTCCCTGTAGTCACAGGAGGTCCTTTTCTGAGGACCTTCAACAAACCCCAAAACTGCCCCAAATCCGAGTCAGAAAGACCACTATCCTTGTTACTAAGGATAGCCTCGAGACTCTCCTTCACATCTAGAACATCCTCCCATCTCCTTGTAGCGGCACACCATAATGTTTTGGGAGCACGACTTATTTTTAAGAACTCTCGCACCTCAACAATAAGCTTCGCCTCAGACACGGCCTTGGAGTCTGGGCTCTCAGCCAACCCGCTCGCACCTGAATCAACAACCTCAGAAAGACCAGAACTGTCTGACACATCACTCTCTGAGCCCCCCCCACTGGCCGCATCGCTGTCCTCCTCCACAGCCATGACACGACCACCCGGATCAATGCTGGGGGTGGGTCCCAACACCCCTACCTGAGACTCGCAGCCCTCTGAATGGCTGGGCTCCTGCACGCTACCATCACCCTCCTCCTCTGGGCCTGGGGAAGCAACAACAAGAGGCATCCCCAGGGCCTGTGGAACACTGGCACCCTCGGAGTCTGAAAGAGGATCACGTCCCATAACAGCCCTGACCTCCACATCATCCAGAGTGCCCTCTCCACAGGCATCACCCAGAGAATCACCACCTGCCATTAACCTCACCCCAGACAACTCATCCGGTGAGGCATCCCGCCCCCCAGCACCTCCACTGGCACTGATATGGAGCACAGACTTGAACGACAACACCCCCGAAACTCCCCCCTCAGCCTGACTCTGCACATCCCCCGTCACAGAGGGCACACTACCAGAGGAGCCAACCACGTCACCTACCGTGCTAGCACCCTCAGTAGGCCTCTGAAACGAGGGGACCTCATCCGACCCAGAGGGTACACACCCAAGGGAGCTAACCACAGCATCCGCCGAGATAACTCCCTCAGAGGGCCCCTGAGATGAAGGGACAGACTCCCGCCCAGTGGACACAACTCCACCGGAATCAACTTCAGCACCCAGTCCGGTGACACCCGCTGTAGATCCATGAAGAGAAGGCCCAACCACCGACCCAGAAGACACCGGGTCAAGACCACTTTCAGCCACCTCAGTGGTGGAAAGCCCGGAGAAAGACATCCCCTTCGCTCTGGACCCACGCCCTTCCTCCTCTTCACCAGGCAGATGCCTCCTTTTAGTCCCACTCGCATGCGGAGGTGCGGTAACCTCCATAAGGGAAGGGTCATCCGCCTCCACATTACCCCCAACCACTTTGCCACCCACACGTTTAGGCTTCTTTCCCCCCTTCCGAGCCACCACAACTCCCCCCTGAGCCCCAGCAGGTGCAGTCTGCACCACACTGGAGCTAAACTCACCCGATTGCACTTTCTTCGCTCGGGCGGCCCTATCCCTCTCCTTCTTCTTATTATGCTTCCCCTGCTTCTCCCAAAACCCCCCCTCAACACTCGCCTCCTCCTGCGCCCCACCTCCATCCACCGCCACAGGCGCAAGACGTAGGGGACGTGGGGGGCTTGGGCTCTCACTGCCCAGGGTCCCCAAAGCGGAACCTCTGGACCCAGAAGGCTTAGCACTGCCGCCCCGGGTCACCAAGGCAGAACTGGCAACCTCAGCCGGGTCAGCAGTACCACCCCGCGCCGCTGAGGTTTGACCAGCCACCCCAGATGGGCCAGCAGCGCTTTCCTGGGCCACTGCACTAGAACCTCTAGCAGTGCCCCCGCGAAAAAGACACTCCCTACGGAGATGTCCAAATTCGCCGCACGCATGACACCGTGCCTTGCCCCAACTCCAACGCACGGTTCTGGGTACACCCTTATGCACCACCTCAAAACTCCCCTCGGCACCATCCCCCTCACCCACCTTCATGAACACCCTCCTCTTGAAACTGAAGACCCCTTTTTCCTCCGGGTCCCCCCCGGGATGCAAGAGACGAAAACATTTAGACCGCACCTCCCCGAACTTGGACAGGTGTGGAATAAGCACTGCATCCGAAAAATAAGTGGGGCAGCTCCGCAGGAGAACCGGTCTCACCCTGGATACCCACGGATCCACCTGTACGTGGACCCCCCCCACTGAGATCCCCTCCTCCAACGCTCGGGCCACACACTCCCGGGTCTTAAGTATTATCTCCACCTTTCCCCTTTCGAGCTCAGAAGAGACAATAGCCCCCCTCCCAAGAAGTTCATTCATGGCCTTCGTAATTACCCCCCTCGACATCATAGGCCCAGTTTGAACAGAAATACCAAAACTGTCCCCATCCAAGTCAACATGAGGCTCAAGCTCAGATGGCCTCGCACCCGCCACTGATGCCGTCGCTGCGTAGGTCCGGACCTTCGGCCGCGCCCCTTCCATCGCCATCCTCACAGAGGCACAAACCAGCTCCAAGCCCCTCAGCAGCACAGCTCCAAGTTAAGTCCCAGAGACAGTCACAGTCAAAGACAGGCAGCAGAAAACAGAAACCTCCAGCTGAAGCAGGAAAGTCCCCAGGTTCGTCCACAGCCAAGAGCAGCTTACGGGAAACTCGATCCCAGTCGCGCTGGACGCAAAAGTACCTTCTTCACATTAAGCCAGGCAGCCGCACTGAGCAAAATGACTTTAGGGCAGAGAAGCGGAGCCAAAAACGACAAAGACACCGCACAACTTCAGCCCACTGAGATCACAGGCACTCTTGGCAATCCGCCAACGCCAACCGCACCCTCGACAATGTGGAGAAACTCAGGAATCTTCACACAGATGGAGGCTCCCCAGACCAGAGAAAAGCTTCAACAGCCCAACAATAAGTTGAACTATGAAGCCCCCCTGGGTCTGTGCCCTCTCCAACGGCAAAATCCTGGAAAGGCTGCTCCAATCCTTCTCAACTGCAGAGCTGAGAAGAAAACACGACCTCTCTCTCTCTCTCTCTCTCTCTCTCTCTCTCTCTCTCTCTCGCCCCCCCCCTCCCCCCCCCTTCCAAGGTTGGTGCTTCTGTTTACCTTTATTTGCTTCCGTTTTATTTGTTTGTGTTATTTATCAGATTGTAGCTTTTGAAAGATTGACCCTCGAAAGATTCAAGCGGGTATCGGATGCTATCTAAGGGCTGAATCGGCCTGTTTGCGGGGCCTTTCATCGCCCGGCGCAGCTTAAAATCAAGCTGCTGCATCGAGGCAATCGAGGCTCCCGATGTTGAAGTCCCCGTCGGCCGATTTTAAGCGTGTGTGTGTGTACGTGCATTGAAAATTATTTGATAACTGTTGTGGACACTTCTGCAGCCTTGTTAACCGTTATTGCAGTGGTCTGGAAGAGGGATGTCAACACTGCAATGCCTTTGTCATACTATCCCTGCCTGTTGGGTATGGACTGGGATGTGTGAGAGATGAGGAATGGACAAACTGTTCTTCCCATCTGCTGCATCCAGGAAGAAGATGCACTAGTTAATGCCAGACTTGGGCAGCAGACAACAGACTCCCTCGAGTACAATGCAATAGGGAAGCAATGCCTCATGAAGTAAGTGTGAAACTTGTGAGACATCTGCAGGGCTCAGTCCAGAGATTCGGCAAGGGGAACCATTTGTGTGTTTGTTTTCCATGCCAAATTAGAGCTTAACAGAATATATGGGCAGTTCACCCATTGTTAGGGGAGAGGGTGGCAGGTTTGTTGTGATAGAGAGTTGGCATGGATATCATAAGGAGGTAATACAGAGCACAGCAGATGCTGGTATCTTCAGGGAAAGCCAAAATACTGGCGGATTGGTTGATTCCGCCAGCCCTTTGTGTTTTGTCACAAAAGCATTTTGTACTTCCCAAGGTTTAAACAATCGTATGCAATAGGGACACAAGATGGAAATGTCCATATCTAGAAACGTGATAAAGATGCCAACGCAAACTTACAACACAATCAGTAGCTTAGCAGAATGTTCACAGCATAACACCTGTGACTCGGCAGCAGTAGTGATGAAAAATAAATGACTTAACTCCTGTTGTTAGGGTAAGGCTCTGACTCGCATCTATCAGTTCATAGCATCCATGGCACCCATACCTATGACCCTTCCCCTCCCTGCTTCCCATCACACTTAATCACACTACACCGAGGGCACTCCTGCTGCTCATATGTATTATGTCATTACCTTTACAATCAGCCCATTCACATTCCAACTCCTTCTGACTACGTTCACACAGCTTCTAAACCATACTGCTGTGATATGTGCATCCAAGTGGTATTTCAGCTCAACACCCACTCTGACACATTCTTCCTCTTGCTTCACAACACTGTCATTGCTATCATAGATTTGCATGTTCGATGCTTTTCACTTTCACTAAAGTCTCACACTCATTGTACAAGAGAACCTGGATTTGGGAACCTGTCTTACCATAGAACGGGGAACAGTACATTAGAGTGACCGCCTTTTCAGCCCACAATGTGCACAAAATCATGAGCGGAATAGATCAGGTAGATGCACAGAGTGTCTTGCCCAGAGTAAGGGAATCGAGGACCAGGTACAAGATGAAGGGGAAAAGATTGAATAGGAATCAGAGGGGTAATTTTTTCACACAGAAGGTGGTGGGTGTATGGAACAAGCTGCCAGAGGAGGTAGTTGAGGCTGGGACTATCGCATAATTTAAGAAACAGTTAGACAGGTTCATGTATAGGACAGGTTTGGAGGGATATGGACCGAGCGCAGGCAGGTGAGACTAGTGTTGCTGGCCGGTGTGGGCAAGTTGGGCCAAAGGGCCTGTTTCCGCACTGTATCATTCTACGACTCTATGACTCTAATGACTGTGCGGAATATGATAGACACACAGCGGGACAGGCAGCATCTCCGGAGAGAAGGAATGGGTGGCATTTTGGGTTGAGATCCTTTTTCAGAACGAGGGTCAAAGGAAAGCAGAACGAGAGATATGGACAGAGATAGAGAGAGATATAGAACAAAGAAATGATAGATATGCAAAAAAGTAACGATGATCAAGGAAGCTGTCCATGGTTAGCTTTGGGCTAGGTGAAAATGAGTTGCAGTCAATGAGACTCACCAGGATGCCAGTGAAACCATTACAATGACTAGGGTGGGGGAGAGATGGAGAGAGAGGAAATGCAAGGATTATTTGAAGTTAGAGAAATCAATATTCATACCACTGGGTATGATGCCTAGTTAAACTAATCTCCTCTGCCTGATCCATAGCCCCATTCCACACATGTGCCTATCTAACAACCTCTAAATTACCCCTATTGCATCTATCTCCATCTACATCAATGGCTGTGTGTTCCAGGCACCCTCCATTCTCAGTGTGAAAAAAAACTTCCCCTGCATATCTCCTTTAAACATTGCCCCTGTCATGGTAAAGCGATCTCCTATGGTCTTCAACATTTATGAGCCATGTATTAAATCCAAGGTATCAAGCATTGGAAGGGGATGAGGAGGAATTTCTTTAGTCAGTTGTGAATCTGTGGAATTATTTGCCACAGAAGGCTGTGGAGGCCAAGTCAGTGGATATTTTTAAGGGAGAGAGAGAGATAGATTCTTGTTTTGTTTGGGTGTCCGGGGTTATGGGGAGAAGGCAGGAGAATGTGATTATGAGGAAGGGATAGATCAGCCATGATTGAATTGTGGAGTAGACTTAATGGGCCAAATGGCCTAATTCTGCTCCTATCAGTTATGATCTTATGACCAAGAGCAAAATGGAAAAGGGGGGAAAGGCAGCCAAGAATTACCCATAGAGTTTGGAATTCATACTCCAGCTCTGCAATTGAGGACCTTGGAAGATTATCTGAGGTGTGGCAAATGTAATATTTAAGGGTTTAAGAAAGAACTGGAGATGCTGGAAAAATTGAAGGTAGATAAAAATGCTGGAGAAACTTGGCAGGTGAGGCAGCATCTATGCAGCGAAGGAATAGATGACGTTTCGGGTCGAGACCCTTCTTCAGATCAGTCTGTTGATCAGAAACCCACCGTGTTTCTCCAGCATTTTTGTCTACCTAATATTTAAAGGCAATGGGTATATGGAATGAGCTGCCAGAGGCGGCACAGTGGTGCAGCAGTAGAGCTGCTGCCTAACAGCACCAGAGACCCGGGTTCGATCCTGTCTATAGGTGATGTCTATACAGAGTTTGTACATTCTCAATGTGACTGCATAGGTTTTCTCCGGGTGCTCCTGCTTCCTCCCACATTCCAAAGACGTACAGGTTTGTATGTTAATTGGCTTTGGTAAGTTGTTAAAACAAAATATCCCTTGTGTGTGTAGGTGATCGCTGGTCGGCGCAGACTCAGTGGGCCGAAAGGCCTGTTTCCGCACTGTATCTCTAAAGTCTAAAACGGAAGTATTGAACCACGTACTATAGCAACATTTAAAATACATTTGGACAGGTACATGGATAGGAAAGGTTTAGGAGGGTCAACGTGGGCAGGTGGGATTAATGTACCTGGAGAATCTTGGTCAGCATTGGAAAGTTGGGCTGAAGGGCCTGTTTCCATACTGTATGACTACTGTGCTTTGTACTAATAATACCAGTATCCCAGCGAGGGAACCATTGAAACCCTTCCAGTGGATATTGGGGAATGCATTCCACAGCCAAGAAATCTAGAGACCAGATTCCCAGCCACACATGAAAATTTCTCCTCCTAAATCATATGCTCCATTAGATTTAGCTGACCTCTACCGTAGGGTGCATCCAACTTCACTGAAGGTTTAAAGCATCATTGGTAAATTGCCCATTAAAGTACCTTAAGTCAGATTCAGCTGAGATAATGATCCTTCAGAATCTTATTTTCAAACCACTGAGTTAATGGTTTACTCTCCCAAAGGTAGTATTCATACATGGGTCATCGGCGGTCACTCAAAACGAGTATGATTGTCCTCTCCTCTCCATAGTGTCGTCTACTTGTACAGATGTCTGTAGATGCCGATCCGCAATCCACACACCTTGGTGCAACGTGGGCAGTGGAGGCTGGCGGTGGTTGGTAGTCGTCGAGCCCCCTTCTCTCTCTCCTTACGGTGCTGTTGCTTTGTCTCTGCGACACAGCGTAGTTCCATTTCGTGAAGTGCAACTCCTTCCCGCACGGATTTCCTCCAGGTGCGCCTGTCCAGTGCAATCTGCTCCCAGTTGCTTGATGTGATGTGGAATTTCTTCAGACTGTTCTTGATGTTTTCCTTGAAGCGTTTCTTTGGCCCGCCGGGGCCTCAATGACCTTCTTTCAATTGAGAGTACAGGATTTGTTTAGGGAGACGTGTGTTGGACATGTGGATGACATGGCCAGTCCATCGAAGTTGGTGCTGCACTATTGTGGTTGTGATGCTAGTCATGTTGGCTTCCTCCAAAACGCTGATGTTGGTGCGTTTGTCCTCCCAGCTGATCCTCAGAATCTTTTGTAAGGATCTTTGATGGAATTGCTCCAGGGCTCTCAGGTGCCTGCTGTAGGTGGTCCATGACCCAGCTCCATACAACAGGGTGGAGAGGACAACAGCTCTGTAGACCAGCGGTTTTGTTTGAGCCTTTAGGTCTCGGTCTTCAAAGACTCTTCCTGAGTCTGGCGTAGGCTCCGCTGGCACAACTCGGGCGATGGTTGACCTCAGAGTCGATGTCAGCTTTTGACGAAAGAATACTGCCAAGGTAGGGGAAGTGGTCAACGTTTTCAAGAGTGGTGTCACAATGTGCTGGAGTAACTCAGCAGAATAGGCAGCAGCTGTGAAGGGAATGCATAAGTGATGTTTCCGTTCGGGAAACTTTCTTGAAGGAGGGTTCCGACACGAAACATCATCTATCCATTTGCTCCACAGATGCTGCTTGGCCCGCTGAGTTATTCCAGCACTTTGTGTTTTACAGATGGTATAATTGTTATTATCTCATTTGGCTGAAAGGGTTCTAATACATTACACTATATATAAATGGAAAATACATTTTCTGAAAGGAGTCACACTGGGGAATACTGTCATTTAAAAGGAATCCGAGGAATTTGATTTGCCATACAGTCATACCATTAAAAAGCAACAAAACACACAAAATACATTTTAACATAAACATCCACCACAGTGACTCCTCCACATTCCTCACTGTGATGGAAGGCGGAAAAAAGTTCAATCTCTTCCCTTTTTTCTCCCACGGTCAGGGGGCTTCGAGCCTTCCGTTGATGGGGCAATTTTGACTCCCTTAGCCGGTGGCAGGCCCTCCTGTTGGGGTGATCAAGCTCCTGCATCAGGGAGATGTCAGCTCCCCGTGCCAGGCGATCAGACCCCAGGTCGGGGCTAGTCGAACTTGCTTCGTTGGAGCTTCATTGGACTGCGAGCTCCGCGATGTTGAAATCCACATGCTGCGGTTGGAGCGTCGATCCCAGGCAAGGGATCGGCTCTGATAGTAAGTCCACATCCCCGCGGTTGGGCTCAAAGTCAGTCCCTCCAGGGAGCAAGGCCTCCAGCTCCATGATGTTAGGCCGCAGAGCGACCGGAGATATGATCCATAAAATAATTGCATTTCTGGCAAGGTAAAAAAATCAAAAAAAAGTTTCCCCCGGCCCCCTCCGCCACTCCCCACATAAAACAATCCAGAGAACATTAACACAAACTTTTAAAACACACTAAAAATGAAAAAACAGACAGACTGTTGGCGAGGCTGCCATTGTATGGCACCCCCTGGTGGCATGAGTGAACATTGGCATTAAGAATTACTGGATTTCAGATGCAGATTCTAAGCTGCGAACATGCCTCAGTAACTATCTGCTCTGCCCCTGGGGTACGATGATGTGACTTATTTTTTAACGAAAATAAGGTTTCAAAAATGGTTCCATCAGCTACATTGAAACTGTCATGCATCAATCCCTTTAATAGAGGCAGAGCAACTTGGAAAACACAAAACCATAGCAACAATATTCCTCCGGTTGTCAAGGTTTTTGTTTTGCATTGTAATGGACCCATTCCATCACACAACAGATGTGCTGGCAGGATCTTCAGTCACGTCGTGAGAAGCCCTTATTTCCCTCCACCAGCTTCTTTCCTTCTCTTTGCTCAAATGGGTTTCAGTAGAGAGGTTAAAAGGATGACAGATATTCTGTAGTAACTTGCTCATATGACCACTGCTCAACAGTAAGTGTTGGCTTGGAGTTGGGTTCGGTGAGCCAAATAGGTAAGTAACAGTTGTGCAGTTTAGTTTTGTTTACAGATACAGCACAGAACCAGGCCCTTTGGCCCACTGAGTCTGCACCGACCAGTGATCCCCACACATTAACACTATCCTGCACACACTAGCAACAATTTACACATACACCAAGCAAACTAACCTACTGAACATACCAGTGCATCTTTGGAGTGTGGAAGGAAACCAAAGATGTCAGAGAAAGCCCACACGGTCACGGGGAGAACCTACAAACTCTGTACAGACAGCACCCGTAGTTGGGTCTTCGCCACTGCAAGCGCTATAAGGCAGCAACTCTACTGTTGCACCACCGTGGCTGACTTTTAGTTGTGTTTAGTTTAGAGATACAGCATGGAAACAGGCCCTTCATCCCACCACAACCATGACTTGGGATGTGGGAGGAAACCAGAGCACCCGAAGGAAACCCACGAGATCACAGAGAGAACATGCAAACTCCACACAGGCAGCACACAAGGTCAGGATCGAACACTGTGTCTCTGGTGCTGTGAGGCAGCAGCTCTACTGCTACGCCACCATGCCCTGTTTTTATAGGACTTTGGTTGGACCGCATTTAGGGCCATAGAGTCATATCCAGTGTGGAAACAGGCCCTTCGGCCCAACCTGCCCACACCAGCCAACATGTCCCAGCTACACTGGTCCCACCTGCCTATGCTTGGCCCATATCCCTCCAAACCTGTCCTATCCATGTACTTGTCAAACTGTTTCTTAAACCTTGGGATAGTTCCAGCCTCAACTACCTCATCTGGCAGCTTGTTCCATACACCCACCACCCTCTGTGTGAAAATGTTACCCCTCAGATTCCTATTAAATCTTTTCCCATTCACCTTGAACCTATGGCGTCTGGTCCTCAATTCCCCTACTTTGGGCAAGAGAATCTGTGCATCTACCCGATCGATTTCTCTCATGATTTTATACACCTCTATAAGATCAGCCCTCATCCTCCTACACAACAAGGAACAGAGACCCAGCCTACTCAACCTCTCCCTATAGCTCACACCCTCTAGTCCTGGCAACATCCTTGTAAATCTTCTCTGAAACCTCTCAAGCTTGACAATATCTTTCCTATTACATGGTGCCCAGAACTGAACACAATATTCCAAATGCAGTCAAACCAACATCTTTTCAACTGCCACATGACCTCCCAACTTCTGTAGTCAATACTCTCACTGATGAAAGGCCAATGTGCCAAAAGCCTTTTTGACCACCTTATTACCTGCGACTCCACCGTGTCTGCTCTACAACACTCCCCAGAGGCCTGCCATTTACTGTGTTGATCCTACCCTTGTTAGATATCCCAAAATGCAATACCCCAGACTTCTCTGTATTAAATTTAATCAACCATTCCTCAGCCGCCCCAGGCCAATCGATCCAGATCCTGCTGCAATTTTTCACAACCATCTTCACTATGCAAAACCACCCACTTTTGTATCGTCAGCAAACTTGCTAATCTTGCCCTACATGTTCTTATGCATTGATGTAGATGACAAACAGTAACGGACCCAGCACCGAATCCTGAGGCACACCACTAGTCACAGACCTTCAGTCTGAGATGCAGCCTTCTACCATCACTCTCTGCTTCCTTACCTGGAGCCAATTCGCTATCTATTCAGCTATCTCTCCTTGGATCCCATGTGATCTAATTTTCCAGAGCAGCCTACCATGCGGAACCTTGTTAAAAGCCTCACTGAAATCCATGTTTACAACATCTACAGCTTTGCCTCATCAACCTTTTTGGTCACGTCTTCAAAAAACCCATTCAGATTTGTGAGACATGACCTCCCATGTACAAAACCATGCTGTCTATCCCTAATCAGCTCTTGCCCGTCCAAATGCCTGTATAACATATCCCTCACAATACTCTCTAGTAACTTTCCAACTACAGATGTCTATACCTTTCCCATGCATCCTTCTTGTTTTTGACCAATTTCTCAATTTCCGTCGTTAGCCAAGCTTCCTTACATTTGCCTGCTTTGCCCTTCACGCTAACGAGGACGTACATATCCTGAGCTTTTGTCAGCACATTTTTAAAAACATCCCACAGCCAATTTATTTGCCCCTCAAATAACCTACTCCAGTTAACTTGAGCGAGACCTTCTCTCATATCCTCAAAGTTGGCCTTACCCAAGTTGAGCATTTTAACACGTGGACCCTCTCTGTCCCTATCCATAACTATCTTTATCAAAATCACTAGTGCCAAAAGGCTCCTCCACAAACACTTCATTAACTTGCCCTTCCCAATTTCCCAATACTAGATCCAGTGTTGCCCTCTCACATGTGGGGGCCTCTACATACTGCTTGAGAAAACTCTTCTGAACACTTTGGAGGAATTGAACCCAATTTAAACCCCTCATGCTATGATTTTCCCAGTCAATATTGGGAACGTTAAAATCCCCAGCTACAACCACCTTATTTGACCTGCAGCTGTCTGCAATCTCCTGGCATATTTGTTCTTCTAATTCCCGTTGACTACTCAGAGGTCTGTAGTACACAGACATCCCTTTCTTGTTCCTCAGCTCCACCCATATAGCCTCACTAGACAAACCATCTGTAATGTCACCTTTGACCACAACCGTTACATCTCTAACCAACAAGTGGAGCTGCTTGCAGTGTAGCTGCTGCTGCTGCTTGCGCCAACTATGGCTGCCACGGTGTACTTCTCCTTGCTGTTTTGTATGTGTTTGTGCATTTGTCTCATCTGTGAAAACCCTACTAAGATCACTTTCATGAGAAAGGTACTCATAAACATCGGACAGATAGTACCTCCAAACATCGTTCTGGATTTCTCTCACTCACTGGATTATTTGGACATACTCGTCGGCGGGGATCTGGCTGCGTTCAAGGTCTTGAGACGGAGGAGGACCCGTGGGAAGCGCTCTGGAGCACTCACCCGACTCCGGCGACGACGATCACGCACACCACTCCAGAGCTTATTCCTGGCAAACGTACGTTCTCTCCATAACAAAGTGGACGAACTGCTACTCCTGCGCCGGACAGACAAAGACTTCTCTCGAGCTGCTGCCCTGTGCTTCACCGAGACATGACTGTGTGAGCCGACCCCTGACAGCACGCTGCAACTGGCTAGCTTCCAACTTAACAGAGCGGACCGCGAAGTAGAGGCAGCGGGGAAATCAAAAGGTGGTGGAATATGCTTCTATACCAACCGGGACTGGTGCAGCAACATCACAGTACTGTCAAACGTCTGCTCTCCCAACCTAGAATCCCTCTTTATGAACTGCAAACCCTTCTACTCTCTGAGGGAATTTAACTCCTATATTCTCGCTGGAGTTTACATTCCCCCCCCCCCCCCCCGCGATGCCTGCGTACGTGAAGCGCAAACGCAACTCGCTGACCAGGTAATGAGGGCAGAGAGTGACTTCCCGGACTCCATAGTCATTGTTTTGGGGGACTTTAACAAAGCTAACCTCAGCCGTGACTTTCCAGAGTACAGACTTCAGGTTACCTGCCCCACCAGAGGGGAGAGAACACTCGACCACTGTTATATGGCAATCAAGAACACATATCGCGCTGTTTCCCGGGCAGGTCTGGGTCTCTCTGATCATTCCTTATTCCAACCTACAGGCAGAAACTAAAATCTGCTAAGCCTGTGGTCAGAACAACGAAAAGGTGGACAAGCGAGGGCATTGAGAACCTACAATCCTGCTTCGACTACATGGATTGGAATGTGTTCAGGGAAGCAACCACAAGCCTTGATTAGTATACGGACACTATCATCATATGTCAGCTTTTGTGAGGACAGTTGCATTCCCACTAAGACCCGGACATGGTTCAACAACGACAAGCACTGGTTCACTGCATAACTCAGGCAGTTCCGACAATCTAAAGAGGTAGCCTACAAGAGCGGGGATGCAGACCTCTACAGGCAGGCCAAGTACAAGCTGAGAAGAGGAATCAGAGCTGCCAAGGAAAGGTACTCTGAGAAGTTGAGGAGCATGTTCTCAGCTAGTGACTCTTCTTCAGTTTGGAACGGCTTGCAAGAAATCACCAGCTACAAGAGGAAAGCCCCCCGCTCTTTGGACAATCGTCAGCTGACCAATGACAGGAATGAGTTCTACTGCAGGTTTGACAAGCAGAAACGTAACCCTGGTACCCCCTCCCCCCCTCCCCAACAAACACAGCCAGACCCAAGTCTGCAAAGACTGGACCTTTCTACACCCACTCCTCCCCATTCACCACTTCACACATACTTAAAGCAAGACTCCAGTCTGAAAAGACTGGACACTTTCCCACCCACCTCTCTCCAATCACCACTTAACACCCATCCCCTCCGTGCTGCACAACACCACTTCTCCATCATCAACAATAAATATAGAGGAGACAGAAAAGCCAGAAATCTCCAGGACCGGACAAGGTTTCCCCCTCTACTCTCAAGCTCTGTGCCGAACAACTGGCACCGGTCCACACAGACATTTTCAACCAGTCCCTGCAAACCTGTACTGTCCCTACCTGCTTCAAAGTCTCCACTATTGTCCCTTTACCCAAAAAGGCCAGGATTACTGGTCTTAATGACTACAGGCCTGTCACACTGACCTCTTGTGCTTGAAGACTTGTGCTGGCCAAGCTGAAAAATATCATGAACCCCCTGCTGGACCCTCTGCAGTTTGTATATCAGAGCAATAGACCTGTGGATGATGCAGTCAACCTAGGCCGGCACTTCGTCCTCCAGCACCTAGACCGCCAGGGGACCTATGCGAGGATTTTGTTTGTTGATTTTAGATCACCACTATGCCAGAGCTACTACACTTCAAACTTTCTAAGTTGACTCTGCCTGAACCCCTCTGTCAGTGGATCACCAGCTTTCTGACTGACAGGAAGCAGCATGTGAGGCTGGGAAAGCACATCTCCGTCCCGCAACCCCTCAGCATAGGAGCACCGCAAGGCTGTGTACTCTCTCTACACCAATGACAGCACCTCCACGGACTCCTCTGTCAAGCTTCTCAAGTTTGTGGATGACACAACCCTGATTGGACTGATCCAAGATGGGGAGGAATCTGCCTACAGACAGTAAGTGACACAGCTGGCGTCCTGATGCCATCGCAACAATCTGGAGTTCAATGCTCTTAAGACAGTGGAATTGATTGTAGACTTTATGAGAGCTCCTCCTCCCCTCACCCCACTCACCATCAACAACACTACAGTCACATCTGTGGAGTATTTTAAGTTCCTGGGAACCATCATCTCCAAGGACCTTAAGTGGGGGGCTACCATCTACTCCACAGTCAAAAAGGCACAACAGAGAATGTACTTCCTGCGCCAGCTGAGGAAGCACAATCTGCCACAGGCAATGATGCTCCAATTCTAAATGGCCATCGTAGAGTCTGTCCTCGCCTTCTCCATCATGGTCTGGTTTGGCTCAGCCACAAAGCACGACACCCGGAGGCTGCAGCGAATCGTCCGATTAGCTGAGAAGGTTATTGGCAGCAACCTTCCCTCCATTGATGAACTGTGCACTGCAAGGGTCAGGAAGCGAGCAGGTAGATCATCTCTGACCCCTGTCACCCTGGCCACAAACTCTTTGAATCACTTCCCTCTGGATGAGCAGCATAGATAAGGTAGACAATCAGAACTTTTTTTCCCAGGACTTTAAAGGAGATGTTAGGCACAAGTTTGTCTATGTTACACAGAGGATGATGGGTACCTGGAATGCACTGCCAGGTGTAGTGGTGGAGACAGATACAATAGAGGCATTTAAGAAGCTTTTGGATTTTTACATGCAGGGACTGGAAGGGTATGGATGATGTGCAAACAGATATGACTTTGTTTCGGCATCATGTTTGGCATATATGTTGTGGGCCAAAGGAACCGTTCCTGTGCTTTTACACCCCTACATGTTTTACCTGGACATGAGAACTTCTAGTTGACATTAGTGCGGCTCAAGAAAAGATCAGCTAACATTTCACAGGGCATGGTAGAAGTTTGAACTTTTGTAGTCCGGGGTTTGATCCTGACCACAGATGGTGTCTGTACGGAGTTTGGACATTATCCCTATGACCGCGTGTGTTTTCTCCAGGTGCTCTGGTTTCCTTCCACATTCCAAAGACGTGCAGGTTTGGAGGTTAAATGGCTCATAAGTTCTAGGAGCAGAATTAGGCCATTCGGCCCATCAAGTCTACTGCACGATTCAATCATGGCTGATCTACCATCCCCTCTCAACCCCATTCTCTTGCCTTTACCCCATAACCCCTGACACTCTGGCTTCTGTAAATTGTCCTCAGGGAGTAGGATAGAAGTAATGTATGCTGATTTTTGGTCTGCGTGTACTTGCTGGGCCAAAGGGCCTGTTTCCATGCTGTATCTTTAAAACTAAAAACCTTCATTCAAAGGTTCAAAGGTCAGTTTATTGTCACGCAGACCAATTAAGATACAGTGAAACTCGAATTACCATGCAGCCATACTAAAAAAAAGCAACAAGACACACAACTACATAAAAGTTGACATAAACATCCACCACAGTGTCTCCCCCACATTCCTCCCTGTGATGGAAGGCAATAAAGTCCAATCTTCTTCCTCTTTATTCTTCCGCTGTTTCCATGCTGTCTGTCTAAAGTAAACTAAACTAAACCATGCTGAAGATCTAGCCTGCATGATTTTGCCACTATTGCCAGTCTGGCATAGGCAGTACTTGGCATAATGCTTGGCTATCAACGCGTGGGGACAGTGCATCCTGTTGGTATAATATATATTGTGGTCCATGCGCAAACCACACTAAGATAAGCAGCATAGCTCACTCACACATTGTGATACCAGTGCATAATTTCCAGTCTAATAAAGTTTGTAGGATATTGCATTGATGCACATAAAATAAAGGTGGGCAGTGTGCATGAGAGAGAAAGGAATCAAGGGAATACGAGTAGGCAATGTAGGAGGCAAAGAGATCTGTGTGAAACACAAACACTGGCATGGACCTGTTGCACCGAACGATGTGGATCGGTGCAAAAATGTGATGCTAATCCAAATAAATTTGAACGCTATTATGACTACCCAGTTGTGACATTTACCATCAATGCACAACTTGCGTATTGATCTGAAAAGATTAATTCCTGCTCTCGTATAATCAGAACCAAAGAGGCTGCACATACTCCCACTCTACTGTATTTAGTTTCTGGGAACATGATGTTTTATTTAAGTCTTATCTTTTCTGAATTCGATAAGTATTTTCCTAATTTGACAGTGAATTGTTTATTTCTGCATAAATTTATATTTCAAACATATGGCACATTAATAATTGATTTGTTTTTAACAAATGATTCATTCTAAAGCAGGTAACTAAAACAGATGTATTGCTCCTGTTGCTCCTATTTCCATATGTCATAATGTATATGTCATAATAGAAGGCCATTCGACAATCCCATCACTCCACTAACTTACCTGTAATATGTTCTCTCTTACGGCCCATTCACTCCACCTTCATTTTGTTTATATTGATCTACCCACCTACCCTTGGGGTACTTTTCAGTAACTAATTAACATAAACACGCATGTTTAGGATGTGGGAGGAAAGTGGAACACCTGGGAGAAACTCTGTGAAACACATAAAGAATGTACAAACTCCGTACAAATAGCACCGGAGGTTAGGATCTAACCTTGGTCACTGTGGATGTAAAACAGCACCATTTATGCCGTGCCCCTGTGCGACCCATCTTTTGCACATTAAAGGTAAGACTTTGAAGGTTATATCAGTTTAGTTTCGAGTTGAGTTTAGAGAAACAGCATGAAAACAGCCCTTCGGCCCACCAAATCCACACCAACCAGTGATCACCCCGTTTACTAGCACTATCTTACACACGAGGGACAATTCACAATTTTTTTTACAAAAGCCAACTAAACCATGAACCTGTACATCTTTAGAATGTGGGAGGAAACTGGAGCACCCGGAGAAAACCCACCTGGTCACAGGGAGAACACACAAACTCTCTACAGACAGCACCTGTAGTCAGGATCAAACCTGTAGTCAGGATACCGCATACAATAAAAGCTCCACTACAGACAATAAAAGGCAACATATTGATGTGGACAGAGAATTGTCTTAGCTGACAGGAAACTAAGAGGGTATGGGAGGAGAGTCCAGAATTACACAGGTTTAATCAGAAGATATGAATATGTGGAATAAACAAATACAATTATATTGTTTAAGAGGTGCTTGGACAGGTGCTTAGGAAAGGTGGAGAGCGATGCAGGCTTAATCCAGGTAAAAATGATTAGTGTAGAGAGCATCAAGACAGCATGGGTAAGATGGGCTGAAAGGGCCCACTTCTTAGTTTAATTTAGTTTAGAGATGCAGCCTGGAAACAGGCTCTTGGACCCACTGAGTCTGCTCCAATCAACAACCAACCATACACTAGATCTATCCTACAAACTAAAGACAATTTACAGAAGTCAATTAACCAAGAAGTCTGCACATCTTTGGAAGCACCTGGAAAAAACTCACACAGTCACAAGGAGAACATACAAACAGCACCCATAGTCAGGATTGAACACAGATCTCTGACACTGTAAGGAACCAAATCTACTGCTACGTCTTCTTCTGTGGAGTACATTTCCATAATTCTGAGAGAGCATGTATAAATGTATTCATATCCAGTTGGCAATGTGCATCGACATGAGGCGTTGCCTCAAGAGTTGACATCAATCATCAAGGATCCCCACTATCTGGGCCATGCCTGAAGACCCTCATCACCAGGTTCAGGAACATCTACTTTCTTGTCAGGTTCTTGAACTGACCTACATGACCCTTATCCAATGGCAGGTGACAATACAGTGAACCTTCTCTGAACAGCTTCCAATGCATTAGCATTCTACCGAAATAAAAATAATATGGCCTTGTACTAACAAGTACGACACAGTAGCGCAGTGGTAGAGTTACTGCCTTACAGAGCCAGAGACCTGGGTTCGATCCTGATTACGAGTGCAGTCTGTACAGAGTTTGTACGTGCTCCTTGTGACCACGTTGGTTTTGTCCGGGTCCTCTGGGGGACATGTGGAGACTGCATGTTGAGTCACCAGCTACTGTGATTGCCTGTGATGAAAGAAAAATAATGAACCCAACTGTAGCTCAATTATTCCCCACAGTACAGAATGACTGGAGTAAATCAACACCAAATGCATAGGGTTACAGTATTTTCATGTAATACATTTTACCCTATGATCTACATTGAAGTTAATCTTTTCATAGACTTTTGCTAAATGTGCAGTTCAGCCTCACATTTGTAGCTCTGCCATACAAACGGAAAATTAATGTGAAATTTAATCTTTTACAGTGTTATTATGCATCCAAATGCTAAATAGTTAATTCAAATGAGGAAACAGCCTGAAAACAGACCACTTTAAAGCATACTGCCAAATGGAATGTGATTTTTTTTTTAAATGTTAGTTTAGTTTATTATTGCCACGTGTACTGAGGTACTGCGACAAGCTTCTTGTTGCATGCCATCCATTCAACAAAATCACTCGGCACGATTATAATTAAGTCCACCACAGTATACAGCTACAGGATAAAGAGTAAAAACTAAAACTATCATAAGGTGAAATACATCACCAATAGGCCTTGCATGGAGCACACAATGCTGAAATATCTCACCAGGTCAGGCAGCATCTCTGGAGGACATGGATATGCCATGTTTCAGATCAGGACAATTCTTATTCATGTCCTCCAGTGATTTTAGGCTTTAAAAATACAATGTGGAAACAGGTATTTCAGCCAACTGAGTCCACGCCTACCAGCTATCACGGCTGTACACCAGCACTATACATACTGGAGACATTTACCATTTTTACCGAAGCAAATTAACCTATAAAACTGTACATCTTTGGTGTGTGGGAGGAAACTGGAGCAGCCAGAGAAAACCCAATTGGTCACAGGGAGAATGTACAAACCACACAGACAGCACCTGTAGTCAGGATCGAATCCGGATCTCTGATGCTGTAAGGCAGCAATTACACCGCTGCCCCACTGTGCCACTGTGAAACTGCCTGATCTGCTGATTTACTCCAGCACTTTATGTTTTACGTAAGATTCAAGCATCTGCACTTCCTTGTGACACCAATAAGCCTTAGTTATCTCAAGTGAGGCATAAAATGAAAAACTTTATTAAACTACTGAACTCATTACTGTGACGGTAACACTGAAATACTGAATTGTAGCCCGCTGCCAATGACTCAGGGCGCGTTATCAGTGTTGTCAACTTTGGTATTTTGGGCATTGGCTAGATTGCGGATTAATAATTTCCTACTCTCTCAAATTGTGTGTGAAATATTAAGGAGTGTGATGTGAAATTTGAAAAAAAAACGCAGCAGATATCTATTTTAAGATTCTAAGTATTTCAGATCGTTCAAAAGATGCACTTCAAATGAACTCATTGCAAGAACTCTGGAAAATGCAGAGGAAATTTATATTTCTGCAACATTTACAAGACCATAAACACAATGTAAAACAATCAAATTATATCTTTAGTCTGCTCTAAAGTGCTGTGTTTTAATTACAGATCCATCACAGAATTTCCTGCAACTAATGATCCGGCACCTCCTTTAATCTTGACAAAACTATGAAAGCGCACTTGAAATTCACTGGGCAGCCACAGATGGCATTGTTTGAGGCATGTGTATTTTCAGAACATGTCCCATTGTCCCCAAATAATTATTTGTTTACATCTGCAGTTGTTGTTGGCGACCGCTCAGTTTTGTGCCATTCTTAGCTTACATGGCTTACACTTAACTCTAGCTATGGCTACCAAGCATGGTGCAAGTGACAGTCATGGTGTCAAGCATAAACATATTTAATTTACATTTAATATTTGTTTTATTTAAGTTTCTAGCGGTCCACTGTGCTTTAAAGACACGAGAGGGTTATAATCTGTTGGTCACAGGTAGAACTGGCGGGGTGGGAGATTTCAACCTTCACGTGGTCCGCCCAGTTTCGACAAATGCAATCAACCCAGTGTGCACAATCAAATAAGATCAAATAGAACAAGTTGTCCTACAACTTTAGGATGTGCACTCCAAACGCAAGAAGAAGAACAAGGTAGAACTGGCGTGAACGGGTGATCGATGGTAGACATGGACTTGATAGTCTGAAGGGCCTGTTTCCATGCTGAATCTTTTATCCAGAATGTGGGTAGAAGATTCAGAGCACACAAATATAATTGTAAACGTCGTATTAGAGTGAGAGCAGGAAGAAACATTAAAGAGACAGAACCAAATGCTCTTTATCTGAATGCTTGCTGCATCCATCAACGAGGCAAAGTCATTGAGAGCAAAGTCACAAAGATTGGGAATTGAGAATTGCAGGATACATGTCATCAGAAGAGATAAGCATAAGAATTGTGGGTGGGGTAAAGAGAGTAAAGAAATTTAAGAAATTGAATTAGTCCGTTTGAAGCTCTGAAGTAACAGGGGTTTGACTCTATATCTCTGAGAAAAAGTGCACAGGAGACATGGTGTGATGAAGTGTTAGCTCAGCTGATGGCTGTTATCTGCTGAGACTCAAGTAGAGCATTGCAGTTTAAGTTTACCTTCTGAACTGTAAGGCCTTTTTGCCTGAGATATTGTGTTTTAGTGTCTTTGGGCAATAGGTATATAGAAAATAAAACGGTACAGCACAGGAACAGATCCTTCAGCCCATAATGTCCATGCTGAACATCATGTCACTTAGTTGCTTATTTAGTTTAGTTTATTGTCATGTGCCAGAAGTACTGAAAAAAGATTTTGTTGCGAGCGAATCAGTCAGCGAAACGACAATACATGACAGTGTAGAGATGCACGATGAAGGGAATAATGTTTAGTGCAAGAAAGGTCCAGTGAAGTCCAATTGAAGATAGTCCAGGGGTCTCCGACGAGGTAGATAACAGCTCAGGACTGCTCTTTAGTTGTTGATAGAATGGTTCAGTTGCCTGAACCATTGTTAATGTCAAGTTAAACAAATCTCCTCAGCCAGCACTAATCTCCTCTGATCCTTTCCCCTCCCTTCCCTCCACATCCATTTGGCTATCTAAACACCACTCAAACACCATAAACTGATCTGCCCCCATCAGCACCCCTGGCAGCTTAAGGATAAGATGTTCATTACTTTCTCCTTGTACAATTGCCTCTAATAAAATAAATATATATATATTTTTTAAAATGTTGAACTATGTATCGTCCGGTTTTTCATCTGGATGTAAAATACATTGTGCCACTAATTTGAAGACCAAGATTAATCTCCCAATCAATAGATTAGCTGTTCAATATACAACAGTCACTTACAGAACCTTGCAATTCACAAAGTAGGGGGTTGCAAGTCAAGTCATAATAAACTAATTCATTGTCTGTAAAGTGCAGCGTGAATGTTGCAATTAATATATATACAAGGCCTTGACTGGCATTATATAAATGAAACTTTCATTTTTTTACACTTACTTATGGTTGCTGTTAATGGAGACAGGGGAGAGGAGACATTAAGTGACAGTGGAAGGTAAAAACAGAATATATTCAAGTCAAGTCAAGTCAAGTCACTTTTATTTCTATAGCACCTTTAAAAAACAACTCTCGTTGACCAAAGTGCTTTACACTGTTGTAAGTACTAGCGTTATACAACAGTGGTTCATAGATTAAGTACATACATAAATATATACATATAGCCCTCCCTCAGAGGACGTCAAGAAAGGTTTGAGCGTAAAGATGAGTTTTAAGTCTCGACTTAAAAGAGTCGATGGAGGGGGCAGTTCTGATGGGAAGGTCGCCCCAGAGCTTATGCCTGGACCGCGGGATGGTTAGTAACCCCAAATCGGTCGATCTGAGGGACCTGGAGGTGGTGTGGTGGGTAAGCAGACTTTTGATGTAGGTGGGAGTAAGCCCATTAAGGCTTTGAAAACATGAAGGATCTTGAAATTTATTCGGAACCGCAGAGGGAGCCAGTGGAGAGAGGCCAGAAACGGGGTTATGTGGTTCCTTTTTCGGGTGCCCGTCAGGAGTCTCGCTGCAGCGTTTTGGACCAGTTGCAGGCAGGACGAGGAAAATTGGCTGATGCCAGTGTAAAGGGAGTTGCAGTAATCGAGGTGGGAGGAGATAAATGTGTGGATGATCTTTTCAAGGTCGTCAAACTGGAGGAATTGTTTTATTTTAGCTATAGTCCGAAGCTGGAAGAAGCTAGCTTTTACCACGGCATTGTTTGTCAAATTTCAATGCTGAGTCAAATATAACGGCAAGGTTTTTGACGTGAGGTTTGAGTAATGGGGTAAGGCTTCCAAGGCTGCCTGCTATCGTTTTGATTGAGTCCAAAGGGCCGAGAAGGATGACCTCAGACTTACTCTCGTTTAGTTGGAGGAAGTTCTGGGCCATCCAACACTTTATATCCTCGAGACAGTGGATAAGGTTAAGCAGATTTGATCGGTTGTTGGGCTTCAGGGCGATATAGAGTTGTGTATCGTCTGCATAGCAATGGAAGGAAATGCCGTGCCTTTGAATGACTTGGCCTAAGGGGAGCATATACAGGGAGAAGAGAATGGGGCCAAGGATGGAACCTTGTGGAACCCCGCAGCAGAGGCTAGCTGGGGAGGAGAAAGAGTTGCCTATGTTAGTAGAGAAACTCCTACCTTTCAGGTAGGAGATGAACCAGCTCAGGGCAGTGCCATCAATACCAATATTCTGCTCTTGACACAAAGACCTGCAGATGCTGTAATCTTGCATTAGATATAAAGTGCTGGAGTAGCTCAGCAGATCAGGCAGCATCTCTGGAGGACATGCACAGGCAACATTTCGAGTTGGGACCCTTCTGCAGACTGATGGAGTGAGGGGCAGAAAGCTGGAAAGCAGAGGTCAGGGTGAAACAAACCCTGGCAAGTGATACAAAATGCCAGAGTAACTCAATGAGTTAGGTAGCATCCCTGGAGAACATGGATGGGTGATGTTTTGGGTCAAGACCCTTCTTCAGATTGGCAAATGATAGATGGGTACAGGTGAGGGAGGTTTTTGATCGGTAGAAGGGTGGTAATATGGAACAGGAGACAGAAGGGTGACAATGTTATGCAAAGCCAGATAATGGGATATATAGATGGAAGGGGATGAGAGGAGGGAAAGAGGGAGTGGATAGTGGGAGACACGGATATGTACTGGAGTGGTGAGGGCGCAGGGAAGAGCGTAAAAACATCCAAGGGAAAATATGCTATTTTTGGTATACTTTTCTTTCATCATCCTTAGATGCAACCTTATCTGGTGTTTTATCGTTAGACTAGTTACACTATCAATTGCCAAATTGCCAATGAAGCCTTGGCTCAGGAAAAAACAATGAAGGAAGTAATATTATGTTCCTGAGCCGATGTTTCAGTGTAATCCAGTTTTGGTCACAATGCAACACACTGCCAATTACACTATGGTAACCTCCTGCCTTCCTGGCCCTCTTTGCTGCCTGGAACTTCATCATCAATAGTGGCTCTAAAACCCATGATATGGTAGCATTTGGTATTGAACTTTGCCTCTGAAATTCACCCATTTGACTGAAATTGAATACATTTTGGAATAGACTTTGACTATGTAAAGATCTCTAATTCTTGAATATTCACTATCAGACACCAACTGGTGCCTAATGTTTCTTTATACAGCATAAACATTCCTGTTAATCCACCAACTCATATTCTGTAAAACACAAAATGCTGGAGTTACTAAGCAGGTCAGGCAGCATCTCTGGAGAATGAGGATAGGCAATGAGTCAGGTCAGGACTGTTGTTCAATTTGAAGTAGGGTCCAGACCCAAAATGTCATCTATCCATGTTTTCTAGAGATGTTGCCTGATCTACTGAGTTACTCCAGCGCTTAGTAATTTTTTTAAAAGTAAACCATCATCTTGTGTCTAATTCATATTCTGACACTGATACCTTTTTGCCCTAAACCAATAATTAATTTAGCATGTTACTTCAATCATTTAACTGACATTCTCTCTTTTGTTTCACAGTTTTCAACATAAAAGGAAATCACATTGTCTCCTTTTATTTATTTTGGTCTCTGGCATATTTTCCTTTTCAGTGTTCTCCTTATGGCCTTGAATTGGCAGATTACTTCTTCCCTTTGAAACACAGTTCTTTAAATTTTGCAATTTAATTTAGAGATGCAATATGGAACGTTGGCCCACCGAATCCACGGCAACCGTCCATCACCTGTTCACACTAGTTTTATGTTATACAATTTTCCTATCCACTCCCTACACGTTAGGGGCAATTTAATTTACAGAGATTTAATTAATTTACAAATGTGCACATCTTTGGGATGTGGGGGAAACTCGATCTGCCAGAGAAAACCATGGGGAGAAAATGCAAACTCCACACAGGCAGCATCTGAGATCAGATCAAACCCAGGTCTCCGGTGGTGGGAGGCAGCAGCTCTATCAACTTCGCTACAGTGCCACTTCAAGCCAGGAGGGATACGGCCTAGTCCAATACAGGTACTGACCTCCCCGCCATCGATGGGTTCTAAATGAGGCAATGCCTCAAAAAGCCAGCCAGCATAATCATCAGCAACCTGGCCTCTCTTCCCTTTCCCTCCTGCCTTTGGGAAGAAGGGAGAGGAGTCTGAAAACGGTGACCACCAGTTTCAGGAACTGCTTCTTCCCAACAACCATCGGGCCCTTGAAAACTGCAAACAAACTACACACTGCAACTACACACAGTCCTGGTTGCAGTCGGTACTTTGCGATATTTATTGCACTAATATTTTTTGTGTTTAATGTATTCAATTATTTTTTTCTATGATTACTTTGTTGAAGCCTTGTTGAAGGATTGAAGAAAGGTGGTAGACACAAAAAGCTGGAGTAACTCAGCGGGTCAGGCAGCATCTCTGGAGAAAAGGAGTATGTGAGAACCTTCTACAGACTGAGAGTCAGGGGAGAGGTAAACTAGAGGTATGAAAATGTTCAGAACAAATCAGAGCCGGTACCGATGACCAAGGAAAGGTGGAGGCCACAATGGTCTGTTGTTGGCTGTAGAAGAGGTGATAATAAAGGGATGTGAACAGTGGAACTAGCAGGACATTTATGGTGGGGTGAGGCAGAGTGAGAGAACGGATATAGAAGTGTTACTTGAAATTAGAGACATCAATATTCATTCTGCTGGGTTCTAAGTTGAACCCAGTAGGTGCTTGGTTCTAACTGGGAGCCTGGTGGTGAGGGAGGAAAGAGTGAATGGGTCTGCTTATGTCAGTGTAGACTACACATAAACTGGTTACATTTAGAGATCCAAAAACAGGAAGGTCATCGCCAGTGCAACTGTATGAAATCTTTAAATCCAGCTGCCCACAGTGGTTGGATCAGTCTTGTTCGCCCACAGATTAAATTCTGAGAATTCGGTGAATGTATTGCCACTTGTAGGGAAGCTGTATGGATTTGAAGTTTCTCTGTTCCCTTTGACAGCTTGAAAACCAATCAGATCACTTTTTGATTAGAGGGTCAAAGAGTAACTAAATCGAGTATAGGGCTTGTCCCACTCAGGCGATTTTTCAGCGGACTGCCGGCGACTGTCAAGTTCGCAGCACTCGCCTGAAAAACCGGGAACTGGAACGCGACTGTCAGAGTGGAACACACACAAACACAAACACATCGCAAAAGCAGGGGCCAGGGAAAGCGGAGGAGCGCTGTCTGAAATTCACATGGTGCAAAGCCAAGGTGATACAGACACACACCGCGATGAATGGGAAGATTAAGACGGCTAGCACAGTGTACGGTAAGTCCCTTAAAAGAGGGGGGCGGAGGGGGGAAGGGGAAAAGGGTGGAGAAGGCGTTGAGATACTTTTAAGAAGCCAGACAACTTATAATAAGCCAGAGATACACAGCTGGGAAGTTCGGTAGACATTTAACATTACCGGTCGTTTATCCTTGGTTCTGAAAACTCGTGCTTACATTTTTTCCCCCCAATGAGCCAATGAAAATGACCAGTCAGCACAGGAGATTAACTAAAGCTCCCTACGACCAGCTCGACTACCCATAACTACATGACGACCCCACTACAACTGCACCTATGACTGCAGGATTATCTGACTGCAGATTGCGGCGACCATACTGAGGCCGCGACTAGTTCCCAGAATGCGGGAACTCCTCGCGACCATGAGGGAGACTCACCAGAGACAACCAGTGAACATGTGGCGACCATGTGGCGAGTGCAGAGTCTTCTGCACAAGCCTAAAAAGTGGGACAGGCCCTTAAGTGAGTCATATAGCATGGAAACAGGTCCTTCACCCCAACTTTCCCATACTGACCTACATGACCCATCTACACTAGTCCCACCTACGTTTGTTTGGCCTATATCCCTCTAAACCTGCCCTATCCATGTACCTGTCAAAATGGTTCTTAAACGTTGCGATAGTAGCCGCCTCAAGTATCTCCTCCAGCATCACGTTCCATACAGCCACTAACCTTTGCATTTAAAAAATCCCTCAGATTCTTTGCCCCCTCACCTTAAACTTATGTCCTCTTGTTCTCAATTCTCCTACTCTGGGCAAGAGTAGGGGAAATGAGAACAACCCGATCTATTCCTCTCACGATTTTGTACACATTTATAAAATTACTCCCCATCCTCCTGCACTCCAAGGAATAGAGTCCAAGGCTGCTCAATCTCTCAATTGAGAGGAGGCAGAGTCTGCAAATTAGAGTTAAGGGCCTGTCCCACTTGGCGATTTTTTCGGCGACTGCCAGCGTCATTGACTGACGTATCAGGGTCGCCGAAAGATCTTGAACATTTCAAAATCCAGCAGTGACAAAAAAATGTTGCGACACAGAGGAAACACCATGCATCAATACGTCATCACGCTGCATCACGCCGCAGCTTTTTCAGTGACCTAATACGTCAGTCAATGATGCCGACAGTCACCAAAAATATCACCAAGTGGGACAGGCCTTATAGGGTTTCAGGAGTGAAGTATGGAACACTTTTGTAGTCAGAGGGTAGAAGAAATTTAGAACATTTGCAGCGCAAACAGCAATTACTGTCAGGATAATTGTTAGTTACATAAAATCTGACATTGAGTGTTTTTCATTAATTATGAATATTACATAATGCACAGATAAGGGAATCTGAATTGTGGATTTCCCACACAGCCATACCTCTTTGTCAATTTGTATCAACTAATTTCGAACACAGCAAACATCTTGACCCAAAGTGCTGGAGTAACTCAACGGGTCAGGCAGCATCTTTTAGTCTGAGGTTGGTGAATCTGTGGAATTCATTGCACAGAAGGCTGTGGAGGCCAGGTCAATGGATATTTTTTAAGGCAGAGATTCTTGATTAGTGCTGGTGTCAGGGGTTATGGGGAGATGGCTGGAAAATAGAGTTGAGAGGGAAACATAGATCAGTCATGATTGAATGGCAGAGCAGACTTGATGGGCCGAATGGTCAAATTCTACCCCTATAACTTATGACCATCTCTGGAGAACATAGATAGGTGATGTTTCGGGTTCTGAAGAAATGTCTCAACCCAAAACATCACCTATCCATGATCTCCAGAGAACCTGCCCAACACACTGAGTTACTCCTGCACTTTGTGTCCCTTTGTATAATCAGCATCTGCAGTTCCTCACTCCACTTGGTAAATATCTTTATTAGCTCCGAGACACTCGGAACTACAGATGAATATCCTGAGTATTATACAAAGTGCTGAAGTAATTCATTGCATTTTGGGTTGGCACCCTTCTTCAGACTGAATCAGTTGGAATCAATCTGAAGAAGGGTCCTAAGACAAAACGTCATCTGTCCATTCCTTCCACAGATGCTGCCTGACCTGCCGAGTTAAACCACCACTTTGTGTTTTAATCTTAACTGGACCAAGTGCAGACTGGTTGGGTCTGCTCCCCCAATGCAAGATTCCACCACTCACCCGTCCCCCCAACGCAATATTGCACCACTCACGAATAGCCCCCAACTGCGCAGGTGCGTAACATTTCCCTTCATGCCCCAGCACTCCCTCCTCCTCCTCCTCTTCACCCTCCCTCTCCAATTCCTAAGATAGAGGGGGGTAGAGAGGGAGGGGTGGTGGGGGGGGGGGGGGGTGCAGAGAGGGAGGGGGTAGAGAGGGAGGGGGTTAGAGATGGTGTGAGTGGGCATCTCCCTCCTCCACTCCTCCCAAAATCACTCATCCACTACTCCCCCCCCCCCCCCCATCTCCATCTACCACCCACTCCATCTCCCTCCTCCTCATTTCCCTCATCCTCCTCCCCTCACTCTCTTTCCCTGCCCCTGGACCTACCCAGGTTGTGGAGAAGTGCCAGGGCCTGGAACTCACAATCCAACCAGCAGCTCGGCCACCGCCTGGGCTGCAGTCCAGGTCCCAACTTCATCTCCGGGCTCGTCCCTGATCCAGGAGCCAGGCTCATCCTTGGTTCCAGCAGTGTCTTCTTTCTCGGACCCAGTCGCAGCCCCATCACAAGCACCGGGCTCGGCTCTCACTCCAGCTCGAGCACCAGGCTCGGCATCTGCCAGGGCCCGTGGCACCACCCTCACCACCAGGCTTCGGGCGTCGGCAGCCGCCACCATGCGAGCGCTGGAGTGCCCCTCCCTCCCGGAGTGTCCCAACCTGCCTTGCGAGTGCATTGTGAAGTCACTCAGGTTTTTTTCCCGAAAATAGTGCTTTTTTTAAACTTTAAACGAAAAAAGTTCAGAAATGTAGGTGGGAATGCGATGGGAAGATATTTATCACCTCGATGGGAAAAATGTGAATAGAATGTGTGAAAATGGGAAGGCCTAGCATTTGGGAGAAAATAGGAATGAACTAGATATTGACACACACACAGCCACAAAAAATGCAAATAGTTTTAATAATATAGAGATTAGCTCAGACTATTATCTTCTGTCGTCGATTGCACATAAGCCCGGTCTGACCACACTCATTGAGTAGTCCTGTCAATGGATCCGTGGGTGGCACAGTGGCTCAGCGTTAGTGTTACTGCCTTACAGCGCTAGAGACCTGGGTTCGATCCTGGCTATGGGTGCTTGTCTGTACGGAGTTTGTACATTCTCCCCATGACCTGCGTGGGTTTTCTCCATGAACTTTGGTTTCCTCCCACACTCTAAAGATGTACAGGTTTGTAGGCTAATTGGCTTTGTGTAAATGCAAAAAGTGTTCCTAGTATAGGATAGTGTTAATGTGCGGGGATTGCTGGTTGGTGTGGACTTGGTGGGCCGAAGGGCCTGTTACTGCTTTGTATCTCTAAACTAAACTACATTTGCTTGACTTTATATCGCTTTATAATAAGATATGATAATGCAACATATTTAATATTCTGACACATACACAGCATGAGGATTGTGTTGGATTAACAAGAATTTCTGTTGCACTTTTACTGCACCTGTCTGGAGATGATTCCTTAAACATGCAGTGCCAATCTTGAAACTTCTTTAAGCTCATGAATGCATTTACTGTAATCACACAATCACAGTAATACTTTATTAGCCAAGTATGTTTTGCAACATATGAGGAATTTCATTTGCCAAGTCAGTCATACAAATGAAAAGCAACGGAACACACAAAATACATTTTAACATAAACATCCACCACAGTAACTCCTCCATATTCCTCACTGTGATGTAAGGCGAAAAACAGTTAAAATCTCTTCCCTTCTATGCTCTCCCGTCGAGGGCCTCGAGCCCTCCGTTGTCAGGACGATCTTGACTTCCTTAGCCATCGGCGTTTGGACCTCCGCATTGCGGCGATCAGCTCCTGCAATCAGTGGGATGTAAGCTCCCCCGCACCGGCGATCAGCGTCCAGGTCAGGGCTGGTCGAGCCTCTGCATCATTGGACCTCCCAACTAGCCTCTCCTGAGACTACGAGCTCTTGATGTTAAGTCCGCAGGCTGAGGTAGGAGTGATCTCAGGCAAGGGGTCAGCTCCGATGTTAAGTCCATGCCCCGTGGTGTCACAAGTCAGTCTGAGGCCTCCATCGATGGTAGGCCGCAGATCAGCTGGAGATGCGATCCGGAAAATAATTGCATCTCCGGCAAGATAAGAAACTGAAAAAAAGTTTCCCCCAACCCCCCCCTCTCCCGACATAAAGCAAATCGGAGAACATTTACAAAAACTTTTAATACACACTAAAAATAAAAAAAAGATGAAATGTACACAGACAGACTGTTGGCGAGGCTTCTGTCTGTGTCTCCATTACCAAGCTCTGATATTTGTCCATTACACACAGTGTCATCACACAGGAGGAACAGCAGCTTTTGATAACCAATTTTGTTCATAATCCTTTTGTTTGAAAAGAACATAACACAGTCCATAAAGAAGATGCTCCTGCAAATGACAGGTAGAATGTGTGGATGCAAAGAAGAGATTGTAGAGAGCTGTCGATGTGGCCCATTCCATCACACAGACCAGTCTCTCCACCTTTGACTCCACCTACACTTCACACTGTTTTAGAAAAAGCAGAAATTGCTGTTATCAGGCAACTGAACCATCCTATCAACAACTAGAGAGCTGTCCTAAGCTACTATCCACCTCCCTGGAGACCCTCGGCCTTTCTTTAATCGGACTTTACCTTGCATTAAACGTTATTCCCTTCATCATGTGTCTATGCAGTGTGGGTGGCTCAATTTATCATGTAGAGTGTTTCCATTGGCTGGTTAGCAACAAAAGCTTTTCACTGTACCTTGGTACACATGACAATAAACTAAACTAAAAAACATAATCAAAAGACTTGTCCGATCATTCCTTCTTCTCCCTGATCCCCTCGAGCAGAGGTACATTGGTACATGTGACAATAACAAACCTATACCCAAGCGTTGATATTGCAACATATACTGCATGTATTTTAGTACAGTTTATCCAGGAATCGTGCCCAGTGCTAACCTTGTAGCTTGGCTGTAATCAGAGTTACACTGGAACATTGCCTGACCTTGCAGCCATGTGCAACTCAATTATAGAAAGAGTTGTTCCTTAATGGAACTGCGTAATGGTGACCTTTAGAATACAACATCCATCAAGAGGCTGACAGCAAGCACAAGTTCATCAATCTGCAATCAACATTTGTCAGCAGACAACGAAATGTGTGTGTGAGGGAAAGAGAGAGAGAGAGAGAAAAGGGATAGTGCCAATTGCATGCTCTTTGGAGCAAAGTGGAAGGTTTTGAGCTTCAAACACATCTGGAAAAAATTAAGCACTAATGTCATTGTGCCTTTGTGCAACAGAGTTCAAAGTAGAGATCAGCACCAATTTTATAAATCAGTAATAGGACAGCACAGTGGCTCAGGGGTAAAATTGCTGCTTGACAGCGCTAGAGACCTGAGTTTGATCCTGACTATGGATGCTATCTGTACGGAGTTTTATGTTCTCCCTGTGGCCTGTGTGGGTTTTCTCAGGCTGACCAGCGATCACCCCTTACACTAACACTAGCCTACATACTAGGGAAACTTTACAATTTTACCGGTTAATTAACCTACAAACCTGTACATCTTTGGTGAGTTGGGGAGGAAACAGGGAGAACATACAAACTCCGTACAGACAGTAGCCATAGTTAGGATCAAACCCAAGTCTCTGGCACAATAAGTCAGCAACTCTACCGCTGTGTTACTGTGCTACCCATACTCTCTCTCTTTCCTTCATCTTCCTTCGTAAAAACAACATCCTTGATTAAGTAGACAAAAATGCTGGAGAAACTCAGCAGGTGAGGCAGCATTCGTCTGAAGAAGGGTTTCGGCCCTAAACGTTGCCTATTTCCTTCGCTCCATAGATGCTGCCTCACCCGTTGAGTTTCTCCAGCATTTTTGTCTACCTTCGATTTTCCACCATCTGCAGTTCCTTCTTGAACAACAAGTCCTTGATTTTACTTCAGAGTCACGTGAGTGACTACGTGAAGACCCCGCCAGCACGCATGCGCGACATATCGTCGTACGCATGCGGAAGCGACGGTCGGGAGGAGCGGGGCTCCTCCAGCGTAAGTTTAAATAGCTTACGCCAGGTAAGTCTCACCGGAGGAGTGAGTCGACGACATAGTATACAGCGATGGAAGCACGAAAATCGAAAAGAACAGCGGCCAAAGCAGCTGCCAAGGAGAGCAGCCAGCAGAGAGCCGTCTCTCCAGAGCTACAGGTTTTACCTGCAGCTCCCGACTTTTGGCCCTTTGGGACCGTTGGTACGCCACGGTCGGGCGGGAAAACCACCCGGAAGTCGGCCGGGGCCGACTCAGCAGAGTCCGGTCCCGAGGACACCCTGTTCGCAGATAGCGACGGAGGTCGTCTAAACCGCATGGAGCGGATGTTGGAGCAAATGCTCCAACGTGACCTGCTAATGCAGGGGCAGGGTCACAGTGGGACTCCTAGCAGGCCCACGGCAAGTTCCTATCGAGGACTGCCCAATGTCTCCCCCTCTATACAGGGGAGCATTGAGGGTCAGAACTGGGCTGACCCAGAAGAAGGGGAGCTGGCTGAATTGCCGACGGTGTCAGGGGTGTGTGAAGACTACATGGATATGGTAAGCAAGCATGCTATGCCTAACAAGAAGGGCTTACCAATCCACCCTAAGCTGGCTTCCTGCATTAACTATATGGCAACGAACCAGCTGCAGGAACAGGCCATTAATGCTACTGCTGATAAATATATGGCACCTGAGAACTGCAACTCATTGAATGTACCTGCAGTAAATAACCCTATATGGGGAAACATGAGCCCCTCAAGTAGAGGCCAGGAGATCAAACTTCAGAGGATTCTGAAGCTCCTAACCGCAGGGATTACGGCAGTGGCAAGAACTGCAGTGGGTGTGGATATGCCGGAAGAATTACAGGATGCTTTGGCTCTACTCTGTAATACTCAGTATGAGATCAACAATTTTAGAAAAAACATCATAAAGCCGGCGCTTAACCCCAAGTTTGCGGGGTTGTGTAAGCCTGGGAAGACTCAGCCTCCAAGCCTGCTGTTCGGGGAAGATCTCCCAAAGCAGGTTAAAGACCTTGATGAGGAGGCCAAGGCTTTGGGCCTTATAAAACCTGGCTACACTAAGCCGCACCACCCACACAGACAGACAGCACCCCTACACATCCACCGGGCAGAGTTACCATAACAGGTCTGCCGGTGGTGAAAGCTCGAAGGCCGGCATTCCTGCACAACGGTCTTTTTTAGGCCAAGGCCCAGGCCGGCCTTCTTGGAAGATGCGCCACTCCCAGAACACCCACAGCCAACCAAGGAAGCAAGGACAGAAACCTCCACACCGGCAGTAACCATGGAGGTAGGTGGGTCTGGGGTCCCCAGAAACACATCTGGTCCAAATTCACTTTGTGTAGGGGGCAGGTTGCACATGTTCTTCGAGAATTGGCTCACTTTTACCTCTAATCCTTATATACTCAGAAGTATTCAGGGCTACAAAATTGAATTTATTCACGAACTCCCTACCCCGGTACAGCATGCACCTAGCCGAAAATTCGTCCTTTCCCAAAAAGAAAGGGCAGCAGGGCATGCTGAACTACAGAGATTAATAGAAAGAGGGGTAATTGAGAAAGCCATCAAAGAACCTCAGGAGTTCGTGTCTAATATATTCACTAAAAATAAAAAAGACGGCGGGTGCCGCATCATCATAGATTTGACCGATCTGAATACTTTTGTTCAGTATATTCATTTTAAAATGGACACCTTCGATAGTGCTATACAGTTAATAGCCAATGGGTACTACATGGCATGCATTGACCTCAAAGATGCATATTATTCAGTACCCATACACAAGGATCATAGGAAATACTTAAAATTTATCTGGATGGGACAATTATGGCAATACAAAGCTTTGCCTAATGGGATGTCGTCAGCACCCAGATTGTTTACCAAGATATTAAAACCAGCTTTGGCCTATTTAAGGCAACAGGAACATACTGTTATGGCCTATCTTGATGACATCCTCATAGTGGGGGAGAATTTGGAAATGGCTACTTTGGCAGTTACAGCCACGAAACATCTTTTTCAGAAGCTGGGATTTTTGATACATCCAGATAAATCAATATTGGAACCCTCTACCACCATGAAATATCTGGGGTTCATTATTGACTCAGTGCAAATGTCTGTCACGTTGCCACCAAGCAAGGTGGAAGACCTGATAGAGGCTTGCAGGAGCCTCATTGGCATTAAGGACCCATCCATTCGGCAGGTGGCCAGGGTGATTGGGAAGATAGTAGCTGCATTTCCTGCAGCACAATTTGGGCCCTTACATTACCAAAACTTACAAAGAGCCAAAATTACAGCGCTCAAAAATCATACTGGCCATTTCGACAGGCCTATGAAAATTCCGGGAAAGGCAAAAGCCGAATTATATTGGTGGATGGGTAATGCCCAAAATTGCTCCAAACCTATCAATATCATCAATCCCTTGATCATCTTACAAACGGATGCCAGTGCCAAAGGGTGGGGAGCTACTAACACTACCTCTAGCTGTGGAGGTAGATGGAGTGCACCAGAGTTAACCCTATTCAAAAACTTGGGGATTAACTATTCAGAAATGCTGGCAGCATTTCACGGCCTTAAAGCATACTGCACTAATATGCACAAAGTTCATATTAGAATACAAATTGACAACACCACGGTGGTAGCATATATTAACCATATGGGCGGTATAAAGTCGATATCGTGTGATGAATTGGCTAACAATATCTGGCACTGGTGTCTGCAAAGAGAAATTTGGATCTCAGCTACTTACCTTCCAGGTAAGCTAAATACATGTGGCAGACACCAGATCACGTAAATTCAACGACAACATAGAATGGATGTTGGATCGGAATGTGTTTTCAGATATTGTAGAACGTTATGGAACACCAGATATCGACCTTTTCGCGTCCAGGCTAAATCACCAACTACCAACATATGTTGCTTGGGAGCCAGACCCGGGGGCAGTAGCGATGGATGCCTTCTCGCAACATTGGGGGGATCTATTTTGCTATGCATTTCCCCCTTTCTGCCTCATCAATCGGGTCTTGCAGAAAATAAAGCAAGACTCTGCATCGGGTATTTTGGTGGTGCCCGACTGGCCTACCCAACCATGGTTCCCTATGGTACAGAAGATGGCCACAGAACCCTGTATCAGGGTGAACAAAAGACCAAGCCTGCTCGTGCATCCTGTTACAGGAGAATGTCATCCATGTCATGACCGCATGGACTTGTTAATTTGCAGATTTTAAAACGGCCACTTCACGGATTCGGACTCTCCAACAGGACCATTGATACCATCACAGCAGCCTGCAGAGAGTCCACAAGAAAGCAGTACCTGACCTACATCAGGAAATGGGAAGGATTCTGCGTCACAGCCAACACGACATATGAAACTGCCACCATAACGGAAGTGCTGGAATTTTTGGCTACCCTTCATTTCGATGAAGGTTTGAGCTACAGTGCCATTAACTGTGCCAGGAGTGCCCTATCATCCTACTTGGGCAAGGGGAGTGACCAATTGGGAATTGGGTCACATCCTCTAGTATCCAAATTTATGAGGGGAATATTCAATTCTAATCCCCCCAGGGCCAGATATAGCCATATTTGGGATATCAGCACAGTCTTGACTATGCTGCGAGGATGGACACCAAACACGGGACTCCCTTTGGCTAAACTCACCTACAAGATGGTCATGATTATGGCAATTATCACGGCACAACGGGTCCAGTCCCTGCACAAACTCAACCTGGATGAAATGACAATCACCAGTGACAAAATCACTTTCTATGTGCAGGGACTGTTGAAACAAGATCGACCCGGAGTGTCTGGACATACTTTGGAGTTTCTGGCTTACCCAGCAGATCCTCGTCTTTGTATCGTCACATTAATCTTACGATACATTACAGTCACTCAAAATCTCAGGGGCACGGAAACAGCTTTGCTTGTTAGTCACAAGAAGCCCCATCACAGAGTCACGGTGCAAACCATTTCCAGATGGTTAAGGGTGGTACTGGATGCGGCGGGGGTGGATACTAACAAATATAAATCTCACTCCACCAGGGCAGCATCCACCTCGGCGGCTAGAAGGATGGAGGTACCGTTGGATCACATCCTGGCTACAGCGGGTTGGAGTAATGAAAAGACCTTCCACCGCTTTTACTATAAACCCGTGACCTCCCCTGACACTTATGCAGGGAGGATTTTGAGTGCTGCCAGATAGTTACCCTTTGGGGACACTATTTTTGTTTGGTATGAATAAATACCTGATTTTTGTTTTTCAGCCAGTGTCTTGTCTGAATTACGTTCATCCTCTTATCCCAACTTTAGCGGTGTGTGAGCATGGAGCTTCCAGGGCATGAAATCACAGAGCTTTGAAATCTTCACGTAGTCACTCACGTGACTCCGAAGTAAAATAGTAAGATTAAACGAGAACTTACCAGTTTGAAGTTTGATCTTTATTTTATGAGGAGTTACGATGAGGGATTACGTGCCCTCCGCTCCCAACCCTCTATTATAAAGATCACCTGGTATGGAAGTTCTCTTTTTTATCTTACTATATTAGTCATTGTGACTGTATTTTCTGTGATTTCACACCACTGCTTTGAAGATATGTCGCGCATGCGTGCTGGCGGGGTCTTCACGTAATCCCTCATCGTAACTCCTCATAAAATAAAGATCAAACTTCAAACTGGTAAGTTCTCGTTTAATCTTACTATTAAGTTTTCAGTTTATCCTTTGGAACTCTCTTTTACTGGCTGGCTGACAATATTTTTGCCTGATTACACTTTCATAAAGTGCCTTGGCGTCTGTGATAGAGAGAGCTTTGCACTTCCCATTCCTTAGCACAGCCTGCTGTACTGGTGCAACGGGAAGAATGGTTGAATGGGCCAACAAGCTGCTACTTTCATTTATTTCTCTGGGCTAGGAACTGCTTTGGTGTAGCCAAAGTGGCTGATCAGCATGCCAGGGTGATGAATCTTCATTGGAAGGTCAGCAAGCAGTGTCCAAACAGCTTCCGAACAAAGGCCGTTATGAGTGAGTGTACAATATTTTGTTAAGAGGATGTTTAAGAAACATTTAGGCGACATATCAGGATTTTAAAGAGGTGTGGCTATTATTTAATGTCACAGGGAAAGAGTTCCTGTCTATTTTGTTTTTACGAGAAGTGTAAGTAAGGGAACTTCACCTATTTCTCCCCTCACTCTCCCCTTCCACCAACATTATTTCTTCTAGTTTCACAATTCGCAACTCTTCAATCTTTTTGTCTCACACCATCTGTCTTTTCATCTCTGTCCTTTGTCCAACCATTAAACCTCCCTCCCCATGTCTATCCCACCTATTGCCAGGCTTTGTATTGCCCCTCCTCGCTTCCAGCTTTCTCCCCCCCCCACCGCATCTCAGCTATAATCAGTCCGAAGAAGGGTCCTGACTTGAAACCTCACCTATCCACATTCTCCAGAGATGCAGTCTGATCCACTGAGTTACTCCAGACCTTTGTATCTTTTTTTTGTAAACCTGCATCAGCAGTTCCTTGTTTCTACACGAAACTTCAATGTTAGGAAACAGCTGCAGTAGGTTTTTTTCTGGTAAATTAGAATGAATTGACAATGGACTGATACTTGACTCATCCAAAAAACAAAATGACAGCATTTGATTAGTTTAGATAAACATGCTATCGCTAGACCTCAATCAGTCCTGTCACCACCTCCTTTTATTTGTAACATAGGCAAATCAAGGTATCGGCATGCAGTCAGCTGAAGGAGGTAAGGTGGTCATTTATATTAATAAGGCTTCCACTTTCACATTAATAGTACTTAGCCTGGAAATGTGATCACATATCATTGTGACTTGACTGAAAATCCACTTAAAAAGGTGCGATGATAACTAATCCCAGCTTGTTTTATGTCACGCCAACAATCGAACTGACTACGTTTGATCACATTAAATCACCCTCCCCTGTCTTCGGTGATTTCCACATCAGTCACCCATGGCATGGACTCATTTCCCAATTGACATTCTCCCTGGAGCGCTGTTGGTGAAATGAAAATGCATGGTTGATGATTGACTGATTGAAAGATGCAGAGTGGAAACAGTGCCGTTCAACTCACCAAGTCCACGCTGACCATTGGACGCCCGTTCATACTTGGTCCACGTTATCCCACTTCTGCATCCACTCTCTACACACTCAGGTTAATTTACAATGACCAATTAACCTACAAACCCACAGGTCTTTATGATTTGAAAGGAAACCCACCTGGTCACAGGGAAAACATGCAAATTCCATGTGGACAGCACTCAATGTCAGTGGTGCTGTGAGGCAGCAGCTATACCAGCTACATCACTATATTGTCTAAATTTGGGCACTGCTGAGATGACCAGGTCTTTCAAGCTCAAATGTTGGATTGGAATCACTTACAACCTTATATGTTTCTCCTTGGGCACCCACCGAGCTACATAACATGAACCCTCCTACCCAGAGCCGGATTTAGATGAAGAGAGGCCCTAAGCTGTTCAACGTGAGGCCCCTCCCAATCCCCCACCCCCACGACTAGAGGAAGATGGTCTACCAGATTGACACCGATTTGCAGCCGAGCATGGCCAATGAGATAAGGGGCTGGAAAGCTGCGCTTTTTAATTTATTTATTCATTGCCAGTGCTAGTGTTGAGTTATTGGCTTAAAACACTATTATTCTGAAATGGAGGGCAAGGAAAATTACTGAAGGGTTGTTTAGAGACTACAGTGTGTTGTGACAGCATATGTAAGAAAGGCCTATGGCAGTGTCAAAAATATTATACGCCTTGCAGGGCTCTCACTTAATTTTTTTTTTCTCTGTTGTCAGCCGGGCAAACTTGGCAGCTTTTTAAGTTGATGGTCTGTGTGGACGGTGGGATAATGTCTTGTTTCCATTTTCTGTCTGTAAACTACCTATCTAACTATGTTTTAAACAGTATAATTGTATCTGTCTCTACTACTGTAGAGGTGAAGGGTATATGGAATGAGTTGCCAGAAGAGGTTGTTGAGGCAGATACTATAGCAGCATTTAAAGGACATTTGGATAGATATGTGGAGAGGAAAGGTTTAGTGGGACATTGCCCAATGTGGGCAAATAAGACTACCATAGATGTGGCATTTTGGTTGGACTGGCAGGTCTGTTTCCATCCTGTATACTTCATGACTATGACTCTATGACTCCCTGTCACATGTTGTTCCATATGACCCGGCTGGAAGTCAGGTCCACACAGACCACTTTCCATTAACCTTAGAAACAACAAACTGCGCTGGAAAGAATGAAATTCATCAAGCGTTAATAAAAATCAAAGAGCAACTTGACTGCAGTCAGTTCATGAAGACACAAGAGACTGCAAATGCTGGAATCTTGAGCAAATCACAAACTGCTGGAGGTACTCAACGAGTCAGGCAGCATCTGGGGAGGGAGTGTGCTGCTACCCCATCTGTGGTTCCTGCTGCTCTCCAATCGTTCAACCATGTTCTGACCCCGACTCGCTACCACAGCAACATGTCTTTCCTCAGAGCTTGCCTTTCCATCTTGTCCGATTTCCAGGCCTCCCAGCTTAGGCCCAGCCAAGTTCTAAGGTAGCTACAGTCTGAAGAAGTGTCCCTACCTGAAACGCCACCTATCCATTCCCTTATGGATGTTGCCTGACCCTCTGAGTTACTTCAGTGCTTTGTGTTTTAAAGTCAGTTTATGATCCCATCAAGTAGTGGTTATGGCAGTTCTTGGCTCTTAAAGTCTCTTCACCCACACAGGAAAATAGTCACACTGGGGGCTACTTTTGCCACCTTTCTATCAAAACCTAGTGCCCCAAGCATTATAACAGCATTATAAAAACTTATGTGTCGCAGTAACTTATGTTCCTGCGCAAGAAATGGAGAAATGTTGCTGCAGGTGTACCTTAACAATGCAACGTTATGTATCACAAGACGAGCATTTATGTCAGTCCGGCTAGCTGCAGCAGATGGTTAGTGCCAACTTTCCATATGAAATGGCATAAGGGAGTATTGGATCGAGTTGGGGATGCCAAGCCAAATAGCCCCTCTCTGCACAACATCCTTTTTACTATTGCACACATGCAGAGAGTTGTGGATGATGCCCAAATCAACCTCCCTTCCATTAACTCCACCTACACCTTACGCTGCCTCGGCAAGGCCACCAGCATAACCAAGGACAAGCCTCGCCCAAATCACTTCCTTTTCTCCCCTCTCCAATCAGGCAAGACGTACAGAATTGTAAAAACACACACATAGAGATTCAGAGACAGTTTCTTCCCAGCACTTATGAGGCAACTGAACCAACTAGAGAGTGGCCTGACCTACCTATACCTCATTGGAGGTCCTCAGACTATCTTTAATTGGACATTACCTTGCACAAAACGTTATTCCCTTTATCCTGTATCTGCACACTGTGGGCAGCTTGATTGTAACAATGTATAGTCTTTATGCTGACACAACAAAAAAGCTGACAATAATAAACTAAACTATGAATTATAGTCTATTCTCGCAATGTATTTCCGGTGAGTGGAGAATGCTTGAAGTGACCATATAGTTCATTCTGAGCCTCTGATTATAATTGCTGTCTTAAGATTATGGAAAGGTTTGAGAAATCAATATATCGATATTCCACTTGTTGAGGAACGTAATTGGGGAGATGAATATCAAATAGTGATTAAAACCTTCAGGAGAGTTAGAGCGAAACTCCTTTATCCAACAAGTGATTAGAAAATGGAATGTATTATTGCCTGAAGTAATTCATGCAGAAGCACTAAAGGGAAGGTGAATATGTAGAAGGAGAGAGGACTAACAGAGATTTGCTGAGAGGGAAAAGTGAAGAGGAGGCAAGTGTTGACTCCTCCCACTGATCGTTGGGCTGTTGTACATTCCACATCATTTATTTATCTGAAGTGTCTTCCATATGCATATAAATTGCATGCATCCCACTTTTTCCCAGGATGAAAACGCCTAACAACAGCTATCAGGTGATAGGGGGAAAGTTTAATGGAGATGAGCAGGGCAGGTTTACTTTTACATAGAGAGAGGTGGACGCCTGGAATACACTGCCAGGGGTGGTGGTGGAGGCAGTTACTGTATGATTTTGGCGTTTCAGAGGCTTTTCGAGAGGCACATGGAAGTGCAGGGAATAGAGGCTTATGGATCATGTACACCCAGATGCGATCATTTCAACCTGGAATCATGTTCAGCATAAATGAATGTATGCATGAATGAATGAATGAATAAATGAATAAGTTTATTGGCAAAGTATTCACATACAAGGAATTTGCCTTGATGCTCTGCCCACAAGTGTCAACATGACATACAGTGACAGTTAAGAATGATACATAAAACATTAAATATTAATAATAAAAAATTATTGATTAAACATGAATTAAATTAAATACCAGAGCAACAGGAAGCTACAGATTTTTGGTTATTGAGTAGAGCTACTACTCGTGGAAAAAAAGCTGTTTTTATGTCTGGCTGTGGCAGCTTTGACAGTCCAGAGTCGCCTTCCAGAGGAAAGTGATTCAACAAGTTTGTGGCCAGGGTGACAGGGGTCAGAGGTGATCTTACCCGCTCGCTTCCTGGTCCTTACAGTGCACAGTTCGTCAATGGAGGGAAGGTTGCAGCCAATAACCTTCTCAGCTGATCGGATGATTCGCTGCAGCCTCCGGGTGTCGTGCTTGGTGGCTGAGCCAAACCAGACCATGATGGAGAAGGTGAGGACAGACTCTAAGATGGCCGTATAGAATTGGACCATCATTGCCTGTGGTAGATTGTGCTCCCTCAGCTGCCGCATGAAGTACATCCTCTGTTGTGCCTTTTTGACTGTGGAGTCGATGGTAGCCCCCCACTTAAGGTCCTTGGGGATGATGGTTCCCAGGAACTTAAAAGACTCCACAGATGTGACTGTAGTGCTGTTGATGGTGAGTGGGGTGAGGGGAGGGGGGAGGGGGGAGGGGGGAGGGGGAGCTCTCATAAAGTCTACAATCAATTCCTCTGCCTTAAGAGCATTGCGCTCCAGGGTGTTGCGATGGTACCAGGACCCCAACTGTGACACTTATGGTGCTCCTATGCTGAGTGTTTGCAGGTCCGAGATGTGCTTTCCCAGCCTCACATGCTGCTTCCTGTCTGTCAGGAAGCTGGTGATCCACCGACAGAGGGGTTCAGGCACAGTCAAATTGGAAAGTTTGGAGTGTAGTAGCTCTGGCAAAATGGTGTTGAATGCAGAGCTAAAATCAACAAACAAAATCCTCGCATGGGTCCCCTGGAAATCTAGGTGCTGGAGGATGAAATGCAAGCCCAGGTTGACTGCATCATCCACAGATCTATTGGCCCGATTTGCAAACTGCACAGGGTCTAGCAGAGGGTTTGTGATATTTTTCAGCTTGGCCAGTACAAGACTTTCAATGGTCTTCAAGACTACAGAGGTCAGTACGACAGGTCTGTAGTCATTAAGACCAGTAATCCTTGCCTTTTTGGGTACTGGGATAATAGTGGAGACTTTGAAGCAGGCAGGGACAGTACAGGTTTGCAGGGACTGGTAGAAAATGTCTGTGAAGACATTGTTCGGCACAGAGCTTGAGAGTAGAGGGGGAAACATTGTCCGGTCATGGAGATTTCCAGCTTTTCTGTCTTCTGAAAAGCCTCTCCACCTCCTCTATTTTTATTGTTGATGATGGAGGAGTGATATTGTACAACACGGATGGTATGGATAATTGGGTGTGAAGTGGTGATTGGAGAGAGGTGGGTAGGAAAGGGTCCAGTCTTTTCAGAATGGAGACTTGCTTTAAGTATGTGTGAAGTGGTGAATAGGGAGGTGTGGGTGTAGAAGGGAGTCTTTGCAGAATGAGGTCAGGCTGTGAGTGGGTGTGAAGTGTTGGTTGGGATGGGAAAGCGTTCAGTCTTTTCAGACTGGAGTCTTGCTTAAAGTAGGTGTTAAGTGGTGAATGGGGAGGAGTGGGTGGAGAAGCGTCCATTTTTTGTAGACTGGGGTCTGGCTGTGTTTGTTGGAGAGGGTGGGAGGGGGTCCCAGGGTTACGTTTCTGCTTGTCAAACCTGCAGTAGAACTCATTCCTGACATTGGTCAGCTGACGACTGTCCAAAGAGCGGGGGGCTTTCCTCTTGAAGCTGGTGATTTCTTGCAAGCCATTCCAAACTGAAGAAGAGTCACTAGCTGAGAACTTGCTCCTCACCTTCTCAGAGTACCTTTCCTTGGCAGCTCTGATTCCTCTTCTCAGCTTGTACTTGGCCTGCCTGTAGAGGTCTGCATCCCCGCTCTTGTAGGCTACCTCTTTAGACTGTGTGAGCTGTCTGAGTTCTGCTGTAAACCAGGGCTTGTCATTGTTGAACCAGGTCCGGGTCCCAGTGGGAATGCAACTGTCCTCACAAAAGCTGACATATGATGATACAGTGTCTGTATACTCATCAAGGCTTGCGGTTGCTTCCCGGAATTCATTCCAATCCATGCAGTCAAAACAGGATTGTAGGTTCTCAATGCCCTCACTTGTCCACGTTTTCATTGTTCTGACCACAGGCTTAGCAGATTTTAGTTTCTGCCTGTAGATTGGAATAAGTTGAACTAGGCAATGATCAGAGAGACCCAGACCTGCCCGTGGAACAGAGCGATATGTGCTTTTGATTGACGTGTAACAGTGGTCAAGTGTTCTCTCCCCTCTGGTGGGGCAGGTAACCTTAAGTCTGTATTCTGGAAGGTCACGGCTGAGGTTAGCTTTGTTAAAGTCCCCCAAAACAATGACTATGGAGTCCAGGAAGTCACTCTCTACCCACATTACCTAGTCAGCGAGTTGCATTAGCGCCTCACGTATGCAGGTATGGGTGGGTGGGGGGGGGGGGGGGCGGGGGGGGGGGGGGGGGATGTAAACTCCAGCGAGAATAAACAAGTTAAATCCCCTCAGAGAGTAGAATGGTTTGCAGTTTATAAAGAAGGATTCTAGGTTAGGAGAGCAGAATTCTGACAGTACTATGATGTCGCTGCACCAGTCCTGGTTGGTATAGAAGCATATTCCACCACCTCTTCATTTCCCCACTGCCTCCACTTTGTGGGCTGAAGCGTCCATCCTTTTCTGTACTGTTCTTTTTCCTTCCATCGACCTCTGAAACTTTACACTGGCAAGAATTCATCTCATCCACTCTAATTAGTTACACTAATGTTCGGCTTTGACTTTCTTTTCATTTTTCACCCATTCTTCAGCTGCTTCCAGATAGACAATAATGAGGAATAGTTGGGAACTAACTTTGGATGCATGAAAAAACCCCATGCGATTTATGTCCTACCGTGTATGAATTTAAGTAATAGCAAGATTAGATCTGTCTCTCTTATTGCCAACAGATCGTTTAGTTTAGTTTAGTTTAGTTTATCAAGGAAACAGGCCCTTCGGCCCACAGAGTCTACGCCGCCCATTTATCATCCATATTGCAGAAGGAAAAAGTTAAATCTCCAGATTCTTAATTAAGGTTGGATTTAAATAAGGTATCGAATGGGTGTGCAGACGTGGCAATTGGCATTTCCTGTTGACCAGCTGCAGAGCAAAGCAAGTTTCATACACGTTATCTCCTAGAAAGATTTATTGTCTGGGAATGCGTAGTGTTGATGAATAAAAAACACCAGCAATAGTTGACCACCCGCACCCACTGCCGCTAATAGCGCAGAAACGTTGCAGATAATATAAGCTTATGATTGGCTCGGGGAGGGGACAGTAGCGCGGTCTGCTTGAAAGATGAGATAGAATAATGCCAAGATGCCCTTGTATTATGTTTGACTTGTATTAACCATCCATTGTGGAATAAGATTAACAAAAACAAAATGCATATTATGACTAATGAAATAATTAATACCCATGTAGTAGATAGTAATAACAAGAAAACAAATAGCCAAGGATGAAATATATTTTTGTATAATTGTGTATAACAAAAACAAAGTTGTTTACTGCACTGTATAACTGTCAGCTAATTCTGCTGCAAAGACTGAGAACTGGTGAGCAGTTAATTGCCGCCATCTCTCCATGATATCGTGCAATAAAGCATCTTGAAGCAAAACTCAAAGTCTCAATTTTTCCTTGAATTCTCCTCTGTCAACTTCCTCGACACATACACACCCAAATTATTCAACTTTCTCATCCAATCTTTACACACTCGAGGCAAATCTATATTTATCTTTATTTCAAATTTCTTTCCTCGGCTTTAAGGTCATTTGGACACCTGGAAAGTAATGTAAATGTGCCAAAGAAATGTTATGTTTTCTTTTTTCCCTGTATAAGATAAGGGGGAAATGTGTGGAAAATGCTGCAAAACTATAGCAGAATCAGAGGAGCAAGTAGTCATTCAATATTGGCACATAAAACAACCAAGGTGGAATTAAAAACACCCATATTATATCACCATTCATTTTAGTTTAGTTTAGAGATACAGCGTGGGAACAGGCTTTCCGGCCTCCTAAGTCTGCGCCGACCAGCGATCACCCGCATACTAGTTCTATCCAAACGCTGGGTCAATTTTACAGAAGCCAATTAACCTACAAACCCAAACGTCTTTCGAGTGTGAGACGAAACTGGATCACCCGGGAAAATCCATGCGGTCACAGGGAGAATGTACAAACTCCATACAGACAGCACCCATAGTCAGGATCAAACCCAGGAGGGACTCTGGGGTTATAAGGCAGCAACTCTGCGCCACCATGCCACACTAACCCAGATTGAAGATGTTGTATCTGCACTACACTAAAGGAAACCGTGTAAAGAACCAAATCATTTGACAGTCAAAGCACAGAAAGTAAGAAAAGTTAGGGTTGATATATTTGAATTACATTCAAAATCAATATTTAATTATCATAGAATTCTGCAGATTTTATACCTTAATAAATGAAGTAATATTAAGAATTCAAATGGGATTACACATTGCAAGCTATTTCCAACAACGGTCTCCAGGTCACAAGTGTAGAATTCAGAAAACAATGCAACAAATCAAGTCTCACATCACAACCTTGTCCCTGAGGTGACCAAGATTCTAATGAGAAAAATATAAATCTATTACATTTCCAGAAACAAATGAGGTACTCAAACAAAATATCATTTCAAACAATTGGCACAACTATCAATTACTGGCGGAATTAAAAAGAATATTTTCTCACCTCAGACTTACTGCTGAAATCAATAAAATCAATAACTTTCGGAAATGTTTTGCACAAAGCTTCTGATTATGGAAAATGTGCAGAGGCTATATCATGAACAAGGACCTTATCACTTAAAAACTACAAAAAACGTAAGGTTCAATGGCACTGCATGTAACTACACTAATTGATTAATGAGCTGTGTCTGATCTGCATTAAAGTCAGAGAGCCATACAGCATTAAAATAGGCCAGGACACATAGTACTGGAGTAGCTCGATGGATCAGGCAGCATCTCTGGAGAACATAGGTCTACATATTGATGTCCATATCTATCCATGTTCTCCAGAGATGCTGCCTGACCTGCTGAGTTACTTCAGGCCATTGCGTACTTTTTACTAAACCAGCATCTGCAGTTCTTTCTTTCTACATGGAAACAGGCCATTTGGCCCACCACATCCATGCTGACAGTAGCACCCAACCACATGAGTCAACACTTCAACACTTGGCCTAATGTCTTTTACCCTTGCCCTATAAAATGGGGCCAGAGTGTGGTGACATTTTCCCAGTAGCTGTCTCATTTGCTTGGATAGATTATAATCTATTGTATACCAATCAATTGATTGATTGATTGATCAATGAATATATTTATTTTTGAAGCATCTAATGTCCCTGCAAAGCTGCAGCATGTAAGAATTTCATTATTCCTGTTTATATCCTGTGCAAATGATAAATAACTGCTCTTGACACACTTGATTAAACACGTGTTCATAAGTCAGGAGCAAAATTAAGCTGTTTGGTTCATTGAGTACACTCCACCATTCAGTCATGGCTGATCCATCTTTCCCACTCAACCACATTCTCCTGCCTTTTCCCCATAACATTATCCAAGGTTTTATCTACCTTCGATTAGGAAAAATGCTTCTGTCAGTCTACCCTATTTATGCCACACAAAATTTGATATACCTCAATCATGACCCCTCTTAACCTTCGCCTCTTCCGGGAATATAGACCTAGACTCTCCAGTCTCCCATTATTACTGAAATGCTCCATCCCAGGCAATCATCCTGGTGAATCTCCTCTGCGCCCTCGCCTTTGCTATCACATCTTTCCTCTTGCGCAGTGACCAGAAATGTACGCAGTTCTCCAGCAGAGATCTGACCAATGTTTTATCAAGTTTAAGCATAATCTCCCTGCTCTTGTATGCATTGCCCGGACTAATGAAGGCTAGTATCCCATATGCCTTGTGAAGTGTTATCTACCTGCACTACCACCTTCAAGGGTCCTTGGACTTGCATGCGAAGGAACCGCTGTTCCTCAATACTTCTTAGAACCAAACTGTTGATAGAAAGTCCTAGCTATACGATACAATACGATAACATTTTATTCATCCCCAGAGAGATATTAGAATCCCCAAATTGCTTCATTTCATTTTTATCTGGATTAAACTACATTTGCCATTTCTAACTAATTTCACCAAAACACCAATATCACACTATAGCCTCCAACCTACAGTGCGGCACGGGGGTGCAGCAGTAACGTTGCTGCCTTACGGCGCAAGAGACCCAGGTTCTAACCTGACTACAATTGCAATCTGTACGGGGTTTTTATGTTCTCCCTGTGACCACATGGGTTTCCTCCGACACTCCAAAGATGTACAGGTTTGTACATTAATTGGCTTTGGTAAATGTTTAAATTGTCCCGCGTGTGTAGGTCAGTGACAGTGTATGTGATGATCACTGATCGGCACAAAGCCCTTTTATCGCTTTGTATCTCTAAAGTCTTAAGTCTTTTAACAGGTCCACCAATCCAAGTGAAGAACTGAGATCAAGCAAGTGATAAACACTTTATACATTATGGAAAACCTCTCACCGGAACAGTAGATTGGGTCCATAGCAGATAAAGGAACAGAAGGAATCAAAGAGTGGAAAAGAAATGTCATTTTAAAAGATCCTGCTGGGAATCTGAAATAGAAGCAAATAATGCAAGCGATGCATACAACATCAGACACGATCTATAGATAAAGAAGCATTGATAAATGAGTTTTGGCTGAGACTCTGCATTGGAAATAAAATAAAAAAATGAACTAAAAGCTACCTGCTTATTACTTGATGGTTCAATGGTTCAATGGTCCTTTATTGTCACGTGTACCGACGTGCAGTGAAATTTGATTTACCATACATTCTTACCAAAAAAAAGTAACAAGATACATAACTACATAAAGTTTAAACATAGACTTAAACAATCACCACAGCGACGTATGAGAATCCCCAGGGCATACAGCATTAGCGGAGACCCACAGCCATCAATTCAATGTCCGAGCCACACACACGCTCCTTCACTGTGATGTGACCAGTGTTGTACCAACCGCTGTCACTCTCTCTGCAGCCCCTGTCCGCCCAAACAGTCAGAAAGCTGTGCACACTCGCACTAGATGTCCTCATGGAGTGATGTCCCTGCAAAACCTGAGATCACTGCACTCACGGTACTCCCTCCGAGTCCCCACCAGTGCAGGCAGCATGTCCATCTTGTTTTTCGGCAACGTCACATTCCTCACTGTGATGGAAGGCAAATACGTATAGCTTCTTTCATCCTTTTCGCCCACGGTTGGGGCAATCAAAACATCCGCAGTCGGGATGATCCAAGCTCCCGCAGTCGGCGATCGAAGCTCCTGCAGTTGGAGCTCCCGACATCGATCCCTTACAAAGGGACCACCAGCTCCACGATGTTGAGTCCGTAGTGCAGATGGAGATACGATATGGAAAAAGTTGCATCTCCGTCAAGGGAAGAGATTTAAAAACGTTCCCCCAACCCTCCCCCCACCCCCACCTAATACAAAAACTAAAGATACACCAAAACAGACAAGTGAAATCAGATTAAAAACAAGAAAAGAAAAAAGGGAAGTGACTGGCAGTTGGCGAGGCTGCCATGTATGGTGCCACCCAGTGATGTATCATATTACAAATATAGTCTCGTCAAGACTGAGATGTCTAACAAAACTTGGAAAGTTGTTGATGCCACTCTGCAAGCAAGAATTTGGGGTGATTTAAGTATGTTTGATGTATTCATGCAATGGTCCTTTAATTTGATTGAGTGAATGAAACAACATGTAAACAGGTTCTTTGGCCCACCGAAGAGAAGAAAAAGGATGGGTGATGAAGACTTGAAGAAGGGTCCCAATAAAAAACATCACCCATCCTTTTTCTCCAGAGATGCTGCATAATCTATCTGCATTATGGGCTCCACCTTTCCTTGGTTGTTTATTACCAGTCCTGCTTAGTCCTCGCCTTTTCTTACCTCCAGTTCCCTCCGCTCTACTTTCAATCTGAAGAAGGGTCTTGACCCATTCCTTCTCTCCAGAGATGCTGCCTGTCCCGCTGAGTTACTCCAGCATTTTGTGTCTACGTATCTTCGAGTTATTCCAGCACTTTGAATCTATCTTTGGTAATTGTTTAAAAGGCATGGAATAGCTCTTTGAATGTCAATTGCCTGAGGCCAGATTTTGCACCTGTATGGTCAGATAACCTGTGGAAATATCCCATGGCGATGAGTGGCCCTCCCGCTGTCCCTAACAAATCTGGCAGGTTCAACGTTGAAGGACACCCACAAACGCAATGCTGTCAAATGCACCTGGAGAACTCTTGTAAGGAAGTTAACATTTTGAACAAAGATTACTGCAATTTGCAGACAATTTTCTGCTACAGGCTGTGTCCACAAGCTGCACACTTTTATATTTAAGTCAACACTATGCTTAGGATACAGGATAATCTGGGCACTTCTGAGTATGATGTAGACACAAGGAACGTGGGGCAGTACGATGGCACAGCGGTAGAGTTGCTGCCTTACAGCTCCAGAGTCTCGGATTCAATCCTGAATATAGCTGCTGTCTTTATGGAGTTTGTACGTTCCTCTCCTGACCTGCCTGGGATTTCTCCGGGTGCTCTGGATTCATCTCATACTGCAAAGTCATGCAGGTTTGTAGGTTAATTGGCTTTGGTAAAATTGTAAATCATCTCGAGTGTGTGTAGGATAGTATTAGTGTACAGGGATCGCTGGTCGCCGTGGATTGTAAGATATGGGGCAGAAGTCTGGAAGAGAGGAGGGGGATGTGACAAAGTCTGACAACTGATAGATGAACACAGGTGAGTGAAGGTGGAGTTTATTGGCAGATGGTTGGGCATAGGGCACAGATAAAAAGACAGAAGGCTTTTGGATAAGAAGAGCAGAGGCATCAATGAGAAGCCAGAAGGTGGAAGGGGAATGGGAAAGGTAAAATGGGCAGGACTGTGAGAGAAATGGGTTTGGAGTTTTCAATGTTCATACCATTGGGGGTGTAAGCTACCCGTGGAATATGAGGTGCTGTTGCTCCAGTTTGCATGTTGGCTCACTCTGACAATGTAGGAGGCCCAACACTGAAAGGTCGGTATGGGAATGGGAAAAAGTATTAAAATGGTTAGCAACTGAGAGATCCAGTAGGTCTTGGTGGACCAAGCGCAGGTGTTTGGTAATATCCACCGTAAAAAACAAAAGTATGTAAGTGGTCGTCATGCACCTTATTCAGCCCCATTTATTGCATCTATTACTCCCGACATGGCCTCCTGCACATCAACGAGATTAAACACAGACTTAGTGACCATTCTGTAGAACACTGGCACTCGGTCCACCAATTGCTAAACATTTTAACTCCCATTCCGATGCTGACCTTTCTTTCCTGGACCTCCTGTATTTTTAGGGTGAGGCCACACACAGACTAGAGGAACAGCACCTCATATTCCACTTGGGTAGCTTACAACCCAATGGTATAAACTGTGAAATCTCCAATTTTGAGTAACTACATAAGCTTCCCTCTCTGCCTTTTCCCCCACAAACCTCCCTCCTCTTTTCCATCCCTCCTTCCCCCTCCCAACCTTCTTGCATATGCCCCACCTCGACTTGAATCTATTTATTCCCTTCTCCTCCACCTACATCCCTTTGTCCAGCTTCACAATTCACACCTTTCAATCCTTTTGATTCGCCCATTCCGTCTTTTCAACTGAATCAGTCTGAAGAAGAGTTTTGACCCGAAATGTTGCCTATTTCCTTCGCTCCATAGATGCTGCTGCACCCGCAGAGTTCCTCCAGCACTTTTGTCTACCGTCTTTTCAACTGTTCTTTGTCCACCCATCTGCCTATCAACCTCCACTCCTGTTTCAACCTGTACTCTCCCACATTTTGTTCTGCCCCTCCTCTCTTCCTGCTTTCGTATTCCCCCACCCCCCACCCGCCGCCCACAATCAGATTGTGAAAGGTTCTTGACCAGAAACGTCACCTTTCCCATTTAATCACTTCAGCACTTTGTGTCTTCCAGCATATAAACCCATCGATTCCTGCAGTTATCTGGACCACACAACCTCACACCCAAACTATGCTATCCCCCCACTCTCATTTTCTCTGTGTGGAATATGGCAGAATAACTAGACTTTAGAGATACAGCGCAAAAACATTTCCTTCGGCCCACTTAGTCCGCGCCGACCAGTGATCACACCGTACACTAGCGCTAGCGTACACACTAGGCACAATCTACAATTTACAGAAACCAATTAATCTACAAACCTGAGTGCGGGAGGAAACCAGGGCACCCGGAGAAAATCTATACGGTCACAGAGAAAATGTACAAATTTGGTACAGACAGCACCCATTGTCAGGGTCGAACCTGGGTTTGTACCTGTGCCACGGTGAGGTAGCAATTCTACTGCTGTGCCCCTATACTGCACTGCTGCAAACCGGAACTACTTTAATGGCCTGGACAGTCAAGAACCATCCACCAATTCAACATCCTTAGCCCCATATGCCTCTATCTTTGGTAAAGCAGAGCACCAGTACAGACCTGGAGTCAGATCCAAGCAGGTTTTCTCATCGCACCCTTGCAGGGAATCCAAGGTGCGGGTCACCTGGCTGCCGAAGTCCTCACCGCCGTTCATGCACTCCCTCTGCAGCTGCTGGCGGAGGTCATCGATGTCGTACTCGTAACCATCCAGGATCGGGGTCTCACGGATGCTGATGGAGCCACTGGAGTTGTGGCCCTGTAGCCGGGAGTTGCGCAGGCTCTCCCGGTTCTGGCCGGCCATCAGCACGGATGGGATGTAGTGGATTTCATTTGCCGCCTCGGCGCTGGCGCTCTTCTGGGGCTGTGGGACGCGGCGACGCTTGCACCACCGCCTCCTGGTGTAGAGCACCATCACAAGGAAGAGGATGGCCAACAGCAGAGCGATCATCCCCCCCTGGAAAACAGAGAGAGGAACATGCATCAACTTCCGACAGAGATGGAGGTTTCACCTAGCAGGGAGGAAGTTATGATCAAACGTATTTTTGAACCAAATGTTCAGTTCAGCATAGTTTAGAGGTACAGCGTTGAAACAGGACCTATGTTCACCGAGTCACGTGCCGACCAGCGATCACCCCATAAACTAGTTTAGTTTAGTTTAGAGATACATCGTGGAAACAAGCCCTTTGAACCACTGAGTCTGTGCCGACCTGTGATCACCCTGAACATTAGTTTACTTTTATTTAGTTTAGAGATACTGTGTGGAGCAGGCCCTTCATCCATATTGTCAGTGTCACCTAGCGATCACCCTGAACACTAGTTTAGTTTAGTTTAGTTTAGATTGTAGATACAGCGTGGAAACAGGCCCTTTGGCCCACCCAGTCTGCGCCAACCGGCAATTGCCCATACACTTGTTTGTTTTAGTTTAGTTTAGAGATATAGCATTGAAACGGGCCCTCCGTCCATTGAGTCACCCCATACACTAGTTCTATCCTACGCATTGACAGAAGCCAAATAACCTACAAAGCTGTACATCTCTGGAGTGTTGGAAGAAACCGGAGCACACTGAGAAAACACATGCAGTCATAGAGAGAAGGTGCACACTCCGTACAGACAACACTCAGAGTCAGGATCAAACGGATCATTAGGGGGCGCCGTCCTGTACGGGTATGGCTGCCCAGCCTGCATCTGTCCGTTTTTTCTCTCTTTTTTAAAATTTTTAGTTAGTTGAGTTTTTTGGCTTTCGGAGTGCTAGCCCTTTTTATGTGGGGGGTGGGGGAGGGGAAGGGGGAAACTGCTTTCTAGGGTCCCTACCTGGTCTGAGAGGCAGCTTTCTCCGGGCTGCACCGTCGACTCATCCTCATGGCCTACCAGCGGGCCTGGAACGGCATTTCCTGGGGGACCACCCAGAACCTCGGCTTCGGCATCGGCGCAGCGCTGCAGCGCTATCGCGGAGGGGAGTGGGCGATGCCTTGCCTGGGTCGCCGCGCTGGAGCTCCGGTGAGCTGAAGACCGCAGGTGAACATTGCGGAGCTGCGGGACTGTGAAGCGGCCAGCTGCGGGCGGCGGCGCTGAACTTCAACATCGGGAGCCTGGTATCTCTCGGCGAGATCGCCAGTTGTGGAGCTCCATTCAGCGTGGCCTGTTGGCATCTGAAGCCGCGGTCTCCTGCAAGGAAGCGGCCGTTACAGGCACCCCGTGCCGTTGAGAGGGTTCTCCCGACGCCAGAGTACCATCACCCGGCGAAGAAGGGCCTGGAACATCGGCCCCCATAGCGGCGACTGTGGAGGCCTCAATAGGCCCGACTATGGATGAACTGGGGATGGGGTCTGGACTTTGTGCCTTCCCTCATAATGGGAACCATTGTGGGGGGATATTTTTTATGTTTTATGTTAAATATTTTAATGTTATGTCTTATCTTTATCTATGTGCTGCATGGCAAGACAAATTTCACTATACCAATTGGTGTATGTGACAAAAAATGTCCTTTGTACCTTTTGTAAACCTGGGTCCCTGGTGCTCCAAGGCAGCAGCTCTACCGCTGTACTTCTGTGCCGTCCTTCTGCAGCATAGATATGTCCTATTCAAAGATTCTTTCATAAACACTTTAACTGGTTGTCGGTTGCCCCCACATATATCTTTGGTAGGCCTTCATTGATAAATATGTCCAGACATAGAAATAACTAATAAGTTATCCAAACAGGGTGCATTTGGGGGATCGATGGTTAGTATGGACTCATTGGGCCAAAGGGCCTGTCTTCCTGCTGTATCTTTCAATCAATCAATCAATTATTTGAGTTCAGTTACTCTATCAGGATCTAATCCACAAGTCGGTTAATTCCCTCTGTAGAAATGTTTTTCTCATCTTTCTCCATTTGATCAATACTTTTATGAACTTTTAAACTTTCAACTTTCTTGTTCCTCTGGAGCTTTAATATTCCATCTACCGCCACACTTTTATCCAACAATCTTTCTACTGTATTGGTAGCTACAGAGAAACTAGTGTTGGACTATCAAAATCCCAGCACACTGGCACCCAAATGATGTTGTTGTTGTGTTCCCCTCCCTTATGTGGTGGCTGAGCAACTGGATTAGAAGTCCGACTTCCAAACATAGAACAAAGAAAAGTACAGCATAAGAACAGGCTCTTTGGCCCACAATATGTGGGGCCACACAAAGGTGCAGAGGTAGAGTTGCTGCCTTACAGCGCCAAAGACCCAGGTTTAATCCTGACTATGGGTGCTGGCTGTATGGAGTCTGTATGTTCTCCCCTGGTCGCGTGGGTTTTGTCTGGGTGCTCCAGTTCCATCCAGTGTGAAGGAGAGATAATGGATAAGCAACATTTCGGGTCTGGGTTCTTTTCCAGACTCAATGAAAATTAGAGTCATCGAGTCATACAGCAAGGAAACAGGCCCTTCAGCACAACATCCACATCGCCAAGATGCCCCATCTATTGTAGTCCCACCTGCCCGTGTTTGGTCCATATCCCTCTAAATCGTCAAAAAAATTGGTTAGACTTTTTTCTGTTTGGAGATGGTAACTGTCTTGGATTTATACAATTATCTGTGAAACGAATGGAATTGGCTGGTCAGGAGATACAAATGGAATATAACATTTTTAACAGAAGCTTAGCTGGGCTTGGGTGTCCAAAAGGGAGGCACCTTAGTGTAGTGGTAGAATTGCTACCTTACAGTACCAGAGACCCAGGTTTGATCCTGACTACGGGTGCCATCTGAATGGAATTTGCACGTTCTGCCTGTGACCACGTGGGTTTTCTCTGGGTGGTCTGGTTTCCACCCACATTCAAAAGATATGCAGGTTTGATTCTTAATGGGCTTCTGTAAATTGTCCCTAGTGTATGGGATAGAACTGATGTAAGTTGGTGCAGACTCTGTGGGCCGAATTATTTGGTACCAATCTGTATCTCTAAAAGCTAAAAAACGAAAAAATATGGGTCTTTAATGGGTTAATTATGAAGTATTTTATAAATAAAGATCTGACATAACTAGATTCTTTCTCCATAACATAAATGGCAGGCAGAGATTGCACATCCTGGTGTGAGAATGCGATCAAGGCTTTGTGGCTCTAATTCTTGGAGTTCCATATACTGTCAATATGAATAATTTACTGGATCAATTGCTGTCTTTGTTCCCACTTTGAAAAATGTTGACTGATACAAAATTAAAAGGATGAAGGTCAATAATGCATAACAATCTGTTAACAAAAGCATATTTTTCAAAAGCAACAAGCGAAAAGACAAAGACATAAATACCAATAGTCAATCCTTAGATTTCTTTTAATAATAGCTTTCTCTTTCTCATTCCTTTCTCTATTCTTTAATAATTATTTCTGAGACACTTTTTTTGAAAAGCAAGAGGTGGTTAGTAAGTGTTATACATTCAGAATACAAAAATCACGTTGTAATAATTTAATCTGACAATTCATTACCCTTACTGAAGATTTTTTTAAGCACTAAGGAAGACTCACTTTGCATTCAGAATACTGATTGCTCCACCAACCCATCTCGATATTATCATGGTATGATGTCCACATAATGTGTCCATATCAGTATTGATGTCACCAACTTCCTAATGGACGCTTCCAACGCTGACCAATATATTGAGTAGTGTAAATCACGATATAGTTGTACAAGGAAAGACACACAAAGCTGTCGTAACTAAGTGTGTCAGTGTGTAGCAGTAGAGTTTCTGCCTCACATCACCAGAGACACAGGTTCAATCCTGACTATGGGTGCTGTCTGAAAGGGAGATTGTACATTCTCCCCATGACCCTGTAGGTTTTCTCCAGGTGCTCTGGTTTCGTCCCACACTCCCAAGACATACAGGTTTGTCCCTAGAGTGTAGGATAGTGCTAGTGTATGGGGAGATCGCTGGTCAGCGTGGATTTGGTCGGCTGAAGGGCCTGTCTCAATTCTAAATGGGTCAGGCAGAATCCCTGGAGAACATGGACAGGTGATGTTTTGGGTTCAGACCCTTCTTCAGACTGATTGCAGAGGTGGAGAGGAAGGACAAAGAATTTCAGGTCATCGGTGAACAAAGGCGAGGGGATGGGTTGATAGGCAGATGGTTGGACAAATACCTATGATGAACACATACAAGGTGCAAGACAAAAGGATTTAAGAGGTGCAAATTGTGAAGCTAGATGGTTGATGAGATGGAAATTGTTTAGGATTGTAGGTGGACGGGGAGGGGAAGGGGGAGATAGGTGCAAGGTCAGCCAGGGCTCAGGGAATAGGAGGTAGGGGAGGGAAAAGAAGAGGGGGTTTATTGGGGAGAAAGGGGAGAGGGACGTTTTGTACAGGTTGCCTAAAATTGGAAAATTTAATGTTCATAGCTGGGTTGTAAGCTATCCTTGCAGAATATGAGGGCAGGAGGTGACATTAGACTTTAGACTTTTGAGATACAGTCTGGAAACAGGCCCTTCAGCCCATTGAATCTGTGCCGACCATCAATCATCCTGTGCACAACACTCTAGGGACAATTTACAATTTTTACTGAACCCAATAAACCTACACACCTGTACATCTTTGGAGTGTGGGGTGAAACCAGAGCACCCAGAGAAAACCCATGCGGGCACTGGGAGAACATACAAACTCCATGCAGACATCACGCTTAGTCAGGATTGAACCCAGGTCTGTGGCACCAATTCTACCACTGCGCCACTGTGCTGTCCATCAATATGAGGTAAAACTGTACAACTCCAACTCGGGAACGCAATAACTAAACTGAAACCCACGGCTTCAAATAAAACTGTGCCACTCCGTCCATTTGCAAGACTGCAAAAGAAACATTGCTGATGGAGTGGCATAGGAAGGAAACAAAAACCTCCTTAAGCTATGATTTAGAAATGATGATTTTCTTCTGAAGTTTAATTCATCACGGGATTCATAATACTGAATGACGGTGTCTTCTTCTAAGGTGGCTAAAACAAGCCATACTTTGAAATATGTTCCCATTTGTTCCATTCATAAAGTACCAAAGGTGATGTGCTCCAGAACGTATTGACACTGATATCTGACTGCTTACCCAAAGGGACATTTCTGATGCCAGATGTGAACAACATTGTTATCTGAATTACTGATCGGGGAACCTTCAGTCACAGTGACCTTTGCCTTTTGTAGAAAACAATTAGCTTAAATCTATACTATTACTCAAATTCTCATCTTGACCAGAAACGCTACCCTATATCGCTAGGATTGTTTTCGCCACCTTACTCACCGTTCTCCTTTGCTCTAAGATACCAGGTTTTGTTCCGATCAGTGAAATATGAGAAAAGTTATTAAGGTTAAAAAAATCATGAGAGGAGCAGATTGGTCTTCTCACCATGAAGGTAACGCCCCTTCCGACACCCACTGGAGAATAAATCCCCGAAGGCGGGGCTGAGTATAAAAGCCGTGCTAATTGAATCCGCAAGAGTGGAGTCAGGAAAGCTGCTGTGTGGAGTTGGGAAAGTCGCTGTGTGGAGTCGGGAGGTGCTGTGTGGTGCCGCGGCCGATGGCCGCAGAGTGGAGTCCCTCACCCCACACACACTCCCCCTCCCCCCCACACACTGCCCCTGCCCCCTTCCACACACCACCTTCCCCCCTCCCCATCCCCCTCCCCCCACACATCCCCTCTTCCCCCTCCCCCCACACCACCCCCTCTCCCCACGTCACCTATCCCCCCCACATCACCCCTCCCACCCTCCATACCATCTCTCTCTCCCCACACCACCCCCTCCCCCACACATCCCCCTCCCACCCCACCCTCCCCTCCCCCACAGCCCCCTCCTCCACCCACTCCCACACACCCCTCGCACACCCCCACACCCCCCTCTCCCACATACGCCTCCTGCTCACACCCCCCTCCCCCACACCACCCTCACTCACACCCACGCCCCCCACACCCCCCACACAACCTCCCACACACCACCCCCTCCCCCACACCATTCCCCCACTCCCCCACATCACCCCCTCCCCCACAACAAGCCCGCGCACCACCCCCTCTCCCACACCATGGTAGAATATTGCATTGGGGAATGGGTTGCATTGGGGGACCAGGCCTCCTGTGTGACTGGGACCCAACGGGTCTCACTTAGTCTCGTAGCTTTCTAAAAATCTGGTCTGATAAATGGTAAGTAACATCTGTTCTATGATCTTCACTGCATGGCAACTGCAAGGGAGATACAGAAAACCACACCGGTCACTGCAGATGGCTTTCTTTGACCTCAGTAAAACGTTAAACTCCATAAATCAGGAGGTTCTGTGGAGCACTCACCTTAGTTTCAGCTGCCCATGGAAATAAGTCCATCTTAGCCTTGCTCCATGATGGCATGTTAGCCATGAAGCTCACCACTAGGTCTATTACAGCCCCAGAAACAGGCACTGTAACAGGAAACCGAGTCCGTGCCAACCAGTGATCATCCCACACATTGGGGCCAATTTACAATTTTTACTGAAGCTAATTAACCTACAAACCTGCATGTCTTTAGAAAGTGGGAGGAAACCATAGCATCCGATCAAAACCCACCCGGTTCACCATGGATCACCCGTTCAAACTAGTTCCATCTCTTTCTCATCCACTCCCTACACTCTCGGGGCAATTTCACTGAGAACAAGTAACCCACCAAACTGCATGTCTTTGGGATATGGGAGGAAACTGGATGACCCGGAGGAAACTCACACCGCCACAGGGAGAACGCTCAAACTCCATACAGACAGCATCCAAAATCAGAAATGGACCTGGGTCTACCAGCTGTGCCACTGTGCTGCCAACTTGTTAAATGTGGATGCCTCATTATTCAAACACTTCTTGCCACATTCTTACTTGCCACATTGTTACAGAAAAGATAGTTGCAGTGAAGGTAATCCTCTGAAGCAACAGGATGCTGTTCAATCTACAGTGACTGTGCTCCAGAACTCAGATCACCCTAACCTTACGAGTCACATTGCAGTGAGCAGGCAAGAACTTGCATTTACCCTACTCAAAGAGTGCCCCCAAAGTCACGGCGATTTAAAGTATGCTAATTCCCATCTGCCCAATATCCCTCAATATCTTCCCAATATCCCTCTAAACCTCAGATGTTTGGAAATCTGAAATGAAAGCAGAAAATATTGGAGGCGCTTGACCTGAAATGTTATGTCTGTTTTTCTCTCCATAGATGCTGCTTGACCAGCTGAGAGTTTCCATATGTTCCTGTTTTTATCCTTACTTGTAACAAATGCTATCCTCTTTCTGGGGTGATAGCATGAGGTGCAGGAAACTGTGATTATATTTCAGGCTAACAACTGAGTCTGTAGGGACAATATTGGAGTCAAGGATATAAATTAAAATTGTGTAAATCTGGATTTATTGCAGTTGTACTGTTCAATATTAATTACAATATCGTGCTAACTGCAGCATTAACTTTAAGCTACCTTATTCAATATCCATAACGTCTGAATCCTCAGTCCATATAATTATCCTATTTTGATCTTTTGCCATTAGATTGTTTGTGCATTTTACGTAAATCACTCACATGAACAACCTTTTAGAAATCTAAATTGTTGCTCATATGGGATTTTTTCACGAGTACTACCTATGCTGTTATCAGTCAGTTTGTCGCCAGGATAATGGTGCTTCCCTTAAAAGATTGCTGTTTGTGCGTCATAACAAAAATTATCAAGAAATAAAACAGCAAAAATATGAAACAGTGGTGTTTCTCAATAGGCAGTTGAGGGGTGTGAGAGGACAATGGGAAAATAAATGTTAAATTAAAAAAATAAACAACATTAAAACATAATTCTTGACATTTGTGAATTGGACCTTGGTAAGACTGAAAATTTGAAACAATGGGCACAGCAGCATTCCTTGGACTACACAATTAATGGCATATTTACCTTTGTGGGCGCCGTAGTGTGCGGCGTCGAGTATGGCCACCCTGCCAGCAGCTGTTGGTCTTTTCATTCTTTTTTTTATTTTTAGTTAGTTAAAGTGTTTGTTTTTGGAAGTATTTTAGTCTTTTTATGTAGGGGGTGGGGGGAAGGGGGAAAACTATTTTTCTCAGTCCCTACCTGGTCAGAGATGTGGCTTTTCTCCGGGCCGTATCTCCGTCCCTTCCTCACGGCCTACCGGCAGTCTGGAGCGGCGTTTCCTGCCGGGACTGGCCAGGACTTCAGCTTTGGCGGCAGTGCACAGCGCTGGGGCACCATCATGGAGCAGATGATGCCTTGCCCGGGTCGCCGTGTGGTGATGCTCTGGAGGACTGGGACCGCTGACTGCAACATCGCGGAGCTGCAGTCTGCGGAGTTTCCAGCCGCGGGCGTGCGGCGCTGAGTTTTAAAAACCGCGGAGCCTGGGATCTTACGGAGGTCGCCTGAGTCGGAGCTCCAACCGGCGCGGCCCGTGGACTACGGGAGCTGCGAACTCCGGGGAGGAAGCGGCCGCTCCAGACACTCTGGGCCGCTGAGAGTGTTCACCCGACACCAGAACTCCATCATCTGGCGATTGGGCCTGAGGCATCGAGCTGCCGCAGCAGCAGCTACAGAGGCCTCAATAGGCCCGACTATGGGTGAACTGGGGATGGGACTGGATTTTGCTGGCTTCCCCCACAGTGGGAACCATTGTGGGGGGATGTTTTTTATGTTTTTTTTAAATACTCTGGTGTTGTGTATTATCTTTATTCATGTGCTGCATGGCAAGTCAAATTTCACTACACCAATTGGTGTATGTGATAATAAATGTCCTTTGTCCTTTGTCTTTGTCTTTGTTGAGAGTTTAGATTCGCACATTGATTATAATGCTTATTTAACTTTGAGAGCCAGGTTCAATGGGCATTTATGGGGAAAAGCAGACTGTCTATGAGGAACTGATCTAAAATGAATTATAAATAGTGATTTCAATTTACTGCACAAAGAGAGCACATTTTGTCCATCAGATTCAATGCAATGTATAAAATGACTGGACCAGGTCTAATAATAGGAATCCATAATAGGAATGCCAGAGCTTGGGAATGAGGCCTTATTGGACCCAAGTAAAAGGGATTTGGCTTTTCATCAAATCCTGTCATACCGAATCTTCAGAACTACATTATTGAAGCATACAATATAGATCAAAGAACATCCAACAATTTATTTCAATTGAAGTATAGTTTAGTTTAGTTTAGTTTAGTTTAATTTAGTTTCATAACACAGCATGGAATCAGGTCCTTCAGCCTACCTAGTTCACACCAACCACACAAATTCTTTGTTATCCAACTTTCACATCCACTCCCGACCCCAGGGGCCGGCAACCTACACCACCCCCCCCCCCCCCCCCAGGCCGAATACAGCCCATGACCCAAAATCATCTGGTCCGCAGACAGATTTTTTTCCCCCGTAATTCCCCCGGTAGGCCGAGCTCCCGCCCCGTGATCACTTTTAAGAAAGAACTGCAGATGCTGCAAAAATGGAAGGTAGATAAAAATGCTGGAGAAACTCAGCAGGTGAGACATGGAAGGATTGCATGAGGCTGCCTCACCTGCTGAGTTTCTCCAGCATTTTTGTCTATCTTCTGTGAACACGTGGTTTGATGCCTGCAAACTGGGGCGGGATCCATGTGTACACATGATAGATGTGGCCCGCCATCCGCTCACAGACAAGCGTCCCAGCCCCAATGCAGAACAAGGTTGCCGACCCTTGCCCTACACTCTAGGGGTAATTTAAAGAGGCCAATTAATCTTAAAAAAAATCTCTTTGGCACGTGGGAAGAATCCAGAGCACCCAGAGGAAACCAAAAGAATGCACAAATTCCACACACAGTATCCTATGTCAGGATTGAACCCGAGTCTCTGATGTTCTGAGACAGCTGCTCTACCAAAATGCACAAAATGTAAAACTGTAGTGTAAAATTGATTAATTGAATTAGAACATAAGTGCCTTTCTTAGCTGCAATTTATATTTAATAAAAGTTATCTCAATGCCCAAGTCTTCAATAAAAAATCAAAATTAATTGTCAGATAAACTATCCGCATGCAGCATTGTTCAAAAACAGTAAATCTGGCCCAATTTGGGAATTTGAACATTGACATTGTAGAACATTCATTTAGAAAGGATTTTAGTTCCGATGCCCCAATTAGATGTTCTCTGCTTGACAGCTTTTCCTTTGTATAGAAATGACTACATTAGTATTATTACAACTCTAAAATCAATTCAGTGAGACATACTTAGTTTTAATAGAAATAAGCTGAGTTTTCCCAATTAGTTAAAATTGTCAGATAAATGTTTCATTTAACCTTGCATTTCTGACATTCTGTAGCAAAGTTTCAATTTGCTTAAACAATATATGTTTTACTCGCACGTTTGATTTAATCCAGCTCCTTATTCCTCTTGCATACTTAATCGGCATCCAATAAAGGGACTAAGAGAGAGCATCTCCTGTGCATGAACAAAAACCTGTGTGCAAGATACAAAAACTGGTTTTGTGAAACTCTATTCATATCCGACAGGATGCATGCCACAGAAAACTCCTGAGTGGATTGTGAGCCTGGAACGAGTCATGTCTTCTGCTTGTCCCTGAGGACCGGCAGCTGGAGAGGAGGGTGGAATCAGACGATGATGGTGGCAGACGCTGGACAAAGGGCCGTTAAAAAGGACCAGGGGTCTTACCTTCCATGCCCTCAAGGACCAGGGGTCTTACTATCCATGCCCTCAAGGTCGGCTGCAGAAGGTGCCCCAGGGGGCAGGAAAGGCTGAAGGTGGCCGGGCGAGGAGAGGGACGAACGTTCACTGAACGATTTGGATCAAGGGCCTTAATGGCCAGCTGCAGCTGGCGCTTTGAAAATGGCGCCAAAACCTGGGAACTCTTGCATATGGACTTAGTGGGTTGTTGCTATGCATTCTGTGCTTAATCAGGGATTGTGCTCATGTATGGCAATAATCCTACTGATCCTTATGCCAAAGAAGAATTTCACTGAACCTTGGTACACGTGATGACAAAGAGCCATTGGACCAATCAGTGTTTAATAAAGGTTGGATTTTGTGATCTATTAACTATTCCCCCACCAAGAATGGTTCCCTCCCACAGTTCAGGCAAAAGGTTGTGAAGTTAGACTTACCCCTCCCCAGCTGGCAAAACCCAGTGGTTATTGCTGAAGCCTCACATCTCCAGCAGCCAAGGTTCAATCTTGACCTTGTGCTCTCTCTGTGTAGCCTGAATGTTCTCCCTAGTGACCACATAGGTGTCCTCACCCGAGATGCTCTACTCACCTGTCACATCCCAATTGGTTAATTGGCCACTGTAAATGTTCCCTTGTGTAAATGGGTGGCAAGAGATTTTGGAGAGGAAGGGAAGGCACAGAGAGGTGATGGGGATGTGGGGAAAACTGAGACAAAGCGGACATGGTGGGCTGAAGGACATGTTCCTACATGAAATAACTCCAGGATCATGACAGAAAACCAACTCCAGCTTTGTTAGCTGTCAAATCTGTGATAGGTATTCCAGTGGTTAAATATCTCTGAAAACTAATCTCCTCTTCCTGCATGCAGGGCTATGGACCATGCAGGGCAGAAAGATCAGTTTAAATTAGTATCATGTTCGGCACGGACATTGTGGCCTGAAGCACCTGTTCTCTATTTAATATTTATTTAGAGACATTTAAAACCTAATAAGATTATAGACTCATACGATTATAGACTATAGACTCATACGATTGTTAGGGCTTGGACACACTAGAGGCAGGAAACATGTTCCCAATGTTGGGGGAGTCCAGAACCAAGGGCCACAGTTTAAGAATATGGAGTAAGCCATTTAGAACGGTGACGAGGAAACACTTTTTCTCACAGAGAGTGGTGAGTCAGTGGAATTCTCTGTCTCAGAGGGCAGTGGAGGCAGGTTCTCTGGATGCTTTCAAGAGAGAGCTAGATAGGGCTCTTAAAAATAGCGGAGTCAAGGGATATGGGGAGAAGGCAGGAACGGGGTACTGATTGGGGATGATCAGCCATGATCACATTGAATGGCGGTGCTGGCTCGAAGGGCCAAATGGCCTAGTCCTGCACTTATTGTCTATTGTCATACATACTGGCAACAGGCCCTTTGGCCCACCTAGCCCATGCTGACCAATTTGTCCCATCTACATTAGTCCCACTTGCCTGCATTTGCCCCATATCCCTCTAAACCTAATCTATCTACGTGTTAATCCATTTTTTAAAAATTATACATTGTGATAGTACTTGCCACACCTATCTCCTCTAACAGCTCCTTCCATACACCCACCACTCTTTGTTGAAAAAAAGTTTCCCCTCAGGTTCTTTTTCAATCGTTGCCCCCCCCCCCCCCCCCATCTGTTTTTTTTAATCCTCTGTTCTGGGTAAAAAACCTCACATATTTACCCCATCTGTTCCTCTCGTGATCTTAGATGCCATTATAAGATCACCCTTCATCCTCTTGCAATCCAAGTCCTAGTCCTAGCCTTCTCAACTTCTCCCTATAGATAGGCCCTCATGTCCTGGCAACATTTTGATAAATCTTTTCTGCATCCTTTCCAGCTTAAGATTGGACATTGAAAATAACACATATTTTAAAATCAACTAAAACACCTCCAAATGTGTGAAAAAATATTTAAACAGTAAAGTGGCGTTTCGGGTCGAGACCCTTCTTCAGGACCCAAAACGTTGCATATTTCCTTTGCTCCATAGATGCTGCCTCACCCGCTGAGTTTCTCCAGCATTTTTGTCTACCTTCGATTTTCCAGCATCTGCAGTTCCTTCTCAAACATAAACAGTGAAGTGAATTGGTTTAAAAAACAAACCTATCTTCCTGTTCCATATTCGTATGCAAGCCAGCAATCCCATTAAAACCAATGGGATGTTAATATTGAATCCGATCTGATCAGGCACATGGTGCACAATGCAATTTCCCAACAAAATGTTGCGGATCTCAGAAGAAGGAGGCACAGTGGTGCAGCAGTAGAGTTGCTGCCTAACTGCACCAGAGACTCTGGTTTGTTCCTGACTATGACTGCTGTCTGTAGAGTTTTTTATGTTCTCCTTATGACTATGTTGGTTTCCTCCCACATTCCAAAGACGTGCAACTATGTAGGTTATTTGGGTTCTGTAAATTATCCCTAGTGTGCAGGATGGAACTAGAGTACAGGTTATTGTTGGTCGGCATGGACCACGTGGGCCAAAGGGCCTATTTCCATGTTGTATCTCTAAATTAAACTAAACTAAACTCAAATGAGCCTCGGCTCTGCCACTTCACTCAACGTGCACCACGGTGGTAGTGTGAATCTGTAGATTGGGCCATCTGAACCTATGACAGTCCCACTTTCCTTCCTTAATGGTGTACCCAAGGAGCTCTGAGACCAATCCACATGAATGTTGGTGATCCCATTTGGACCAGTATTCTGCGTAATGCACTTTTCATTTTGTCTAGTTTCAGAAACAAGACCATTCCATCCCAAAGAAGAATAACACAGGCATCACATTTTATCAAATAGCGGCAGTACATAAAGTAGACTTCATTAGAGTGACGGCATTTTGGTACACATCTTTCTCTCATATCTCTCTATCAGCTAAGATGAATCTGTTTCAATATTGCAACCCTGATAAGAATAGTTTTGTTCCTTAACTAGCTAGTTTTTCGAACGAGTTCTTTGTCACATCAGTGATAGAAGTTCACACTTTTCTGGGAATAATTACATGGTGGGAGAGAGAACAGCAATCAATTAACCTTTATGCTTAATAACAGCATTTAAATATCATGTCTCAGGATCCAAAACCTCTGAGCTGGATAGTTACCATAGCAACATTTCGGCTCGGCATTGTGGTCTTCCATGAAGTCAATAGATACTATTGCAGTGAATCAATCAATGAGCAGCTACGAATAAAAGAGAATAGATGCAAACCACTTGTTATTGAATGCTCATTATGCACTAGCATTGCTTTGTTAATTGACATTATTGTTTTTTAATTTAGTTTAATTTAGAGAAGCAGCATGGAAACAGGCCCTTCAGCCCACCGAATCCAAGCCGACCATCAATCCCCATACACTAGCACTATCCTGCACACTAGGGACAATTTACAATTTTTACTGGAGCTAATTATCCTACAAACCTGCACGTCTTTGGAGTGTGGGAGGTAACTGGAGCAACTGGGGAAAACCCACGCAGTCATGGGGAGAACATACAAACTCTGTACAGACAGCACCCGTGGTGTTATTTTCTTTGGAATTAAGTTTTTTCTTTTACTTTTCAAAACATGGAAGTTTTTAAATACTATGTGTAAACATAACTATTTGGTACACAAATCTGAAGCAGTTCCATCTTCCAAGCAAGATCTTAGTTTAGGTTAGTTTATTATTGTCACGAGTATTAACTTGTTCACAGTCTACGATGCCAACTACTTTAGTGTCATCTGAAAACTTACTAACCATGCCTTGCATATTATCAACCGAATCATTGATACAGATGTTGACTATGGATGGTGCGATCACAAAAGAGATACATCGTAGCAAACGGTAGAATAGATTAACCAAGATTCTGTGGAGGAAGGGTGGCAAAGGGGTAAAGATATTTGGCCAGTAAACAGCCAATCTAGTAACCTGATTTGTCCTGGTTATTTTCTTGCTTCCAGTTTCCACCCCCTCCCCCCCGACAATCAGTCTGAAAAATGGACCCGACCCGAAATGTCACCTAGCCATTTTCTCCAGAGATGCTGCCTAAACTGGAGCCCTTCTTCAGAACCGACACAAAATGTCACCTATTCCTTTTTCTCCAGAGATGCTGCATGACCCACAGAGATACTCCAGCATTTTGTGTCTAACTTTGGTGTTATCCAGCATCTGCAATTCCTTCCTACGCATGTATGTATTCTTTACTCTTAGAACCTTTATGAAAACCCATTCAATGTTAAAGAGCAAACTGCTGGAGAAACTCAGTGGGTCAGGCAATGTCTGTGGAGATAAAGGGATAGTGGGCATTTCTGATCATGACCCTGCATCGGGACTTAGTGTGTGGAGGGCAGATTGCCACTATAAAGAGATGTTGGAGGGGTGAGGCAGGAGCTGGAAGGCGTTAGATGGAATCTGGTGAGAAGGGGGGTGAGATGGTCCTGTCTATCTTCCCATAAGTTGCTCTTCTACATTGATCAGGTAGAAATTATTCTTCTCATTATCCAGGACAGATGTGTCATCTTGCTTAGACACAAAATGCTGGAGTAACTCAGCGGAGCAGGCAGCATCTCTGGAGAGGAGGAATGGGTGATATTTTGGGTCGAGACCCTTCTTCATCTGCTCCAGTAATGCTTATAAAATGGGGAACAGAAGAATTGTCATCTATCCCTTCCTCAAATGTCATAAACAGCTTTCTGATATATGATGTTTGCATTACTTCTCTAGTCACAAAGGCAGCCTTTATCAAGATCCGTTTGATGCATGTATCATGTGTTTGTCAAATACTCTAATAAAAGAGATAAGTTCAAGGCAAAAGGGAACAGATCGTCTGGGGGATAGCAGTCAAAGCTTCAGATAAGGATAAAATATTTTTGAGCTCTCTTGTGAGTTCTGCAAAATAAATGCACGTACCAAGGATCAATAGAAGCGGATTATAATAAGTATCATGCTAAACGGACTGATAAAAAAAAGTAATAGTGGATGAATAAAAGCAAATTGCACACAGAATTTTAAGAAGATCCATTGAAAAGAATCCTTTCAGTCTCTCCCAGTATGTAAGTAAAATAGTCAAGAGACCAAAATGGGAATTAGCAAATGTATTAGTGAAGCTGATGGAAGGAATTTTATAAAATTTATGTTGACACAATTTTTCAAATGAATGAAGAGATTCTAAGGCAATGAGATGGTAACAGTAGTTTACGTACCAAATGATAACTTAATATTTCAAACTCCAGCCCATGTAACCATATAACCATCGAACCATATAACAATTACAGCACGGAAACAGGCCTTCTCGGCACTTCCAGTCCGTGCCGACCATTTATTTTCCCCTAGTCCCATCTACCTGTTCTCAGACCATACCCCTCCATTCCCTTCCCGTCCATATACCTATCCACTTTACTTTTAAATGTTAAAATCGATCCTGCCTCCAGCACTTCTGCTGGAAGATCATTCCACACAGCCACCACTCTCTGAGTAAAGAAGTTCCCCCTCATGTTACCCCTAAACATCTGTCCCTTAATTCTCATGTCATGCCCTCTTGTTTGAATCTTTCCTACCCTCAATGGGAAAAGCTTATCCACGTCAACTCTGTCTACCCCTTTCATCATTTTAAAGACCTCAATCAAGTCTGCACAAGTTAACCTTCTGCACTCCAAAGAATAAAGACCTAACTTGTTCAACTTTTCTCTGTAACTTAGTTGCTGGAACCCAGGCAACATTCTAGTAAATCTCCTCTGTACTCTCTCTATTTTCTTGACATCCTTCCTATAATTAGGCAACCAAAATTGTATACCATACTCCAGAATTGGTCTTACCAATGCCTTGTACAATTTTAACATTACTTCCCTACTCCTATATTCAATGCTCTGATTTATAAAGGCCAGCACACCAAAAAGCTTTCTTTACCACCCTATCTACATGCGATTCCACCTTCAGGGAACTATGCACAGTTATCCCTAGATCCCTCTGTTCCACAGCATTCCTCAATTCCCTACCATTTACCATGTACGTCCTATCTTGATTTGGCCTGCCAAGATGTAGCACCTCACACTTATCAGCATTAATCTCCATCTGCCATCGTTCAGCCCACTCTTCCAAATGGCCCAAATCTCTCTGTAGACTTTGAAAATCTACTTCATTATCCACAGCACCCCCTATCTTAGTTTCATCTGCATACTTACTTATCCAATTTTCCACCCCATCATCTAGATCATTGATGTACATGACAAACAACAGTGGACCCAACACAGACCCCTGAGGCACCCCACTGGTCACCGGCTTCCAATCTGACAAACAGCCATCCACCATTACTCACTGGCATCTCCCATTCAGCCACTGTTGAATCCATCTTGCTACTCCGCCATTAACACCCAAAGATTGAACCTTCTGAACCAACCTTCCATGGGGAATCTTGTCAAAGGCCTCACTGAAATCCATATAGACAACATCCACTGCCTTACCCTCATCAATTTCCCTAGTAACCTCTTCAAAAAATTCAAGAAGGTTTGTCAAACATGACCTTCCAGGCACAAATCCATGTTGACTGTTCTTGATCAGACCCTGTTTATCCAGATGCTTATATATATTATCTCTAAGTATCCTTTACATTAATTTGCCCACCACTGACGTCAAACTAACAAGTCTATAATTGCTAGGTTTAGTCTTTGAACCCTTTTTAAACAATGGAACAACATGCGCAGTACGCCAATCCTCCGGCACTATTCCCGTTTCTAATGGCAACCCCTCCACCTCTGGTCCCTCCAATTCTAACACACCTGAAGGAACGAAATCCTGGAATATTTAGTTTCCAATCACAACCCTCCCGCAACCATGTTTCACTGATTGCCACAACATCATATTTCCAGGTGTCAATCCAGGCTCTAAGTTCATCCACTTAGCATTAAAATATACACATTTTAGAAACCCACCATCCCTTATTCTCTGTTTATTATCTTTTTCCTCTTTCTCGCCTACATTTTGGGTCCGAGTGCTTCCCTTCTCTGCCTCTTGCCTCTCACCCCGTCCCCTAGCCCCCTCTACCCGAGTCCCTCCCCCCCAGCCTTTTTAGTTTAAAGTCTCCTTTGCAAATCTCCCCGCCAGGATATTGGTTCCCCTCGGGTTCAAGTGCAACCCGTCCTTTTTATACAGATCATGCCTTCCCCAAAAGAGGTCCCAGTGATCAAGAAACTTGAATCCCTGCCCACTGCACCAGTCCCTCAGCCACGCATTTATCCTCCACCTCATTCCATTTCTACTCTCACTGTCACGTGGCACAGGCAGTAATCCTGAAATTGTTACTCTTTTGGTCCTTCTCCTTAACTTTCCCCCCAACTCCCTAAATTCTCCTTTCAGGACCTCTTCTCTTTTTCTGCCTACGTCATTGGTACCAATGTGTACCACAACATCAGGCTCCTCTCCCTTTCTTTTCAGAATCTTTTCGACACGTTCCGACACATCCGAGACCCTGGCACCAGGGAGGCAAACTACCATCCGGGTCTCCCGACTGCGTCCACAGAATCGCCAATCTGACCCCTAACTATGGAGTCCCCTATTACAATTGCCCTCCTCTTTTTGCTACCCTTCTGAGCATCAGGGCCGTTCTCTGTGCCGGAGGCCCGGCCGCTGTTGCTGCCCCCAGGAAGGCTGTCCGCTCCAATCGAACTCAAACATGAGTACCTATTTTCCTGGTGTACAGCCACCGGGGTATTCTCCAGTCCCTGCCTCTGCCCCTTGCCCTTCCTAACAGTGACCCACTTGTCCGCCTCCCGTGGTCCGGGAGTGACCACCTCACTGTAACTCCTCTCTATGACCGCCTCACTCTCCCTGACCAGACGGAGGTCCTCGAGCTGTAACCTGGTTTACAAAAGTCAGCCTTGTTGAGTTCTGATATCAACATAGTAAGGGTGGCACAGTGGCACAGCGGTAGAGTTGCTTCTTTACAGCGCCAGAGAGTCGGGTTTCATCCTAACTGATGCTGTCTGTATGGAGTTTATCCGTTCATCCCTTTGACCTGCGTGGGTTTTCTCCGGGTACTCCCGTTTTCTCCCACACTCCAAAGACGTTCAGGCTTGCAGAAAAATTGGCTAAAATTGTAAATTGTTCCTAGTGTGTGTAGGCTAGTGTTAGTGTACAGCGCTGACTCGGTCACCGAAGGGCCTGCTTCCATGTTGTATCTCTAAACTAATAAACAAAACTAAACAGCACGCTAAAGGACCCTTCAGCCCATAATGCTTGTGCCAAACATGCTGCCAAGTTAAACTAATCTCGTTTGCCTATATATATGACCATATCCTTCTATTCCTTGCACTAACATGTATTCTTAAAAAACAATATTGTAATAGCCTCCACCATCACCCTTGGCAACGCGCACCAGGCCCCCACCATTCTCTGTGCAAAAAACTTGTCGCACATATCTCCATTAAACTTTCCCCTTCTCACCTTATAGCTATGCAAACCATTTAACCTCTCATAATGTTTCTTTCCTTTATTTTTGAACAGAAACATGTCATTTGTCCCACTGAGTCCACTCTGACCAGAAATCACCCCGTACACTTGCAACATTCAACACACTAGGGACAATTTACAATTATTTTTTAACCAAAGCTAATTAACCTACTAACCTGTATGTCTTTGGAGTGGCAGAGTAAACTTGCACCTGGAGAAAACTCACGCAGTCACAGGGAGAACGTACAAACTCCGTACAAACAGCCCTCGTCGTCAGGATCGAACCTGGGTTTCTGGCTCTGTGATGCAGCAACTCTGCCGCGGAGCCACTGCGTCACTTTATACTATATAACTATGATATTATAGATTATATGAGATACTATGTAAATCTTAATCGTATTCTGTGGCGGAAGCTGTGAATCTTGATTTAAATCTCATCCAGTGTTTTGGAACCTCTACATCGGCGAGACCAAGCGCGTGCTCGGCGATCATTTCGCTGAACACCTCTGCTCATCCGGCGTAACCTACCTGATCTCCCGGTTGCTCAGCATTTCAACTCCCCCTCCCATTCCAAATCTGACCTTTCTGTCCTGGGCCTCCTCCACTGTCAGAGTGAGGCCCAGTGCAAATTTGAGGAACAGCACCTCATATTTCGCTTGGGTAGTTTACACCCCAGCGGTATGAACGTTGACTACTGTAATTTAAGATAGCCCTTGTTTTCTCTGTTTCTCCCCTCCCCCTTCCCAGTTCCCCTACTAGTCCCACTGTCTCCACCTACTTTCTATCTTTGTCTGGTCCCTCCCTCGACATCTGTCTGAAGAAGGGTCTCGACCCAAAATTTCACCCATTCCTTCTCTCCATAGATGCTGCCTCCTCCGCTGAGTTACTCCAGCATTTTGTGCTACCTTTTGAAAGCCCACGTTATGCAGTGAAAACATTTTGACTCAAGGTCTACTTATTGTAGATGTCTTTATTTTGAAAATATAATCGGTTCTTCCTAAACAGTACATATGGTAACATCTTGTTCCAAATGCTCTAAACTATTCATAAACATAAGTTGTTTTAGCAATTACTGTCAATCAACCTCAAGAAAGAGAAGGTCCGTGGAAGAAAGGGAATATTGTTATGATGGTATATTTAGGTATTAAAGAGGTGATCAGGACATGCTGAATTTCCTTTGTTTTGTGAGGAACTTGATGTTCTTTTGATTGAAAGATATAGCATGGAAACAGGCCCTTTGGTCCACAGAGTCTGTACTGACTGCTGATTACACATTCATATTTGTTCTATGTTATCCCACTTTCTCATTCCCTACATATGAGGGACAATTCTACTGAGGCCAATTAACTGACAAACCCAGATTCCTTTGGGATGTTGGTGGAAACCTGAGCCCTGGTAGGAAATCCATGCTGTCACAGGGAGAATGTGCAAACTCCACACACACAGCAGCCGAGGTCAGGATTGAAACTGGGTCTCTGGCGCTGTTAGTCAACAGCTCTGCCAGTTGTGCCACTGTGCCACCAGACATGCTTCCTTGGCTGTCGCATCAATGTGGTGGAACCAGGACAAATTAATGGTGATATTTACACAATGGTGTTGAAGCAGAATTCTTCTGAAACATGTCTTGTTTAGCTCATGGTTCACATTAGATACCATCCAGGAGTTAAAACTTGCACTGATGCCTCAAGGCTGGTTAGGAAGTAATTATAATTTATAATTGTATACTAATGGTCCCTGCAAAGACTAAATGGCAATTTGGAAGAATGTAATGTTAAAAAACAAATTTAAGGTCATCCACTTAGCAAGGAAGGAAAAATCATTTTTTTAATGTTGAGAGGTTAAAAATTGTGGGCGTTCAGACGAACCTGGCAGCCCTTACTCATATAATCAATGAATGTTAACATGAAGCAAACCATTAGGAAGCACCAAGCTCTGAGAGAGTGTTAAAGAAGGAACTGCAGATGCTGGAAAATCGAGGGTACACAAAAAGCTGGGGAAACTCAGCGGGTGCAGCAGCATCTAAGGAGCGAAGGAGATAGGCAACGTTTGAGACCGAAACAATTCTTCAGCTCTGAGAGAGCATTGACCTGGTCTTTCTCCTCGGTTTCCTATTAAATCTTGCCCCCCCTCACCCTAAACCTATGTACTCTGTTTTTTGATTCCCCTACCCCGGGGTAGAAGATTGTGTGCATTCACCCTATTTGTTCCCCTCATTAATTTATATACCTGTGAAGGATCACCCCTTAGCCTCCTGTTCTCCAAGGAATAGCATTCTAGACTGCCCCTTCTCTCCATATAGGTCAGGCCCTGGAGCCGTGGCAACACATTAAAGAACAAGACCCTTAACGGAAACAAGATAGGTTAGAGGCCTAATAGAGGTATGTTTGTTCATGAGTGGTTTTGAGAACAAACAGAATAAAATTCTTCCCAGATGATTTAGCAACCAGACGATTGAAAATTCTGGACTAAAGGAACAAGGAGGATATGACAAAATATTATTTTTACACAGAAAGTAGTTTGGATCTGGAACCCATTGTCTGCAAGGGTTATTGAAACAACATCAGACTCTTGTAAATGATAGGGCAGCAGCAGAGCACCAGAGACCCAGGTTCAATCCTGACTACGGGTGCTGTCAATACGGATTTGTACATTCTCCCTGTGACCGTGTGGGTTTTCTCTGGTGCTCCGATTTCCCCCCATATTCCAAAGATGTGCAAGTTTGTAGGTTAATTGGCTTCTGTAAATTGTCCCTAGTGTTTGGGATAAAACTAGTGTATGATTGATTGCTGGTGAGCACAGATTAAAGCTAATGCAAAAGTAGTCTTTTGACACAGAGAGTAGTTTGGATCTAGAATTCACTGCCTGCAAGCACTGTTGAAACAAAATTGATTAGAGCCTTGAAAAGAAAATTGAATAGGGACACGAGATCAAACGACCATCATATATTAACCCAATCATCCCTGGAATCATTTTCGTAAACCTTCTCTGGAACCTCTACAATGCTAGCACATCCATTCTCAGATATGGGGTCCAAAACAGCTCACAATACTCCAAATGCGATCTGACCAGTGCCTTATAAAGCCTATGCATTACATCCTTGCTTTAATATTCTAGTCCTCTTGCAATTAACGCTAACATTGCATTTGCCTTCCTTACTATCGATTTAACTTGCAAATTAACCTTTTTGGGAATCCTGCTCCATCACTCCCAATTAATCTGCCCTGAGACCAGAAAACCATTAGTGAAAGGTAGAACAATATTGCTTTGATTTTTGAATTGGATAATTGTTCAGATTACAGGGATGTTCAGTGATGGTGCAGCACCAGAGACCCAGGTTTGATCCTGACTACAGCCGCAATCTGTACAGAGTTTGTACGTTCTCCCCGTGACCATGTGGGTTTTCCCTGGGTGCTCCGGTTTCCTCCCACACTCCGAAGACGTACAAGTTTGTAGGTTAATTTAGCTTTGGTAAAAATTGAAATTTGTCCTTAGTGTGTAGGACAATGCTCGTGTATGGGGATCGCTGGTCAGTGAGGATTCGGTGGCCCAAAGTGCCTATTTCCATGTCGTTTCTCTAAACTAAATGAATTGTCACTGTGCATTTGCACATGCGACAATAAAAGAATAATTGAATCAGTGAACTAAATGTAGGTTGTGGACAGTCAGAGTCCTTTACCCAGGTTGGAATTATCAAATATTAGAGTCCACAGCTCTCATGTTGAGAGGGAAAAAGTTTAAAGGAAATACAATATGTGGGGCAAATCTTTTACACAAAGGATGGTGAGTGCCCGGAATGCCCAGTAGTGGTGATGGAAGCAGAGATGATCATGGCATTTAAAAGATTGTTTGGATAGACACATGGATATGTAGGAGTGAAGGGTGCAGATGGTATGCAGGTTGATAAGAGTTGGTCTGCAATCATATTCTGCACAGATATTGCGGTCCGAAGTGACTGTTTCTGCGCTGCGCTCATCTATGTTCTGTGTTAAATGCAATATGGTGTTCAGCTAAAATAATGCATTGTGGTGTTCGGCTAAAACAATGCAATGTGGTGTTCGGCTAAACTTGATAAAAACAATTCGATCATGCGAAAAAAATTACGTCTGCTTTAAACTAAGCCCTTTTTGATACTAAGGATGACATAAAGTGCTGGAGTAACTCAGTGGGTCAGGCAGCATCTCTGGAGAATAAAGATAGGTGATGTGTTCTATCCATTTCTACCAGTGATGCTGCATAGCCCGCTGTGTACTCCAGCGCTTTGGGTCTATCTTTGGTATAAACCAGCATCTGCAGTTCTTTGTCTCTTCTTTTAATGCTATTGTTTGTGGAAACAAGTATATATTCTGTTGTGCTGCAGCATGCAAGAATTTCATTGTCTTATCTTGGGCACATGACAATAAACTACCTGTTTTGACTTGACTATATTACATTGAAATCAATCCTCAACCACATGAGTTCATTGAAGGGTATAAAGTAATGATGACACAGTTCAAAACATTTTCTAGGAGTTTTGATAGTCTATTCTCATTTATTTCTGGCGCTGCAATATATATTTACAGAAAGGATGGGTGAAATGTTATAAAAAGTAGTCTCTATGGTTTCGGCAAACCCTCCTTTTAAGATTTTAGTTTAGTAATGGACTGGAAAGCAAAAAAATAGGAATTAAGTTACACTCACCAAGTTTTCTGAACATACAGGTATATTTACAGGTATAATGTAAAATTTGCCCATGTAGTGTATACAGGTACATTTTCTGTTAAAATTATTGATGAGATAATATTGATGCATATGCAGCTCAATTCTGAATTATTTCCGATTGATTGATTGATTGAAAGATGCAGCATGGAAACAGACTCTTTGGGTCACTGAGCCACACTGACCTTTGATCACTCGTTCATACTAGTCCTATGCCATCCCACTTTCGCATCCACTCCCTACACATTGGTGGCAATTTTTAACAGAGGCCAAATAACCTGCAAAACTGCATATCTTTGCGATGTGCGAGGAAACCAGAGCACCCGGAGGAAACCCATGTGGTCCGAGGGAGAACATGCAAACTCCACGGACACAGCACCCGAGATTAGTGTCAAACCCGGGCCTAATTAACAATGATCAACATTGTATTCTGGGTCAAGGTAAAGTAAACAAAATCCAGTCTGAAGAAGAGTCTCGACCCAAAACGTTGCCTATTTCTTCTCTCCATAGATGCTGCCTCACCCGCGGAGTTCCTCAAGCAGTTTTGTCTACCTTCAATTTTTCCAGCGTCTGCAGTTCTTTCTTAAAACAAAAAATCCAGATGATGTTCTTTTTTGCCTCAAATAACTGAAAATGTTTTGTTTGATGTGTCTATTGGATTATGCCTTGAATTCGTGCTATTTCATGGTAAATGAGCAACTCCATCAAGCAGCATTGTTCCCCAAAATCCCTTAGCTCTGAACTAACAACCAGCATGCTTCAAAGTACAAATTCTCTTGTTGATATAGAGCTTTGGATATAGAGCTTTAGAAGATTCAGCATGGTGAATTTTCATTGAAAGTTTCATTGAAAGTAATGAAACACAACCATATTATGTGTGTGGAAAAGAATCATGCTCAAGACCTTCTTGTTCCATTAAGCAAATCTGGAAAATTCATTTGATGGAGTTTTAATATTTAATTACACCTTATTAATGTTAAGATCTAAAATCACTTTTGCATGGAGAAAAACTAACCAGCTAGAAGTACTTTGGCAACAAAAATGCAACAACAAAAAAAATGTATTCCCCATTTATCCAAAAATATAATTTTGTTTCACAAACTTTCTTCCAGCTTACTTCTACTCTCAAGTGATTGAGTATATTATTCTTCAAACTGATGAAGGATCCTGATTTGAAACATCACCAATCCAAGTTTCTCCAGGGATGCTGCCTGACCCATGAGTTACTCCAACATTTTGTGTCCATTTGTGTAAACCAACATCTGTGGTTCCCTCTTTCTACTTCCACTCTCCTTTTCCACCTGGCAAGGTTTGGGAGGAAGTGCAAGAAATTATTCCATCTGCCTCTCTGAAGCATTCTTTTATCTGTGCAATTAATATATTCCCTTTTTTCATTAAAATCAACTTTCACCATATTGTACCTTGAGTTTCCTTTCGCTCACCTCATCAGATGTCCTGCTCTTCATACTATTCTACTCCTCTCTGTTCTTCTGATGAAATTAGGATTACTAGTAAGATTCCCCATTTCAATGCACAATCCAAGGATCACAGGCTTCTGGAAGAGACTTTCAAGGTGATTAAGTCCCCAGTTCCCTGATGGGATCTACCCACGTTATTGAGAGAGGCAGGAGAGGAGATTGCTGTGGCCTTAATGAAGATGCTTGTACCCTCTCTCGCCACAGGTAAGGACCTGGGGAATTTTTAGTTTCAGCTCCGGCCTGTTCCAATCATCTGCCTATCAAATCCCCCCTCCCTCCCCCCCCCCCCCCCCCCCCCTCGCCTGTGTCCATGCTTTGGCTTGCCTCTCTCCTCTTCTAGCTTTCTTCTCCACCCCTATAATCAGCATGCAGAAGGGTCTTGACCTTGAATGTCACCTATGCATGTTCTCCAGAGATCATGCTTATCCTGTTGTGTTAATCCTGCACTTTGTTTCCTTTTATGTATTAACCGGCATCTGCAGTTCCTTGTTTCCAGTGTCACCATAGAGCCTCTCAATTTCAACCCATTGTAATAGGCTCTTATCTGGCCTGATTATGAGATGGGCAATCAGTTCCAGGAGCATATGGTATGCACTATATATTCTGGCCATGCCAGCGATGGTTATATGCTATGAATAAATTAACCCTATTTCTGCATCAAAACACTTCTCAGCATTGCATCAAGGACCTGTGAGATTTGTATTCCTCTTGATATTGATTGTGCAGGATACTTGACTTCAACTGATATTGTCTTGGAATACTGTAAATGATGAAAAATCTTATCGGTTGTCGTGACTTGATTCCCGTTGGTTTTGTATAACAGTAAATTAACTGGGAGCAAGAATAGAATAATGAGGTAAACTGGGAGTTCAAATTGATGTGTTTCCCACACATCCTTGATTTGCCAAGAACAGAATTGCGTTGCTGCAAAACCTTAACAAGTGATTAATAAGGTGGTGGAAAAAAAGTGGATTCAAGTACAAGGAAAACTGTCTACGAATCTGATATCTTTCACACTTGATTAGAAACCACTCCATCTTCAAACACCCAACAGCAAACAAAAAACCATTAGAGGTGACAGCTCCTTAAAGATGCTTCTCATTAATTATTTCGGCTAAAATCAATAGAAAATAAGTAGATGCAGGAAAGAAAACCACACCGATTCAACCCATTTTGGCTTCTAAGTTTCAATGTGGCTGGAGAAAACCCTTGTGGTCACAGTAAGAATGTTCAAACTCCGTACAGACAGCACCCGTAGTCAGGATTGAACCCGGGTCTCTGGAGCTGTAAGGCACTACACCACAATGCCACCCGATTAACCTAGGTCATAGGTACCTACTTTGTTTGTGTCTCCAAATGTGTCACTGTGCCACCCCATTCTTTTCTTACATACAGTTCAGTTCAGTACTGCTTCAAAATTGCTGCAATTCATTCCTGTTCTAAGTTTGTAACTAAGTTTCAAATGGAAGGAATACACATGAAAAATCACTTTGCAAGAGACACAAGGAACTGCAGATGCTTAAATCTTGAATAAAGCAACCCAGTGGGCCAGGCACCAACTGTGGAAAGAATGAACAAGCAATTTCGCTCCACAGATGCAGAGTTGCTCCCACTCTGAATTGAACTGAATTGAATTGAAAGACACAACCTGGAAACAGGTTTTTCCACCAATCAAGTCCACGCTAACCATCAGACATCCATTCACACCAGAGAACCTGTAAACTCCACACAGACAGCACCTGTTCAAGCTTGAATATGGGTGTTGTCTGCAAGGAGTTTGTACATTTTCTCTGTAATCGTGTGAGCTTTCCCCAGGCGCTCCAGTTTTCTCACACATTACAAAGACGTGGGTTTGTAGGTTAATTGGCTTCTATTAATTGTTCCTTGAGAATAAGGAACTTACCTGTTTGAAGTTTGATCTTTATTTTATGAGGAGTTAAGATGAGGGATTACGTGAAGAAGCCCCACCAGGCGCATGTTCAGCATACTTCAAAGCAGCGGCGTGAAAAATACACACCATATAGCCGGAGTAAGATAGTAAGGCTCTCAAAGATTAGAACTACCAGATTATCATTTATATTATGAGGGTTGGGAGCGGAGGGCACGTAATCCCTCATCGTAACTCCTCATAAAATAAAGATTAAACTTCGAACAGGCAAGTTCTCGTTTAATCTTACTATTTTACTTTGGAGTCACGTGAGTGACTACGTGAAGATTTTAAAGCTCTGTGATTTTCATGCCGTAGATCATTCCATACGACCCACTGCTTCAGTTTACCCAGTAGTGAGTAAATAATATATATTGCTTGAAATTATGCAATATATATATATACACACACATATTATCTTTCTTATTTATTTATTTATTATTTTTTCTTTTTTAACAATAATAATAAAATGAAAATTAATAACCCCTCTATCCCAGGGGAAATAACAACAAATGTTATGCAACAACGCAAACAATTTTGAACAGAACCCAACACAGCATGTGCAACTCTGGCACTGTAACAACAGGTTTATCATAAAACTAGGAAAGTTTCTTTTTTTGACCATCCTGCATCCTCCAGAATTTGGTCGAGCGGCACGTCCTGCACCTTCGCCGCGGACATTGATACCGCCCTTGTGGAGTGAGATTTATACACATCAGTGTCTACTCCAGTTAATCCAGAATGTGTTTATCAATCGAGAAATAATTTGTCCTTTCACTTTTATATGTTTGTTGTGGGTATTGAACATTGGTGTCTCACAATCTCGGAGACTCTTAATTCAATATATATTAATTCAGATGCTTAACCACACACAATGTTTAGTTGACAGCGTATGTCTTAAAGATTACATTGGTTCCAGCCTTTCTTGGCTTACTTTGCTTGCTTAGATCATTGGCATAAAACGTTATTTTATCTACATACAACTGTATACAATCCAACCACAACATTTGTAATGTTTGTACTCATTGTGCTGATATTAATGGTATGAACATAACCACTTTAAATATTAACTTCTGAAAAGACAGTGTCGTAATTGGAGTCCATTGCCGAAGCAATGTGAGAACTATACTGACATATCAGATTTCTGAATATCTGGGTTTGGTAGGATTTTATTAAAATTCCTCTCATAAATCGGGATATTAACAGGTGAGGCCGATAGTTGTCGATTCTGAAATAGTCCTAAATAGGAGGACAAAACACTCCGAGCTCCATTCATGGTATTATAACTCAGGTGCAACATAACAAGGAACTCCAATACATCCAATATATATGCAGCATGATAAAATATATCTGACTGCATACAAAAAAAATTCCCATTCCTTATATGACACATATATTGTTTCTTAGTGTTATCTCTCCAAGCTGCAGTTATGACATCCATGGTCCTATCCAACATTCCATCAGAACCTGCAGATTAATAATTAATACGGTCATGTAATGGATGACTTCTGCTGCTACTGGATGTACCAACAATTACTGCACCTGGTATTTGTCATGAATGTCTGAATCATTATTCTGAGCACCAATGGGAACAATGGCTGTGTAGTAATGGTCCCTAGATAAGGGACGTATCAGATATTAACTGATAAGAACAGATACTACACTTGATCTTAGCCAAAAGGCCGCGAACAATACCAATTTGGAACCACCAAACGCCTGCGGCGGAGACTTGCTCTATTTTGGTGACACATTGTCTATTCAGACAAAATGGGGAAAACATAAAAGACTATACTTCCCCAATGTAGCGAGATGCATCAACCGTTAATGCTCCTGGGCCTGAGTCCCACGAGACACATTTAGACCACTGGAGATTTAATCCAGACACAACAGATCAACACTTGATACACATACTGTCAGACAACCTTTTTGAAACTTTTTGAATTTTAACATTCATTCTGTATTGTAATTTGCATTTTTGTGATCTGTTGTCTTACCACAGTATTGTATTCTCCCACAGTTGTGGTATTGTCTACTCGTAATTGAACATGAAAGTTCTTTATTGTAGAACAACAGCTATCAATGCATAAAACGCCCCCAATAACTCCAAATAATTCAACCATGTATTTGGAGAATTAATCGTCTTGGACAGTCCATCGACCACCACAACTGGTGTGGCTGTCCTAAGCTCCCTATCCGAGAGCACTCTCATCGGTCTGTAATAACACTGAAGACTTCTGAACAAGCACATTGTAACTTCTAGTAACTTGTGCAACATTGAGAATCCATCATTTAATTCAACTCAACCTTTAGTTGGTAACTGCATGGACCTAATCAATAACCTGCACGCTTTTTCACTCTTACACTCTGGTCTTTGCAGACTTTGATTATGCAGAGGTCCCAATTTGACAGCATGAATGCTGCTATCACTTTACCAGTAACCGTAGCTACTTCGTGGATGGTGGGATAATGTTTTTTCCAAAGAAAAATACAGGCATTTGTAACATCCCCAAACTTAATTTGTTGATAAAGTTACTCACATATCAACTGTATGAAAGACAAACCCCAAATAATCAATTGCTTGGGATGCCTGTAAATTCCATGTTGTTTGGATGTATAGTCCTTAGCCTTTCAATAGGCTTATGGTTGCTGAACTAAGTTCTTCAGCTGTCTCCTATTTACTATTAACATATCCTCTAGATAAGTCATTACAATGTGATTCTGAGCCCTCATTAACACCAGTGCTGGTTTTAATAATTGTGTGAGCAATTTGAGGGCTGAATTTAACCCATTAGGTAATTCCTTCAGCTGACCCATCCAATGAATAATTTGGCATCTTTTTTAAATCTAAAAAATAACCACATTGCAGCCTGGTGATAACAACTTCATTATAATGCCGAAGTGTATTTTTTCTAAATGTTCATACTTAACTATAAATTTAAGTTTGTGAGTCCTAGAATTACTGTGCAATCCCATACTTGTGTCTGGGATAAATTATCTCTACCTGACAAGTTTCTGGTACATTCAAACACCAAGCCAATCAGATTAATGCAGAATTACAAACCAATTGTAATCTTAACCAACCAGAGGTTGTTTCCCCAGAAATTCCATGTGTAATGGAATGACGTTTCTGTACTTCCGTAAATGAACCAGAAGATCTCCTTCTTCTTAATATAGGGGTTCGTTTTCATCAATCATAAATCTGGTTATAGCTTGCCCACATAATCCTGCATTTTTTGGGGATAATGTTAGCCAAATTACAATTTGCATCATACAATTGGGTTTGAATATGCATTGCAGAGTAACGCAAGCATGTCTTAAAAGTATTGGACATTCTCGACCCATGTATGTCTTTCCCAAATACAATGATGCCAACTGAATATCAGCTAGAGGACATACTGGAACACATTTCCTGTCCTCGCATCATTGATTCATGGGTGCCTAATTACTGAGTTACTGTTGGCACCCTGAGCAAAGCACAATAGACGGGTGTTTTATATATTCTTATATTTTATTTACTGTTTCAGTCATAACAGTATCTTGGAGTAGGTGAGAAACCAAATAATGTTGGCCGCCAGGTTCATCCATAGCCTCACCAGTCCATACCGATAAAGCAAAACTTGGTGCTACATCGGGAACACCCGGAATATTTCTATAATGCTCTGGTGTATACACATAAGTAGGGACACCAGCTTCAGGGACAGTTTCATCCTGCCCTGGTACTCCCGAGTCTTGCTCTAGGGAGACTTCATCCAAACCTATGCAAGGCACTGGTGAATGAGATTCTCATTCTTCATAGGCACCATACTCATTGTATGGAAACTCCTACGGAGCCTGCCTTAGAATCTCATGGGTCTTAAAACCCTTAATTGTTTAGAGTTTTGAGCATTTTATATTGCTCTGAGGACTTCATCTAGACCTATGCAAGGCACTGGTGAATGAGATTCTCATTCTTTATAGGCACCATACTTAGTGTATGGAAACTCCCACAGAGCCTGCCTTAGAATCTCATGGGTCTTTAGAACCCTTGACTGATTAGAGTTTGGAGCATTTTATCTTGCTCTAGTGACCTCATCCAGACCTAACCAAGGTACTGGAGAATCAGAATTCCATTTTCATAGGCATCATACTCAGCGTATGGAAACTCCTTTGGAGCTTGCCTTACAGGAAGACATACATGGGTCTTAGAACCCTTGACTAAGTCAAGTGTGGAGCATTTTCTCCATTTCCAGCCTTCCCCTCATTCTTGTCCTCCCTTGGAGGAGAGTTACTTTCTCTACTGTTTTGTATTTGTGCATAAATCATATACCTTTAAAATTATAATTCTGAGAGGCACATTCTGCTTGCAGAATATTAGTATTAACCTCAGTATCACACAGGGTTATATACATTTCCATAAAGGAAACCTGCATCTGGTAACATATACACAGAACAGACTTTATTTTACCATTGTGGGTATTTGGAGCCGGCATTTAGCGCAGCCGTTATCTCCAAACCCGATCTAAATAGCGGTAAATAGCAGGAACCGGCTTTTAAATTAGCCTTATCTCCCAATCCGATCTAAATCGGAAACTGCGGTTTCAGCACGTTCCATTCAATTACCGCAGTTTAAATACTTATACTCCAGCTGGCTCCGTATTTTCAAGCCAGATTTATAGAGTTTTTAAATTTTTTTCCACGATACATATACACTCTAGCTGGCTCTGCAGACTTACAGAGTTTAAAAAACACTCGCAAGAAGTTCAACACTGACTTACCTGCGGGTTAAACTTACCGCTGGTGGGAGCTGCGCTCTCCACCCTGTCGATGCCACATGCGTCGACGTAATGCCGAACATGTGCCTGGCGGGGCTTCTTCACGTAATCACTCACGTGACTCCGAAGTAAAATTGGTGTATGGATGATTGCTGGTCAGTGTAGACTGGGTGGGCCAAATGCCCTGTTCTATGCTCCAAACTAAACTAAACTCAGTTAAATATATGGGAATCAATAGACCAAACTATTTTCCACTCACACATCTAAAACAAATTATTATTTTGCAATTTATTTTCTGAAAAGTACCTTTAATAAGAGCATGCTCAGAGTTCAGAATTAGTTTCAATAACTGAGCCCTGCAGCCTTACACTGCAGGTAAGGGCACGGCCCTCATTAAATATATGTTGCCCCTTGTGTATAACAGTTTCACACTGGAACCCTTGAAGCTTATGGTTAACCAGTTTGCCAATGCTTACCTTTTTTATTTGCAACAATGGGCCAAAGATGGATGGCTTAGTGGAGTGTAACAGAATGATAATAACAGCTACCAGGATACTTGCTCAAATCACTGAGTATGAATCCACATTAGCTGGATGCTGAGAAAGGAGAATTTCTTTCGGGATATTTCCAGGTTTGCGCTATCAGTCCAGGCAACAGCTATCTGCAGCTTGTCAAGAGTCTAGTTTAGTTTAGAGATACAGAATGGAAAAAGACCCTTCGGCCCACCGAGCCCATGCTGACCAATAATCACCGTAGACTAGAAGCCACATGCTTGCTATCCTATACACTATGGACAATTTACAGAAGCCAATTAACCGATAAACCTGCACATCTTTGGAAAGTGGGAGGAAGCCAGAGTACCCGGAGAAAACCCACGCGATCACAGGGAGAACATAATACTCCATACAGACAGCACCCGTGGTCAGAATCGAACCCTGCTATCTGGTGCTGCTGCACCACTGTGCCATACTAGAAGAGTCAAGAAGTTAATAGTGTTTAATTGTCATATGTACCAAAACGGACCAGCAAATTTCTTACTTGCAACAGCATAATAGGTCTGTAAATACAGTACTCAATCAATAACATAATAAAACAAAATAAAGTTCTGGTGTGCAGCCACATGCTTGCTACCTCAGTTGCAATCTGTCGAGGGAAAATCATACATGTCCATTCCTCAGAGAGAGCCTGCCTTATCCAAAGTTTTGCAGTGAACTTTAGGTTTTGGTAGAGTTTGATTATTGCCATGTATATCGAGGCACAATAAAAAGCTTTGTTTTGGCATGTTATTCAATCAGATCAGATAATTTTATACTTTATTCTATCCATGTGGAATATCAGTGGAATATTTCTGTTCACTTTGCTAATCGGGGATTGCACTTAGGTATGGCAATACTTTACTAAATTGTATGCATAAAATAATTTAACTGTGCATTTGAACATGCTATAATAAAGCTCCATTGACCGTTGAACATCCAACACCAATGGAGTGCATTCAGCTGACAAGGAATTCCCTAATACAAGGTTAACAGTGGGAATCCAGATGCTGGTGCAAGTATTTCCCTGCTGCTCTTCAAGCAATGGTGTTTGCAATCTTGCACAATACAATCCTCAGAAATCAATTATCTGTGAAGAAGCTCAATTATTTATAACATGGATCATCATTGCTGCAGAGAAACCATTTCAAAATTTAGCCTGACCTGAAATGGTCCCTATCCATTTCCTTTGCAGATGTTCCGTGACCCACAGAGTCCCTCCAGCACTTGCCGTATTTTTAGTAAGAATTTGTTTAATTTTAAAATAAATTCTTATTATTTTTTAACTTTTCCATATAACCATATAACCATATAACAATTACAGCACGGAAACAGGCCATCGCGGCCCTTCAAGTCCGTGGCGAACAACTTTTTTCCCTTAGTCCCACCTGCCTGCACTCATACCCTCCATACCCTTCTCATCCATATGCCTATCCAATTTATTTTTAAATGATACCAACGAACCTGCCGCCACCACTTCCACTGGAAGCTTATTCCACACCGCTACCACTCTCTGAGTAAAAAAGTTCCCCCTCATGTTACCCCTAAACTTCTGTCCCTTAATTCTAAAGTCTGTCCTCTTGTTTGAATCTTCCCTATTCTCAAAGGGAAAAGCTTGTGCACATCAACTCTGTCTATCCCTCTCATCATTTTAAAGACCTCTATCAAGTCCCCCCTTAACCTTCTGCGCTCCAAAGAATAAAGACCTAACTTATTCAACCTATCTCTGTAACTTAGCTGTTGAAACTCAGGCAACATTCTAGTAAATCTCCTCTGTACCCTCTCTATTTTGTTGACATCCTTCCTATAATTGGGCGACCAAAATTGTACACCATACTCCAGATTTGGTCTCACCAATGCCTTGTACAATTTTAACATTACATCCCAGCTTCTATACTCAATGCTCTGATTTATAAAGGCTAGCATACCAAAAGCTTTCTTTACCACCCTATCTATATGAAATTCCACCTTCAAGGATCTATGCACGGTTATTCCCAGATCCCTCTGTTCAACTGTATTCTTCAATTCCCTACCATTCACCATGTACGTCCTATTTTGATTTGTCCTGCCAAGGTGTAGCACCTCACATTTATCAGCATTAAGCTCCATCTGCCATCTTTCAGCCCATTTTTCCAACTGGCCTAAATCACTCTGTAGATTTTGGAAATCCTCTTCATTATTCACAACGCCCCCTATCTTGGTATCATATGCATACTTACTATTCCAATTTACCACCCCTTCATCCAGATCATTTATGTACATGACAAACAACAAAGGACCCAACATAGATCCCTGAGGCACCCCACTAGTCACCTGCCTCCAACCCGACAAACACCATCCACCATTACCCTCTGGCTTCTCCCTTTCAGCCACTGTTGAATCCATCTTGCTGTTCCTGCATTTATACCCAACAGTTGAACCTTCTTAACCAACCTTCCATGAGGAACCCTGTCAAAGGCCTTACTAAAGTCCATATAGACAACATCCATTGCTTTACCCTCGTCAATTTCCCTAGTAACCTCTTCAAAAAATTCAAGAAGATTAGTCAAACATGACCTTCCAGGCATAAATCCATGTTGACTGTTCCTAATTAGACCCTGTTTATCCAGATGCTTATATATATTATCTCTAAGTATCTTTTCCATTAATTTGCCCACCACTGAAGTCAAACTAACCGGTCTATAATTGCTAGGTTTACTCTTAGAACCCTTTTTAAACAATGGAACAACATGCGCAGTACGCCAATCCTCGGGGACTATTCCCGTTTCAAATGACTTTTGAAATATTTCTGTCATAGCCCCGGCTATTTCTACACTAACTTCCCTCAATGTCCTAGGGAATATCCTGTCAGGACCTGGAGACTTATCCACTTTTATATTTTTCTAAAGTGTCAGTACTTCTTTTACTTTGAAACTCATAGTATTCATAGCTACTCTACTAGTTTCCCTTACCTCACATAATTCAATATCCTTCTCCTTGGTGAATACAGAAGAAAAGAAATTGTTCAATATCTCCCCCATCTCTTTTGGCTCTGCAGACAGCTGTCCACTCCGTCTCTCCAATGGACCAATTTTATCCCTTGTTATCCTTTTGTTATTAATATAGCTGTAGAAACCCTTTGGATTTACTTTCACCTTACTTGCCAAAGCAACCTTATATCTTCTTTTAGCTTTTCTAATTTATTTCTTAAGATTCTTTTTACATTCCTTATACTCCTCAAGCACCTCATTTACTTCATGCTGCCTATAATTATTGTAGATCTCCCTCTTTTTCCGACCAAGATGTCCAATTTCCCTTGAAAACCAGGTCTCTTTCCAATTTTTACTGGTTCCTTTCAACCGAACAGGAACATAAAGATTCTGTACTCTTAAAATTTCCCCTTTAAATGTCCTCCATTTCTCTTCCCTTAGGCATAGGTGCACATTCCAATCATTACTATGTGTTCTGTTAATGTTTAAATGTGTTTTGAAGATTGTGCTTTATGCTGTAAAAATAATTTTGTGTGAGAATTTTTCAGTGAAGATGCCAGCAATTACTTAGAAATTGCAGCTGACAGTGTCCATAGTGGGGATAAGAGATAACAAAATCTTTGTGGGTTGCTTTTTGCTGTTGAGTATTTTTATTTTTTTATTTTCTCACTGAATACTAAAAAACAGGCCAATTTGCCACACCTGGTTTTCTGCATGACCAATGGAGCAAATCCCATGAACCGCGAGATTTTAAATTGGTTCATATCTCATAAAAAAACACAGGCAAATCATGGGCAAATTGGATTAGGTTAGATGGGGCACTTGGGTCGGCATAGACAAGTTGGGCTGAAGGACTTTTTACTATACCGTATGACTCTAGGAATAGTTGAGGTTACAACAGCTGCTACTTGCTTAGAAATAAATAACCATTTGATCTACTGATGACCTAAGTATCTTCAATAGAGGACAATTTAAACTTGATTAATTAATAGATTTTCACATCCACTCCTCATCAGTGCTATATATTATGATTAAATAATTCCAGTTAAATCACTTTATATTTTAATGCTACTTTGCAAACCACTAGGACTAAATTGAACAATGTTTTTGAAATACACCCCCCATGTGTTTTGAAAGTAATTTATTTTTCCAATTTATTTTATAAGTGAGATTGATTCCAGAATTTATCTCAACAAATCCAATCCTTTTAACTTTAATTCCTCTTCTATCACACCACTCTACGAATAAAAGTACCCAACCTGCTGCAAATTTCAAAGCCTTCTTTATAAAAAAGTATTAATGAAGTATATCATGGCTATCAGAAAAGTGTAGCAATAAGTGACATAGATGCTTTTGCTCTTTATTAACAAGTTGCTCAACATAAAATTGCAATCCTAACCCCTTAATGCAATGCAACTAAATGCTAAAGGGGAATTATTTTATTTCTATTGACTAAACCAATTACATTGTACAACTGAACTATAATAGAGCCATGACATGTTGCTACTTGGCTTTCGTGGAGACTGAGAAAGTGTTAATGACAAGATTTCCTTCAGTTGATTTTGACTATTAGAAAATGGAGCAAGACGAGGACATCCAACCCTCCAAGCCTGCTCTATCTGGCTGCTCTGATATGTTGCCTCAACTTCACTTAAGTGCCCATTCCTAACAAACCCTTTGTTCCCTATTGTTCAAACTTTAATCTCACCCTTTATCATTCAGTAGGGTGATAATAAAGGCAACAGTTTTGTGCAACTTGTTATTATTTGGCTCTAAGACTATATGGAGGTCCGCATTTCCACACATGTGTACATGTTTAATGGTTGAAGAAGGGTCTCGACCCGAAACGTCGCCTATCTCCTTCGCTCCTTAGATGCTGCTGCACCCGCTGAGTTTCTCCAGCCTTTTGTGTACCCTTTAATGGTTCAATGATGTTTTTATTGTCACATGTGCTAAATGCAAATGCACAGTGAAATTATTTTCTTACAAACTGTCCACTGGAGCATTACCAAACTTAAACACATCTTCAATTAGAAAATTGTACAGATGTAGTCGAATGATCCTGCCTGCATGATTATTTTCAATGTCCAGAACTGCAGAGTTTTTAAGTGCTTCGATGTTTTAATGATTAAAAATTACAAAAGAACATGTATTTTTCTAATGTTTGTGAATTGGGTCATTTACATATGTGCTCTCTGTTAGACAGTCGATTCATTGAAAGGTTAAAACAGAACATAGAACACTTAACAGTATGGTATATGAACTGGCCCTTCAGCTAACAATGTCTGTGCTGAATGTGATGCCAAGATTAACTCTTATCTGCCTGCACATAATCCATATCCCTCAACTCCTCACATGTCCATGTGACGATCCTGAAGTCTGAAGTATTGGCTTAACTGGGTGTCAAAAATCTTTCAGGGCATTTACAGTTAGAAGGCCATGTACTCCATCGAGCCATACAAACTTTGATTATGAACAGGCAAATGCAACGCATCCTCTGATTCCCATTTATCTACATCCACTGCTGATTTAATTGTCATAACCACCAGTCTATATAGACCGGAAATATATAGATATGGGCCACATGCAGGCAAATGGTACTAACTTAGACGTCTTGGTTGGCCCGAAGAGTCTATTTACGTGTTGTATAATGATCATTTTATGACTAATACATCTGTGAAATATTTTTCCCTTTATAAAACCATATTGACAGTCTAACTGTTGTCATTTTTTAAGAACCCTTTTACCACCTCTTTACCAATCAATTGCAATATCATGCTTGATGTTTGGCCTCCCATCTTTTACTTCTCTGTTTTCAAGAGAGAGTTAGATTTAGCTCTTAGGGCTAAAGGAATCAAGGCATATGGGGAAAAAGCAGGAATGGGGTTCTGATTTTAGATGACCAGCCATGATCATATTGAATGGTGCTAGCTCGAATGGCCGAATGGCCTACTCCTGCACCTATTTTACTTTGGAGTCACGTGAGTGACTACGTGAAGAAGCCCCACCAGGTGCATGCAGCTCATTACGTCCACACTTTGATAAGCCAGGGATCAAAGGCCCCATTGATTCCCCAGGCAGCTTCTCGAATAGGCCCATATGAAGAAAAATATGGTGCTCATCAGCAAGGGGATTTCCTTCCAACGCCTTGTATAGGACTGAGGGATGCCTCCCTTGAGTATGACTCGGGAGAGGCAGGGCAGGAGGAAACTGACCCTGAGTCTGGTGTCCCTGCTCATGTGCATACACCAGAGCACAAGAGCCACGCTCCAGCTGTCCCGGATTTAGTAAGGAGTTTTGCTATTCCGGAAGGGACTGTTGAGTCAATGGAGGAATATCTAGCCACCAATGTGAACTATTTGGTGTCTCGCCAGCTCCAACAAACCGTTATGGAAGAAACCACGGCAAAATATAAACCACCCGTCAATTGTGCCTCACTCAGGGTGCCCACTGTAAACCCAGAAATTTGGGCACCCATGAGTGCATTTATGAGAGGACAAGAAGTTCACTTTCAGCGTGTCCTCCAGTTGGTGGCGGCAGGAATAACTGCATTCGGCAAGACAGTCCAAGGGACACCGATGTCGCCAACCCAAAAAGATATGCTGGCCCTTTTGTGCAATGCATTCTTCGAGGTAAACTGCATTAGGAAGATCGCCATCCGGCCGACATTAAATTCAAAATTTGTGGCTTTATGCAGCGCTACCAATGTACAACCGCCTGATTATCTATTCGGAGCAGACCTCATTAAACAGATTTGAGATATTGATGATGAGGCAAAAACAATCGGGATGATGAAACCAACCATCCCAAGAGCACCATTATAGAAGCCTAGTTTGATGTACAGAAGGTCGGATCCAGGTGCTGCGCCAAGCAGAGGGAGGCCAGTGAGGCAATGATTTTACCCACTAGGACAGACCAGCAACAAACCCAGTATCGGCAGAAAGAGAACTTACAGGCCGATTGTGGAGGTACAGGGAATTTCTGTTAAGGATAACGTTTCTGGTGTAAAACCTCCTGTTGGAGGTATATTACAATTCTTGTATAATGAATGGTGCTGCATAACATCTGATCGGTTTATATTAGATACTGTGTCAGGTTCTACAATTGAGTTTATCTCAGGAATAGATCCACCTGAACAGCTTAAGCCTAATAGAGTGTTGGTGTTTTCTGCTCCAAAGACTCAGCAGGTAAAAGAAGAGATTAAGAATGTATGCCAAAAAGGGGTGATTGAGAGGACGGGTAACCATCCTCAACAATTTGTGTCTAATATATTCCCCAGACCTAAAAAAGATGGGGGTTGTAGAGTTATTCTGGACCTCACTCACTTAAATTCTTATGTTCAATATAGGCATTTTAAAATGGACACCTTCGTTACTGTTAAACAGCTGTTATCACAAGGCTGTTATATGGTGACTATAGATCTACAAGATGCATATTATTCAGTACCAATTCATGATCATTATCGCAGATACTTGAAATTTAATTGCATGGGACAGCTGTGGCAATATAAAGCATTGCCTAATGGATTAAGTTCAGCCCCTAGGCTGTTTACAAAATTGTTGAAACCAGTGCTGGGGCTATTAAGCACCCACAATCACATTGTAATGTCTTATTTAGATGGTATCTTAATTATCAACAACACCCAAGAGTCAGCAGAAGAGTCGGTTTCAGCAACCAAGAATCTGTTTGAAAGATTGGGGTTTTTGGTCCATCCAAATAAGTCCAAGTTACAGCCATCCCAAAAAATTGAGTATTTGAGGTTTGTCATTGATTCAGTTGATATGACAGTAACATTACCAACAGCCAAGGCTGTGGATATTACAAATGTCTGTACTTGTCTCGCACAAAAAGTTTATCCCTCCATCCGAGAAGTAGCTAACGTGATTGGTAAATTGGTAGCAGCTTTTCCTGCAGTAGAGTTTGGACCTTTGCATTATCAAAGTCTGCAAAGAGCCAGAGATCAAGCACTAAAAGAGCATGCAGGCCATTTTGATCGGTCTATGCAGTAACCAACCACAGCTCTAGCTGAATTGCAATGGTGGATTATTAATGTTAACCAAACTACCAAAAACATTTTGGTGCAGGAACCTTCAGTGGTTTTACAGACTGATATGAGTGCTCTCAGATGGGGAGCTACGGACAGTGAGTCTAGCTGTGGTGGTAGATGGAGTGCACAAGAAGATTTGATTCTCCACAGGCATGGGATAAATTATTTAGAGTTATTGGGGGCATTTTATGGATTAAAAGCATATTGTTCCACAATGAATAATTTACATGTTCAACTCCAGATCGATAACACCACAGCTGTGGCATATATTAATCACATGGGAGGAGTAAGATCAGTATCATGTGATAATTTGGCTAAACTCATGTAGCACTGGAGTATCTCAAGGAACATCTTGGTTTCAGCCATCTATCTACCGAGTAGAGTCAATGTGGTGGCAGACAAAAGGTCATGAAAGTTCAATGACAATATGGAATGGATGTTAAATCCTGAAATTTTTCAAATGATTGTCAGTCGATTTGGGTTGCCAGATCTGTTTGCATCCAGATTGAATCACCAGTTGCCTAAATATGTTTCATGGGAGCTGGATCCAGGAGCAGTAGCGGTGGATGCATTCTCGCTACATTGGGGGCATTGATTCTTTTATGCTTTTCCTCCATTTTGTCTGATCAGGCAATGCCCCACTAAAATAGAGCGCGACTCTGCCACAGGCGTTTTGGTGGTTCCAGACTGGCCAACACAACTATGGTTCCCATTAGTACTCAGAATGATGACTCAACCATTCATGACGATTCCCAGCTGCAGTAATTTGTTGGTGCATCAAATTACAGGAGAAAATCACCCGTTACATGACCCGTTATGAGAGGACAAGAAGTTCATTTTCAGCATTAATTTGTTGGTCTGCAGGTTCTGACCAGACCTTTCCAAGGTCTTGGATCGTCGAACAGGACCATGGATGTTATCACTGCAGCTTGGAGAGATAGCACTCAGAAACAATATGTGTCTCATATAAAGAAATGGGAGATTGTTTGTGTACAATCAGATATATCTTATCATACTGCAAGCATATCTGATGTGTTGGAGTTCCTTGCTATGTTGCATTTTGATGAGCACTTGAGTTATAGTGCCATTAACAGTGCTCGGAGTGCTTTGTCCTATTTAGGGCATTTTTCAGAACAACAATCTATCGGGTCTCATCCGTTAGTATCTCGCTTCATGAGAGGAATTTTAAACAGAAATTCTCCTAAGCCTAGATATACTGAAATCTGGGATGTCAGTATAGTTCTCACACTGCTTCGGCAATGGGCTCCAATGACGTCATTATCTTTTCAGAGTTTAACACTTAAAGTGGTTATGCTAATGGCGCTTGTTTCAGCGCAACAGGTACAAACATTACAATTGTTACGACTAGATTGCATGCAATTGTCTGTAGATAACATTACATTTTATGTCTATGATTTAATCAACCAAAGCAGGCCAGGAATGGCTGGAACCAAAGTGATCTTTAAACCATATCCTGTTGACCAAATGTTTTGTGTAGTCAAACACTTAGGCCAATATATTGAGCTAACTAAGAGTCTCAGAGGTTCTCAGATAGGACTGCTCATTAGTCACAAAAAAACATATAAAAGAGTGTCAGTACAAACTAGTTCTAGATGGTTGAAACAGGTTCTGCATTATGCTGGAGTAGATACTCATGTGTTTAAATCTCACTCCACCAGGGCGGCAGCAACATCCGCGGCGAAGGTGCAAGACGTGCTGCTAGATCAAATCCTCGGAGCTGCAGGATGGTCTAAAGAGTCAGCTTTTTCAAAATTTTATGACAAACCTGTACAGGCAGTGCCACGGTTTGGGCATGCTTTTGCTTTGATTTAATTTGCTTTGTTTCATTTTATTATTTGTAATTTCCCCCTGGGACAGAGGGGTTATTACTGTTTTTTGTTATTATTAAAAATAGTTATTTAATAATTCAGAGCAATGTTCAATATATTATTTATTCACTACTGTGTCAACCGAAGCAGAGTGTTGTATGGAGTGCATTACAGCATGAAATCACAGAGCTTTGAAATCTTCACCTCTTTTGTTTCCATTTATCACCTTCCAGCCTCCCTCCGCCATATTCTCTCTCCATCTACCTCTTTTTTTCTCTCCCTATCTGTCTCTACCTGTAGCCACGTGTCACTGGTTTCCAAGTGCACCAACCCTCTCACATTTGCTTCTCTTGTCTCTGCCCATCACCCCCCTTCTGACCTGGCTCCATGTATCGCCTTCCAGCCCCTGCCTCACCCCTCCAACTCATCTCTTTATAGTGGCGACCTTCCCTCTACAGACTCAGTCCTGGTGCATGTTCACGATCAGAAATGTCCACCATCCCTTTATCTCCATAGACATCTCCATCTCCTGACCCACTGAGTTTCTCCCGCTGTTTGCGCTTTAGCATTGAATGGGTTTTCATAAAGGTTCTAAGAGTAAAGAAAACAGACATGTGTAGGAAGGAACTGCAGATGCTGGTTTACACTGAAGATAGACACAAACTTTGGAGTATCTCAGCGGGTCAGGCAGCATCTCTGGAGAAACATAATAGGTGATGTTCTGGGTCGAGAAGAAGGGTCTCGACCCAAAACATCACCTATTCCATTTCTCCAGAGATGCTGCCTAACCCGCTAAACATTTTGTGTCTATCTTCAAAGAAAACATATACCTACTCTCTTTGTGTGCTTTAACACAACGGGAGTATGAATGGATCATCTTCTTAGACCAACAAGCAACAGCATTCTAAAATGTCTCAATATTTATCACATTTATATTTATAAAAGTCAACCTTAGAATGCTTCATCTTATAAGATCATCCCAACAAGCGGTCAAAAATATTTAGATCCCATCACAATCATTGAAACAAATAGATTTTCAGCCGATAAATTGTTTGGAACGAGAACAATGATACCATTATAGCTGATATAGATATTAATTTTGGCTTTCCCTCTGGCTGTGGTGAATCATTTAGCTATCAATTCAATATAAGTGCAGACTTCCACAGGACTGAACATTATTGTGTTTATAAATCATGGACACCTCCAGTTAGGATGAATAAAGTTGTGCAAAGGTGAAATGCTTTTGCCCTTTAGCTGTTTATAATTTCCCCTGATGCTTTCTCACATTGATTAAAAAGAAGCTGCTGCATTTTGGCTGCAGATGTTCTTTGCCAACAAGCTTAGAGATATTGAAGATAGACACAAAATGTTTGAGTAACTCCGTGAGATAGGCAGCTTCTCTGGAGAGACGAAATGGGTGACGATTCGACATAAGTCCGTTCTTCAGACTGGAAATATAGAAAATAGACACAAAATTCTGGAGTAACTCAATGGGTCAGACAGCATCTCTGGAGACAAGGATTGGGTGGTGCTGCGGGTTGGGACCCTTATGTTCTGACACAAAGTGTCACCCATCCCTTTTCTCCAGAGAGGCTTTCTGACTCGCTGAGTTACTCCAGTACCTTGTGTCTATATTTGCTTCATACCAGCATCTGGAGTTCATTTCGACACAAGCTGAGAGATATTATTAGCTCAGACATTCATTCAGACTGTGGTCTAAAGGTCATGTCAGGTCTGATACTCTTTTCACCAGTGCCCTATATTTAGTTCCATTGACAACAATCAAAGTGAACATTGACTATTGGACAGAATCTAAAGGTCATGTCCCAGAAAGGCAGTGGCTGGAGGAACGCAACAGGCTGGAACGCTCATAGGAACTAGAATGTGGACTTTTAAAATGGAACCAAAACATGGCGCCTCTTGCAGGTGGGCTCAGTAGATTATTTCTGTACACTTGCAAATGGGGGGGGGGGGTCGGGGTACTGACAATATTCTACTGGACTGTTTGTAAGAAATAGAATTTCACTGTGTTAACAATGCGCACATGTGGCAATAAAAGCATTATTGAACTATTGAACAATGTATAGACAATCCAATGTCATTTGTTTATCTCTGCTGCTCAGATAATACTTGTTTGTAGAGGGTATTGAAGTAGCAATGGCAGGTTATACTTCTGTCAATGCAAGCAAACAATCGGATGGATTGTCGTCTGAGGAAGGTTTTCCACCCGAAACGTCAACTATCCATGTTCTCCAGAGTTACTCTCCGACCTGTTGTGTTACTCCAGCACTTTGTGTCCTTTTGTTTAAACCAGCATCTGTGTTCCCTTTATTCTACACCACTCACAGAGATGCAGCACTTCGAGTTTGCTTGTCTCGCAGCTCCAGTGATCCAGGTTCAATACCGAAGTAGCATCTGCGGTTCCTTGTTTCTACAATAGGTAGGAAGTGTTGCAGGTGGGAAGACATTCAAGCACTTTCAGGCGGGTGGCACACTGATGCAAATGGTTGACCTGCTGCCTCACAGTGCCAGAGACCCAGGTTCAATCCTGACATTCGGCACTGTCTGCATGGGGTTTGCACGCTTCCTCTTAGACCACATGGTTTCCCCAGGTGCTCCGGTTTCCTCCCACATCATAAAGACATGCAGGTTTGAAGGTTAATCAGCCTCTGTAAATTGACCCAAATGTGTAAGGAGTGGATGAGAAAGTGTAATAACATAGAACTAGGGTGATCAGGTGGTCGATGGTCAGCGTAGTCTGTTTCCATGCTGTATCTCTGAACTACAGCAAAACTGAGCCATATATATGACAATGTGTTCAGATTCCAATGCGGGCATTGTCAATTCCATTGATTAAATTAAATGGGATAAAGTAACACATATTGAATTTTCAATTTTTTTATAAACTAATGCACTTTGATGGAGGAATTTTGTTGGCCTACATTGATAATCGGTATTGGCTCGAAACACCACAGGGCCCGTTTCAATGTTGTATCCCTAATCTAAACTAAAGTACTTGAGCACAAGGTAAATTTCTGACCCTCTCAGTCTCTCGGCTTAGTTTAGAGATATAGTATAAAAACAGACCCTTCAGCCCACAGTCCACATCTACCATTGATCACCCATTCACACCAGTTCAATGTTACCACATTCACTCTCTGCATGCTATGGGCAATTTAAAGAGGTCAATTCACCCATAAACCAGCACGACTTTGGGATATTCAGGAAAACCAGAGCATCTGGAGGAAACCTGCGCGGTCACAGGGAGAATGTGCAAACTCCTCACAGATAACATCTGCGATCAGGATCGAACCTGGGACCTGAGTGTTGTGAGGCAGCAGTGCTACCAGCTGGGACACTCAGCTTCACTCATACTAACTATTTCTGCAGAAGGGTGGTATGATGGCGCAGCGGTAGAGCTGCGGTCTTACAGCTCCAGAGACCCGGGTTTGATCCTAACTACAGCTGCTGTCTGAGTGGAATTTGTATTTTCTCCCTGTGATCCCATGGGTTTTCTCTGTGTGCTCTGGTTTTGTCCCACATTCCAAAGACATGGAGGTTTTTAGCTTAATTGGTTTTGGTAAAATTGGAAATTGTCCCTTGTGTGTAGCATGGTGCCGGTGTAAGGGTGATCACTGGTCAGCGCACATTCATTTGGCCGAAGGGCCTGTTTCTACGCTGCATCTCTAAAGTCTGAAGTCTAGAGTAAACAGCACGCATTTATATTGACCTTTGTTGCTTAAGGAAACAGTTTAAGAAAATACATTTACAATGTACTGGCTGATATAGCTGCTGTTCTATATCATACAATTAATTTTCCTCCATGCTTCTGTAGAATCCTTCCAAGATGGCGCCATCTTTCCACTTTTTGGTATTTTTAGTGTGTCCTAATGTATGCATTAGTGTCCCTTGGTGTGTCTTATGCCAGGGGTGCTGGCGGGGGAATGAGGGAAGCTGTTTCCAGACCTACCTTGGTGGAGATGTGACTTCTCTCCGTATCGCATTTTCGCCCCCCTCATGGCCTATCAACTAGATTGGTGCAGCCTTCCTGACTGGAGACCGGCCCAGAGCCTAAGGCACAGAGTGGGCTTCAACATAACGGAGCTCCGGTGTTGGAGGTCCGACACTGTTGGGGTCGGGGACCTTAGTGTTGGGCTCTAACATCATGGAGCTCGGTCTGTGGAGCTTCTAGCCGCGGGCGCAGCACGGACTTTACCATCATGGAGCTGCCTGTGACCTTCACCAAGGATCACCTGAAGTGGTGCCCCGACCGCTGGGCCTGTGGACTTGGCACCATGAAGCCGCGGTTGCTGGTAGGAAGCGGCCAATTCTGGAATTACGAGCCACGGGGTGTTCCGATCCATCTCGACATCGAAGTTTCCATCATCCCGGTGAGGTGCCTGTACATCGAGGTGTCCGTAGCGGCGACTGTGGAGGGTTTAGGGCCCTGACCATGGGTCCACAGAACGAGGAAGACTGACTGATCTTTTGTGCCTTCCATCACAGTGGGAAGTGCTGGTCCCACTGTGGTGGATGTTTTATGTTTTATATTTAATTTCTGTTGTGTGTAGTGTTCTTTCTTTCTTGCTGGGAGAGGACTGCTCATCCGCCCAGCTTACCCTTGAGCAACACTGCAAAATGCAGATGGCACCACTCAACCTCGGTTGGAGTGAAAGCCACTTAATGTAATGTTAAATGTAATGTAATGCTTCTATCGAACTGGCAGAGTTGTCTCTATTGTGTAGGATGGAACTAGTGTATGAGTGAATGTTGGCCGGCGTGGACTCAGTGGGCCACAGGGCCTGTTTCCATGCTGTATCTCTAACTAATCTAAACTATAGTGACAGAGTTAGCCAGTTGGTTCACCTTAATTCCACGCTGCCAAACAAGCAACCCTCCACTAACATTGTGGGCAAATGACATTTCAATCTGCTACAGTGCTCTTGTGAGAGTATTTATGGGCTCTATTCTCATTTCCACAGTTGGACACTAATTCCATCAGTGTCATTATACTGTGATCAATCCACCTGCTCAAACAACAGAAGGTTAATATCATTATCAACCACAGTGTTATTGAGTCATCAGCTCTTACCAGCGTTCAATTTGAGCAGATTGCAGTACCAGGTAGAAAATGGATGCAGAATTAAATCTTATTTTGCTCCCTAAACCTTTTGAAACACAGTCTTCTAAACAAACATTTTCATGTAAATGCATGTCCAAAATCTTTTCAATTTTTCCCCTTCTCATAATTTGTGTTTGATAACTTGGAGGTGATTGCAAATATAGGTTTTGTAGAACTACCTAACATACCATTACCTAATCCTGATATTTTTTCACCATAATGTAAAATATTAGAATCCTTGATAGAATCCAGGTTAGGAAATATGATTGGGAGCATTCTGAGATGCTTCAAGGTTTCAGATCTACTTAAATTCGCTGAATACACAAAGTGATTTTAAACATTTCACATATGGTTAAAGCAGTAGGAAGAGTGTTATTATGCAAGCTCAGTTTAGTTTTGAGATACAGCATGAAAACAGGGACTTTGACCCACTGAGTCCATGCCAACAATCAATCACCTGTTCACCCTAGTTTTATGTAAGCCCACTTATTCACTCCTTGCACAATAGGGTCAATTTACAGATGCCAATTAACCTACAAACCCACATATCTTTAGGACATGCATGGAAACTGGAGCACCTGGAGGTAACCAGGGAGAACATGCAAACTCCACACGGTCAGCAATTGAATTGAATCTGGGACTGGCACTGAAAGGCAGCAACGATACTGTTACGCCACCTTGCCGCCCTCAAAAGGATTGATAGATTTTTGTATGTGCCGTCCAACATTTGCCAAACAATGATCAAACATAGGCGTGTAATCAATTTGATCAAATTTGCTCGGGGAAATTGTTTAAGGACATTGATTATGTCTGAACCGTTCGAGTGGTAGAGTTGCTGCCTGACAGCACTTGCATCGTCAGAGACACAGGTTCAATCCTGACTACAGGTGCAGTCTTTACGGAATTTGTACATTCTCCCCGTGACCGTGTGAGTTTTCTCTGAGATCTTCGGTTTCCTCCCACACTCCAAAGACGTGCAGGTTTGTGGGTTAATTGGCTTGGGTTTGTACACTTGGTATAAGTGTAAATTGTCCCTAGTATGTGTAGGCTTATGTTAATGTTCGGGGATCGCTGGTTGGTGCAGGCTCAGTGAACGAAGGGCCAGTTTCCGTGCTGTATCTCTAAACTAAACTAAACTAACCGAAAACGTCACATTCAAGACCAAGACAATTTTGAGAAAAAAACAAAACAATGTTGCATTCGTGCAATATCATGTCCTTTTAATGATGTTCCAACTCACTCTGCCAGCTAATGGAAGTACTTTTGCAATATAATCACAATTGTAATGCAAGAAGCTCAACAGCCAATTTACTGACTGCAGACTCCCACGAACAACAATGTGATAATGACAAGATAATCAGTTTTATTAATGTTCAGTGAAGGATAAATATTGGCCAGTTCACTGAAGTAAGTGCCTTGCTCTTTTTCTTTATGGTACAATAGGATTCTTTGCAAAACCTGCGGAAGCAGATGGTGCTTTGCATCTCACCTCCATTTGTTGTTCAGCTGGAAAGGGTGCAAAAATGATTTACGAGGATGTTGCCAGGATTCGAGACCCTGAGCTACGGAGTGAGGTTGAGCAGGGTAGGACTTTATTTTGCTGGAGAACAGGAGGATGAGGGGTGATCTTATAGAGGTGTATAGGATCATGCGATGGGGAAAATGCATAATATTTTACCCAGAGTAGGGGAATCGAGAAACAGAGGACATCGATTGAAGGTGAGGGGGGGGGGGCAACATTTAATCAGAACCTGGTTTACAATATTTTTACTCAAAGGGTGGTTGGTATACGGAATGAGTTGCTGGAGGAGGTAGTTGAGGCAAGTACTACCACAATGTTTAAGAAACATTTGGATAGGTACATGGATAGCATTTGGCCCTATATGAGCCAAATGCAGGCAGATTGGACTATGTAGATGGGGCACGTTGGTTGGCAGGGAAAGTTGGGCCTGTTTCCACGCTGTATGACTCTATGATTCTCTGATGATGTGCAACTTTCTGAATAGACTGTAATGTGATGTCCTTTAGAATCTAATGTAAGCTTTGAACTTGGCCGCTCCTCACTCAGGGACAAGAATGCACCCAATCGAAGCACAAATGCAGGAATGCATAATTGCCTCACCGCACCAGAGACCCGGAAGGGGGGGGGGAGGGGGGGGAAACGAACAGTGCAGAGTCTGTACAATCTCCCTGTGACCATATGGGTTTTCCCCGGGTGCTCCGGTTTCTTCACACATTCCAAAGACATGTAGGTTTGTAAGTTAATTGGCTTCTGTAAATTGCCATAGTCTGTAGGTTGCAAAAGTGGGATAATATAGAACTAGTGTACGGGTGATTGATGGTCAGCATGGTCTCAGTGGGCCAAAGTTCCCACTTCCATGCTGTATCTCTGAACTAAACTAAACTAAACTAATCTAAATAAAGCAAATGTAGGGAGGCATAATTTGTATTCTGCTGGCATAGTACCTAATGCCTAGAGAATGTTTAAGGTCAAAGAGTTGGATCAGTTGATGAATAAATTATATGGTTGAAACAGCCTATTTGTTGTGAAAATTTGCAACATCATTCTGGAAAACATTACCAAGAGGGATATTGAGACCATTATTTTCAGCCAAACATTGTTACCGACAATAATGAATTCAACCTGGGATACCATTCTGAATGAACAAAATTCTAGCCCAACAAAAAGAGTCTCACGGTTTCTCATGTTCCAGTGGCTGTGAAATTCTCCCAGTCCACAATGTCTCCATCGAGGAGAGATGATGGTACATCTTTGTTGTTGCCCTGTTTGGAGAGGGGAATGTTTCATCTGTGGTTGCATTTCCTGCTGCGGCTGACTCGGTCTGTCCTTGACAGGCGGACTCTCGCACATCTTCCACAAGTGAAGTTGTTTCTGGCCGTTGGATTAGGGAATATGTTCCTGTTGCCGTTGACCATTTTGTGGCATTGGGCCTGGCCTCCAGGGTGGTGAAACACATACCCGCCTGGATGTCCTTTCTCCACTTCCCCCCGGACCTGAGCAGCCACTTCCCAGTTGTTAGTCCCAATGTTTAAATTTGTCATGTCTCTTTTAATCGTAACCTTGTAGCAAAACATTGATCTTCCTTTTGGCCTCCGCACATTGGCGACCTCCTTGGAGATGTGTCCGTTCTCCAACCCATGTACGTGTCCCAGCCAGCAGGGACACTTATCCTCAGGGATTGTAGGGATGCTGGGCATGTTGGTCAGGGAGAGGACAGATTCATCAGTGATTTTGTTGTGCCAAGAAACATAACAGGTTCCAGTTCTGTGAAATTGGCCTAGTCGTGAGGCACTGAAGATTGAAAATGTGTACCTCCAGATTTAGGGATAATTTCTTCACATCTGTTTTCATCTGAACCATCCTACGACAAGCTAGATTGCAGTCCTGAGCTACCATCTACCTCATTGGAGGCCCTTAGGCTATCTTTAATCAGACTTTGCTGGTCTTTATCTTGTACTATAAGTTATACCTTTTATCCTGTATCTGTGGATGGCGTGATTGTAATCATCTATAGTAATTTTGCTGACTTGATATCATGCAACAAAAAAGCTTTTCTCTGTACCTCGGTATAAAGTGACAATAATAAACTAAACTAAACGAAACTAAATCAAACTATAAAGCGGATTTTGGACTACTCAAACAACAAGCTGGCTGTAAAGTTGTCTGTTAAGATCAGACTCACAGCTTCAATTCCTAAAGACCTCGATTCTCCAAGGAACACTTCTTCTCCTTTCAACCAGAAAAGAACGGTGTCTCTATCTGAGTTCAATCAATGATCCTGTCCAGATATCCGCTGATGTGTGAGAGCCATCTATTCCTGGGTATCAGCATTTCTGAAGGAGGCAATACCTTATCATTTACCCAACCCCATTAAAACCTTTGTTTTACGGACATAATGCTGCACAAAGCCGTGTGTGTGTGTTTTTTCACACACACACACACACACACACACACACACACACACACACACACACACACACACACACACACACACACACACACACACACACACACACACACACACACACACACACACACACACACACACACACACACACACACACACACACACACACACACACACACACACCCACCCTCCTCTTTTTCTTTTGTTGTCCAGAACACTCTTTACTCTTGAGGGTTCACAAGTTCAGCAGCAGCATTTAAATTGCATATTCATTATAATATTAGTATTTTAGTATTTTCCCTCACTGTGTACAAAGTGAGACCATCGACATCACTGTATCAGCCAATGAACTGGACTGAAATGAAATGCATCTGCACCTCCTTGTGTCTTTCTTCTGAATGTTCAGATCAAAACATATCTGATTATGAGGGAATGGACAAGGTAGTTGCTGTGAAATAGCCCACTTGGTGGGGGCATGTTGAATTGGGGATATGCTCAAGTTTCTGAGGACAGTGGTCCGGGGCAGCTGTTATCAGGCGACTGAACCATTCTCCCACCAACACCTAACCTCTATCAACCTCAGTGGAGACCTTCAAAGTATCTTTAATCGGACTTTACTGGACTTTATCTTGCTTCAAACATTATTCCCTTTATCCTGTTCCTGTTCACTGTGGATGGTTTGATTGCAATCATGTATAGTCTTAACGCTGACTGGATTGCATGCAACAAAAAGGTTTTCACTGTACCTGCATGTGCCTATAATAAATTAAACTAAACTAAACTAAACTAAACTAGGTAAAACATCTTTCACTTAAGAATGACATGAACAGGAAATTCTTCATCCAAGGATTGAAATATCATTTTTGAAACTGAAGAGCTAAGGATGCTGAGTTTAAGTATAATTAAGGTTGAGATAGCATTTTGGGCTTTAGGGGAATCATTTGGGAGTTAGGAGACAATTAACTCCAGTCAATGGTAAGACCCTGAACAACATTGATATATAAAAGGTTTTGGCATCCAAATTCATAGCTCTCTGAAAGTGCCATCACAAGTAGATAGAATGGTGAAGAAGGATTGAAACAAAGTGCTGGAGTAACCCAGCTGGTCAGGCAGCATCTCTGGAGAAAAAGGATGGGTGACGTTTTGGCTCGGGGCCCTTCTTCACACTTTCAGAAGGATTATTGCCATCATTGGTCATGTCTTTGAATATATGAGTCAATAAATCATTACAGCTTTACAGGATTTTGGTTTGGCTGCAATTGGAGTGTTGTGCATATTTCTGGTCATCCCCATTAGAGTAAGGATGTGCAGGTTTTGGAGAGGTTTATTAGAATGCTGAAGATAGACACAACGTGCTGGAGCAACTCAGCATGTCAGCCAGCATCTCTGGAGAAAAAGGATGAGTGATGTTTTGGGTAGGAACCCTTCTTCTGAACCTGCTTGGATTAGAGGTTATTAGTTATAAGGAGAGGTTGGACAAACTGTGATGGTTTTCTCCGGAGCGTCCAAAGCAGAGGGAAGACCTGACAGAAGTATATAATATTATGAGAGGCGTAGACAGGGGAGACAATCAGAACCCCTTACCTAGGTGGAACAGTCAAAGATTGCGGGGAATAGCTTTAAGTTGAGGCACAATATTTACTCAGAGAGAGGTGAATGCCTGGAACATGCCAGGGATCACAATCACAATCAATTACATTAATACTTTATTAGCCAAGTATGTTTTGTAACATACGTGGAATTTTATTTACCAAGTCAGTCATGCAAATAAAAAGCAAGGGAACACACAAAAGACACTTTAATATAAACATCCACCACAGTGACTCCTCCACATTCCTCACTGAGATGGAAGGTGAAAAACAGTTCCAATTTCTTCCCTTTGGTGGAGGAGGCAGGTACGAGAGTGGCATTTAAGAGGCTTTTAGGTAGGCACATGGATATTCAGGGAATGGAGGGATTTGAATCACATGCAGGCAGAGGAAATTAGTTTCACTTGCCATCATGTTCGGCACAGACATAGTTGGCCAAATAACCCGTTTCTGTGCAGTATTTCTAGATGAGATGAAGGAAAGTGAAACTGAAAATTAGTTAACAATTAGTTCAATTGTTAACTAATTGTTAAGACATCTTCTTAATGGTGTAGCAGACATGGGTTCACGAGCACTGCTCCTGCACCTTACATTCTTTTGCTTTCCATTTCCGCTACTTTTCCATCTTATAATCTAACTGTTATACAAAAAAAAACTTCTGTTATCCCTAAAAATTAAAACTGGTTCATTTTCTTTTCCCAGTAGTTTCCTGACCTACTGAACTATTCAAGCATAGTCTGTTTTTGGTTCTAGTCTGATAGAACTTCCATTTTCTTAGTAAGGTATGAGTTAATACCTTTTCTAATGCTTTCCCAGAGGAAGCACAAAAATATCATGACTTTTATGGAAGGTAGACAATTATGGGGCTGCAGTTTTTGGGAATAAAGTTGTCCCACGTGGTCAGGTTAATAAGAAGCCAATCATTGCAGTGATAAACTGAATGTGATGAGACATGGGAGAATTTTAATCAAAATTTCTAAATTTAGTATTGTCCTTCGCTGTTCAAGCAAGTTGCAATATCACTCAATTACACACTGGACTGTGGGGAATGAAAGATGTATTTTGGAATAGGCAATAACATTAGTTAATGATCTCGAAAAGCACCAACAAAGTGTCAGCGTCCTGATTAATCTCACAACTCACTTAGATCTTTATTTCTTGATTAGTACAGGTGTCAGAGGTTGTGGAGAGAAGGCAGGAGAATGGGGTAAGGAGAGAAAGATAGATCAGCCATGATTGAATGGGCCGTATGACCGAATTCTACGCCTAATCCTTATGATCTTGTGACCTTAGTTTTGGGTCCGTGATTGTGTTTAATGGAGACTGTGCACACCTGTAAAACCTTGACACTTTCTCATTCTCTCTAGCCAAATTTAATTTCTTCCCTCAAGAAGATTCTGAAGCCCACATCAGGAACTCTGTAGAAACAAGGAACTGCAAATGCTAAAATCTTCACCAAAACACCAAAATGGTGGAGTACCTTATTCGTACCTTTTCATACCTCTAGCTTCCCTCTCCCCTGACTTTCAGTCTGAAGAAGGGTCTCAACCCGAAACCTCACCTATTCCTTTTCTCCAGAGATGCTCCCTGTCCTGCTGAGTATTCCAGCATTCTGTGTCTATCTTCGGTGTAAACCAGCATCTGCAGTTCCTTCCTACTCATGCTGGAGTAACTCAGCAGGTCAGGGGACGTGGATAGGTGATGTTTCAGGTTGGGAACCATCTGACTTCCAACTACTTGCAGCAGGGGGGAGAAAGCTAGAAAGGAGGTGCTGTGGGGACAATGGCAAATGGGTGGTCAAAGGCCAGAGATGAAAAGGAGAGGAGAGGGGTGAAATGTGAAGTTAGAGAAAGGGATTGAGGTGGGAAGGGATATGGGAACTGGGAAATAGGGTGTGTCATTGGGAGAAATGGGTGCGCACCCAGGTAGGGCACAGGGAAGAGAGGGGGTATGGTTGTTAGCCAATGGTATGAACATTAAATTCCCGAATTTTAGGGAACACATCCCTCCCCCTTTATTTTCCCACTCTCTTCCTGTTCCCCATCCGGGTGTAGAGCCATTTCTCCCATTATCCTGCCCCCTTTCCTTTCCCCCCCTGTCCCCTTCCTCCGATATTGTTTCCTCTGCGGCTGACTCCTCTTCTCTTTTTATTTTATATCTTTTTGTTTCCTGTTCTATCTCCTGCATTTGTTCACCCATCTGCCAAACAAGTCTTCCCCTCACCTGTATCTACCTATTACTTGCTTAGCTTTGTCCTACGCCACCTCACTTTTGCATTTATCTCTCCCCTACTGAAATCAGCCCGAAGAACCATCCCAACCTGAAACGTTGCCTTACTCATGTCCTTCCGAGAAGTTGCCTGACCTACTGAGTTACTTCAGCACTTTGTGTTTGCTCAGGAATTCTGTGACTGATTTATATCAGCAGCAAGTTACACTCCTTAGACTTTAGAATTTAGAGATACAGTGTGGAAACAGGCCCTTCAGCCCACTGAGTCCACGCTGACCAGCAATCACCGCATACACTGGCACTATCCTACGCACTAGGGTCAATTTACAATTTTACCGAAGACGATTAACCAACAAACGTGTAGTCATAGTCAGGATGTAAGGCAGCAATTTTACTGCTGCGCCACTGTGCTGCCACACCAATAGCAGAGGCAGACACATTTTTGCTGTTTATTCTCAGCAACAGTCTGGGGTGCTGGAAACACCCATACACGTCTTGAGTCTACATTCAACAGCTCTTTTGGGGAATTCTTGCATCTTGATGCAAAACATATAATAAAATGCAATGATCAGCATCTTATTAACAGCAATGCATTTTGAAAATATTTTTGCATATTCATGAAAAATGTAAATAGGATTTTAATTACACATAACAGTATAAAATATAAGCCTGAAGTTCAGTTGGTGTCAATATTTTAGCATGTTTTACAAATCTTGATTATGAACAGTTATTTCCTGTTCTTTATTTTCCGGTTCTGTCACTCTTTAATCCCTCTCTTTGGTATTAAGATGACTAAATTGTTCCCAGAAGCTTGTTCCTCTCGGAAATCTGACAGAAAATCACTTTCACCCTCCGGTGTTCAATGAAATCTTCTGACCCCGCAGATTAGATGTTGCCAACCATGTCAAAGGTCAGATCTCATCTCTGTCTGGATGTGCCTGTCACAAACCAGGTGACAGGTAAAGTGTCACTTTTATAATCTTCTTATTTTCACCATGATGTCTTTTGATTGACACCTATTGAATGCCTTGTTGGTGTTATAGTTTTAGAATCCTATCTTTTCATGGTATATGTGAAAGATATGACAGTGGGACAAAGGTAATATGTGAGGGCGACACGGCTGCGCAGCGGTAGAGCTGCTGCCTTACAGCTCCAGACACTGGGGTTCGATCCTGACTACGGCTGCTGTCTGTATGAAGTTTGTATGTTCTCCCTGTGACTGTGTGGGTTTCCTCCAGGTGCTCCAGTTTCCTCCTACTCCAAAGATGTGCAGCTTCGTAGGTTAATTGGCTGCGGTAATTTGTAACTCTCCCAAGATTCGACCTCCCACATAAACTAGGGAGAGTTACAGTGGCCAATTAACTTTCTAAGTCATGTGTCTTTGGGATGTAGAAGGAAAACAGAGCACCTGGATGCAACCCATATGGTAAACAAAACTCTGCACAGACTGCACCTAAGGTTAGTGTTAAACTCAGGTCTCCAGGAATGTCAGGCAGTGCTTCTATTAGCTGTGTTACTGTGCCATAAATGGAATGATAAAGATATTTAGTTTTTAGAGATAGAGCGTGAAACAAGCCCTTCGGCCTACCGAGTCCGCATTGACACTCGTCACTGATCATCTCGTGAACTAGCACTAGCCTACACACAAGGGACAAATTTTATAGATGTCAATAAACATACAAACTTGCACTTCTTTGGAATATGGGAGGAAAGCGGAGCACCCGGAAAAAATCTACACAGTGACAGGAACAATGCACACACTCCGTACCCGGATATTTGGCGGTGTATGACAGCAACTCTACCATTGCACTACTGTGCTGCCCAACAAAGAAAATACTGGAAACATTCAAGGGGGATCATTGTGAGAGAAACAGAAGACCCTTCATCAGAACAAATTCGCATTGAGTAAAAATAATTTTATGAGGGGTTCTATGAGGGGTTTAGTGCATTAACATTACTTTTAAAGTTTCATATTTGGTCGCAGGTGACACTGATATTGAGAATCATCTCATTCACATTAACTTTGCAATTCAACTATTTTGTCCATGTTTGACTTCTGGCGCCTGGAATCAAGTGAGTCCTATGAAATTGGATTCCAGACTAATCCATTACTAATCCTCACAAATCATGACTAGTTATGATTTGTGATGATTAGTAAAGATTGCTAATTACGTTAATAACATTGCAAAAATATCTCCCACCATTTGTTCTTAACAGTAATGTGATCAGTTTTTAAATGACCAGATTCCCTTCACTTTACTTTAGTATGACTGAACATATCTTAATTAATCAATCTTATCTCTTAATCAATTAATTAATCAAATCAAGGTGGTGGGTGTAAGGAACGAACTGCTGGAGGAGGAAGTTGAGGCAGGTACTATCGCAACATTTAAGAAACATTTAGACAGATACATGGTGAGGACAGGTTTAGAGGAATATGGGACAAACACGAGCAGGTGGGACTTGTGTAGATGAAACATGCTGGCTGGTGTGGGTGAGTTGGGGGAGTTGGGCGGAAGGGCCTGTTTCCACACTGTAAGACTATGACTCTAAATGATTCTATTGCTCACAATAGCCAATTGAACACTATCTAACTTGTTCCGTGCCCTACTTCTCCTCGCTCCCAGGTTCCCCCCCCCCCCCCCCACCTCCCCACTTCAATCAGTCTGAAGAAAGGATTCAACCTGAAACATCACCTATCCATGTTCACAAGAGATGCTGCCTGACCCACTGAGTTACTCGAGCACTTGGTGTTCTTTTGTGTAAACCAGTATAAGCAGTTCCTTGTTTCTACTACTTGTTCTAAAGCTATCCCATTTAGAATGGCATTTGGGTGAAGGTAAGTGCCCTTCTCTGCAGGATTCCCATGCTGCTATCAACACTAACTGATAGCTCTGTGACTGGTACACTAATAAGAGCAAATAAGTTCACCTACTTTGGTCCGCTCAACAACATTTATGTATTTTGGGGCTTGGCATTATTGCCTAAAGGCAATAAAATAACCCACACACCGAGTACATTCTGTGCTCAAGTAATGTTCAGCGTAGAAGCGTACACCCTCTCTGTACCAACTGAGAGAGGGTGGTAGATGGTTGCTGCAAGATTCCTTGCCCATGTTTGAAGATGAACCTTTATTGAGTTTACACAAAATGCAGGAGTAACTCAACAGGTCAGGCAGCATCTCTGGAGGAAAAGGATGGGTGACGTTTCGGGTCGAGACCCTTCTTTAGACTCTTAATAGGGTTTAGTTTAGTTTAGCTTAGTTCAGAGATACAGTATGGAAACAGGCCCTTCGGCCCACTGAGTCTGCGCTGACCATCAGTTACCCATACACTAGTTCAACGTACACACTAGGGGCAATTTACAGAAGCCAATTACCCTCCAAACCTGCACACCTATGGAGTGTGGGAGGAAACCAGAGCAACCGGTGGAAACTGACACGGTCACTTGCAGCCCGTGCAAACTCTGTGCAGACAGCACCCGTATTCAGGACTGAACCCGGTTCTCTGGCTCTATAAGGTAACAACTCTAGCACTCGGCCACCGTAGCACTCACAAAATGAACTATAAAATGTTTTAAAACAATAATTCAATATGTGTTACTTTAATCCAATTCATTTAATTGATAGAATTTATATTGCCCGAGTGGAATCTGAACATAGGCAGATTTTTGGTTTAGGATTACTTTAGTTTAGGGATGCAGTTTGGAATCAGGCCTTCACTGTGTCCTCGCTAACCATTGATTACCCATTCACACTAGTTTAATATTATCTCACTTTCATCAACTCCCTACACATTGGGGGCAATTTTGCAGAGGCTAATTAACATGCAATTAACCATGTCTGGGATGTGGGAGAAAAGAGGAGCACCCGGAGAGAACCCACACGGTCACAGAGGGAGAATGTGAAAACTCCACACAGACAGAACCCAAGGTCAGGATCGAACTCATTTCTCTGGCAGTGCAAGGCAGCAACTGCTCAACGGTCTTTGGAGCCAGAAACACCCAGAAACCCAGAAACATTATTGCCAACTAGAGCAGACAATGGATGTAAAGCCAACACTTTGCTTTCTGTAGGAAAAACATTTGACTAAATAGCTTCTTCAATTCAGGTTTCTTTAGAAAGAGGAAATCAAATTAGATTGAAATTGCACAAAACCGAAGGTATAATTAAAATTATCATGATAGAACAGCAATTAAAAGCATCTCAAATGAAACTATTAATTCGATGAAAATTAAGGGAGTTATATTGATCGTGTTAGGCCAATGGAAAAATAACTTGTTGAGAAAGTGAGCTAAAGCTAATGATAAAGGATGTTTAATTAAATACTCCTTGTATGTAGTTGTATTTTAACTATTTTCTAACTGTCCAGTGCAGTAGTGGGTGGATTGCCAAGTTGTGCGGTAAGAAAAAAAAACCCATTCAGTAGTCGTTAGTACAGATTTCTTAAATTCAATAAGATCAATCAATCTGTATGTTACATTGGAACACATTTGTTCCCCAACCAATTTATGGGTTGATCCATTTGTAAGAATGACTTGTTAAGTATACATTAAGTGCCGTTACATTATACTGTTGATTTAATAAGCTAGGAATACTGTTCCAATGTCCCTTATTATTCCAAAGAGTGAAAAGAATGCTGTGATAAATGAAACACTTTTAATGGTTGCCATGCCAACATACAACAGTGCCTTGCAGCACAGAACATAGATTCCTAGGTTGTAGCCCGATTTCTCTGAAGTGCGCTGTTATTTCTAATGTAACGTTGTTGACTTGAAAAGTTAACACTGTTTCTCTCTCCCAAGATTTTGCCTGATATGCGACGTTTCCAGAATTCCCTGTTTTTTATAATGCTAGATTTTCAAGTCTCTAGTGTTTTTTGCTGTGCTCAGATAAAATAAATTAACATTAAACCACAATTCAATTAAAAACTAAACTGGAGAGATTGATTCTAGAGTTTGCAGTGTATCTGATAATTTACTGTGATGTGTCAACCTCTTTTGAATTCCCCTTCCTTTTTCATCCTTCCCTACAAAATAACCCGATTCATCGGTTGCAGCTCTATGCCTTCTCTAGTGTCTCACCAAGAGTCTAATCTTTCCTTTGACTGAGGTAAAGTCCAAAGCTTTTGGTGCAAAACACCACTCATAATCATAGTCATACAGCATGGAAACAGGCCCTTTGGCACAACTTGCCCAGGCCAACCCTGGCTCATATCCCTGTAAACATTTCCTGTCCATATAGCTGCCCAAAGAACAGCATCTAGCAGCTCGTTCTATGTACCCACCATCTTCTCTGTGAAAAAGTTGCACCGCAGATTTCTATTGAATCTTTTTCCTCTCACCTTAGAAACATAGAAACATAGAAATTAGGTGCAGGAGTAGGCCATTCGGCCCTTCGAGCCTGCACCGCCATTCAATATGATCATGGCTGATCATCCAACTCAGTATCCCGTACCTGCCTTCTCTCCATACCCTCTGATCCCCTTAGCCACAAGGGCCACATCTAACTCCCTCTTAAATATAGCCAATGAACTGGCCTCAACTACCCTCTGTGGCAGAGAGTTCCAGAGACCCACCATTCTCTGTGTGAAAAATTCCTTCTCATCTCGGTCCTAAAGGATTTCCCCCTTATCCTTAAGCTGTGACCCCTTGTCCTGGACCTCCCCAACATCGGGAACAATCTTCCTGCATCTAGCCTGTCCAACCCCTTAAGAATCTTGTAAGTTTCTATAAGATCCCCTCTCAATCTCCTAAATTCTAGAGAGTATAAACCGAGTCTATGCAGTCTTTGTTCATAAAACAGTCCTGACATCCCAGGAATCAATCTGGGATGTCAGGAATTAAAACCACGTCCTCTGGTTCTTGATTTGTCCACTTGGCTCAAAGTTCCAAAAGAGTTCATGGAAGGCAAGACTGGAAGTAATAATTGGCTCATGTTATTCTTAGGCTTTAATAAACTTGACAATTATGGCTGGGTGAGAATTTTTAGTTCTATTTTTAGATTCCGTTTGAAAGATACAGCATGGAAACAGACCCTTTGGTCCACCGAGTCCATGCTGACAGATCTGTTCAAAGATTAATGGTGGCAATCACCTTCTCCCTTTGCCTCGTGTTACCACTCAACCTTCTTGTTGTTTGCTAATATTTGTGGCTTTTTGCTTCTAAATTTGTTAATCAGCATTACTCTCACCATGGCAAATTAATTTTATTCAAATTAGTTTAATCAATAGGGGAGTTAAAATTGGCATTTTAGCCTATGGCAAAATCACTTCCTGGGCAAAGAAAAATTAAAACAACTCTTAATGATCAGTGTTTTGAAATTGTGTCATGCATAACAAAGTACCTGAAAATCAACTTGGGTACTCATGTTAATCCTGGCCAAATTGGAGAGGCTAGGACACTAAAAATTGAGTAAAGGCTTCTGGGCTGCTGGGCCATTTGGTCAATTTAAACGTGCTTTCTGTGAAAACGGAAGAAGCTGTAGAATGGTGCCAGTTTGTCCAGAGCCTAGATCAGAGCTGGAAGAAGAGAATGGGAACATCTGCAAACCCAGACAATTCGGTGCAAACTGCATAGAATGAATTGGATGAATGCAAACCAGAGATACATATTGTAAATAATGTTGCAAAGCTTTACTTTGCTGGATGTTGATTGGATTAAAAATTGAGTCTTGTCTTGTTTTCTTGCATATCAGGGCACATGTTGCTATGTTCGTTTCCTCTAAGAAACACTGTTTGAATAAAATGTATTAGCCACTGTATTATTGGGTTAGGGAAGTGCCTGTCATGTATGGGGTTAATCAATATCTGTTATTGGATTATAAAGAGACCTCCCCCATGTGGTTCGGCTCTTCGCGGTCTGGGGGCCTATGTAGTGGCAAATTATCATATCTTTCAGGTAATTGGCACCCTAGCTGCTATTTGGATGAGAATGGTTGAAGGGGGTGTCTTCTAAAAACATGCAAGCTCACTCACAGAGACCATCAGAGCCTCTTCTCTGATATGACTTCAAAACACAGTATTTTGATGAATACATGCTTTATTGTTCGAGAAAACTGTAAGACACATCCACGTTTCTTCCGACACATTACTACAATCTTCTTCGAATTCCAGCTTATTACTTTAGACATTAGAAAACTCCTCGTGTCTCCGTAACACTGGCAAGATCTGGCATGATCTCCTTAGATCTCCCATGGACCCCGCATGGCCCGCATGGTAGAAGGGTCAACCTTCCTCATCGGCTCTCCAAACTAATCTAAAAACTAGACTTCTGCGCAGGTATCTAAGCTCCAAACACGCCCAAAAACACGTCACAATATAACGGGCAGTTTAAAATTTAAAGGCACATGCCATCCTCAATGGCATGCAAAACAGTCCAAATGGCCACTACAACCTATAAAAGTCCGCTACCACGAGGTCCTGTGTCGATCTTCTGGGAGAGCTCTTAGGACTGCGTGACCTTCTGGAGTGTCTCTGTCTGAGCGAGGCCAAGAGGGCTTGATCAGGCAGATATGAGGATCGAACCCATGATGGTTAGGTACAGTTGCGGGAACTGTAATTGTGTATTGTCAAAATAAAGTTTAGATGCGCGTGCTTGACTCAGTGATTTTTGACTGAAACTAGACTGGGGGGAAGCTTAGAACAAGTAATTTACACTCAGAAAGGTCAAGGGCTTGATATATTAATTGTTTTTTCTTTCTACAGATGCAAATTTTCCTCCAGAAATTTTGGCTTATAAATATATTTCAGTGTTGGTTATAATTCCCCTTCTTTCATTTTTTATTTAACCGTGCATCACGTCCTGTGTGTGTGAATGTCATTCCATCAATGCTAATAGCCATACATTCATCTTTATATATTGTACGTACTTCACATACAAACCTCGGCCAGTCTTATTGCAGGTCAGGTCTGTTATGGAGTCATAGAATGAAAGAATGGGGAAGCAAGACAAGACACAAAGTGCTGGAGTAACTCAGCGGGTCAGGCGTAAGTGTAGAATGGAACTACAGATGCTAGTAATCACCGAAGATAAAAATAAAGTGCTGGAGTATCTCAACGGGTCAGGCAGCATTTCTGAAGAAAGATGGGTGATGTTTCGGGTCAGGACCATTCTTCAGACTTCGTGAGGAGCTTTTGCAGTGGAGCAGACAAAATGTGTAGAAAGGAACTGCAGATACTGGTATACACCAAAGATAGACACAAAGTGCTTGAGTAAGGGGCCTGTCCCACGAACGCGATTTTTGAGCGACTGTCTTCAACCTTCAAGCTCGAGGGCACTCGCCTGAAAAACCTCGAGCTAGATCGATCATCAGCGATGAAACCGCGAGCCGGATCGACCGTCTGCACACACACACTCACACACAAACACATTGCAAAGGCGGGGGCCAGGGAAAGCGGGGTAGCGCTGTCTGAAATTCACACCCGCGATGAACAGGAGAGTAAAAGGCGGCTGGCAAGTTACGGTAAGTCCTTTAGAGAGCGCAGAGAGCGGGGAGCAGAGAAGGGGGGAGAAGGAGTGGAGACACTTTTAAGAAGCCAGACAACTTTTAATAAAGTTTAGTGGGCATTTAACATTACCAGTCGGTTTCCTCATTTTTCTTATCAACAAGCTTTACCTTCGACTACCTTTGATTACGCGGGGAATACTCTCAAGCATGAAGGAAAGTTACAAAGACATCCTAGGACCTCGTGTTGACCATGCTACAAGTATGAGTCGAGGGCAAACTCTTCTTAACTCGCTAATTAGTTCGCTGCAGTGGGACAGGACCTTAACTCAGTGGGTCAGGCAGCATCTCTGGAGAAAAAGGAATAGGTGATATTTCAGGTTGGGACTCCTCTTTAGACTTTGTCAGTCTGAACAAGGGTCCCGACCTGAAACGTCGCACATCCTTTTTCTGCAGAGATGCTGCCTGACCCACTGAGTTACTCCAGCACTTTGGGTCAGGCAACATCTCTGGAGAACATGATAGGTGGCATTTATAGTTGGGACCCTTCTTCAGACCTTTGGCCCACCAAATCTGTGCCAATCAACAACCACCCATTTTAACTGAAGTTACACTGATCGGTCTGGAAAGTGGTCCCGGCTTGAAGTGTCCTCCATCCATTCCCTCCACGGATGCTGCCTGGCCCATTGATTTGCTCCAACACCTTGTGTTTTGCTATTCCAATCCTCCTTTACTATCTCCACATCCCCATAAACTTTGCCCAGAATCAATTACTCATTTACAGGTTGGGGCCAATTTACAGGGGTCATTAAACCCACCAACCAACACACCTTTGGGATGTGGGAGGACTCTGGAGCACCCGGAAGAAATGTACACAATCATGGAGAACGCAGAAATTCCACACAGCCAACATCCAAGTTCGGGATTGAACCAGGATCACTGGAAAGGTTGAGGGCAAGTCTGATTGAAGTATCTAACATAAAGTGAGGTCAAGATAGGGTAGACAGTCAGAACCTTTCTCCCAAGGCAGAAATGTCAAGGACTAAAGGGCATAGCTATGGGGGAGAAGGTCCAAAGTTTCAAGGAGATGTGTGGGGGAAGTTTTTTACACAGAGAGTGGTGGGTGACTAGAGTGTATTGTCAGGGGTGGTGGCAGAAACAGATACCATAGCATTTATGAGGCTTTGAAATAGGCACATGTATATGCAGGGAATGAAGGGATATGGATCATGTGAAGGCAGATGGGATAGTTTACCATGTGCCATCATGTTTGACACCGACATTGTGGGCTGAAGGGCCTGTTTCTGTGCTGAATTATTCTATGATCTATGTTCTATGTTCCATAGCTCTCTGTATTTTTTGCCATCCTTTGTCCCTTGATATTCTAGCTGACATCAACACAGATCAGTAGCAAATCAGATTTCATGCCGTGTGAATTATCAAATGCAGAAAAGCAGCTTTTGCTTAGTAAGTAAAATGATGCAAAATGAAGTGTGAAGGGGAAGGCATTCAGATAATACTTTGTGAAGCTGGTATCCTTGACAATGATGGAATGCAACTTCTTTTGAACTGACTGCCAACAAATATTAGCATTCATTTAGAGTTCACATAAAATAAAATCTCAAGTTCCTTAGCAAATAATATTGGATCAGTCCTGAGTTAGAAAGGATCTGGGGGTTTGATCTGAAATTGGACATACTATTTGAATGTTGAGAGAAAAGAGAGGTGATAAGAGAGGTGTGGAGGAAGAGATGTTTAGAAAAGGTGCTACAGAACTGGAATAATAACAGACCTAGTCTTACATGAGGCAAACAAGAGGGAACAGTAGACGGTTTTCAAAAATGTTTGCAGAATTAGTGATGGTTACAAACGTAGGCAAGGGATATAACAAAAAAAAGGGTTTATCAAAGCAGATATAGGTGTTGAAATAGAAACAGTGGGAGTGGGTGAGAAAGTGGAACTGAGATGGTGAACGTACATCACTAAAGATGTAATAATATTGACCTCAAACCCTAGTACTGAGCTCATGGTGCACTTAATAGCAGTATCTACCCATGTAACAATAGTGGTGAGACACCATCAATGTTGTATCATCAGAAACACAAACAATATGCCAATAAACTGATTAAACTTAGAAAGTAGCTAGTGGAATGACATTAAGTAATAGAGTCAAGGCATGCAAGGCTGCGTACTCTCTCCGCTCCTCTACTCTCTCTACACCAATGACTGCACCTCCACAGACTCCTCTGTCAAGCTCCTCAGATTTGCGGATGACAAAACCCTGATTGTACTGATCCAGGATGGGGAGGAATCTGCTTGCAGACAGGTGTCCTGCTGTATTTGCAACAACCTGCTCTTAATACAGTGGAATTGAGAGTAGACTTTAGGAAAGCTCCCCCTCCCCTCCCCCCACTCACCATCAACAACACCATAGTCACATGTGTGGAGTCTTAAGTTCCTTGGAACCATCATCTCAATGACCTGAAATGGGGGGCCACGTGTCTGACCTCTCTCACCCTGGCCACAAACTCTTTGAAGCACTTTCCTATGGAAGGCGACTTCGGACTGTCAAAGCTCCCACAGCCAGACATAAAAACAGCTTTTTTTCCACGAGCAGTAGCTCTACTCAACAACCAAAAGTCTGTAACCTCCTTTTGCTCTGGTATTTTATTTCATTCACTTGTTTAAACTGTAATGTTTTATCATTAATGTTTTATGTGTCATTCTTAATTTTTACTGTATGTCATGTTGTGACTTGTGTGCGGAGCACCAAGGCAAATTCCTTGCATGTGTACATGCTTGGTTAATAAATATAAACTTATTTACTTATTCATTATTCACTTATTCATACAGCATGGATACAGGTCGTTTGGCCCAACTTGCCAATGCCAAGCAACTGCCTGCCTGCGTGTGGCCCATATCTCTCTTAACCTATCTTATCTATGTACCTGTCTAAATGGTTCTTAAATATTATGATGGTACCTGCCTCAACTACCTTTTTTGGCAGCTTTTTCCATATACAATTACCTCCCCACCCACGTTGTGTAAAAAAGTTAACCCATCAGGTTCCTAATAAATCATTCCCCTCTCACCTTAAACCTATGCCCTCTACATGCAATTAACTGCCTGGTTAAAAACTGAATGCTAATTCATAATGCACACATTAGATTATATTTACAGTCAGAAAGTATTCTTATCTTTGAAATATTCATTACAAAGATCATGGGGCATTTAATATGCCAAGCAGATTGTAAATCCAGTGGACTCCATTTGTAAGGCATTGGAAATCTATCTCACTATTACTTAAAAAAATAAACACCTTATTTTAATGGCTCTGTATGGGTAGGGGCACTTCCAAGGAAACAGTCTATCACCTGTGTGTAGTTTAGTTTCGTTTTAGTTTACAGATAAAGCTTGGAAACTGGCCCTTTGCAGAGCTGTTAAGTTTTGTCAGAGCATTTCAGTATTCTTTTTTTTTCAGTGAAAGAAAACGGGAAATAAAGAGTGTCGAAATAGATAGACAAGCGAGTAGAAACAGATAGAGAGCAAAGATAAAAAGCTAAGAAGATTGAATGAAAAAAAAGAGAAAGTAGAGAGAAAAGAAATTAGGAGATTAGAAATTTCATATCTTTACCCATCCGTCACCCGGTTCTGAACCATTTAATTTCTAAGGTTGTGTTATGTTGCACCATATGCTTGTAAAAAGTCGATAAAAGGAGACCAAGTCTTTAAGAATTGGTCAACTTTGCCTAGTGGGAGGAATCTCATTTCTTCAAGATGTAGCGTTTCCGACATATTTGAAATCCACATTTTGAACGTTGGTGTGGTTGCGTTTTTCCAGAATTTGAGTATGTTTTTTGCTGTTATTAAACCATAATTAAGAAGAGCTTCTTGGAACGTAGTTAATTTACTTCCCTCTTCCATTGATCCAAAGATAATCAGTTCTGTATTGGGGCTCAATTTTGTGTTAAATAGTTTTGTAAAAGTTCCAAAAATGTCATTCCAAAATGTATGTAGTTTTGTACAATAGACAAAGAAATGTGTTATAGTGGCATTTCAGTATTCTAGTACCTGAAAATCTGTATTTTGCTGAGAAAATCAGTATTTTTATGCAGTACCATTTTGCTGAAAAAAATGTTTTTTTATGTGCAGTCATACCCACGTAAGAGTACAAGAATGCATAACTTTGCTACCAATTGACATGTCTTTTACGCACCTTACTTGACAGTGCATTCATTGCCATCTCTTTGTATACTGCTATTTGAATGGCTGCTTCCTGCTTTTAACACCAGATGATGATATAGAAGACATTTTGGTAGCATCCCTCTCCCTCCCTCGCTCTCTCTCTCTCCCTCCCTTCCTCCCTCTCTCTCCCTCCCCTCCCTCTTTCTCTCCCTCCCTCCCTCCCTCCCTCCCCCTTTCTCTCCCACCCTCTCTCTTCCTTCCTCTCTCCTCCTTCCTTTTTTTCTCCTTCCCTCTTATTCCCTCCCTCCATCCCCCTCTCCTTCTCCCTCTCTCCCTCCCTCCTCCTCCCTCACTCCCTCCCCTCTCCTTCCTCACCCTCTCTCCACCCCTCCCTCTCTCCACCCCTCCCTCTCTGCCCCTTGAGCCCACACACCGATTTGTAAAATCAAGGCCAATCCCAATGTAACTGCAATCCCACTGGTAACCTTTCACCACTAGGCTTATCCAGAATTCTACCACTGCCTCAAAGAGAATTCCAAAGACTCATTGTTATACAAGAATTTTCCTGAACAGTCTGTGACCCATAGCGCTGTGGCCATAGCGCTATGTGTAAAGCCCATGGAGCTCCAGCCAGTAGCACTATATTTAGAACCCACAGCGTTCCAGCTGACAGCTCTTCGTTTAAATACTCACGCGTTAAACTGACAGCGCTCTGTTTAAACCTGGAGTGGGACAGGCAGCGATTCAGGAGAGAAGGAATGGGTGACATTTCTGGTCGAGACCTTTCTTCAGACTGAACTGAACTCCGTATTTAAAATCCGTATATAACAACACAAAATCGTGCATCAGTATTCTTATCACATATCCGTACAAAATATGGAAAATCCGTACAACTTGGTAGCTCTGCCTTTGGCCCACCAAATTCATGCCGACCAGCGATCCCTGAATACTAGTACTATCCTACACACAAGTGACAATTTACAATTTATACTGAAGCCAATTAACCTACAAACCTGTATGTCTTAGGAGTATGGGAGGAAACTGGAGCACCCTGGCAAGACCCACGCGGTCACGGGAAGAACGTACAAACTTTGTACAGACAGGATAGAACATGGGTCTCTGGTGCTGTAAGGCAGCAACTCTGCCATTGCACAACAATGCCACCCCAATGTACTTTTTATCTCATGAACTAATACAAGCAAGTTAGCAGAATCACTTATACAGAGATTTTAATATGTCAGTTTCTGATCATCTCACCCAGCGAGTGGTATCCCACAAGGGGAATATGAAGAAAAGAGATGATGGAATTAATGAGGCTATTGTGCATAATATTTATATGATTAATTATGAAAATATCCAAAATGAGCACCTCTATCATTGTTTATGGCAGTAATCCAAATAACTTTATTTGTGGTATTTTATTGTTTATTTGTAAAATTAGCTTCAATAGTTATGCAATCATTTCAAACTTTACATGAGTTTGTATGCAACGAAGTTGCTCTACAGTTAATTATATAGGTAAATAGTATGAATGAGCATTATAAATAATTGTGTGTACAAGATTTACTATGGCAATTACATTGATCAAAGCATTGGGTAATTACATTGATAGTCCGAACTATCGTTGATTGGATTTTACTGGGCTTTATCTTGCACTAAACGTTATACCTTTTATACTGTATCTGTGCACTGTGGACGGCTTGATTGTAATCATGTGGAGTCTTTCTGCTGTCTGGGTAGCATGCAACAAAAACTCTTTTCACTGAACCTCAGTTCATGTTACAATAATAAACAAACCTAAATGAAGCTAAATTAAACTAAACTAAACTAAACTAAACCGAACCAAAGAAAATAGAATTAAACTAAACTAAGTTAAACTAAACTTATAATGTAGAAAATCCATTGGTCAATTTTCAAACAGTACAAATAGCAATGAGATGTATGACCAGCTCTGATGAGGTGCTCTGGGTTGAAGGCCGAAAAAAATGGTCCTTCTCTTTATTGGAAAGTATTGTGGGGTCTTTAACATCCACCTGAGAGTATAGAGAGGGTTCAATGTTTGATCTCTGATCTAAAATACACCTCCGGCAGAACCATGGTCCAACACCATGTCCTATTACTAGGTGAACTAGTCTCCAGAGCAGGATTTGTTTCTTTACCGGCCGAATAACCAAATTCTGCTCCGATGGCTTATGAACCTTTTGACTCCAAGTGAAAATGCTGTCAATGAATAAAAACTGGCACATTTATATCTGCTTTGATTGATGTAATTACCCAATGTTTAGCTATAGTAAATCTTGTGCACACAATTATCTATAATGTGCATTCATAGTGTTTACCTATATAATTATACATAATTTAACTGGAACTCAATTCAATGTAGGATGTGCACAATTAATTGGGATTCATCTAAATTATTTATCCAATTAATTAGCACTTATGATTTGTATTTATTCAATAGAATTATTCACAGAATTTAGATTTATAATTGATGATAATTATCTACTAAACTATTGGTGGTATTAATCCATCATATTTGCTCATCTACATTGTACTTAATACTTCACTATTTAGTCTTTCGACCTGAATTATGCTGGGGCTACATTTTCTTAAAACTTGTCATCCAGCAATGACACATCTACGATAGTGGCGGTCAAGAAGCTTTTACATAGGTGCATGGATCTGCAGGGAATGGAGGGATATGGATCTCACGCTGGCAGAGGTGATTAATCTAACTCGGTAGCATGTTTGGCGCAGACATTGTGCGCGGAATGGCCTGTTCCTGTCCTGTATTGTTCTATGTTCTGGGTATCTATTTCCCAAAGGCACTAAAACACTATAACTTAGGCAAACGCGGCTTACATTTCAGGCTATATGCAAGGCTATACTGTGAGCATCAGCAGATGAGAGAGCCATCAGGCGAGCTATCCCTTTGTCACACCATGTCACCACTTGCACACTTTTCTGAGAGCGATGGTGTCAAACCCTTGTTGATTTTTCCTGTCACTTGCTAAGCCCAAGAGCATCCATATCACTTGGCTGAGATAGGTCTGGCTGAGATAAGTTTATTTAACAGAGTCAGGGGGCTTTTCCATCTGTAGGTATCTCACACCACTTACATTGCAATTATAAACCAACACATTTAGTTCCAGGAAATGATATAGTATAACCATGCACTCACAACATTTAAAACTGACACAGTGGCCTGAAATGAAAGATAAAATGGCTTTGCAATACTTTGCAATATTTCACTTTTGATGAGCAAATCTTTCATGCTTTATAAAAATTGGTATTTGGCTTAGAAATGAACCAGTCTTTAGACTTTAGAGGGGAAACAGGCCCTTCGGCCCACCAAGTCCATGCCCACTAACATTATCCTACAAACTAGGGACAATTTACAAATTTTCCTTAGGTTTGTAGGTTAATTGGTGTAGGTTAGTTTAATGTAGGTTACAGGTTTGTAGGTTAATTGGGTTTGGAAAGTTGTAAAATTGGCCCTAGTGTGCAGGATAGTGTTAGTGTACGAGGTGATCCCTGGTCGGTGTGTACTTGGTGGGCCAAAGGGCTGCGCTGTGTCTCTAAAACTCTGACGTCTAAAGTAAAAAATCTGAGCGTGACAATGATGAGCGAAATAAGAAATAAATAAATATGAAATAATCCAACAGCCTTTAACCCTCATCTTCCACACTGAAAGAACTTACAGAAGCTTCGATTAACAATTCTCACATGGCTTGAATAGCCAAAGACAAATTACACTTATTATTAAGGATTGAAAGATCTCTCAGTCCCTCATCACCGCAAACACTGCTGTTAACAATATTAAGGGTTATCCTGCTGTGGTAACTGAAAAACATCTTTGAATCATAAATATATTTTTCAGATAAATCTGTTTTCTAAATTGCTCAGATAATTGGATGACTGCTGTGGAGATGAAAGGATTGTGCCAATACTGGTAAAATATTCCATTCACACTGCTTACAATTGTCCCAGCTCAAGCCTCTCCACGTTAAATGTTCATTCTTGCTGTTGACATTCTTCCATGCACAGAGTGGGAGGCAGCCATCACATTCCACAGGCTCAGGTGCAACTAAGAAGCTGAATGATCAGCTCACAGGTCAGCAAGTCTGACCTTCTCACTGGTTTAAATATACATTCTGACACAGATCAATGAGAATAAAATTCACTCACAGTGCACCGAAGAAGCGAAGACAACGATCAGCAAAGATAGACACAAAGTGCTGGAATAACTCAGCGGGTCAGGCAGCATCTTTGGAGAGAGGGGTGGGTGACAGGGACTGGGCCAGGCGTCTGAAGAAGGGTTCATCACAAAATGTCACCCATCCTTTTTTTCCAGAGATGCTGCCTGATTCACTAAGTTATTCCCATATTGTGTGTCTATCTAGTATAAACCAGCATCTGCAGTTCTTTGTTTCTACAAAGATCAGAGACGCTCTTTTCTTCGTAAAAAACAGACCGACTTCCATACACAAGATCTTTTAATAAGCCTTGATGAAATTAAGAGATACAGAATGCTATAGTAATAACCTGGATCAGGCAACATCCCTGGAGAAAAGGATTGAATGACTTTTCAGGTCGAGACCCTTCTTCAGACTGAGAGTCAGTGGAGAGAGAGACGAGAGGTATGAAAAGGTTCAGAACAAATCAGAGCCGGCAACGATGACCAAGGAAAGGTGGAGCTCACAATAGTCCATTGTTGGCTGTGGAAGAGGTGATAACGAAGGGATATATGGATCTGAACAGTGGAACTAGCATGATGACTACAGTGGGGGGATGAGCGGAGAGAATGCAGGGGTTAGTTGAAATGAGAAAAATCAATATTCATACCGCTAAGTTAAAACTCATGATTCCTTAGAGACCTTTGACCTATCTGAATTGTTCTGTGGGACCCAAGCATGTGATCAGTAATGCACTGCCTGCCAAACAACAGAGGCAATAGGAATGGTCTGGCTCCTGCATAATTGCAGCCAGCAATTGTGAACAATCTTCTCCTGCAAGAGAGGGAAGCATGTTTGTTTTACAGCAAGTGCATAGGAGCCGCCTTCTGTGATTTACTAGCTCAAAATTGGTTCAAGCTTGTGGAAAATGTGGAGAACATAGAAGAGTACAGCAGGAATGAGCCCTTTGGCCCAAAATGTCTCTGCCGAATCTTCTCTGCCTGGGCATGATCCACATCTCTCCATTCCCTGCATTTCATGTGCTTATCTAAAAGATTCTTAATTACCACAATCGTATCGGGCTCCACCACTAGCCCTGCAGCGTATTCCTGGCACCCAGCTTCAAGTTCCTTGCAATGTCTTTAATGATCCTTACAAACTTATACAGATGCACCATAGACAGCATACTATCAGGTTGCATCACAGTATGGTTTGGGAATAGCTCTGCCCAAGACTGCAATAAATTGCGTAGTCGTAGATGTAGCCCCGTACATCACACAGACCAGACTTCCGATCATTGACTATCTACACTTCATGCTATCTCAAAAAAGCAGCCTTCATAATCAAAGACTTGTCCCTCCCCAGTCATTTCTTCTTCTCCTTGCTCCCATCAGGCAGAAGATACAGAAGCTTGAAAGTACGTACTACCAGACTCAGGAACAGTTTCTTCCCCTCTGTTTAATAGTTTAAAGGGCTTCTGACAGTCCAAAGGCTGGGCTACTGTCATATTCACCTCTGCCCAATTGCGGACATTAGACTTTTTAATGGAGCTGGTGCACTACAATGCTGAGAACTATTTGCTCTCTCTATTGTACTTGTGCTTGAGTTTGACTTGATGGTATTTATGTACAGTATCAGGGATTATGGGGTGAAGGCAGGAAATTGAGAAGGAAAGAAAGATCAGCCATGATTGAATGGCAGAATAGACTTGATGGGCTGAATGGCCTAATTCTATTCCTAAAACTTTTGAATTTATGAACTTATTTTCTGAGTTAATTGGATAGCATGCAAAACAAAGCTTTTCACTATATCGCGGTGCACGTGACAATAATAAACCAAAACCTAAAAATATTAATGTACACTAAGGTGAAAAGCATCATGACTGGCCAAGTACCTGTGAAAAGTATCATGACTGGCTTACTGCCAAAGTACCTGTTCAGAGGGTGTGGGCAACAAATTGTGCATTGATTAGGAAAATAATGATGCAGGTTCACCACACATTGAATTTTAGTGGTTATTTTTGACGACTATTAAATTTCTGGCCCATTTGCGGTACGATTTATCTGGCTCTTAGCCATAAAGAACATTCATGTAATGAGTTTGTGGGTGGTTTTAATTTTATGCAGAGTTTATGTTTTCCACAGTATAAAAACTCCAAACAATTTGGCACACATTTTCAGTTAATTTGTTATTCCATTTAAAGACGGCCAGTGAGGAATTTATAAAAGATTTCTAATGTTCCTCAAATTAGTTGCATAATACACAAATAATTAAATGAATAATGACTTTGCCAAGCCATTGGATTCATATAACTATTTCCTTGTATCCATTTTAACTGGGCTATTAAGTTTGGCAAGAAACTATTAGATCATTTAATTTGCAGTTCTGCGTAAATGGATGCTTATTATTGATAGTGTATTGTAATGGTTGGATTGCAAAATGGGCACAAACCTCTAAAAAGGTGAACTATATTTTGTGTCAAAATGCCCTTTTAGAAGCAGCCCCATTACACCTGACATACCAAGCCATGTGGTGTAGTTAATTCATTTTCATGAAAGAGTCTTCACACCTAAACTAAAGTCCTTGCACCTGATGATGTGAGAATGTATTTGGACAGAGTTAGTTATCAGACGATTGTCACACTTAGACAGCCTGCTTGTGACGGTGCCTGGAACATACAGGTAGATTGGCACAAATAAGCTACAACAGGTTTACAATTATTTATTGTTCTGCAATTTATTTAAATATTTAATTTTGTTTATCACAGGGTGACACGGTGGCACAGTGGTAGAGCTGCTGCTCTGCAGCGCCAGAGACCAGGGTTCGATCCTGACTACGGGTGTTGTCTGTATGGAGTTTGTATGTTTTCACTGTGACCGTGTGAGTTTTCTCCGGGTGCTCTTGTTTCCTCCCACACTCCAGAGATGTACAGGTTTGTTGGTTAATTGGCGTCAGTAAAATTATAAATTGTCCCTAGTGTGTAAGATAGTGCGAGTGTACGGGGTGATCGCTGGTCGGTGCAGGCTTGGTGGCCAGAAGGGCGTGTTTCCACACTGCAGCTCGAAAGTCTAAAGTCCAATTTGGTTAAATATTTCATTTTGTTTATCAGTTATTCATTTCATGAGTGATGCAACTGTTAAAAATAATTCTGTATTCAAATGTTTTATCCTCAAAGCGCAATGGGAATTCTGAGGGATACAGGAAACTGCAGGTGTTGTAGTCTTTGGCCAAATACAAAGTTCTGGAAGAACTCTGTGGATCAGTCAGCATCTGGGGAGGGAATGATCAGACGACCTTTTGGGTTGGGGCCATTCTTCTGACTCAGATTTATAATCTGATTCAGAATTTTGTTCGGTTGGAAGATCCACCATGATCGAATGGCGGAGTAGACTCAATAGGCTGAATGGCCTAATTCTGCTCCTATGCCTTATAATCTTATGATCTCCCTGTCTGCCGGTGTCACCCCCTTTATAGTACTACATACCTGTACCCCGCAAGGTATTTCAAGGTTTTACAACACTTCCCAGAGTTGTCAGCCTTAACGAATCAAAGCCTCAGTAGATCTGTCTGGGACTGCTACACTTTTGCTGTTAAACATAGATGCTCCAAGTGACTACAATTATCATTATGATTTTCCCATGAACTCCCTTCTCTTCTCTTGGGTTATCCGTCAGGATTAAGACCAACTTGCTTCCACTCCATTACTTTTAGTTCAGAGAAGGCCACTGAGGAAAATGTGGGCCCAGCAAAACTCAGAAGTGGGTTAAGAGATGTCTTCCTCTTCCTCAACCAGACTGATTGCTGGGATGGCAGGACTTCCATATGAAGAAAGACTGGATAGACTCGGCTTGTACTCGCTTGAATTTAGGAGATTGAGGAGGGATCTTATAGAGACTGACAACATTCTTAAGGGTTGGACAGGCTAGATGCAGGAAGATTGTTCCCGATGCTGGGGAGCTCCAGAACAAGGGGTCACAGTTTAAGGATAAGGGGGAAGTCTTTTAGGACCGAGATGAGAAGATCATTTTTCACACACAGAGTGGTGAATCTGTGGAATTCTCTGCCACAGAAGGTAGTTGAGGCCAGTTAATTGGCTATATTTAAGAGGGAGTTAGATGTGGCCCTTGTGGCTAAAGGGATCAGGGGGTATGGAGAGAAGGCAGGTACAGGATACTGAGTTGGGTGATCATATTGAATGGCGGTGCAGGCTCGAAAGGCCGAATGACCTACTCCTGCACCTATTTTCTATGTTTCTATGTTTCTAGTATAGCAGTAAAGAGGTTCTTCTGCTGTTGTATATTGTGATTGAGGCAGTGCAGCGTAGGTTCATGACAATGTTCCTTGGGATGGCGGGACTGTCATATGAGGAAAGATTGAAAAGACTAGGCGTGTATTCACTGGAGTTTAAAAGGATGAGGGGGGATCTTATAGAAACATATAAAATTATAAAAGGACTGGACATGCAGGAAAAATGTTCCCAATGTTGGGCGAGTCCAGAACCAGGGGCCACATTCTTAGAATAAAGGGGCAGCCATTTAAGACTGAGGTAAGAAAAAACTTTTTCACCCAGAGAGTTGTAAATTTGTGGAATTCCCTGTCACAGAGGGCAGTGGAGGCCAAGTCAGTGGATAGATTTAAGAGAGAGTTAGATTGACCTCTAGAGGCTAGTGGAATCAAGGGATACGGGAGAAGGCAGGCATGGGTTATTGATTGGACAACGAATGGCTGTGCTGGCTCGAAGGGCCAAATGGCCTCCTCCTGCACCTATGTTTCTATGTTTCTAGTGAAGTATAATTGAATCATTCGATATTATATTTTTACATGATGGCTTTGAGAACATTCTTGAAGAGTTTTCTCTGTTCTCCTTACTTAGAAGTGGAGTAATGGGCATGTGGATAATATGGTCTGGCCAGTGAGCTCTGGTGAAGCATAGTGAAAACCTCTCTGAAGGGAATGTTGCCTTGCGAGACATGCTGAAGAGGGTTTGCGTATCCCGACAGTAAATTTGGAACATGCAGTAAACCCTCACAATAATGGACCTCTACATTGCGGATTTTGGTTATAGCAGATGAGGACAGCACGGTGGCGTAGTGGTAGAGCTAGACACCCAGTGCCTTACAGTGCCAGACAACAAGGTTCGATCCTGACTACAGTTGCTTGTCTGTACGGATCTGACCCATGATCTGCATGGGTTTTCTCTGAGATATTCGGTTTCCTCCCACACTCCAAAGGCATACAGATTTGTAGGTTAATTTGATTGGTATAATTGTGTAAATGTAAAATTGTCCTTAGTATGTGTAGGATAGTGTTAAAGTACGAGGGTCACTGGTTGGTGCGGACTCGCTGGGCAGAAGGGCCTGTTTCCGCACTGTATCCTTAAACTAAGCTAAACTAACCAGTCCGAGGCTCCCATTATGTCATGCCCTTCTACCACCTTCTGCCAGTTAACCCAACGAGCTGGCGCCACATGCCTGGGGCTTCCAGTTGCGGGAGTGGAGAGAGTGAGCAGCATGAAGGAGGCGTGAGTACCAGGCCCGTCCCTGGCAATCTGCATTTCAGGCTGGGCGTTCTGCAGCTCCCCAGTCTGTGATTTACCACTGGTTTAACCCTTCCTCAACACTAGGATTCTTCCCTCCTGGCCTTGGTTTTAACTGTAACTCCCCCCCTCACTCAGTTATAGTCAGAACTGGACCTAGGGTTGAGATTTTTGATTGGAGAAAGGCTAACTTTGAGGGAATGCGTAATGATTTAAAAGGAGTGAATTGGGCCATTTTGTTTTATGGGAAGGATGTAGAAGAGAAATGGAGGACATTTAAAAGGGGAAATTGTAAGAGTACAGAATCTTTATGTCCCTGTTCGGTTGAAAGCAAATGGCAAAAATCGGAAAGAGCCATGGTTTTCAAGGGAAATTGGACACTTAGTTCGAAAAAAGGGAGATATCTACAATGATTATAGGAGGCGTGGAGTAAATGAGGTGCTAGATGAGTATAAAGAATATTAAAAGAATCTTAAGAAAGAAATAAGAAAAGCTAAAAGAAGATATGAGGTTGCTTTGGCAAGAAAGGTGAAAGTAAATCCAAAAGGTTTCTACAGCTATATTAATAGCAAAAGGATAACGAGGGATAAAATTGGACCATTAGAGAGCCAGAATGGACAGCTATCTGCAGAGCCAAAAGAGATGGGGGAGATATCAAACAATTTCTTTTCTTCGGTATTCACCAAGGAGAATGATAATGAACTCTGTGATGTAAGGGAAAATAGTAGAGTAGCTATGGAATCTATGAGATTCAAAGAGGAGGAAGTACTGACACTTTTGTAAAATATAAAAGTGGATAAGTCTCCAGGTCCTAACAGGATATTCCATAGGACATTGAAAGAAGTTAGTGTAGAAATAGCAGGGGCTATGACAGAAATATTTCAAATGTCATTAGAAATGGGAATAGTGCAGGAGGATTGGCGTACTGCACATGTTGTTCCATTGTTTAAAAAGGGTTCAAAGAATAAACCTACCAATTATAGACCTGTTAGTTTGACGTCAATGGTGGGCAAATTAATGGAAAGCATACTTAGAGATAATATATATAAGCATCTGGATAAACAGGGTCTGATCAAGAACAGTCAACATGGATTTGTGCCCGGAAGATCATGTTTGACAAACCTTCTTGATTTTTTTGAAGAGGTTACTAGGGAAATTGATGAGGGTAAAGCAGTGGATGTTGTCTATATGGATTTCAGTAAGGCCTTTGACAAGGTTCCCCATGGAAGGTTGGTTAAGAAGGTTTCAATCTTTGGGTGTTAATGGCGGAGTAGCAAGATGGATTCAACAGTGGCTGAATGGGAGATGCCAGAGAGTAATGGTGGATGGCTGTTTGTCAGGTTGGAAACCGGTGACCAGTGGGGTGCCTCAGGGATCCGTGTTGGGTCCACTGTTGTTTGTCATGTACAACAATGATCTAGATGATGGGGTGGAAAATTGGATAAGCAAGTATGCAGATGATACTAAGATAGGTGGTGCTGTGGATAATAAGTAGATTTTCAAAGTCTACAGAGAGATTTGGGCCATATGGAAGAGTGCGCTGTAAGATGGCAGATGGAGTTTAATGCTGATAAGTGTGAGGTGCTACATCTTGGCAGGAAAAATCAAAATAGGAAGTACATGGTAAATGGTAGGGAATTGAGGAATGCTGTGGAACAGAGGGATCTAGGAATAACTGTGCATAGTTCCCTGAAGTTGGAATCGCATGTAGATAGGGTGGTAAAGAAAGCTTTTGGTGTACTGGCCTTTATAAATCAGAGCATTGAATATAGGAGTAGGGAAGTAATGTTAAAATTGTACAAGGCATTGGTGAGACCAATTCTGGAGTATGGTGTACAATTTTGGTCACCTAATTATAGGAAGGATGTCAACAAAATAGAGAAAGTACAGAGGAGATTTACTAGAAGTTGCCTGGGTTCCAGCAACTAAGTTACAGAGAAATGTTGAACAAGTTAGGTCTTTATTCTTTGGAGCACAGAAGGTTAAGGGGGGACTTGATTGAGGTCTTTAAAATAATGAAAGGGATAGACAGAGTTGACGTGGATAGGCTTTTCCCATTGAGGGTAGGGAAGATTCAAACAAGAGGGCATGACATGAGAATTAAGGGACAGAAGTTTAGGGGTAACATGAGGGGGAACTTCTTTACTCAGAGAGTGGTGGCTGTGTGGAATGATCCTCCAGCAGACGTGGTGGAGGCAGAATCGATTTTAGCATTTAAAAGTAAAGTGGATAGGTATATGGACAGGAAGGGAATGGAGGGGTATGGTCTGAGTGCAGGTAGATGGGACTAGGGGAAAATAAATGGTCGGCACGGACTGGAAGGGCTGAGAAGGCCTGTTTCCATGCTGTAATTGTTATATGGTTATATGGTTATATGGTTAGAGTGTACAATCAGCAATAATAGGTACCGTGTACCCCCTCCCCCCTCCCCCCTCCTTTGGTCTGTAACTGCAAGGGTGTATTGTATTTCAGAAACTGCATTGGTGGTCTCTTCCCAGGCTGTGTCTACAGATGGCGGTCCATGTCTCAGAAGTGGCTGGGTTCACTGTTGCCCAGTAGACTATGAGTTTTCTGCCAATTACAAAGTCCATAGTAGTTGGTACTGAGGTGGGGCTGAACAAAGGTTGTGCAGGGTCTCCCACAAGGCAGAAGATACAAAAGCTTGAAAGCACATTCCACCAGATTCAGGAACAGCTTCCTCCTTGCTGTCACCAGATTATTGTATGAACTGCTCATAAGCAAAGGGTGTCGTCCCGATCTCCCAACCTACCTCAATGTACAATGCATCCAACCTACTTTGCACTTTTATCCACTTTCACTTTCTCTGTAACTGTAACACTATATCATGCCCTCTGGTATTTTTCTCTTTGCACTACCTGTTGTACTTGTGCATGTATGTATGTTGTGAATGACTTGATTGTGCTCTTCAATTTAGATTCAATTTAGAATGCTAATTGGCATTCCGGCAGTGATCTGGTTTCGGGGCTGCGGTGCTCCAGCGACGACCTGGCTTCGGGGCTGCGGTGCTCCAGCGACGTTCCGGCGGCAACCTGGTTTTCGGGGCTGCGGTGCTCCAGCGGCGACCTGGCTTCGGGGATGCGGTGCTCCAGCGACGTTCCGGCGGCGGGCCCTGTGGTGGTGTTCTGGCGTTCCGTCGACGGCGGCGGCCCGGCTTCGGAGGCTCGGCCGCGGGCCTGGTGGACGGCAACATCGGAGGCCTGGACCTCCTCAGCGCAGAGGGAGAACAAGGAGGGAAGAAGACAGAGACTCTAAGACTTTTGCCTTCCACCACAGTGAGGAGGTGTTTGGTGAACTCACTGTGGTGGATGTTAAATTTGTGTTTATTGTGTGGTTTTGTCATTTTTATATATGTATGACTGCAGTCACGAAATTTCGTTCAGACCGAAAGGTCTGAATGACAATAAAGGCTATTCATTCATTCATTCATTCATTCATTGAATGGTATGTTTTGACTGGATAGCATGCAAAAACAAAATTTTCACTGTATCTTGATACACGTGGCAATAGTAAACTAATACCAATACCGGGGGATTCAACAGAGCATTGCCATTATAAAATCTCTGAAAGATCTATAAAATTTGCAGAATTACATGGATGTTTCAATTAAGATAAAAGTGCATTCTACTGCATGAGCCTGTGTTTGTGTTTATCCTCTGAATAGCCACTAATTACAGATAGATTATATAACTTTACCATTGAGTGATCCTTGTGAGGTGCGATACTTCAGAGACCTGGGCGATGCAGAACTGGATTCACATTGTTGTGAGGCTGTCTATGTCCTTTTGAGATTAGCTCCCCACTGGCAATGTCAAGTCTGCAGAATCATCCTGATGTTCCAAAAACACCAATATACAAATCAGTGCTGGGAATTAGTGCATCAAAGGGCATGATAAATGTGTTCACATCAATGTTTCAGGAACTTGTTTTCTGCCTTAAGTTGAATATTCAACTAGAAGAGTCAACCTATTTGCATTGAAACATTCCAGTGAAAGGATAAATACATTTTGTAAAATTGAACAACACTGACCGAATGCTGACCTGGGTCTTTAAGTCAAATATTAGTTTCATTTGAGTTTAGTTTAGAGATACAGTGTAGACAGGCCCTTTGGCCCACCGACAAGCGATCACCCATACACAAGTTCCATCCTACACACTAGAGACAATTTACAGAAGCCAATTAATTTACAAACCTGCACATTTTTGAGATGTGGGGGGAAACTGGAGCACCCGGAGGTAGCCCATGCTGTCACAGGGAAAATGTACAAGCTCAGCACAGACAGCACCCACAGTCAGGATTGAACAAGGCCTCCGGCATTGTAAGGCAGCAGCACTACCGTTGCACCACTGTGCAATTCTATACATCTAAAAACTTTAAACCTTATAGTGCCAGAATTGTGGTGACTCTCGTGTACTGCTCAGTGAAGTCTACTATTCTTACATTACAATCATTGCACTTTTGTACTTATTTATGATTGTGTTTATGTTTATGAATTTACTGAATTATGTGCAAAACAAAGGATTTCACTGAAAAAGAGACAAAGTGCTGGAATTTCGCTGTGGTTCATGCAGCATCTCCGAAGAACATGGATATGTTACATTTTTGGAGTTGGGACTCTTCCTCAGACTTTTTGTTATGGAGAGGGAAGAGAGAGGAGGAGCTGAACAAAGCCTGGCAAGTAATAGACGGATAGAGGTGAAAGGGGGGAGGGGGGTTAAGACATATGTTTGGACAAGGACCATAGATGAAGAGACAGAAAGTGTGAGACATAAGGGTAGGAGAGTGTGAATTATGAAACTAGGGGAAGGAAGGAGGAAAGGAGAAATAGTTGCAAGTCCAGGTGGGGAGAGAGAAGGAGGAAAAAGAAAGGGGGGGGAGGGGTTGGTGAGGAAAAAGAGGCGTGGGGGGAAGGGAATTGGTAGAGACCTCAAAATTGAGAATTCAATGTTCATACCGTTGAGTTGTGGGCGAGAAGGTGGTGTTCTTTGGTACATTTTGTTTGTAAACCAGCACCTGCAGTTCCTTGTTTCGGCATTCAAAAGACTTCCACTGCATCTAGGTATATGGGAAAATGTACAAACTCCACACAAACCGCACATGAGGTCAGGATAAAACCCAGATGTCTGGAGAGGGTGTGTGGGACATTTTGACCCCGAAATGATGCCAGTGACATCCAAGCAATGGTCACCTCAGAAGCAATGAAACTTTCAGCCACCTGTTCCAACACCCTGCACTTTTTAACTGTTATTTATTTTATGAATGTGGCTTTCTTTTAAACCTGCCAGCTGCTCACCAATTCCTAGTGTTCATCTGAATCACAATTGAAAGAGTACTGCAACTGGAGCACAAAGCATCTGGGAGGCATTGTTGTGCATCTCTAACATGGGTTGCACTTAGTCTGGCAAAGCATTCAATTTTTGTAATTCAACTTTCCCACCCCGGCCATTGTACTTCTCCCTGTTCCCATTGTGCAGTGGATATAGAAGCTAGAAAATGAGTTCACCAAACTCAGGAACAGCTTCTTCCCCTCTGTTATCAGGTTTCTGAAATGTGAGGAGGGGTGGGTTATAGGCAGATGGCGGGACAAAGGGAATCCTCCGCCCTTTATTTTCTCCCTCCTCCCCTTTCCTGTACCCACCTGGACACACAGCCATTTGCCTCCTTCCCCTCCCACCTATATTCCTTCCTCTGAATTCATGATTCGTACTTCTATCCTTTATCTGGCACCATTTTCTTTTCATCTCTGGCCTTTGCCCAACCATCTGCCTGTAAAGCCCTCCCCCTTAACCTGTATCCACCTATCACTCACCAGGCTTTGCCCTGCCCCTCCTCCCTTCCAGTTTTCTCCCTCTCCCCTCCACAAACACATTCAGTCCAAAGAAGGGTCCCAACCCAAAACGTCTGAAAAAGGGTCTCGACCCGAAACTTCCCATTCCTTTTCCCCAGAGATGCTGCCTCACCCCCTGAGTTACTCCAGCATTTTGCATCTACCGTCATTTATGTGTGTTTTTCAGAAAAGCTGCCCAACCGGCTGAGTTACTCCAGCACTTTGTGTCCTCTCACTATGCATAGTGTGTAGTTTAATATAACTGTGTATCAGATTGTTAATCCATATCGTCGATACATCGGAATAAATATAGGAATTGATTCAAACTGTTTTAAAAACAATGGAATTGAAAAACAATGCGTACATTAAACTTGGTGAGGTGTGAATCATTAAAGGTAACTGCCATAATAAAGTATGAAAAAATATCTTCTAAAAGCAATTCAATGTATTAACGTCCTTTAGATATTAGCTGGAGGACATAATGGGTTTGTAGGTTAATTGTTTGGTTTAGAGATAGAGCAGGGAAACAAACCACAAACCAACCTACAAACGTGTGCATAATTGGAGTGTGAGAGAAACTGGAGCACCTGGAGAAAAAACACACGGTCACGGGGAGAGCGTACAAACTCCATACAGGCAGCACCTAGCGTCAGGATCAAACCCGGGACTCCGGCGGCAGAAGGCAGCAAATTTACCCCTGCGCCACAGTGCCACAGTAAATTTGACTTTGGTAAAATTGTAAATTGTCCCTAGTGTGTAGGATAGTGCTAGTAGAGGGGATGATCACTGATTGGGGTGGGCTCAGTGGGCTGAAGGGCCTGTTTCCACAGTGTATCCCTAAACTAGCATGGAAACAAGCCCTTTGACCTAACTCCCCATGCCAACCAAGATGCCCTATGTTAGTGACAACCACCTGCATTTGCCTCATGTCCTTCTAAACCTTTCCCATCTAAGTAAAGTATCTGTTCAAATGCCTTTTAAAAGTTGTTATAGCACCTGCATCAATTACCTCCTCAGACAGCTCATTCCATAAAACTCAATTAATCTTAGATTTGAAGACCCTTCACTAGTTTGGATAAAGAGTTTTCAAACTGACAAATTAACTCTGACCAGCTGAGCGTTTCCAGTTTTACGTCAGATTTTCTGAACAAGCACAATATCTTTAGGAATATCTTTAGCCAGAGGGTGGAGAATCAATGGGATCCATTGCCATATATGGCTGTGCAGTCTAAGTCATCGGGTATTTTTAAAGCAGGGATTGACAAGTTCTTGATTAGTAAGGGTCCTAAAGGTAATGGTGAGAAGGCAGAATGGGGTTGAAGAGGAAAAATAGATCAGCCATGATTGAATGGTGGAGTAGACTCAAGGGCCTGTCCCACTTTCATGACGTAATTCACAACCTCTGCTGAGTTTGCCCTTGACTCATACTCGCAGCATGGTCATCACAAAGTCATAGGAGGTCGTAGGTGCTAGTCGTAGGTACTCATGGCATCAAGTAGGTCGGGGCGGTTTTTTCTAGCCTGATGAAAACTGTCCGTGAGTAAAAAAGGTCGTGAATTAGGTCGTGAAAGTGGGAAAGGCCCTTCACTGGGCTGAATGGCCTAATTCTGCTCCAATGTCTTATGGACATTTCAGTTCTAGCAACCTATTTGAAGATTAGAACTGCCTGAGAAATGCCTTTGGAAATCACCACAGTCTTTATATGAAGACACAAGAGACTACAATGCTGGAATGTTAAGCAGAATATGTCTTCAGATGTCTTCCTGGCACTTTTTTCTTGTCTATTGAAAAGCTTGCAGCTTTACGACATGGTGCCCTATTTATGTGAATTGCGGGTGCTATTAGGCTCGACAGCTTGAGTTACATGATGGTTGTTAGATAATGGCCCAATGGAATTTTTTTTTATTGCTTTAAAACATTTTTCTTCTCGCTCCTTACATTTGATTGACAGTAAATCCCAAAAGAACACCCCAGAAAAAAAAAGCTCCCAATTTTGTGTTGCATCAGCATGAAAAAATTGCCCAAACTAAAATTACACCTTCACTACGGTGTTCTTAATGTACTGAAAATAAAATAACAATTATAATTCAATTCAATCCTCCAGCAGAAGTCAGTAATGCGACTTTGGTGAATGTGATGTGCTTACGTTGTGCAAGATTCACGCACCACCTTGTCACCATGGAATAAAACAACATCTATAAGTCAAGCCCGTATGGCTTCTTGAACCCATGCTTTCCACAGGCCAATTCTAATCCACTCAAATGTGAATTGCATGTCATGTTTTTATTCGCCCAAGGGAACATCCGACAATTTATGTTGACAGACTGCTGGAATAGAATTCCCAATATCCGTCTGCACTTCCATTCCTTTTATTCAAGTATTTGATTATCTCTCCTTAAATTTTCATTCCCCTCTCTATCCACACAGATCAAAACAATTTCTGATTCTACCCAAGAACGTTTCACTTTAGATGGACAAGCTGTGCATCCAGAGACTTTCTTTGTGTTCTCAAAGGCATTAAGTTCAGCACAGAGACACAGCCTGCACGAGCACAGTATAGTTGCTGCCTTAAACCCCTGTCTCACGTTGCGAGTTGGCCCACGAGTGACCCCGAGTTTTCACTCGTGGTGATCACGTACAGCCAACGTAGCCGGAACGTCGGACCTCGCGCGATCAACTTGTCCACTCCTGGCGCTAACGGCAGGTACCCGTGAAACTTGTGAACTCGTGAAAAAAGTCAAACATGTTTGACTTTTTCCACGAGTCAAATTTAATGTTCAAGATTAAAACTGAAACATTTAGACTCGTTGTAAGAACGTAGGGCCCGTGCGTTTAACTTAGTGAATCGTGAGTCTACCGTGGGAACTCTTTAAATTATTTCAGTGCCATTCACACTCGAGTCTTAATCACAAAATTTAATTCACCCTAGATAAATATTCTTTGCTTTTTGGTCATTTTCGTCTTATTTTCCCATGTGTACACTTTTATATATAATGTATATCCTAAAAATATGTTAAAAAAACTAGGAGTGAAAAAAAGGTTTAATTACCACAGGAGTTGGAAAATCATTCTATTAGAATGATAAAAAAAAACATTCCAACGTCTAAACACTGGGCTTCAGCCCTATCCTACCCTTTCTGGGGGTGATTACTGCAGTTATTTATTGGAAAATTAGCTATAAAAACCATGGAGATGAATCAATGGATTTTCCTGACGCGTAGATTTGGTGTTGCGGTCCGACCAAGAGGAGGTGATGTGGACACGGTTTCAGTTATAGTTCTAGAGGAACATTGCTTCGGATCGATGTCTCTTATGCACTCCTCAGAAGAACTGGGTGTGCTCTTCACCATTATGGCTCCCAGCCTACAGGTTTCTGATCGGAACAACTAACTTCTTCCCTATTTCTCCTCCACCCACCCCCCCCAGCCCGCCCCCTATTTCCCTCTCCTCCTCGGCGCTCTTGTTCACTCACACCTTCCCTCCCTCCCTCCCTCTCGCAGGGCTTGGTTCAAAGGGGGCAACGAGCTAAGCGGGGTCTGAACCCTTTCTGAAAACGAGAAAAAAAAGTATTGTCAAGCGCTCCAAACTTCGTTTAAAATAAGTAAATCTGACTTTGGCTAATAATTTAATAATAAATCCTTATACAAAACTAACACCCTACAAACTCTCTGTCTCTCACGCTGCCTGTTGCCTTGTGGGGGGTGTGTGTCGGAGAGAGGGGGTGTGGGTGTGGAGGGGACCCGATGTGAATGTTACCACTATAGGATGGCAAGGTTGGGCTCTGAGCTGCAGTGAGAGAGAGAGAGAGAGAGAGAGGGAGTGGGTGTGCACGTCAGCAGCAAAGTTATATACAACGGGGGTACACAAAAGGCTGGAGAAACTCAGCGGGTGCAGCAGCATCTAAGGAGTGAAGGAGTAAGGAGATAGGTGACGTTTCGGGTCGAGACCCGAATATACAAAGGGCTTGTACGCGCTGCCAAGTTAGGTTTCCTTTGTTCTCGTCCGGGGCTTCAGAGAGATCGGAGGGAATTATGCCTCCCTTGCACACCACTCCCTTGCACACCACTCCTAACCCAAGAGACTTGTCACCCCAGACAGATTAATGACGCCCCCCCCCCCCCCACCCTCCCCAACCTCCCTCACGCCTGGGGACCAAAGCAGCTCAGGAGGCGAACCCTGGGCTCCGTCTCCCAACAATCTGATGCGCATTTTCCCTCTGTAGGTCATATTAATAGATGCAGCCGCGCTGATATCTATCTTTAACTCAAAGCCACAGGATGGAGATGTTTTCTTTAACATTGTTGCTTTATTAAAACATACCTTCATTCACGGTTGGCTCAAGTGTAACGGGAGAGGAACTTGGTAACACGGGAGAGCACCTTGGCACATCGTATAAAAACATGCCCGTGGGAACTCGGTTAAAAACTTGACCATAAACTTTGAATCTCGTGCATAACCACGAGTCCGTTTTTTTTCTTTCACTTGGGGTCACTCTTGGGTGGACTCGCACCGTGAGACAGGGCCTTTACAGTGGCAGAGATCCGGGTTTGATCCTGATTATGCGTACTGTCTGGACGGAGTTTGTACGTTCTCCCCGTGACCGCGTGGGTTTTCACTGGGCTCCCACATTCCAAAGACGTGAACATTTGTAGGTTAAATGGATTCTGTAAGTTATCCCTAGGATAGAACTAGCATAAGGGTGATCACTGGTCTAAGCGGTCACAGTGGACCGAAGGGCCTGTTTTCATGCTACATCTCTACACAAAACTAGACTATGCTGCTTGCCAACTTTGTTCCTGTAGTCTGAATCTATCCCTGACAGGTCAGCTTTAAGTTTACATTTTAGTTTACAGATACAGTGCGGAAACAGGCCCTTCGGCTCCCTGAGTCCACACTGACCACTGATCCTCGCGCATTGACACTATCCTACATATACTGGGGACAATTTACAATTATACCAAGCCAATTAACCTACAAACCTGTACATCTTTGGAGTGTGGGAGGAAACCGTAGATTTTGGACAAAAACCCGCACCGTCATAGGGAGAACATGCAAACTCCGTACAGACAACACCCGTAGCGGGATCGAACTCTGGTCTCGGGCGCTGCAAGTGCTGTAAAGCAGCAACTCTACTGCCACACCACCATGTCGCCAAAGGATCAAACATAGATACGTTATTTATGGTCTTGGGATAAATGACTTGGGACAAATCTTGTGCATGTGCAATTACAACAAAAAAGGGAGAAAAAAAGTATTTATCAGAAGAGAGATTAGGGGATGGTTTGAGATATTAATTTTACATTATGAAGAGATGGGATGAAACTGTGAAAGTATCCAGTGACTGATGTGGGTGATCTTAAACAAAGGGGACATAAATAAAATATTCAATATTGTATCAGATTGTTAATCCATATCGTCGATACATCGGAATAAATATAGGAATTGATTCAGACTGTTTTAAAAACAATGGAATTGAAAAACAATGCATACATTAAACTGAAACTTGGTGAGGTGTGAATCATTAAAGGTAACTGCCATAGGATAGCAAGAAGGAGAATAGTTTGCATCTCTGAAGTTAAGAACAATCTCAGACGTTAATATATGGCTGGATTGTGCATTAGATAATTCCACTCTGACAAATTTATAGCTCTCTTTCATTAAAGATTTGGCATTTTTACTGATTTACAGCAGGATTTTATGTCTTTTACACAAGGAACCATAGGGTAGGCATTTTTCCACTGCCGCATTGAAACTAAAGCAGCTCTGGAGCGCAAAACTAGCTGCAGACACTTGGTGGGAAGTTGTTCATTTTCCTGTTAATGGTCAACTCCACTTCTGGCCACACCCCAAGAAAGTCCCTTCAAATCCCAAGGATAGGATGTTGTGGTCATGCCAGAATTTGAGCCATGAAAAGGGGAAAACAAAATTTGCAGAGAATTTGAAATTAAAAAATATATATATATGCTTAAACGCCCAGTAGGTTTGGCAGCAGTAGGGAGACAAAGTTAACACCTGCTCCATGTTCACTGTCTGTGCTGCTGAGAAGGCAGAAGGATGGAGTTTAGAGGGAAAAATAGATCAACCACAATTGAATGGAATAGATTTGATGGGTCGAATGGCTTAATCCTATTCCGATGTTTTATGGTCTAACAGTGTTGCTGGAACCAATTTCCCTCCGTGATCCACCAAGATGTTCTAAAAGATAAGCCGCAAACCAGGCAACTCAAGCAAAGCACATCAGCACATTGGCTGGGTTAAACCTGTGACAAGACGGGAGGTCCTTATGGAGGCCAACAGGCCAGTACAGACTTCCACCACAGAATTTCCCTGTGCCAGTGCTCAGGAAAGCCTTTTGCTGCACTGTGCTGCACTGAACCTTGCCAATCTCAGAGGAACATAGGAACATAAGAAATAAAAGGAGAAGAAGGTCATGCAGCCCATTGTGCCTCCATTGCCATTCAGTAACCCCAAATCTGTTGTTTCCCTTACCATTCAAAAATCTATTAGAGGGCGGCACAGTGGCGCAGTGGTAGAGTTGCTGCGCTACAGCGCCAGAGACCAGGTTTGATCCTGACTACAGATGCTGTCTGTATGGAGTTTGTACGTTCTCCCTGTGACCGCATGAGTTTTCACCGGGTGTTCCGGTTTCCTCCCACATTCCAAAGATATGCAGGATGTCGGTTAACTACGTTTACTAGTGTACGGGGTGATTATTGGTCGGCGCGGACTCGGTGGGCTGAAGGGCCTGTTTCCGTGCTGTATTTCCAAAAGTAAAACTAAAACTAAAGTGCAAACGAAAGACTGGCAAAGATGTTGGTAAAGATTTTATATGCTTTTCCATTTGCCTGCTCCCCCTGTACTTCTTAGTGGTAAATGTCACAGGTTAGAGTAATAGTGTGAAAAAAGTCTTAGCAAGAATGTTGCAGTAGGAAGTATATTCGGCATCCACAGGGTACCTGTGAGGCAGGCAGTGCTAATCAAGCAGGCTGTTTTGTACTGGATCATGTTGAGCTTCATTAACATAGTTGGAGCTACATTCATGTAGGTCTTTCATCACAATGTTGGCATATGCCATACAGATGTAGCAAGAGCCTTGTTGAGTCACTCACTGCAGAATACGCAGCCTCTGGTCGGCTCTCATATCCATAGTATATCTATAGCTGCTTCAGTCATGTCAACAGTGACCTGCTGGGATGTGGATAGAGGAGGTTTCTGTGAAAATAATAGAGTTTGATAACAACTGGAAGTGTGAAGGGTAGGTTTCCTTTCTCAAAACTTTAGTTTTTAGTTTAGTTTAGTTTATTGTCACATTGTACCGAGGTACAAAGAACAGCTTTTCTTGCATGCTAACCAATCAGTGGAAAGACTATACATGATTACACATCGAGGCGTCCACAGTGTACAGATACATGATAAATGGAATAATGTTTAGTGCACGATAAAGTCCAGTAAAGTCTAATTAAAAATAGTCCAAGGGTCTTCAATGAGATAGATGGAAGCTCAGGACCGCCCTCTAGTTGTTGGTAGGATGATTCAGTTGCCTGATAGCAGCTAGGAAGAAATTGTTTCTAAATCTGTGTGTTCACACTTCTGCACCTCTTGCCTGATGGGAGAGGGGAAAAGAAGGAATGGCTGAGGTGAGACTTGTCCTTGATTATGCTGGTGGCCTTGCCGAGTGCAGATGGTGTCAGTGGAAGGGATGGTGTTTTTTTTTCTGATGGTCTAGGCTGCATCCACAATTCTCTCCAATTCCGTGCATTCTTGATGGAGCTGTTCCCAAATCTTGCTGTGATGCATCCACATAAAATGCTTTCTATGGCACATCTGTAGAAAATGGTGAGACTTGTGGACTTGCCCAACTTTCTACGCCTTCTTAAGAAGTAGAGGCAAACATGGAATGAAGAGCAGTCAACGGGTACAGACCTATTGGCCAATAATGCCCATGCTGAACAAGATGCAAGACCAACTCTTATCTGCCAGCACATAATCCATATCCCTCCATTCCGTGCTTATCAAAGTGTCTGTCCAATAGTCTCTTGAATGCCACTATCCTATCTGCATCAACTACCACTCCCCGGCAGCTCATCGCAAATACCCATCACCCACTGTATAAAACACCTGCCCCACACTTCTCCTTTAACCTTTGTCTCTGTAGGGGGCGCCGTCCTGTACGGGTATGGCTGCCCAGCCTGCAGCTGTCCGTCTTTTCTCTCTTTTTTTTATTTTTAGTTAGTTGAGTTTTTTGATTTTCGGAGTCCTAGCCTTTTTTTATGTGGGGGTGGAGGGGGGGAAGGGGGAAACTGCTTTCTAGGGACCCTACCTGGTCGGTGAGGCAGCTTTTCTCCGGGCTGCATCGTCGACCCGTCCTCGCGGCCTACCAGCGGGCCTGGAGCGGCGTTTCCTGAGGGGCCACCCAGAACCTCGGCTTCGGCAGCGGCTCAACGCAGGAGCACCATCGTGAAGCGGAGCGGGCGACACCTTGCCTGGGTCGCCGCATTGGAGCTCCGGTGAGCTGAAGACCGCAGGTGAACATCGCGGAGCTGCGGGGCGGGCGGCCGGCTGCGGGCAGCGGCGCTGAAATTTAAATCGGGAGCCTGAGATCTCTCGGCGAGATCACCAGCTGTGGAGCTCCATTCAGCGCGGCCTGTTGGCGTCGGAAGCCGCAGTCTCCAACAAGGAAGCAGCAGTTACAGGCACCCTGAGCCGCTGAGAGGGTTCTCCCGTCGCCGGTGCACCATCACCCGGCGAAGAAGGGCCTGGAACATCGGCCCCCATAGCGGCGACTGTTGGGGCCCCAATAGGCCTGACTATGGGTGAACTTGGGATGGGGTCTGGAGTTTGTGCCTTCCCTCATAATGGGAACCATTGTGGTGGAATGTTTTTTTATGTTTATGTTAAATTCTTTAATGTTATGTCTCATCTTTATCTATGTGCTGCACGGCAAGACAAATTTCACTACACCAATTGGTGTATGTGACAATAAATGTCCTTTGTCCTTTGTCCTTTGTCCTTTGTCCCACCTTAAAGCTGTGTTCTCTAGTAGGTGGCATTTCCATCCTGGGAATAAGGTTATGACTGTCTATCTTATCGATGCTTCTCAGAATTTTATATACTTCTATCAGGTTACCCCTCAACCTCTGGCGTTCCATAGAAAACAATCCAAATTTGCCCAATCTATCCCTGCAACTAATTCTCCCTAATCCAGGCATCTCCTTTCCAAAACCTTCACATCCTTCCTGTATTGTGGCTACCAGAACTTCACGCAATACCCCAAATGCGGCCTAACCACAGTCTATGCTGCAGATCAAACACAAAATGTTGGGGTAACTCAGCGGGTCAGGCAGCATCTCTGGAGAAAAGGAATAGGTGACTAAGAGTCTATGTGTACCAAGGTACAGTGAAAAGCTTTTTATTGCATGCTAGGCAGTCAGCGGAAAACCTATCCATGATTACATTGAAGCCGTCCACAGTGCACAGATACATGATAAAGAGAATAACATTTAGTGTAAGATAGAGTCTAGTAAAGCCCAATTAAAAGTGGCCAGAGAGTTTACAAAGCTCTCAAGCTACATCAGGACCTCCTGACCCTTATACTCAATACCCCAACCAATTAATTACTTGTGTTGCCACTTCCAAGGAGCTAAGGACTTGGATCTAAAGATTTTTATGTGTTGCAAATGTCATAAATCTGAATGTTGAACAGGTCTTTCTGCAAGAGGACATGGTCTGCCTCATTCTCCGAGGAGTATTAATTGGTTGCTATTTCCCTTCATTTGATGGGAAAGAAAGACCACTACAGGGAATGGGATCTGCATCTGCAATTTTTCTCAGCCCAGATGTAAAGGTTTCCCAGCAGTGATCATAGCTTGATAGTTTTGGAAGATAGGCAGAATCATGAGAGAATCTTAAGAGAGGTCCCTGAGAAGCAACTGATGGAGGAATGGAAGATGTAGTCATGTGTAATTACATTTTCTTTTTTCTGATGGTAAATGTAGCGTTTCCCACAATAGCAATTCCTTAGACACCGGATTTGTACAGGGCATTGTCACTCTCTCCGGAAAAGGAATAAATATTCCTAAATTCTTCATGAAATTAATAAATTAGAATCTTGGCATGTTGCTTTTCCAATTTCCAGATATTGCAAAGGTGTTTGAAAATTACTTCTGGTAGAGAACTGAATCAGTTTAGATAAAGGTAGTAGAGGACATAATAATGAAAACATGATATTGATATTGAGACTTTGCAAAATGTACAAAGCTATTTCATTCCTCTCCATAACTATATTCATTCTTTATAGTCTCATATATTTCATGAATTACAAACACTAGTGTTGAAATATTTGCTCAATCTTGCTATTCAGAAATTTCACTACAGCTGCATTCAGTGGAATAAAAATTATTTTGTTGCACTTAAACTTCATGTGAAATATGTAAGACCATAAGACATAGGAGCAGAAATATGCCATCGACCCACCGAATCTGCTCTGCCATTTGAACATGGCTGATCTATTTTGCCTCTCAACTCCATTTTCCTGCCTTCTCCCCATAACCTTTGACACACTTACCAATCAAGAACCTGTCAATCTCCGCTTTAAAAATACCCAATGACTTGACTCCCCAATGTTAAATGGAATAGTTTGCATTTACCAATGATGATAACCTGTCTTTGAATAATGATGAAAATAACATCCAGGAAAGAATATTGATGGAAGGCAAATTCTAGACTGTGGTAGTTGTGAAGGAGGAATGCTGAATGGTGTCATTGTAAGGATGAAAGACAAAATCCAGGAGACAGGGGCATATTAATATAATTGTGAAGACAACATTACTGACCCACAAAGTATTGATGACAACGCTACTACAGCCGTCCATTTATGAAGGACACATTGCAGGAAACGAAGAGCAGATAATGTAAGGAATTCGCACACAGTGACACATTTAGTGATGCTTAGCCATTTGAAGCAGATGTCAGCTCAAAGGGACCGATTCACAGATGATGAGCTAATGACAAAATAAAATAGATTCATAGCAGGAGTTTAAAACCACAAGGAGAGTACAAGATTGATTTATCTGAATACTATCAGGAGTGTGGATTGGAGACTAAGATTATTTCTGCTGCAGCAGAGAAATGGAGGTTGTAAAAAATATGAAACTAGGACAGTCAATGTCCTTGTTGATAAGCCATCATCAATTTAAGTAATTACTCAACTAAAAATTAAAATTACATGGAAAACACATGGACCATTTAATCCACCGCTCTCTGCGGCAGTACCATAAAATGTAGAAAAAAAGGTTGAAACAGAGGGGGGGTGGGGGGCTTGATGGCACAGCGATGGAGTTGTTGCAGCACCAGAGACCAGGGTTCAATCCTGACTAAGGGTGCAGCCTGTACGAGCGATGACCCATGCACTAGCACTATCCTGCACACTAGCAACAATTTATTATTTTACCAAAGCCAATTAACCTGTGGAAGCAAACCGGAGCACCTGGGGGAATGTACAAACTCTGTACAGACTGCACCCATGGTCAGGATCAAAGCCGGGTCTCTGGGGCTATAAAGCAGCAACTCGACTGCTGCATCACTATGCGTGGTATAATTGTAAATTGTCTAAAGTCATAGGTTTTAATGTTTTACGCAAAATAAAAATACACAAGAGGTTAAGATAGCCATCTGAAACCTGAGGACCGTGCTTCATTTTAGCCATTATCTATTGTAACAGATTTTTGTTATTAACAGATGCCCTTATGTATTATGAGACCCATTATTTGGTGCTGAAATATTCTTGTTAACTGTACAGTATATCATTTGCTGTTCCTCTGCACGATGGTAAGATTTGACAACGTCAGCTAATATATTTGCGTGGCAATGTCACTATGCTGCCTAGGGTGTGAAAGCTTGGAAGAACTGCACTTAAAAATCCCACCATCTGCCAGCATTGTGAATTCAACTCTTCTTAATGCAGCTTCAAAAATGGCTCTTGGAAAAGGAACTCCATTCTGCTAATACAAAAATCAGGATGTGATTGAAGGGTAAAATGTAACTTTTAAGGGATAAATCTAAATGTATACTTCTTCCAAATGCTTTGCTCATTGAGAGTAATCAGAGCTCGATGCAGATCAGACACCATCAGTAAAACAAAAATAGTAACCCAGCGGGTCAAGCAGCATCTATGGAGAACATAAATAGGTGAAGTTTCAGGTCGAGATCTTCTCCTGACTGACTGACTGGTTGTGGGGAAGAAAGCTGAAATAGAAGTGGAAGGGTGGGGGGGGGGGGGGGGGGGCAGTACAAAGCCTGGCAGATACAGTTTAGTTTAATCTAGTTTAGTTCAGTTTTATTTAGTTTAATTTAGTTAAGTATTGCCATGTGTACCAAGGTTGAGTGAAGACTATCCAGTCAGCAGAAAGACTACACATGATTAGAATCAAGCCATCCATAATGTACAGATACAGGATGAAGGGAATGGTATTTACTGCAAGATAAAGTCCAGTAAAGTCAGACAGAAGATGAGGTGCTGTTCTCAAGCTTATATTGGGCATTGGTGGAAGACAGAGGTCAGAGTGGGATGGAGGATTTAAATGTAGCCTGGACACTCAGAGCTTCCAAAGGGGACAGGGAGGCTGTGTTCTGTGAAGCGATATCCAATTCTTTCTCCAGTGTAGAGGAGACTACATTTTGAGCAGCAAATGCCATACAATAAATATATTTATCCTACTTTGGGATCAGCCGCAAGCATAGACATCATCTTCCTGACCACTCCATCAAATTCAATTGGCAATCTCAAAGACCGGTATTAGACTGTGCCCCAGACTCTCTGAGGAGAGAGGAAGGTTGATTATGTCTTGCCTGATCAATATAACCTCTCAGTTCTGACACCGTATCTCTAAATCTTCTTTTCCTCTCAGTGACTCTAAATCCTCTTTCTAATAACATCGCTCCATTTATGGGTGGAATGGATGGATGCTTGAAGGAGAGGGATTTCTACACCTACAGAGAGAGAGAGAGAAGTACAGAAGAATTTGTAGAAAATCTGAGAGTACTCTCGCAGATTGCAGTGATATGGGTAATTTGCACTGCTAATTTTACTTTACACATTCTTGCTTCTGATCCAGAATCTTACCTGTTGCCATTATAGAAGGCCAGCACAGCAATGCAGCGGTAGAGTTACTGCCTTACAGCGCCAGGTTCGATCCTGATTACGGGTGCTATCTGTACGAAGTTTGTACATTCTCCCTGTGACCATGTGGGTCTTCTCTGGGTGCTCCAGTTTCCTCCCACACCAAAGGGATCCAGTTTTGTAGGATAATTGGCTTCTGTAAATTCTAAATTGTCCCCAGTGTGTAGAACCACTGCATGGGGTGATCTCTGGTCAGCGCGGACTCGGTGGGCTGAAGGGCTAGTTTCCATGTTGTATCTCTAAAGCCAAAAAAGTCTAAAGTTATGGGAGGGAGTAGGGGAGATACACCTTGAAATATTATTGGCTCTGCCTTATTATTCTAATTATTCCTTTGATGACTACAAAATTATTTATGGCACACAGGTCTGTTCTGTGGAAATGCGGTAATTGCCTTTCCAATTATTACAAGAATATGAAATTACCTGAATGGGCTTTCTTATATTCCATTATAAAAGAAGACGGCATTCAGCTCAATACATCAATGCTGGACCCCATGTGCTGATATCATTTGTCCTATTTCTGCCTCCTTATTTCCCTCTTACAAAGTCCCTTTCTCATGCCCTTGACTACTCGTTTTAACTTAATGCCAAATATTGACGCTAATGGATAATTCACAGTTACAAATTAAGTTATAGCTTATAATTGGGATGTGGGAGGAAACAGAAACCAACATGGTCCCGGGGTGAGTGTAGACATTTCTCTTCGGCAGCACCTGAGGTTGGGATCGAACACAGGTCTCTGGAGCTGTGATCTGCAGCACTACCTGTGGTGCAGCAAATTAACCATGACTCATGATGTGGTCTATAGAATGGCAACCAATGAAGCCATACAAAAATACATCGCCAAACACCACTTAGAAGTCTGGGTTGAAGTCTGAAGAAGGGACCCAACCCAAAACATCACCTATCCATGTTCTCCCGAGAGGCTCACTGACCCACTAAGTCACTCCATCACTTTGGTCTTTCCTTGATAAACCAGCATCTGCAGCTCCTTGTTTCGGCCACTTAGAGGTTGTTACAAAGAAAGCACTTTAAAGTAAACTCAAAGAAAGAATATCATTGGAGAATCAAATGTTCTTTAGATATTTCAGTGATGAAAGTCAAGCATCTTAAAGAATATCCCTTATGGGATCGTACAGGATTTTTGTTCACGTGAAAACTAAGCAATTGTAAATTTCTGAAAGGCCAGCTTATGAAGTGATTATGGTAGCATATGGTGAAATACTCATAATATTTAATTTAGTGTAGAGACACAGCATGGAAACAGGCCCTTCGGCCCACGGAGTCCATGCCGACTATCAATCCTGTTATCCTACTTTTTCATCCAATCCATGCACATTAGGGGCAGAGGGCAATTAATCTACAAACCCGAGGTCAGGATCGAACCTAGATCTCTGGGGATGTGAGGCAGCTGCCCTACCAGCTGTGCCACTGTGTCACCTCTCATGTGGCAATATTTGAAATAGTTATTTTAATCTGTTCCTCCATAATAACTATAAATAGGTGAGATTCACGTTGTTTCCGATTTCGTTTTATGATTTCAAAATTTGTTGGGTCATCCAGCAGTCCCAAATAAGGTAGTCATTTTTACTGCAGTTAATAGTCATGCTGTAATGGGATTAGATGTAAAAATATCCAGAGGTCTGGGAAAGGGATGTAGCAAGTGAGTGGCTTTATCGCAGTATTCAAAAGTGATTTGTCTGCACAATGCAACATGGCTCGTGAGAAAACCTAGCACATAATAAATCATATAATCATAGAAACTGTACGATGCCTTTTTAGGGTGGAACAATGGTGCAGCTTTGCAGAGCTGCTGCCTCACTGCACCAGTGGACCATACTCGATCCTGACCTCGGCTGCTGACTGGGTGATATTTGCATGTTCCCCCTGTGACCGCGTGGGGCTTCCCTTGGGTGACCTGGTTTGCTCCCACATCCTAAAGACGTGTGGGGTTGTAAAATAATTGTATGGAGCGGACGAGAAAGTGGGATAATATAGAACTAGTGTGAACTAGTGTGATTGATTCATTATGCAGTTTTAAAGCATAGATTGATAGGTTCTTTATTCGTGAGGGTGTCAAAGGTTATGGGGGAAAAGGCAGGAGGATAGGGTTGAGAGGGGAAAAAGATCATCCATGATCGAATGGTGGAGCCAACTTGATGGATCAAATGGTCTAATTCTACTCTTTATGGTTCTGGTCTTATGATGAGCAGCATGGACTTAGTGGGCTGAATAGCCTGTTTCTATGCTGTATCTCTAAACCAAACTAAAATGAATAGCTGAATAATGTTTTCATATAATGTTCCATCTGCACACATTGATGAATAAGAATACCTATTGGTATTTGTGACATTAACCCACGTAGTTCTGTGCACATAATGTGGCGAGATGGAAGAAGGACCATTGGGATTATATTGAACACTTTTATAACTTTGTCGGCACCCTAAATGTGGTGAATCCTTGCAAACTTCTGTATTTGTACCCAAAATAAAGAGTTTCACTGTAACAAACGCATGCGACAATAACATCTCAATCTATCAATCAATCAACAATCAATGGCCAAAGATGAGTTTTCATGCTGCACAATATGTACAGTAGATGCCAGGCATGATGCAATATGCATTTTTCTTGTCCTGCCACTGCACTGCTGCCATGTATCAAACATACAAGTGCACTGGAAATAATGTCTAAACAGAAAGGGTGAAGAAGGGGTTGACAAGGAGGAAAAGAGGAGAAAGGATAATAATGAATAGTACTTCCCTCTAAACGTATTGCTGAGAATGCACTAATCGCTCTGGACCAGAGGACAGTGAAGATGACTGGGCCATGGATGGAGCAAGATTGATTGGAGTCTACAAGTGCAATGGGTTCCAGGGGCAAGTGATGGGTGGGAATTGAAAACAATGGAAACCGAAGTGGGAATGGGCACCAAGAGTACTGCAGGACAAGATTGATCAAAGAACAAACTTTGGCCAAACAGAACTGCAGATGCTGCAATCTTGAGACAAAAACACCAAATGCTGGAGTAACTCAGCAGCTCAGACAGCATCTCTGAAGAATATGGATAGATGACATTTTGGGTTTGGACCCTTCCAATTGATTATAGTGGGGGGGGGGGGGGGTAAAGATGGAAGAATGATGAGGGTGGGACAAAGCTTGGCGAGTGATAAGTGGAGACAAGGGAGCTGGTTGATTAGGAGATAGCTGGACAAAGGTCACCCATCAGGGATGAAAAATAGACAAACGCCTGTGTGATAATGAGAGAAGAGGCGTAAATTGTGACACCAGAAGAAGGGATGAAGGTGGAAGGAGAAGGGAGGGAGGTGGGAGGGGAATTAAATAAACTTTCCAAGCTATACAATGGGACTACAAGAAACCCAATGACCTTGTCGGATCAGGCAAGCTAACGGAAGCAGCTGAGAAGGCCAAAAAACAGACTCAATACAATGTCATAGCAACCAACGCCCAATGTGATGCTCAGATGCTTTGTCAACAAACTATTAAAACTGGCCTTTGACAGTCTCACATTTGAATCAGACTTCTGTGACAAATGAACAGTGATATACAAAACATAAACCGAATTAGAAACTGAAATGCTTTCTTTAGCACCGACTGCTGATTTTTCTTTTCCTGTTGTGAACAGTACAATGAATCACAGTACAATCTTGCCGTGTAAACAACAAAATCCATGCAATGTTCTTGGCTTTTGAATTTAAACTTTGAACTTAAGAGAAACAGCTCGGGAACAAGCCCTAGGGCCCACTGAGTCCACGCTGACCAGCGATCACCGCATTCACTAGCACTGTCCTACACAGTAGGGACAATTTCTAATTTTTACCAAAGACAATTAACCTGCTCGTCTTTGGAGTGTGGGAGGAAATCAGAGCACCCAGAGAAAACCCAAATGGTCACAGGGAGAATGTACAAACTCCGTACAGACAGCACCTGTAGTCAGGATCAATCCCGAGTCTCTGACGCTGTAAGGCAGCAACTCTACCGCTGTGCCACCGCGCCACCGCTGGCATTCCTGCCATTTCTCTCGATTTATCATAATATCCCTGTTATTGAGAACGTGTCATTTCTAAATAAGGTGACCAATCATCTGTCAATCCAAGATACAGTGCAACAAGATACAGTGGATTTGCAATAATCGTATTCACCTTTCGTGACCTCCAAGATACTCACAGCAGCATACAGTATATTGTCGATTTTATCACTCATTGTTCCATCATTTACCGAGCCAATTCAAATCTAATATGAATCGCACTATACCCTGGAGCTGAAGGCCAATATAAACCCGTCAATTTGTCAGGCAGATAAGATGTACTCCACAACATTAAAAAGCCGTACTCCTCGCAACTGTGCAGGTTTTTAATTCTGACTGCAATTCGGCTGAAAACAGAGCTTCATCCTCCGCAAGTAAATGTTCCTCGGAGAAAGCCCCCACTCGGCTGGTGGACGAGACAGGAGAGGGGACAATTTTGAGCGGCCGTCTCGGGAGAGGAGACTGAGTGCTGAGGAATGGAACAGTTTAGTCACCTGGTACACTGTGACAGGGTCAAGAATTCCCTAGGTCTGGTCGAGCACACAGTTCTGAGATAATGCTTTCACTGCACAACCAGAGAGCAGTGCTGAGCCATTCCTTCTCTCCAGAGATGCTGCCTATCCCGCTGAGTTACTCCAGCATTTTGTATCTGCCTTCGATTTAAACCAGCATCAGCAGTTCTTTCCTACACATTTTGTTCGTTTCACTGCAAAATCTCCTCAAGGTATGTCTACTTTGAAGAAGTTCTCCTCCTCTCTCCAACGAGAGTTCAGATAACCCATTCCTTCTCTCCAGGGATGTTGCCAACCCCGCTGAGTTATTCCAGCATTTTGTATCTATTCGTGCTGAACTACTATCTACCTCTTCGATGTCCCTCGGATTATCCTTGACCGGACTTTGCTGGCTTTACATTGCACTAAACGTTATTCCCTTATCAATGGATCGATTGTAATCATGTATTGTTTTTCTGCTGACTCATTAGCACGCATCAAATAGCTTTTCACTGTACCTCAGTAAATTAAATTGAACTGCACACTTCAACTAAAATGGCTTTTGGCAGTTGCCAACCATCAGGCGAGTAGAAGGCACCCTGTGGAACACAATTCCCTGTAAAGTTTCATGGTGTGATCTTCAGAGATCAGCTTTCAATAACGGCATTCATGAGACATAGTGTTACGGAGTCTACAACACAGAAAGAAGTCCTCCAGCCCAACTCACCCATCAAAACTTGTCCTAGTTGCCTGCATTTGCACCATTTCCCTCATAACCTTTCCTATCCATGTACCTGTCCAAGTGTCTAAAATGTCATTGTAACCCACATGCAGATTTCTAAGAACAATGATTTGAATGTAAGTTGTACATAACTGTTTGGCACATTCAGTTTGTACCAAGCAAGCTTTCCATTGTTAAATATATAAATGCATAAAATTACTCCTTGTCAAGAGTGTTTAATTGTTATTTGTACCAACCATGAAACAATGAAATTATTTTCTGCAGCAACATTAGAGGCCTGTAAACACCATACTCATAGATAACATATAATTAAAAAATGAATCAATTAATTACTGTAATAACTCCAATATTAGTGTAAAATCCCCAAAGTCCATAGTGCAGCCAAAGACAGTCCATAATTACTATTTAGTGGTCAAGACCATGAATGTTAGCTGTAAAGGTGCTATTCTTGAAACTGGTGGTTATGGCTATCAGACTCCTATACCTTCTTCCCGATGGTTGGTGTGAAATAGTAGGATTAAACGAGAACTTACCAGTTCGAAGGTTGATCTTTATTTTATGAGGCGTTGTGATGAGGGATTTCGTGAAGAACCCGCCAGCACGCATGCACGACATTCTTCAAAGTAGCGGTGTGGAATCACAGAAACAACAACAAAGAAATGACTTGGCATAGTAAGATTGAAGAGACTCTAATTACCAGTTGATTATGATTGAGGGTTGGGAGCGGAGGGCACGAAATCCCTCATCGCAACTCCTCATAAAATAAAGATCAACCTTCGAACTGGTAAGTTCTCGTTTAATCTTATTATTTCATTTCGGAGTCACGTGAGTGACTTCGTGAAGACTTCAAAGCTCTGTGATTTCACGCCCTGGACCACGTCCATGCTGACACACAACTATTTAAGGATGGATGGGAGTAAACAACTTTCCAGACTGCTTGTACTGAAAAACAAGAATAATATTTATTAACAATCAAAACAAAAACCCCTCATTCGGGGACATCTCTACGTTCTTGACCTGCATTCAGCACGGCCTCCGCGAACTGTAGAGGAGCGGCAACAGGCTTGTTATAAAACCGCTGAAAGATGGCTTCATTCGCCCATCCTGCTGTGGCGAGAATATGGTCCATGGGCACCTCCATGACCCTCGCCGCCGACGTTGATGCAGCCCTGGTGGAATGGGATTTGAAGACATTAGTGTCGATACCTGACTTACCCAAGACGATCCTGAGCCACCTGGATATCGTCTGGACTGTCACTCGATGGTGAGGTTTCTTGTGAGTGACAAGCAGGTATTTCTCCATTCCCCTTAGGTTTCTCGTCACTTTGACATAGTGACGGATATAGGCGGCTAACATAGCCTTGCATCTGCGGGGTATGCCGGGAACTTCAGCTGCAGCCCTGTGAACCCAGGTCTATGCTGCTTGAGTAGCTCATCTATAAAGAAGACTACTTCTGCAGGGGTAGAGATCATCCTGTCGATCCGGATTTTATGGAGTGTCTGTACCCTCTGCGCTGAAGTCAGTGCTAGTAACATCACCAGCTTCATGGTGAGTTTGTCCAGCTCTAGCCCCTCCATGGGCGACCACGTCCTGAGCAGGTTTAGTACTTTCCCGATATCCCAGGTGATATAGCGTGGTCTGGGCGGATTCGAAATGAATATTCCCCGCATGAGTCTGGACGCCAGCCTGTTGGATCCTACCTCAATATTGAGGTAGAATGACAGCGCGCTTCTGGCGCTGTTGATGGCACTGTAGCTCAAGTGTTCATCATGGTGCAACCCTGCCAGGAATTCCAATACGTCGGCTATGGACGCAGCGTCATATGTAATTTGGGAGCGGCCGCAGAAGGTTTCCCATTTCCGGATGTGGGAGAGGTATTGCCGCCTGGTGGACTCCCGGCATGACGCTCCGATGGTATCCATTGTTCTGGGTGATAGGCCATACCGCAGTAATGGCCTGTTCAGAACCTGCAAGCCAACAAGTTTAGATAGCTGTGGCAGGGATGTGGTTCCCCTGAGACAGGGTTAGTGACCAATTGTGGGCAACCCTCTAAGAGGACCCAAGGTTGACTGATCATCTCAAAGACCACCGGATACCATGGCTGCGTAGGCCAGTCGGGTATGATAAGAATGCCCTTGGCAGCATCCATCTGGATTTTCTGCAATACCCGACTGATGAGGCAAAATGGAGGAAATGCATAGAAGAACCATTTCCCCCAGTCCAGCGAGAATGCATCCATCGCCATTGCCCCAGGATCTGGTTCCCACGAAACGTATGTTGGTACCTAATGGTTCAACCGCGACGCAAAGAGGTCGATATCCGGTTTACCAAATTTGGCTGTAACTTTAGTGAAGATTTGAGGATGCAACATCCACTCGATGTTGTCATTGAACTTGCGTGACCTGGTGTCCGCCACAGTATTGAGCTCACCTGGTAAATAGGTAGCTGAAATCCAAATATTCCGTTGAATACACCAGAGCCAAATTGTATTAGCCAATTCATCACATGAAATTGACCTGGTACCGCCCATATGGTTTAAATATGCCACCGCAGTGGTATTGTCTATTTGGAGACGGACATGAGCGTCAGTAAGATTAGAGCAATAAGCTCGAAGTCCGTGAAATGCACCAAGCAACTCCAAATAGTTTATCCCTTGTGACAATAACAGAGTAGATTCAAGGGTGTCCCATCTGCCCCCGCAACTAGAATAGTTCTCCGTAGCTCCCCAGCCATGGGAGCTTGCATCGGTTTGTAAGTATACCATCGGATTGGGCACAATGATGGGTTTAAATGAGTCACTAATATTGTCCACCTACCATTGTAACTCAATCTTAGCTTTAAGAGGCAGCTGCATTGATCTGTCGAAATGTCCAGCGTTTTGTTTTAACGCTGAGATCTTGGCTCTTTGCAAATTGTGATAATGCAAAGGCCCGTATCGAGCCGCTGGAAAAAGTGCTACGATCTTGCCAATCACCTTAGCAGTTTGTCTAATTGATGGTATACTGGCCCAAACTAAATCCTCACATACTTGGGTGACATCCCCAACTTTGTTAGCTGGTATGGTGGCCCTCATGCGATTGGAATCCACCGTGAACCCCAGATAATCCATGACCTGTGAAGGGCAGAACTTTGATTTATCTGGATGGATAATGAACCCCATTTGCTGAAAAATTGCCACAGTGGCTGAAACTGCCAGTTCAGCTGCTTCCAGGGTGTTGCCAACAATCAAGATATCATCCAAATAGGCCATCACTATATGATGTTGTTTCCGTAGCGTGGCCAGAATAGGTTTGAGTAATTTAGTAAATAATCTAGGGGCTGTGGTAAGCCCATTTGGCAAAGCCCTGTATTGCCAGAGCTGATCCATCCAGATGAATTTTAAGAACTTCCTATGGTGTTTCCTAATGGATACAGAATAGTATGCATCTTTTAGATCAATGCATGCCATAAAGCAGCCATGAGAAATCAATGACTTGGCTGTTTCGAACGTGTCCATTTTGAAATGGGTATATGTTACAAAGGTATTCAAATGGGTCAGATCAATAATAACCCAACATCCTCCATCCTTCTTGGGCCTGGTGAATATGTTGGATACAAATTCAATTGGTTCGTGTATAGTTTTTTCTATCACACCTTTTTCTTGTAACCTTAAGATCTCAGCATAGCCTGCTGCCTTTTCAATGGTAGACAGCGTAAATTTCCGATCGGGCATATGCTGGGATGGAGGGATGTTACCATTAATGAATTAAATCTCATGGCCTTGAATACTTTGTAAGACAAACTCATCTGAAGTGATAGTTTCCCATGCCCCCGTGAAGAAGGCCGCGGCTGCTAGGGCTGCTGGTATTGAGGCGGAGCTGAAGTGTAGGTACGTGCCGGTCTGGTGGCAGGGCCTCGTGGCCTGTAAAACGGCGCTTTCTTGGCCGCCTGCCTGGGCGCGATCTGAGACCGCATCAGTCCCACCGTTTTGGCGTGTTCGTCGAGCTCCTTGACCCTCTTCGGGAGGTCTTCCCCGAACAACTGTCTGGGCGGTGGTGTAGGAGGCGCCTTACACAACCCCGCGAATTTCGGGTTGAGCGTGGGGTGGATGACACTCTTCCGGAAGGCATTTATTTCATGCTGAGTAGCACACAGCAGAGCGAGAGCATCCTCCTGCTCCAAGCTTAGGTCCTCTCCATCCACCGACCGCGCGAACGCGGTGATCCCAGCAGTAAGCAGCTTCAGGATGCGCTGGAGCTTTATCTCCTGAGTCCTGATGGCTGTGCCAATGTTGCCCCAGATCGGCGTATTGACCGTGGGCACGTTGAGGGAGTTGCAGTTGGTTGGGGCTTTATGCCTGTTGATGGCCTGCGATAGAACTTCCTCCTGGAGCTGATGGTTAGTTAGGAAGTCCACGGTGGCAGCCAGTTTGGGGTTGAGGGGTAGTCCCGATGTCTTCGAAAAATCAAATTTTGCCGCCACGTCGAGGAGTTCTTCCTGCGGCACCTCCGATGGAGCTGGTGTAGGGTCTAACAAATCCTCTTCCTCTGGCTGCCTCAGGCTGCCTGTTGAGAATGGCGAAACCTCCCTGTGCCGTCTGGAGCTGGATGCATCCTGCCGTTGGTTCTGCAAGAGGAGCTCCAACATCCGCTCCATCCGGTCAATACGCCCTTCGCCCTGAACACTCAGGCGGTCGGAGTCCTCATGTTCTGGTGCACTGCTGAGGCTCCTGGGGTTGGAGTTACTGAACCAGGCAATGATGCATCCATTTAATATGCTCTCTATCCTCCACCTGCAGAAGTTCTTGGATTCTTGAAAAGTGCTTGTCTCTTACATGGAGAATCATAATAAGAGATGCCTGGATAGTGGATGTGGAGAGGATGTTTCCAGTAATGGGAGTGTCTAGGACCAGAGAGCATAGCCTCAGAATAAAAGTATGTACATCAAAAATACATCAATGAATAAATATATTCAGCCAGAGGGTGGTGAATCTGGGGAATTCATTGCCACAGAAAACAATGGAAGCCATGTCATTGGGTATTTTTAAAGGAGAGATTGACAGCTTCTTGACTAGTATGAGTATCAAATTTTATACAGAGAACGCAGAAGAATGAATGGGGTTGAGAGGGAAAAATAGATCAACCATGATCTAATGGTGGATCAGACTTGAAGGGCCGAATGGCCTCATTCTGCTCCAATGTCTTATGATATTGTCAGCATCAGCTTCAATGTGCACAAAGGAACTTCAGGTGCTGGTTTATGCTGAAGGTAGACGTACAGGCGCTGGAGTAGCTCGGCGGTGCTTGCCCACAACCCACCAATCCTCCCATCCCCACCGACCCCTACCTCACCTTCCCCTCCCACCACTGCTTTCTGTCTGAAGAAGGGTCCTGACCTAAACATCACCCATCATTTCTATCCACAGGTGCCTGACCCACTGAGTTACTCCAGCAATTTGTGTCTATCCATTGCCAGCTTCAATGCCCAACCTATGGACTGGACTGATATTTCAGTCGATTAGTATACAAAATGGTTTCCCCAGAAATAGATTTGCCTGGGAAATCACCTCTGATTGATATGCCACGTGTTGTGGTAGTACTCCATCCGAAAATCAGTTGCATTTGAAGTCAAGTGAATGGATTTCAAAGGCAGCACAACTTCCCACAGCTAAAATATGAAACAAAGAACTGCAGAAGCTGGTTTATACAAAGATAGAGACAAAGTGCTGGAGTAATTCAATGGGTCAGGCAGCATCCCTGGAGAAAAAGGGTGGGAGAAATTTCAGATCGGGACACTTCATCAGCCTGAAGGTAGGGGGCGGGGAGAGGGGTGGGAGGTGAAGAACTAAACTCCTGTCGGAGAGTGGGAAAAAAACACCTTTATAGCAGGTTTGAGGAGATTATGCAGTGGAGTCCTAGCCTTGTTTCACCTCCAGGTCTTCACCACCCCCCCCCCCCACCCCCCCACTCCCCCATTCAGTTTGAAGAAGGGTCCCACCCTGAATCATCTCCCATCCTTTTTCTCCAGAGATGCTACATGACCCACTGTGTTACTCCAGCACTTTGTCTCTATCTTTGGTATAAACCGGTTTTTGCTTGCGGCGTTTTAAAGCTCGTGCCTTCGTGCTACAAGCTTGAACGATCTTTTGGAAACAGCCTGTACCATAGAAACATAGAAACATAGAAATTAGGTGCAGGAGTAGGCCATTCGGCCCTTCGAGCCTGCACCGCCATTCAATATGATCATGGCTGATCATCCAACTCAGTATCCCGTACCTGCCTTCTCTCCATGATCCCCTTAGCCACAAGGGCCACATCTAACTCCCTCTTAAATATAGCCAATGAACTGGCCTACCAAGTCATATGAATTACAGAACAATGATTGGCGGCTCATGATTTCCACATGTTTCAGCTGATCTGATTATGAGCTTCTTCGTAACAATATCATCTCTATTATGTACTCCCCAATCATTATAACCCACCCAATTACAATACTCTTCCCATCCTCATTATAGTTATTTCAGCCACATGGTGAGAACTCAATTATTGCCACAATGGAGCCAACCCTGAACACCATCAAAATGATCAGTCCCCAAATTATGTTGGATTATTGATCATTCTATTTCTCCCTTTCCTCAATTCCTGGACCACTTGAACAGCACCCACCGCTCCCTTAAGGCTGGGCGATGCTACAGAGTTGTATCAATCAATTTAAAATCATAACAATTATCGATTCAGAAGATTGCAAAAAAAAAATTACCTTACCAGCTCAATCCTGGTGCTAGAAATAAATGTTAAAGATAGTAAAAGCTAATCTTCTGGCTCTGTGCTCTACAAGTAAGCTCGTAAAGCAGTGTGTGTTCAAAGAAGCTATCAACCCTGCAGATAATTCCAAAGAGTCATCAATAGTCGTAGAATCATACAGCGCGGAAACAGGCCCTCTGGCCCAACTTGGCCACACCAACCAACATGTCCCATCTATTCTAATCTCACCTGCCTGCATTTGACCCATATCCCTCTAAACCTGTCATATCCATATCCTTAACTAATTTTTTTTTTTGGTTTGTTTAAAAGTATGTTTTGGGGGATGTTTTTGGTATATCTATGTGGGGCAGGAGGGGAGGGTAGGGGGGAAGCCGTTTCCCAGTCACTTCCTGAAGAGGATATTCTCTGAGTCACGTCTTCTCCCCCTCTCACGGCCTACCATCTGGATTGGTGTGGCCTTTCCTGTCGGAGACTGACCAGAGCTTCAGCGGCGGCGCAGCCCTGGATACATCGTGGAGCGGGCGATGCCTTAGCTGGGATCGCCGTTTGTGGCTCCGGAGTGTTGGGCCTGCTGCTTCAATGTCGGGGAGCTGTGGTTTGCAGGGCTCTCAGCTGCGGGCGGCGCTGACCAGCATCGCAGAGTCCTGGGATCCCTTTGCTGAGGGCCGCCAGCGTGAATCTCCGCCCAGCTCGGCCTCGGGAGGCGCGCTCTCCGATGGGAAGTGGCCGATTCGGAGGTCCAAGCCGCTGAGGGTGTTCTTCCATTCCGATGTCGGAGTTCCATCATCCCGGTGAGAGGGCCTGGACATCAGGCTGCCCGTAGCGGCGACAGTGGGGGGCTCGGGAGGCCCCCACTACGGGTGAACAACAGAGGAAGGTGCCTTCCCTTACAGTGGGAAACGTTGATTCCGTTGTGTGGGGATGTTTATACTAAAGACTATCGTGTTCTGTGTTCTTTTTTTATGGTGATCACAAATTTCGCTGTACTAATTGGTGCATGTGACAATAAATGTCTCTTGTCTCTTGTAACTGTTTCTTAAATGTTTCAATCGGCCCTGCCTCAACTACCTCCTCTGGCAGCTCGTTCCATACACCCGCCATCCCTTGTATGAAAAAGTTCCCCTCAGATTCCTATTAAATCTTTCCCCCTAGATCCTAAACGTTTGTCCTCTGGTTGTTGATAACCCTATTCTGGGCAAGAGACTCTGTGCAGGATATGTAACATAAAGAGAAAAAATATCTATTGAGTTCTTGTTTTTGACCACCTATAAAGCTCAATCCCTAGACATTCCCACGGTAAGAACATGAAATCAGAGTCTTTATGCTCACCCAGCTATTCACATATCTTGACTGATTTACACATAATAAAATCCACCCATATTAATCCAACAGCACTTTCACACCAATAAATATATCAGCCTTGCTCATGAATTCTCCAGATGTTCTATTGTTCATTGGATTTTTTACATGAATTAGATTCATTGGGTTATAAAATGCTTCCCAAGTCCCAACAATGTGGCTTAAATTTTACGATTCTGTCAATTTGATTTATTTGATTGGGAAACATTTCTCTGTATTGACTCTGTTAGCTGCATTTTGACATATTACCTGTTATGATCAGATTATTCCTGACCTTATGCCAATCTAGGGACTGAGGCCAAATTTATAGTGACACAGCAGTAGAGTTGCTGCCTGGGACAGCTCCAGGGACCTGGGTTCGATCATGACTGTGGATGCTGTCCGTGCAGAGTTTGTACCATATGACAATATTGTACCATACGACCATAGCCCATGGAGATTTGTACCATTTGACCATACCCTGTGACCTTTTGGGTTTTCTCCGGGTACTTCGGTTTCCTCCCACAATTCAAAGATGTGCAAGTTTGTAGGTTAATTGGCTTCTGTAAATTATCCCTAGTGTGTAGGATAGTGCTAGTATACGGGGTTATCATTGGTCGGCGCGCACCGGGTGGCTCGTAGGGTCCGTTTCCGCGCTGTGTCTATAAAGTCCAGGATCATTCTGGTGAATCTGTACTGCACTCCATCCATCCCTGACATATTCTTCATGAGTATTGGTGCTCAACATCAAGTATAATCCTGCAGATGTGGACTGAACAAGACTGAACAAGATGTGCTCTGAACGCCCAGAAACAAAGGAGATTACAAGAAAGTGGTGAACACTCCCCGGTCCATTTCCTCAAGATGCGCAGTGTCCAACATGTTTGAAATCCACATTTTAAGCGTTGGTACGGTTGTATTTTTCCAAAAGTTAAGTATAAGTTTTTTTGCAGTTATTAACCCATAATTAAATTAATAATTTTTGAGATGAGTTCAGTTAATTTTTTTAAATTTTTTTAATTTTAATTTTTATTTAACTTATTTTATTTTTGTTTGTTTACTATATTATTTATTTGAATAGAAGTATATAAAATTGTGAGAGGCATAGCCAGGGTAGACAGTCGGAAACTTTTTCCCAGGGTAGAACTGTCAAAGACCAGATGGCATGGTTTGAAGGTGAAAGGGACAAAGTTTAATGAAGATATGCGGGGCACATTTTTCACACAGGATAGTGGGCTCTTGGAATGTGCTGCCAGGGGCAGATATGTCAATGGAGTTTAAGAGGCTTTTAGATAGGCAGTTGGATATGCGGGGAATGGCAGGATATGGATCACGATCAGGCAGAGGAGATTAGCTTATCTTGCCAACACGATCAGCGCAGACATTATGGACTGTGCTGAATTGTTCTATGTCCTACAGGTTCTATGATGCAAATAGAACATTGGCAGAGCCAGTGCTTCTAATTTTAATTCACAGGGTGGCAGAGTGGTGCAGCGCTAGAGTTGCTGTCTTACAGCTCCAGAGACCAGGGTTCGATCCTGATTATGCGCCTGTCTGTACGAAGTTTGTATATTTTCCCTGTGATCGCATGAGTTTTCTCCAGGTGCTCTGGTTTCCTTCCACACTCCAAAGACGTGCAGGTTTGTAGGTTCACTGGCTTTGGTAAAAATTGTAAATTGTCCCAAGTGTGTAGGATAGTGGTAGTGTACTGTGTAGGATCACTGGTCGGCACGGACTTGGTGGGCAGAAGAGTCTGCTTCCGCGTTGTATCTGTAAAGTGCATAGTTTCCTTTAGATAATAAACAAAGCACATTTTCTTTACTGAATAACATTTGTAGCTATGTATTACCTTTTAAAAATGTGGGCATATTTACAAATGGTTTTGTTCATTTTCAGATTGTATTTTATCATCATTTAGATTTTGTTGTATATTTTGACCTTCTTCCTCAAGCTGACTTCACACTTAAACTATTAAACATCATCTTTCATGAGTCTCTCTACTGAGTGTTCCCTGATACTATTGAACCATAAACTACACTCCAACCCACTCTCCACCTACTTAATATCATTTGCATACCAAATACTAAACTCTGCATTCTACCATCTAAATCATTAATAAATATGTGCAGTTTTTCCTCAGATTAGATACTTAAAGAATATCTTGTCAATTAGAATTTAGTTTACTTCAGAGATGCAGCGTGGAGACAGGACCATTGGCCCACTGAGTTTGCGCCGACCAGCGATCGCCGGTACACTGGTTCTAAAGTAAAGTAACGTAAAGTAAAGTATCCTTTATTGTCATTCGGACCTTTCAGACTGAACAAAATTTTGTTGCCTTGCAGTCATACATTTAATAAAATAACAAAACACACAATAAACACAAAATTAAACATCCACCACAGTGAGTTCACCAGGCACCTCCTCACTGTGATGGACCGAACGAAATTTTGTTGCCTTGCAGTCATACATTTAATAAAATAACAAAACACACCATAAACACAAAATTAAACATCCACCACAGTGAGTTCACCAGGCACCTCCTCACTGTGGTGGAGGGCAAAAGTCTTAAGTCTCTGTCTCTTCCCTCCTTGTCGCTGGTCCTACGCACCAGCGACAATTTGTAGAAACCAATTAACCTAACATGCCATTGAGATGTAGGAGGAAACCGGAGCACCCGGAGAAAACCCAGGCGCGCACAGGGAGAATGTACAAAATCCGTAAAGGTAGCACAGTGGTCAGGATTGAACCAGGGTCTCTGACGCTGCAAGGCAGCAATTCTATCGCTGTGCCACTGTGCTGCCCTGCAATTATGAATATAATTATTTATCCCAAGTTCCAAACTCCTGCTCACAACCAGGTTCCAACTCTTATAACTGAGAACTTTAAATCTCTGGAATTCTCTATCCTGAAAACCAGATCACTAGAAGTATTTAAAGTGGAGGTAAACTAATTGGTTAATTGAGAGCCACAAGGAACTGACACAGAGGATGAACTGAGGGTTGGAGTAGATCAGCCTGCCAGGATGATATTGTATGACAGGGCAGGCTTGATGGGTTATTTTGTAGAATGAAGGAACTTCAGATGCTAGTTTACCAAGGAAAGATACAAAATGCTAGAGTAACTGAGCGGGTCAGGCTGCATCCATGGAGAACATGGATCGGTGATATTTCAGGTTGGGACGTCAGACTTCAGTTTGAAGAAGGGTCCCCACTCAAAATGTCACCTATCCACATTCTCTAGAGATACTGCACTGAGTTGCTCCAGCACTTTGTGTCTTTTGTATGTTCCAACAAAGGGTTATCACCAGTTCTGGCTCTATCATTTTTGACAATAATCCTTTGTGCTGCAATGGGAATTTTTTAATTGGATGTAAAAGGGATTAGTATCTAAATATACAGTAAAGGGTCTTTTGGCTCACAGGTAATAATACTGAAGCTATCAATGTCTTGCAGACTGTAAATGTGCACACTACAATCCACACATTACACGACAAACACAAGATTTTCCCAACAGTTAATATATCTAAAGAAAGATGACAGTTCTTGCATAGAATGAAATACATCTGCTGACATTTGTACTCTTATTAGTAATCTCAATTAACATTGAACTTTGTTATTTTTTCCTTCCAAACAAAACATGTTCCAGTCCAGCAAACCCTTGTTGTAATGGACGGGGGGAAGGGGGGGGGGGTCATGGTGTCCGTTATTGCCAATTGTTCACTATAACTGGGTAAGGGTTAATCGAGTAATAAAGTATCTTTGTATACGTAGTAGAAACAAAGATATGCAGATGCTGGTTAATATCCAAAGGGACACAAGGTGCTGGAGTAACTCAACGGGTCAGGCAGCATCTCTGGAAAAATTGTGATGTTTCTAGTCAAGACCCTTCTTCAGACTCTCACTGGAACTGCGCCTGGAATCCAGGTGAGTCAATGGCCTCGGCCTGCTGATGCCCAGGGGAGCGGCGAGGATTGGCGCAGTCAATGAACGTCGCCTACGCACGGTCGAAGTGCTGGTAAGTCGGCAGCGGCGGTGGCAGGTTTGGCCAGGAAACATTCGAGGAAGCTGAATGGGCCGGCGGTGGAGGCAGTAGGTCTGGCCTGGAGGTGGCTAGGGAGGCGGTGCATGCTGGGGTTAGTGTCAGCAGCCCAGCCTGGCGGTGAAGGTCATGTCCGTTTAATGCGTTTAAATGAGATGCATAATAGCTAGGGTTTACTGTATTTACAAATCTTCCATGCTGAAAGTTTTAATTGAAGTTGCTTCCACAATCCTTTCAGATAGTGTGCTTCAAGTCATGACAACACACTGCATAAAAAATAAAATTCTCATCTCCTTTCTTGTTCCTTTGCCAATTATTTTAAACCTATGATTAACAACCATTCTGTAACTGGAAACAGTTTCCCGTTACTTTGTTAAAAATAACCTTTGTGATGTTAAGCCTCTGTCAGTTCTCTTCCAAATCTCTTCTCTAACAAGGGACAAACATCTGTTTCACCAATCAGGTCTCTTCAGTGAATCTTCCACACATTAAGGCCTTGGCATCATTCTTAAAGACGAATGCTCTGAAGCCTGGTAAATATATATTTGGAACATTTAGTAGGTTTCAGACTATTTTTAATTTATTTTTACAAAAATAGCTTTGACAAATTCCTTGCCATCTTTAACATTTTTATTCACACACCCCTAAATACCTCTGTTCCTGCCTCTCATGAAATGGCATAGATTTGTTTATATTGCCCCTCTTCCTTTTTTCATAGCAAGCATCAGGCTTTCCTGTTATAAACAATGTTTGCCAAGTGTCTGCCCATCAGTATATATTTAATGTCAATCTGAAAATACATCAAGCCTTTTTGCCTCAGCAATTGTCATATTGATGTTGCCTCAGTCACTCTGATAATAAGGGCTTCCATGCTGCTGGTATCTGTCGTGTGGTACACTTCATGTATGCAACACGAAACATGCTGACTTCTTCAACCAAAGAAGACATGTTAATCCTTGCTAAAACAGAGCAGCCATAGCACCAAAATTTAGTAAGGACGTATGTATTTTTAGACCATTTTGGTCAAGTCTGATGTGCTCTGCAGAAATAAGATAAGCTTCTGAATGGTGCCAGTAAGTCTAGGGCCCAGATCAGTGTTGCATATTGAATTGATAGAATGAATGGGATTTCTGCAGAGGACCTCCAAGGAAGTGTAAAATACATGAAGTTGATTGGATTAATGTAAACTAAGTGTACACATTGTAAATAATGTTGCTAGACAGTTACACTGTTGTTTGTTGATTGATTAAAGTGTTGAGCCCCTGGCAGGTTTGTTTGGATTCCAGGGTAAATGTTGCATTATTCAAGTTGAGTTAGCTTCTTCTAGAAGCTTCTCCTGCAACAATGTGAGGGAGATGCTGTTATTGGTCTTTGTAACTGTCAATAATATATTGTTGTAATTAATATGTTTGATTGGATTGTAAACAGACCAGCCTTCTGTAGTTAGGCCCCTCAAGGTTCGGGGACCTATAAAAGGCAGCCCCCACGAGGTCCTTTGTCGATCTTCTGGGAGAGCGCTTGGGACTGAGTGACCTTTTGGTATGTTTCCGCTTGCACAAGGCTGAAGGGCATGGCCAGGCAGATACAAAGATCGAAGCCACGGTGGTTTAGGTATCGTATTGGGGAATTTGTTGTTCTATCCAAAAGTAAAGATTAGTTGTTCCAGTGCTTGAATCAGTGTTTTATTGACTGAACTAGACTGGGGGGAAACTTAGAAGAGCTTATTTACAGACATGGAGTGCTAGACCAATTCAACGAGTCAGGCAGCAACTGAGTAATCCACTGTCTTTATTTGTAAACCAGCATCTGCAGTTCCTTGTGTCTCCAACCTCCAACAACCTCTCTCGTGTTTTGTGATAGATCTCAATCAAGTTGGGATAGTGCAAAAATAATTGAGCATCCTCAGTACATTTGATGCCTTGTTGAAATAGCACAAATAAATACTATCAGAGGCAGCACTGAGGCACAGGTGATAGAACTCTGCCTCACGACACTAGAGACCCAGGTTCAATCTCAGGTACTCTCTGCATGGAGTTTGCACATTATCCCTGTGATTGCATGGGTTTCCTCCGGGTGCTCCAGTTTCCTCCCACATCCCTAAGACAAGTGGGTTTATAGGCTAATTGACCTTCTGTACATTGCTCCTTATTTATAGTGAGTGGATGAGAACGTGGGGTAAGATAGAACTAGTGTGAATGGGTGATTGATGGTCAACGCGGACGGTGGGCTCAAGGGCCTGCTTCCATGCTGTATTTCTAAGCTAAATTGTCAATGAGATTTCCTGATGGATGTATGTGCGTGCACCTGGAACTGATTAGTGGTACAGTTTATTCCTAATGACAACTTCTTTTCAAGATTTTCACCTAAAATCACGATGAATCCAGTGCTTAGGCTAATATTTGTTCTTCTCCAATCATTCATAAATAAATACAAATGTCTGACACAGGATTACCATAGAAATTTAGGAACATGAGAAAGCTAGTTGGCCTCATAATCCTGTACTGCCATCTAATTAGATCATGGATGATCCAACTTAACCGTAAAGCTTTCTCCCTTTTTTCTTTATACCGTTGCTTAATAAAACACTCATCAGTCTCAGATATAAAATTAACACTTGAACAAGTAGCAATTGTAGTTTGTAAAACAGTTTTAAATTACTTTTGCAATTTGTGCATCATTTTAGTTCTTTCCCTGAGAAGACTGACTAGAATTTTGATTACCCCTGGTACTGCTTGATTCCTCAGCCAGCAGAAATAGTTTCTCTGTGGCCACTCAATCACTTCCTCTTATAATCTAGGAAACCTTACAACCTTCTAAATCCTGGGAAAATAAACCTAGTTCCTGCAGTTTAACCATTGGAGTCTAATTTAGTTGAGATGAGAGCATGGAAACAGTCCCTTGGTCACTACGAGTCCAAACTGATCATCAATCACCCAATCACACTAGTTCTATGCTATCCCAGCGTCTCATATACTCCATACACATTATGGTCAATTAACCTACAAACCCGTGCGTGATTAGGATATGGGAGCACCAACGCTGTCACAGGGAGAACAGGCAAACTCCACACAGATAGCACCCAGGGTAGGAATTGAACCTATCAGAATCAGAATCAGAATCACACTTTATTTGCCAAGTATGTTTTGCAACATATGAGGAATTTCATTGGCCAGGTCAGTCATACAATAACAAGCAACAGATCACTCAAAAAAACACATTTTAACATGAACATCGACCAAAGTGACTCCTACACATTCCTCACTGTGATGGAAGGCGAAATAAAGTTCAAGTCTCTTCCTTTTGTTCGTCCTCGGTCTTGAGCCCCCGTTGACGGGACGATCTTGACTCCCGTAGCCGGCGGCGTTCGGGCCCTCCACGTCGAGGCGATCAACTCCCGTTTCGGGGGGATGTCAACTCCCCCGCGCCGGGCAATCGAGCCTCGCGTAGGGGCTGGTCGAACCTTCCGCGACGTTGGGGCTTCCCGACTAGCCTCTCCCGACTGCGAGATCTTGATGTTAAAATCCGCGGTGGTCACAGTAGGAGCGATCCCAGGCAAGGGATCAGCTCCGATTTTAAATCCGCGCCCCGCAGTGGGGCTCACGACAGTCCGAAGAGGCTTCCAGCTCCATCGATGGAAGGCAACAGAGCTCGGAGAATGTGATCAATGTGAAAATTGATCACATCTCCGGGAAAGTAAGAGCTTGACAAAATGTTTCCCCTGATCCCCTCCCCCCTCCTCCCACATAAAACAAACCAAAGAACATTAAAACAAACTTTTAACAAGCTAAAAAATAACAAAAATAAAGAAAATACAAACATTGTCAGCAGGGCAGCCATCTCCCCGGTGCCCCTGGTGGTCTAGAATATAATAATCACATCGAACAATTCAGTTACTTTTGTAAGGTATAAACTAGCCATCAAATCTCTTCTTCTTCTCCTTTGCCTATTCCCTTCTCCATCTCAATCTCCCTCCTCCCTCCTTCCTCCCTCCTCCCACCTGAGTTGAAATGTTTCAAGAGGTTTAACTGCTCTGTACCAGCAAGTTTCCAAAAATAGACGTTGGACTCTGAAAAAGACAGTTTTAGACATTAGGAAATATAGTGTGGAAAAAGTCCCTTTGGCCCACCAGGTCCATCAGCTAGCATGTGAGTCACTTTCAAAGTAAAGTTCATGATCTTTGATGGCATTTGCTTCCTTTGCAAGAGTGTGACCTCTCGATTCCTTTACTTTAGAGATACAATGTGGAAACAGGCCTTTGGCCCTCTGAATCTGCAGCAACCAATGATCACCAGCACTATCCTACATACTAGGGATAATTTACAGTTTTTCCTAGTCAATCAGCCCACAAACACACTCCAACGTCTTTGGAGTGTGGGAGGAAACCAGAGTACCCTGTGCACCTGCAGCCTAGTCTGGTTTAGTTTTGCGATATAGCATGAAAACAGGCCTTTCGGCCCACTGTCCATGCTGACCAGTGATCACCCACATGCTAGTTCTATCTTACTCATTAGGGACAATTTACAAAACCAATTAACCTTCAAATCCGCACGTCTTTGGAATGTGGGAGGAAACTGAAGCACCTGGAGAAAACCCATGTGGCCACAGGGAGAACGAATAAACTCCCTGTAGTCAGGATCCAGGCATTTCAATGCTTGGAATTTCAGACGCCAATACTAATAAACTTTTTGTTTTCAAAAAGGCATTCGATAGTGTACATAGAGACACCCTGTGGCAAATTCTTAAAGTGTATGGCATCCCAGATGCTTTCATAAACATCTTCAATAACCTTGACAAGGGTTCCAGTTGCTGCATCAGGATTCAGGAAACACAGCATTATTTTACATTGTCACGGGGGTAAGACATGGTTGCCTTCTATCCATTTACTGTTTATTGTCACGATCGACTATGTCATGCAGAAGACAATGAACAAACCTGACTTTGGAATACCGTGGAGAGCAGGAAGACATCTCACAGAACTAGATTTTGCCGATGACATTGCTCTACTAGCAGAATCAAGAGAGATGACAACCGTTCTGGAGGACAATGCATCAAAGGATGGATTAAAGATCAGCTGTCAGAAGACTATAACCATGCATACTGAAGACCAGCATCCAATAGACCAACTGATAATCAATGGGGAACGTGTGAAAAACGCGACAAGATTTACTTATCTTGGCAGCATGTTCACAGTAGATGAAGATGTGGAGGTCGACATCAACACCGAATTGGTAAACCTGCATCAGTCTTTAGACGAATGCAGCCAATATGGTCTAGTGGCGGGATATCCAAGATGCTAAAAGTCAAGCTCTTCCAGTCCGTAGTCCTCCCTACAACCCTCTGTGCCAGTGAGACATGGAAAATTAATGTGAAGATGAAGTGGAAATTGGATGCATTCCAACATCGCTGCTTGAGGAAGATCCTGAGGATTAGCTACAGAGACCACATCACAAACGAGGAGATCTACCGGGAAACTGCAACAAAGCCTCGCAGCAAGGACATTGAGGTATGCAGGATGAAATTTGCAGGACATGTACTCAGAATGTCACCAGAATGTGCAGCTAAGATAGCAATGACATGGCAAGCTGACTGAAGAAGGAAAAGAGGCCGATCAAAACTCACATGGACGCAAGCCTATCGAGGGTGGAAGACGTCGCACATGACCGAACAGAATGGCGAAAGCTTGCTGCCCAATGCACTCAACAGTGTGGGAGGAATTAAGTCTGAGTAAGTAAGTCAGGATCAAACCCGGGCCTCTGCCGTTGTAAGTGCAGCAACTCTACCGCTGCGCCACTGTGCCGCCCATGTTGCCTGATCTGCCGAGTTACTCCAGCACTTTGTGTCCTTTTGTGCACCTGCAGTTCCTCGTTTCTACATTAGACTCTCTGATCTATAATTATCTGAGTTCTCCCCCTTGCCTATCCTTAAAAGAAAAGTAATATGTAAAGCAAAATAGCTGACGGTGTACTGACCAAATAACCAGATATATTTCGAAAAGCACATTTTTTTATCTTTCTTAGTGTGAGATTGGATCCAGCAAGGTGTCACAGCTGATAAATGGCAGGAAAATGCGTGGTAGTTTCTCACTTTCATCACCTGCATCTTCCATATGGTAGAAGATATTACTCGTTTCCTGGCTTGGGGCAGTGTCAGAATAGATGGAGAGTCATTAGATTTATGACAGCTGGTGAAAAAATGATAACACTTCCAAAACTATAATGCATTCAGCAAAATGAATGTAACCCACTGCAAAGTGCAAAAGCTAACCTAGAGCCTTCATTGTTAGGTCGGCAAATGTTTGAAACTTTTCAATCACAATACCATTGCCACACTTTTCCAGTAACTGCACCATATAAAAACTCCCTGTGAGGCTCCTTCAAACCACTGAGCAACTATTGTGCAAATAAATCTTAATTGGCTTTTCATTTCTGGTTCCATTTTAAATGCTTCTGTTTCTCCTTTAGTTTAGTTTAGTTTATTGTCCCATTTACCGAGGTTCAGTAAAAAGATTTTTGGTGCGTGCTAACCAGTCAACAGAAATACTCTGCATGATTACAATCTAGCCATCCACAGTGTACAGATACACGATAAAGGGAATAACGTATATTGCTAGATAAAGTCCAATTAAATATAGTCCAAGGGTCTTCAGTGAAGAAGAGAGTAGTTCAGAACTGCTCTCTTGTTGTTGATAGGATGGTTCAGTTGCCTGACAACACCTGGGAAGAAACTGTCCCTGAATCTGGATGTGTGCATTTTCACACTTCTGTACCTCTTGCCTGACGTGAGAGGGGAAAAGAGAGAGTGAGACTCGTCCTTGATTATGCTGGTGGCCCTGTCAAGGCAGCGTGAAGAGCTTCTATTTTATAGACGGTAGAAGGAGGGGTTATACTCTTGTAACCTATGCATATCTCATAGAAATGTAAGAAATTGGTATTAATTTAACATATCCAGATATCCCTGTTTTTATCACATGTAATCTTTCCTCTTACCTATAGCTTCTCCTCCCCACCAACATTTTGCAAAAGAAGAGAATTACCAGGATTTACATTCTCCTTGGAATTTTCTTATTATGTTATGTTCAAACATTTTATTTTCAGAAGGTCATATTTATCTCCTCATATTGTTCTGGGAATGCCCATCATCAGATGTGTAATGAAGAAAGCAAGCAATGTTCTACACTGTGCAGAATTAAGTTTGTCTACATAATCACCACTAACTAATCAAACTCCTCACACACTGCACACATACATTTCTCATCATTTCATTTCAAAATGACCAATTCTGAAAAGATGTCCCTCGTTTCAATTCCCCAGCCAGGAGTCATCTCAAGGCATCCATCCCGTCAATCCTTATTACAATCTTATTTCTCTCAATGTGATAATCTCCAGTAAACATTGGCAAATATTTCTCCATCTCACTTTTTTCTGACAATCCCAGGAATCAATCCAGTGGATTGATGCAGAAACAAGCAACTGCAGATGCTAGTTTACAAAATAATATACACAAAATGATGGAGTAACTCAGTAAATCAGGCAGCATCTATAGAGGGAATGGACAGGTGACATTTTGGGTCGGAAACTTTCTTCAGACTCAATAGGTAACGTTTTTGGTTGGGACCTTTCAATACTATAACCTCCAAATAAGCTCTGAACTACATAGGCTATGATGAACTTTATTTAGTTGTTTATCATGGGTTTTTCAAGAGTACTATGTTTATATATCCATTGCACTGCTGCAAATAACAATTTCATTGATCCGTTTTGGGACATTTAACAATAAAATACTCTTGATTCTTCAGACTTACACCCCTGAATTTATACTAAAACCAACCTGATGGTAATTCAAGGCATATGACAATAAAATACTCTTGATTTTTGACTGTTGAACTGTTGCAAAAGATGGGCAATTTTGGAAATTCTTGACTTGGCCTGCCAGGTGATCACATAGCAGCTGCCAAAAGACAACGTTAGACTTCTATTACCCGTCACTTTAATTCTCATCCTTATTCCCATTCTGTCAATCCATTTATGGATTCCCGTTCTGTTCCAATGAGGAAAAGCACCTCATCTGCTCTCAGAGGATGGTGCATCCTTCTGGAATCAATATTGTATTCCAACAAATTCTGGTAACTTGCTTTTGCTTTCTCTGTTTCAGAACTCTAGAAGAGTTGCATAAAATAATGAGTGGAATAGATAGGGTGCGTGCATGGTCTTTTACCATGAGTCGTTTACCCAGAGTACAGGAATCAAGAACCAGAAGACATTGGTTTAAGTTGCGGGAGTCAAGATTAAATAGGAATCAATTGAAAAATGGATATACCTAAGGAATTGTAAGGGTAAAAATACCCTAATGGGACTTACCTACAGGCTCCCAAACAGTAGCCTGGATATAGGGTGCAAGCTGAATCAAGAGTTAAAATTGGCATGTCGTAAAGGTAATGCTACGGTTGTTATGGGAGATTTCAACATGCAGGTCGACTGGGAAAAACAGGTTGGTGCTGGACCGCAAGAAAGGGAGTTTGTGGAGTGCCTCCATGATGAATTCTTAGAGCAGCTTGTATTGGAGCCTACCGGGGGAAATGCAATTCTGGTTTTAGTGTTGTGTAATGAACCAGATTTGATAAGGGAACTTGAGGTTTAGGGGACATTAGGAGGTAGTGACCAATAATATGATGTTTTAATCTACAATTTGAGAGGGAGAAGGGTAAATCAGAGGTGTCAGTGTTAAAGTTGAACAAAGGGGACTATGGAGCCATGAGGGAGGAGCTGGCCAAAGTTGACTGGAAAGATACCCTAGCAGGGATGACAATGGAACAACAATGGCAGGTATTTCTGGGAATAATACAGAATGTGCAGGATTAGCTCATTCCAAAGAGGAAGAAAGATTCCAAGGGGAGTAAGGGATGACCATGGCTGACAAGGGAAGTCAGGGACAGTAAAAAAATATAAGAGAAGTACAACATAGCAAAGGTGAGTGGGAAGCCAGAGGATTGTGTAACTTTAAATAGCAGCAAAAGATAACTAAAAGGCAATGCAGGCAGAAAAGATGAGGTACGAAGGTTAGCTAGCCAAGAATGTAAAGGGGGATAGTAATAGCTTCTTTAGGTATGAGAAGCGGAAAAAAAATAGTTAAGACCAAAGTTGGACCCTTGATAACTGAAAAGGGTGAATTTATTATGGGGAACAAGGAAATAGCAGATGAGTTGAACAGGTACTTTGGATCCGTCTTCACTAAGAAGGACACAAACAATCTTCCTGATGTACTAGTGGCCAGAGGATCTGGGGTGATGGAGGAACTGAAGGAAATCCACATTAGGCAGGAAATAGTGTTGGGCAGACTGATGGGACTAAAGCCTGATAAATCCCCAGGGCCTGATGGTCTGCATCCCAGGGTATTTAAGGAAGGGGCTCTAGAAATCGTGGACGCATTGATGATCATTTTCCAATGTTCTATAGATTCAGGATCATTTCCTATGGATTGGAGGGTAGCTAATGATATCCCACTTTTTAAGAAAGGCGGGAGAGAGAAAACAGGGAATTATAGACCAGTTAGTCTGACTGGTGGGGAAGATGCTGGAGTCAATCATAAAAAATGAAATAGCGACACATTTGGATAGCAGTATCAGGATCGGACCAAGTCAGCATGGATTTACGAAGGGGAAATCATGCTTGACTGATCTTCTGGAATTTTTTGTGGATGTAACTAGGAAAATGGACAAGGGAGTGCCAGTGGATGTTGTGTACCTGGACTTTCAGAAAGCCTTTGATATGGTTCCACATAGGAGATTAGTGGGCAAACTTAGGGCACATGGTATTGGGGGTAGAGTGCTGACATGGATAGAAAATTGGTTGGCTGACAGGAAACAAAGAGTAGGTATTAACGGATCCCTTTCAGAATGGCAAACAGTGACTAGTGGGGTACCGTAAGGCTTGGTGCTCGGACCGCAGCTAGTCACAATATATAATAATAATTTAGATGAATTTACAAGTAACATTAGCAAATTTGCAGATGACACAAAGCTGTGTGAATTATGAGGAGGATTTTATGAGAATGCAGGGTGACGGACAGGTTGGGTGAGTGGTCAGACGCATGGCAGATGCAGTTTAATGTGGATAAATGTGAGGTTATCCACTTTTGTAGAAAACCAGGAACGAATATTATTATCTAAATGGCGTCAATTTGGGAAAAGGGGAAGTACAATGGGATCTGGGGGTCCTTGTTCAACCCTTGAAACAACCCTTGTTCAACCAATGAAAGTAAGCATGCAGTTAAGAAAGCAAATGGCATGTTGGCCTTCATAAAAAAAGGAGTTGAGTATAGGAGCAAATAGGTCCTTCTGCAGTTGTACAGGGCCTAAGTGAGACCACACCTGGAGTATTGTGTGAAGTTTTGGTCTCCAAATTTGAGGATGGACATTATTGCTATTGGAGTGCAGCATAGGTTCACAAGGTTAATTCCTGGGATGGCGGGACTGTCATATGCTGAGAGAATGGATCAGCTGGGCTTGTTTATTCTGGAATTTAGGATAACCATATAACCATGTAACAATTACAGCACGGAAACAGGCCTTCTCGGCCCTTCCAGTCCGTGCCGACCATTTATTTTCCCCTAGCCCCATCTACCTGCACTCAGACCATACCCCTCCATTCCCTTCCCGTCCATATACCTATCCACTTTACTTTTAAATGTTAAAATCGATCCTGCCTCCACCACTTCTGCTGGAAGATCATTCCACACAGCCACCACTCTCTGAGTAAAGAAGTTCCACCTCATGTTACCCCTAAACTTCTGTCCCTTAATTCTAATGTTATGCCCTCTTGTTTGAATCTTCCCTACCCTCAATGGGAAAAGCTTATCCACGTCAACTCTGTCTATCCCTTTCATCATTTTAAATACCTCAATCAAGTCCCCCCTTAATCTTCTGCACTCCAAAGAATAAAGACCTAACTTGTTCAACCTTTCGCTGTAACTTAGTTGCTGGAACCCAGGCAACATTCTAGTAAATCTCCTCTGTACTCTCTCTATTTTGTTGATATCCTTCCTATAATTAGGCGATCAAAATTGTACACCATACTCCAGAATTGGTCTCACCAATGTCTTGTATAATTTTAACATTACTTCCCTACTCCTATATTCAAAGCTCTAATTTATAAAGGCCAGCACACCAAAAGCTTTCTTTACCACCCTATCTACATGCGATTCCACCTTCAGGGAACTATGCACAGTTATTCCTAGATCCCTCTGTTCCACAGCATTCCTCAATTCCCTACCATTTACCATGTACGTCCTATTTTGATTTGGCCTGCCAAGATGTAGCACCTCACACTTATTAGCATTAAACTCCATCTGCCATCTTTCAGCCCACTCTTCCAAATGGCCCAAATCTCTCTGTAGACTTTGAAAGTCTACTTCATTATCCACAGCACCACCTATCTTAGTATCATCTGCATACTTACTTATCCAATTTTCCACCCCATCATCTAGATCATTGATGTACATGACAAACAACAGTGGACCCAACACAGATCCCTGAGGTACCCCACTGGTCACCGGCTTCCAACCTGACAAACAGCCATCCACCATTACTCTCTGGCATCTCCCATTCAGCCACTGTTGAATCCATCTTGCTACTCCGCCATTAACACCCAAAGATTGAACCTTCTTAACCAACCTTCCATGGGGAACCTTGTCAAAGGCCTTACTGAAATCCACAGAGACAACATCCACCCCATCACCTAGATTATTGATGTACATGACAAACAACAGTGGACCCACATCAAGTTACCCTCACCAATTTCCCAAGTAACCTCTTCAAAATATTCAAGAAGGTTTGTCAAACCTGACCTTCCGGGCACAAATCCATGTTGACTGTTCTTGATCAGACCCTGTTTATCCAGATGCTTATATATATTATCTCTAAGTATCCTTTCCATTAATTTGCCCACCACTGACGCCAAACTAACAGGTCTATAATTGCTAGGTTTTTTCTTTGAACCCTTTTTAAACAATGGAACAACATGCGCAGTACGCCAATCCTCCGGCACTATTCCCGTTTCTAATGACATTTGAAATATTTCTGTCATAGCCCCTGCTATTTCTACACTAACTTCCCTCAATATCCTAGGGAATATCCTGTCAGGACCTGGAGACTTATCCACTTTTATATTTTTCAAAAGTGTCAGTACTTCCTCCTCTATGAATCTCATAGATTCCATAGCTACTCTATTTTTTTCCCTTACCTCACAGGGTTCAATATCCTTCTCCTTGGTGAATACCGAAGAAAAGAAATTGTTCAATATCTCCCCCATCTCTTTTGGCTCTGCAGATAGTTGTCCATTCTGGCTTTCTAATGGTCCAATTTTATCCCTCGTTATCCTTTTGCTATTAATATAGCTGTAGAAACCCTTTGGATTTACTTTCACCTTTCTTGCCAAAGCAACCTCATATCTTCTTTTAGCTTTTCTTATTTCTTTCTTAAGATTATTTTTACATTCTTTATACTCATCTAGCATCTCATTTACTCCATGCCTCCTATAATTATTGTAGATATCTCTCTTTTTTCGAACCAAGTGTCCAATTTCCCTTGAAAACCATGGCTCTTTCCGATTTTTACTATTTGCTTTCAACCGAACAGGGACATAAAGATTCTGTACTCTTACAATTTCCCCTTTAAATGTCCTCCATTTCTCTTCTACATCCTTCCCATAAAACAAAATGGCCCAATTCACTCCTTTTAAATCATTATGCATTCCCTCAAAGTTAGCCTTTCTCCAATCAAAAATCTCAACCCTAGGTCCAGTTCTGACTCTCTCCATAATTAAAGTGTTAAAGAAGGAACTGCAGATGCTGGAGAATCGAGGGTTACACAAAAGGCTGGAGAAACTCAGCGGGTGCAGCAGCATCTAAGGAGCGAAGGAGATAGGCGACGTTTCGGGTCGAGACCCTTCTTCAGACGGGTCTCGACCCGAAACGTCGCCTATCTCCTTCGCACCTTAGATGCTGCTGCACCCGCTGAGTTTCTCCAGCCTTTTGTGTAACCATCTCTCCATAATTATATTGAAACTAATGGTATTGTGATCACTGGTCCCGAAGTGCTCACCAACGCATACCTCCGTCACCTGACCTGCCTCATTTCCTAACAGGAGGTCCAGCACTGCCCCTTCTCTGGTCGATACCGCTATGTATTGCTGCAAAAAACTATCCTGCACACATTTTATAAACTCCAAACCATCCAGCCCATTTACAGAATGTGTTTCCCAGTCTATTTTTGGAAAATTGAAATCTCCCACAATCACTACCTTGTGCTTACTACTAATATCTGCTATCTCCTTACATATTAGCTCTTCCAATTCTAGCTCCCCATTTGGCGGTCTATAATACACCCCTAAAAGTGTTGCTACACCGTTCCCACTTCTCAGTTCCACCCAAATAGCCTCCCTAGATGAGCCCTCTAATCTATCCTGCCAAAGCACTGCTGTAATATCTTCTCTGACAAGCAATGCAACCCCTCCACCTCTGGTCCCTCCAATTCTATCACACCTGAGGCAAGGAAATCCTGGAATATTTAGTTTCCAATCACAACCCTCCCGCAACCATGTTTCACTGATTGCCACAGCATCATATTTCCAGGTGTCAATCCAGGCTCTAAGTTCATCCACCTTTCTTACAATGCTCCTAGCATTAAAATATACACATTTTAGAAATCCACCATCCCTTATTCTCTGTTTATTATCTTTTTCCTCTTTCTCGCCTACATTTTGGGTCCGAGTGATTCCCTTCTCTGCCTCTTGCCCCTCACCCTGTCCCCTAGCCCCCACTACCCAAGTCCCTCCCCCCAGCCTTTCTAGTTTAAAGTCTCCTTTGCAAATCTCCCCGCCAGGATATTGGTTCCCCTCTGGTTTAAGTGCAACCCATCCTTTTTATACAGATCATGCCTTCCCCAAAAGAGGTCCCAGTGATCAAGAAACTTGAATCCCTGCCCACTGCACCAGTCCCTCAGCCACACATTTATCCTCCACCTCATTCCATTTCTACTCTCACTGTCATGTGGCACAGGCAGTAATCCTGAAATTGTTACTCTTTTGGTCCTTCTCCTTAACTTTCCCACCAACTCCCCAAATTCTCCTTTCAGGACCTCTTCTCTTTTTCTGCCTATGTCATTGGTACCTATGTGTACCACAACATCAGGCTCCTCTCCCTCCCTTTTCAGAATCTTTTCGACATGTTCCGACACATCCGAGACCCTGGCACCAGGGAGGCAAACTACCATCCGGGTCTCCCGACTGCGTCCACAGAATTGCCAATCTGACCCCCTAACTATGGAGTCCCCTATTACAATTGACCTCCTCTTTTTGCTACCCTTCTGAGCATCAGGGCCGTTCTCTGTGCCGGAGGCCCGACCGCTGTTGCTGCCCCCAGGTAGGCTGTCCCCTCCAATCAAACTCAAACATGAGTACCTATTTTCCTGGTGTACAGCCACTGGGGTACTCTCTAGTCCCTGCCTCTGCCCCTTGTCCTCACTAACAGTGACCCACTTGTCTGCCTCCCATGGTCTGGGAGTGACCACCTCCCTGTAACTCCTGTCTATGACCTCCTCATTCTCCCTGACCAGACGGAGGTCCTCGAGCTGTTGCTCCAGGTTCCTAACACAGTCCTTTAGGAGCCCCATCTCAACACACCTGGCGCAGATGTGGACGTCTGGAGGGCTATCAGCTTCCCTGACCTCCCACATCTGACATTCACAACAGTACACTGCCTTGGCCTTCATACTCCCCCCTTACACTGGATACAATATCAACACAATACAAAATACACTACAAACTGCTGGTGAGAGGGATCGTATTGAAACATATAAGATTATTAAGGGTTTGGACACGCTAGAGGCAGGAAACATGTTCCCGATGTTGGGGGAGTTCAGAACCAGGGGCCACAGTTTAAGAATAAGGGGTAAGCCATTTAGAACAGAGATGAGGAAACACTTTTACACACAGAGAATGGTGAGTCTGTGGAATTCTCTGCCTCAGACGGCGGAGGTGGCAAGTTCTCTGGATACTTTAAAGAGAGATCTTGATAGGGCTCTTGAAGATAGTGGAATCAGGGGATATGGGCAGAAGACAGGAACGGGGTACTGATTGGGGATGATCAGCCATGATCATATTGAATGGCGGTGCTGGCTCGAAGGGCCGAATGGCCTACTCCTGCACCTATTGCCTATTGTCTATTGTCTATTGAATCTGAGGGGCTACTTTTTCACACAGAGGGTGGTGGGTGTATGGAAAGAGCTGCCAAAGAAGGTAGTTGAGGAAGGTGTAATAACAACATTTAAAGTACACTTGGAGAGGCACATGGATAGGAAGGATTTAGAGTGGCCAAATGCAGACAAATAGGACTAGCTTAGTTGGGGCATCTTGGTCAGCATGAACGAGTTGGGCTGAAAGGCCTGTTTCTATGTTGGATGATTGTATGACTGGTACCCTATGGTCAGTTCTACGGTAATCTTATCCATCTGTAATATGAATTCAGTTTTTCTTCTCTCTACATAGGCACTGCATAATCTGCTTGGCATTTCCAACTTTCTCTTTCTGGTATCAGGTTTTAGCAATGGCTCTGACCTGCATTTCACTCCTTTAACTTGTCCTTTAATTTGTTTTTTTCTGTCTTTCTCTCTACCAGCCATGAATCTATCAACAAGGCAGCTCACAAGCAGAGAAAGCAGCTATGCATCCCTATCTCACATCAGTCTGAAGAATGGCATCAGACCCAGGGTCGATGAAGGGTCTTGATCTGAAGCATCACCTATTCCTTCTCTCCTGAGATGCTGCCTGACCCGCTGAGTTACTCCAGCATTTTGAGTCTATCTCCGACACAGTGTCCATCCGTTCTCCCCACACAGATGTTACCTGGCCCGCTGAGTTCCTCCAATGATGCATGTTTTGCTCAAGATTCCTTGTATCTCCCTCCCCATTCTTCATTTACCGTATCCATCCCCTCACCACCGTCTCTCTGCACCTTAAAACCTAAGGTTGGTTTTCTCACTTTCTCGGTTCTGATCAGGTCTTGGATCTGAAACATTAGTTTCGTTTCACTTCATGAAAATTCTCCCCAACCTGCTATGTTTCCCCAGCATATTCTGTTTTTCTTTCAGATTTTCAGCATCTATTTGATTTTGAAGCGGACATTATAATGGTGCTCTAAATATATCTTACATTGTTCGTTGAACAAAATCTCCTTCCTTTTTCATTTTCCTTTTGTTAGTAACAACGCATGCATTATGTTTGTCTACGGTGACCTCAACTACTGCAACTAATTTCTGTTGTTCGTCTCATTTTACCCTTCAAGTTTCATTGCCTTTCCTAATTCACCCTTCCAAACTGTATTACCTTATCACCTCTCTAGCAGCTTATCTTAAAACCTAATTACGTTCTTTATATACAATTCTCATTGTACATTTTCACACCCTTAGTTTGGTGTTATCAGCAAATTTCACAATGATCCACTCAAGTCTCTCATATGTTGAACTCGGCATCCAACCTAGCAGTATATTATTCTTTCATGTGTTAAAGAAGGAACTGCAGATGCTGGCGAATCGAGGGTACACAAAAGGCTGGAGAAACTCAGCGGGTGCAGCAGCATCTAAGGAGCGAAGGAGATAGGTGACGTTTCGGGTCGAGAGAGCCTGAAGAAGGGTCTCGACCCGAAACGTCGCCTATCTCCTTCGCTCCTTAGGTGCTGCTGCACCCGCTGAGTTTCTCCAGCCTTTTGTGTACCCTATTATTCTTTCATTGTTGTTGGGTCGAAATTGTAACTCCTAAAGGGCCTGTCCCACCAGCATGCAACTCTATGCGATGAGGGCGACCTAACGTGGTCGCTTGAGCCGTCTGGCGTCGCGGGGCTGGTCCCACTTCGATCGCCGGAGCCGTGCGGAATTGTGTGGAGTTCTTCCCGACATCGCGCGGGGCACCGAAAAACTGACCATGTTCAAAAATTCCGCGCGGCAACGGCTTGTCGGCTCGCAGTCGCCTCGACACATTACACACCACCTCGACGTCGTGCCTCCATGACCCCCTCTGTAGGTGCCTCCGTGACCCTCTCTGTGTGTGGCTCCGTGGCCCTCTCTGGGTGTGCCTCTGTGCCCCTCTCTGTGTGCCCCTGTCTGTCCTGGTGAACTTACCTTTAAGACTTCGCTCCAAGTTCACCTCACTTTGCGCCGCGTTGCGCCACTCACCCGACCTCCACGCGGCCCTCGCTGACGGTTTGGTCACGCTTGCCGCATGCAGGCGCATGCTGTTGGGAACAGCCCTGTATAGGGATCACCCGATCTCCGCGCGGCCCCCGTTTCTAGTTTGATTGCGCTCACCGCATGGAGTCGGATGCTGGTAGGACAGGCCCTTTATTTAGTGGCCAGTACATGGATAGGAAAGGTGTAGAAGGATATGAGCCAAACACAAGCCAGGTTGGACTGATATAAATAGGTTAAGTTGGTTGGCGTGGACAAGTTGGGCCAGAGGGCCCGTTTTCGTGCTATATGACTCAATGACTGCATGACTTTACGCATTATGGAGGCATCTTCCCCATAATGATGGCAGCAATTCAAAAAGATAGCTCACTGCTCTCACGGCTAAGGTAGCAGGGGAGAGTCAATCCATCTTTATTCCTTTGGACCTTAAAGTGAGAGGTGTGGGGAAGATGTATCTCCTTGTGGGAAAATCTAGAATCAGGGATCGCTATTTAAAAATAAGGGATCCCTTATTTAAGATAGAGATTATTATTTTTTCACTCTCTTTTCTCAAGGGAGGCACAATGGCACGGTTGGTAGAGCTGCTGCCTCACAATGCTGGAGACCCAGTTTCAATCCTGACTATGGGTGCTGTTTGTGCGGAGTTTGTATGTTCTCCTTATGACCGAGCAGTTGCCGGCCTTTGCTGAAGGCCTACTTTGGGAGTTCCAGTCTGCAGGACTTAACATCATGGAACTTGCGATCCTTGTCGGGACTTCGGAGCCTGCGGACTTAACATTGTGGAGCTTGCAGTGCCTGGTTAGAGACCGACTTCGGGAGATCCTAGCCGCAGGAGCTTCAACCGCCCCGACACGGGGGTTTTGATCGCCCTGACACGGGAGCATCAATCGCCGGCTGCGGGAGCTGCGATCGCCCTAACGCTGGATGGTTCGATTAATTGGCTTCTGTAATATGCCCCCAGTGTGTAGGATAGAACTAGTGTATGCGTAGACAAAGATGCTGGAGAAACTTAGCAGGTGAGGCAGCTTCTATGGAATGTAGAAAATAGGCAACGTTTCGGGTCGAGACCCTTCTTCAGACTGATAGGAGGGTGGGGGGGCGGGAAGAAGAAAGGAAGAAGCGGAGACAGTGTGCTGAGGGAGAGTTGGAAAAGGGACGAGAAAGCAGGGAAATTGGAGAAGTCAATGTTCATACCGCTGCCCAAGCAAAATATGAGGTGCTGCTCCTCCAATTTATGGTGGGCCTCACTCTGGCCATGGAGGAGGCCCAGGATAGAAAGGTCGGATTCAGAATGGGAGAGGGAGTTGAAATGCTGAGCCATCGGGAGATCAGGTTGGTTATTGCGAACTGATTGGAGGTGTTGGGCGAAGCGACCGCCAAGCCTACACTTTGTCTCACTGATGTAGAGAAGCTGACAACTAGAGCAGCGGATGCAATAGATGAGTTTGGAGGAGGTGCAGGTGATCCTCTGCCGCATCTGGAAAGACTGCTTGGGTCCTTGAATAGAGTCAAGCGGGGAGGTAAAGCGACAAGTGTAGCATTTCCTGCGGTTTCCAGGGAAAGTGCCAGGAGAGGGGGTTGTTTAGGTGGGAAGGGATGAATTGACCAGGGTGTTGCGGAGGGAGCGGTCTCTGCAGAAAGCAGACAGGGGAGTAGATGGAAGATGTGGCCAGTGGTGGGATCCCGTTGGAGATGGCGAAAATGTCGGAGGATTATTTGTTGCATGTGACGACTGGCAGCGTGGAAGGTGAGGACAAGCAAAATATGAGGTGTTGCTCCTCTTGTTACGAACAAGCAGCACCCATAGTCTTGTTTGCTCTGCCCTTGTTACAAATGGGGGGCGATGGGGAGTGAGAGCAGAGTTACGGGGTATAGAAGAGACCCTGGTGAGATCCTCATCTACAGTAGAAGAGGGGAACCCCTGTTCCCTGAATAATGAGGACATCTCCGATGCCCTGGTGTGGAACACCTCATCCTGGGAGCAGATGCGGCGTGGACGGAGGAAATGGGAGCAGGGGATATGGTCCTTACAGGAAGAAGGGTGGGAAGAAGTGTAGTCTCGATAGCCATGGGAGTCAGTGGGTTTATAGTGGATGTCGGACAGTAGTCTATCACCTGCGATGGAAATAGTGAGGTCTAGAAATGATAGGAAAATGTCAGAAATTGTCCAGGCATATTTGAGTGCCAAATGGAAGTTAGTGGTGAAATGGATGAAGTCAGTGAGTTGTGTATGGGTGCAGGAGGTAGCACCAATGCAGTTGTCGATGCAGAGGTAGAGTTCGGGAAAGGGCCATGGTACACCTTGAACAAAGATTATTCGATGATTTTCCAGCATCTGCAGTTCCTTTTTAAACATCTAGTGTATGGGTGATCATTGGTTAGCATAGACTCGGTGGGCTGAAGGGCCTATTTCCAGTCGGTATCTCTAAACTGAATTAAACTAAACTAAATTGTAAATTGCCCTTAATGTATTGGATATGAAAGTGGGATAACATAGAACTTGTGTACGGGTGATTGATGATTAATGAAGACTCTGTGGGCCAAAGGGTCTGTTTCCACATTGTATCTCTAAATTAATCTAAACTAACAGTATACGGCACTGAGGTATGCATACGGCAATGATGTATGCTGTATGTACAGGCGAATATTCTCTCACATACGTTTGGTGCATGTACAGATGCGGTGACGATGTGGTGACGAGCATATTGCACACCACTCTATACTGCACACCTGTGGTCAAACTATGAAAAGACAATATACAGAGATCAAAGGTGGCTTATAATAATGCCGTGTCAACATTGCTAAGGAAACCTAGATGGTGTAGTGCTAGTAACATGTTTGTGACTGCAGTAGTCAGTACTTTAGAAGCTATCTTAAGAAATCATATGTATAAATTCATTTTCAGGATTAATGACTAAAAATGTAATTATCGTGGTCTTATCAAACATATGGTTTAGCACTACATACTACCAATCCCAGTTGTGGGACATTGGTATCGTTGACTTCTTGTAGGACAGATCTTTCTTTTTATTCTGGATTTTTTTTGTGTTTTTTGTTTATAATTTATGATGCCCTTATAAGTAATTTACTAAGCTTTTATGTATTTTTTATGGTGTTTTTATATGCAATGTATTTCATGTAATGTAATCTCTTGTCTGGACCTTGAGTCTGGAATAAAGTTTAATAATAATAATAATAATATTAATAATAAGCTCTCAGAAGGCTGTGAGTTTGTGGAACGCTATTCCTCAAAGGATGGTGGAAGCAGTCTTCTTAAAGGCAGGAGGAGATAGATTCTTGAAAGCAATTCTTGAATTTTCTCAATTCTGTTAACCCAGACTGCCCCCTCCCCCTCCCCACCTCTCCCTCAGCCCTCGGGCCCTGACATTCCTTCTCCATCTCCCCCCCCACCCCAGTCGCACTAGCTTCTCATTTTCACACCACAAACAGCTTACAATGGCCTGTTTCCTTTATCATCAATACTTTTTTGCATATTTTTCATTCATTGTTCTTTATCTCTCCACATCACTGTCTATATCTCTCATTTCCCTGATCCCTGGCCAGTCTGAAGAAGGGTCTCAACCCGAAACGTCGCCTATCTCCTTTGCTCCTTAGATGCTGCTGCACCCGCTGAGTTTATCCAGCTTTTTGTGTAACCTTCTTGAAAGCAATGGTTGATAGATTAAAGAGATAGTTAGGAACAACCAGATCAGTCATGCTCTTATTACATGGCCGAGCACATTTGAGGGACAGAGTATCCGACTCATGCTCCTAATTCATTGAGTCACATGCAACTTTGGCATTAAATGCCCATGTCTCATAGATACAATGGCAATAAGCAGAAGTAAAGTGAGGTCTGCCCCATAGTCCACCTACCCCAATCCAATACAATTGCTGGTGACTCAAGAATTGGAAACCCTTTTTAACATCATTATCCACTGCTTATCACATAGGACATACAAGTTTAGTTTAGTTTAGGTTATTGTCACGTGTACCGATTGTTGTGTGCTATCTAGTCAGCAGAAAGACTATACATGATTATAATCGAGTTGCGCACAGTGTACAGATGCATGATAAAGGGAATAATGCAAAGTGCAAGATAAAGTCTATTGAAGTCCGATTAAAGGTACAATGGTCCGAAGGTCTCCAGTGAGGAAGATGGTAGAACATAGAACAGTACAGTGGCATTTGAATACATATCAGCTGTTTGATGGTCGATTTATTCAAGAAATATAACAGAGATCATAGAACAGTACTGCACAGGATCAGGCCTTTGGGTCCACAATGTCTGTGCCGAACATGATGCCAAGGCCAACTCTTACCTACCTGCGCATAATCCATATCCCTCCATTCCCTGCATATCCATTTGCTGAGTAAAAGTCTCTTACATGTTACTATCATCCACCACCATCACTGGCAGCATGCTCTAGGCACGCACCACCCTCTGTGTAAAAAACTTGCCCTGCACATCTCTTTTAGTCTTTACGAAGGGGAAATCATGCTTGACTAATCTTCTGGAATTTTTTGAGGATGTAACTACGAAAATGGACAACTGAGAGCCAGTGGATGTGGTGTACCTGGACATTCAGAAAGCATTTGATAAGGTCCCACATAGGAGATTAGTGGGCAAAATTAGGGCACATGGTATTGTGGGTAGAGTGCTGATATGGATAAAAAATTGGTTGGCAGACAGGAAACAAAGAGTAGGGATTAACGGGTCCCTTTCAGAATGACAGGTAGTGACTAGTGAGGTACCGCAAGTCTCGGTGCTGGGACAGCAGCTATTTACAATATACATCAATGATTCAGATCAAGGGATTCACAGTAACTTTAGCAAATTTGCAGATGATATAAAGCTGGTGGCAGTGTGAACTGTGAGAAGTATGCTAAGAGAATGCAGGGTGACTTGGACAGGTTGCGTGAGTGGGCAGATGCATGGCAGATGCAGCTTAATGTAGATAAATGTGAGGTGATCCTCTTTGGTAGTAAAAACAGGAAGGCAGATTACTATCTAAATGGTGTCAAGTTGGGAAAAGGGGAAGTACAACGGGATCTGAGGGATCTTGTTCATCAGTCAATGAAAGTAAGCATGCAGGTACAGCAGGCAGTGAAGAAAGCAAATGGCATTTTGTCCATAACAGAGGAGCTGAGTATAGGAGCAAAGAGATGCTTCTGCAGTTGTATAGGGCCCTATTGAGACCACATCTGGAGTATTGTGTGCAGTTTTGGTCCCTTACTTTGAGGAAAGACATTCTTGCTATTGAGGGCATGCAGCGGAGGTTTACAAGTTTAATTCCCGGGATGTCTGGACTGTCATATGCTGAGAGAATGGAGCAGCTGGGCTTGTATACTCTGGAGTTTAGAAAGATAAGAGGGGATCTTATTGAAACATATAAGATTATTAAGGGTTTGGACATGCTAGAGGCAGGAATCATGTTCCCGATGTTAGGGGAGTCCAGAACCAGGGGCCACAGTTTAAGAATAAGGGTTAAGCCATTTAGAATGGAGAAGAGGAAACACTTTTTCTCACAGAAAGTTGTGAGTCTGTGTTATTCTCTGCCTCAGAGGGCGATGGATGCTGGTTCTCTGGATACTTTCAAGAGAGAGCTAGATAGGGGTCTCAAAGATAGTGGAGTCAGGGGATATGGGGATAAGGCAGGAATGGGTACTAATTGGGGATGATCAACCATGATCGCATTGAATGCCAGTGTTGGCTCGGAGGGCCGAATGGCCTAGTCCTGCACCTATTGTCTATTGTCTATTCTCTTAAAGCTACGCCCTCTAGTATTTGATAATTCCATCCTGGGTAAAAACATCTGACTGACTACCCCTATGAAAGCCTTTCATAATTTTATATATTTCTAACAGGTCTCCATTCAGCCTGTTGCATTCTTGGAGATTGAAGGAAGGCCTCTGTTAATTATCCCTCTGTTATCTCCATCAATTTTATCTCTGCAAGTCTGGAGGTGATTTAACAAAATAGCAGAAATTTAGGGCCAAGGTAGGTTTATGGTCATCATGTAGATTAATGATCTTCAATGATGATCAAATGTCAGTAAGTCATATGTAGGATGAGATAAAGTAAGATAAAAATGTTCTGTGATGTAAAGAATGGAAATGGTACACGTATTAACCATGAAATTAATATTACAGTTCCTTGGAATGAACTTGGCATAGATAGTGTAGACAGTCAGAATATTTCACCCAATGTGGTAATGTCCAAGAATAGAGGGTTATAAGATGAGGGGTGGGAAATGTTAAAGGAGATGTGCGGGGAAAGTGTTTTACATGGGGTGGCAGGGGTCTGCAACACATTGCCAGGGGCAGTGGTGGAGGCAGATACGACAGTGGCACATTTTAGATAGGCACATGGATTTGTAGGGAATGGAGGGATATTGATCACCTGCTGGAAGGTGAGATTAGTTCAGCTAGGCATCATGTTCAGCACAAATTGTGTGGGCTGAAGGGCACATTCTTGTGCAATACTGTTCTATGAGTGCTTAAAGCACACATCTAATTGTTGGAGAACAGACTGTTTATATATTTGGCTATAAATAGAGTTCACCCAACAAGATTACGTCTATCAAAGGGATGTGATGTGATGTGATAAACTACACTCTTGTGGTGTTTTGGAAATCCTTTGCCAGTTTACTAATTTCACTTGAAATGTGAGAAGGAACTGCAGATGCTGGTTTACACCAAATGTTTTTTTCAATAACTGTCTCTCAATTTATTGAGTAAATCAACATGTGATTTGGGAACCATTTAAGTTGCAGAAAAGGGGACATAGAGTCATTGAGTGAGAGTGTGGAAACAGGCCCATCGGCCCTACTCGCCCACACTGGCCAACAATGTCCCAGCTACCCCAGTCCCACTTGCCTGTGCTTGGTCCATAACCCTCCAAACCTGTCCTATCCATGTACCTGTCCAACTGTTTCTTAAATGATGGAATAGTCCTCTGGTAACTACCTCCTCTGGCAGCTTGTTCCATACCACCCTTTGTGTGAAAAAGGTACCACACGGATTCCCCTTCTCCTTGAACCAATGTCCTCTGGTCCTCGATTCCCCAACTCTGGGTAAAAGGCTCTGTGCATCTACCCGATCTATTCCTCTCATGATTTTGTACACCTCTATAAGATCTCCCCTCATCCTCCTGCACTTCAAGGAATAGAGACCCAGCCTACTTATCCTTTCCCTATAGCTCACAACCTCTGGTCCTGGCAACATCCGTGTAAATCTTTTCTGAGCCCTTTCAAGCTTGACAATATCTTTCCTATAACATGGTGCCTAGAACTGAACACTATATTCTAAATGCGGTCTCACCAACGTCTTATACAACTGCAACATGACCTCCCAACTTCTATACTCAATACTCTGACTGATGAAGGCAAAAGTGGCAAAAACCTTTTTGACCACCTTATCTACCTGCAACTCAACCTTCAAGGAACCATGCATCTGTACTCCAAGATCCCTCTGCACTACAACACTACCCAGAGGCCTACCATTTATTGTGTAGACCCTGCCCTTGTTCGACGTCCCAAAATGCAACACCTCACACTTCTCTGTATTAAATTCCATCAACCATTCCTCTGCCCGCCTGACCAATCAATCCAGATCATGCAATCATTCACAACCTTCTTCACTATCTGCAAAACCACTAACTTTTGTATCATCTCGCAGCTCCGTTGATAATGTGCCCTGGGAAAACAAGCCAATACCCACAGGCAAGGCAAAATATTGCCTGGTTATTCCCTCATGTGGAGGCTCTTAGTCTATTTAATTTATTAATACAATTTGCAAAAGAGAACATTAGAATCACACAATTCTAATAATGCATTAACATCACAATAAATATTTCTTCACGCAATCTCTTATAGTGTTCCTGCTCATTTATGTGATGTATAGCTGCGGAATCCACTATTAAAAAATAAATCCTGAACTCAGTGAGTTTAAGAAGTGTACAAAATCATAAGAAAAATAGATCGAGAGTCTATTACCCAGCGTAGTGAAATTGAGGACCAGAGAATAGTTTTAAGATGAGGGGGGAAAGATTTAATAGGTACTGAGGGGTACCTTTTTTCCACAAAGGGTGGTGGGTGTATTTAAGGAGCTGCCGGAGGAAGTAGTTGAGACAGGTACCATCGCAATGTTTAAGACACATTTAGGCAGGTACATGGATAGAAAAGTTTTGCGGATATGCGGCCAAATGCAGGCAGGTGGAACTGGTGAAGATGGGACATGTTGGTCGGTGTGGGCAAGTTAGGCAAGGGCCTGTTTCCATGGTGTATGACTATGACTTAAATGTAACATCTCCAAGTTTGCAGATGACGCAAAGCAGGGTGGCAGTGTGAGCTGCGAGGAGGTTGCTATGAGACTGCAGGGTGACTTTGATAGGTTGGGTGAGTGAGCAGATGCATGGCAGATGCAGTATAATGTGGATAAATGTGAGGTTATCCAGTTTGGTGGCAAGAACAGGAAGGCAAATTATTATCTGAATGGTGTCAGATTAGGAAAAGCGAGATGCAACGAGACCTGGGTGTGCTTGTACATCTGTCACTGAAAGTAAGCATGCAGGTACAGCAGGCAGTGAAGAAAGCGAATGGCATGTTGTCTTTCATTGTGAGAGGATTTGAGGTTAGGAGCAAGGAGGTCCTACTGCACCTGGAGTATTGTGTGTAATTTTGGTCTCCTAATTTGAGGTAGGACACTCTTGCTATTGAGGGAGTGCAGCGTAGGGTTCACCAGGTTAATTTCCGGGATGGCGGGACTGACATGCTAAAAGAATGGGTTGACTAGGCTTGTATTCACTGGAATTTGGAAAGATGAGAGGGGTTCTTGTGGAAACATACAATTCTTTAAGGATTGGACAGGCTAGATGCAGGAAAAATGTTCCTGATGTTGGGGGAGTCCAGAACCAGGGGTCACAGTTTAAGAATAAGGGGTAGGCCATTTAGGACTGAGATGAAGAAAAATGTTTTCACCCAGAGAGTTGTGAATCTTTGGAATTCTCTGCCACAGAAGGCAGTGGAGGCCAATTCACTGGATGTTTTCAAGAGAGAGTTAGATTTAGCTCTTATGGTTAAATGAATCAAGGAATATGTGGAAAAAGATGGGGTGGGGTACTGATTTTGGTTGATCAGCCATGATCATATTGAATGGCGGTGCTGGCCCAAAGGGCCGAATGGCACCTATTTTTCTATGTTTCTAAGAAGTGCAGATTTTTTTTCATTGAAGATCTCATTTCATTTAAGCACAAGGCATAACAAGAAGTGAATAGTTTTGAGCAATGTGCTCTAAAATATAAATCTTGGAAGACTGCAATAGCCAACGATGGTGAGACAAAGACAGAAAAGATGCATGGGAGGTCACAATGGGAAGACCACACACAAGCACATTACAGAGCAGAAAGAGATTACAGATGCAATGAGGGGATATGATTGCAAGTTGAAGCCATCCTCATCAGTGAGAAAACACTTTACGGGCATACCATTCTCGTTGCAGGCGTAGGGGCAGGATGTGTAGGAAGGGTCTGCAGATGCTGGTTTATACCAAAATGCTGGAGTGATGCAGTGGGTCAGGCAGCATCTCTGGAGAAAAAGAGATGATGTTTCGGGTCAGAACCTTTCTTCAGACTGAAAGTAGAGGTGGCAGTGGGGGGAGGGTTGGATATGAACTGGAGGTGAAAAAAGTCCAGTTGGGATTGTGGCAGTGGACATCTGTACATTCAGAGGGGGTGGGATTAGAGTAGGTAAGGAGAGTCGAAAAATTAAGATGGTTGACGTCCCGCCGGCATTTAGAAATAAAAAGTTCTAGAGAGGGGAGAAGGGCAGGCTGTGAAATGTTGGATGGATTGAATTAAGAGAGAGCAACCTAGCAGGAACAGCAGTGAACTCAACTGTGGACTTATTAGAGTCATGGAGTCATAGAGTGATACAGTGTGGAAACAGGCCCTTTAGCCAACTTGCCCACACTGGCCAACATGTCTCTGCTACACTCGTCCCACCTGCCTGCGCTTGGTCCATATCGCTCCAAACTTGTCCTATCCATGTACCTGTCTAACTGTTTCTTAAAGATTGCGATAGTCCCAGCCTCAACTACCTCCTCTGGCAGCTTGTGCCATACACCCACCACCCTTTGTGTGAAAAGATTACCCCTCAGTTTCCTATTAAATATTTTCCCCTTTACCTTGAACTTATGTCCTCTGGTCCTCTACACCCCATAATGGTAGAACAGGACCGGGAGACTTAGTGACCTGCTTCGGCACCAAATTCATATGCAGGTAGTTCCCAGGCTACATATGGGGTCCCATCCTGAGAACTGTCCATTAACTTGTTTCTTCATAAACTTAAATCATCCATTTTCAGTGACAACTTATATTGTATTGTTCTGCATAGACTTGCTATCATTATTTTATTTTATTGATTAATCACCCAAACACGAAACATAATTAAACTAATGGAATACATACTGTATCCAGTCATTAATGAATATCACAAAACATTTTATTGTTATTATTAACAGTTGGAAAAATGCTTTAAAAATATTTGGGAGATTTTGCATAAAATGTAATTTCTTTAATGTCAGCTCATTCATAACCCAGGGAGCCATGCGCTAATATAAAAATATGTGATATAGAGCTTCATGTTCGCAGCATTCCTATATTCATTTTATCTGTTCTGTCAGGCACCTACTTACTCTGTTTTGTTACAGAACTAAAGCAGGCTGTATTTTTTTTCCATTGCTTGGAGCAATGTGCAATGGCAAAGTCATTGCTTCTTCTCCCCGTTCTCCTCAGGCAGTTGCTATTATTTTCTACCAAAAAGTTTAACTTGTAGTGGGGATGACACAGTGGCGCAGCGGTAGAGTGGCTGCCTTACAGCGCCAGAGACCCAGGTTCAATCCTGACCATGGGTACTATCAGTATGGAGTTTGTACGTTCTCCCCATAACATGCGTGGGTTTCCTCCTGGTGCTCCTGTTTCCTCCCACACTTTAAAGACATATGGGTTTGTAGGCTAATTGGCTTGGTAAAAAATTTAGATAGACCCTGGTGTGTGTAGGAAAATGTTTGTGTGCGGGGATCACTGACTGGCACGTTTAGTGGGCCAAAGGCCCTGTTTCCATGCTGTATCTCTAAACTGACGTAAACTCAAACACCCAATAACAAAGGAAGCTTTACAGAGTGGCAGATATTGTCCAGGCAATCATGGTACTGAACTGCCCAACATTGAAGGCATCTACAGGTGTGTTGCCTCAGAGACAGCCAATATATTCAAAGGCCCACATCATCCTGGGCTTGCACCTATATCACTGTTAGCATTGGGAAGAAGGTACAGGAGCCTGAAAACTATAACGCCCAGGGTCCAAGAACAGTGTCCTTCCAGCAACCATAAAGGGCCTGTCCTACAAGCATGCAACTCTATGCGATTAGCGCGACCTAATGTGGTCGCTTGAGCCGTCCGGCGTCGCGGGGCCGGTCCCACTTCGATCGCTGGAGCCGTGCAGAATTGTGCGGAGTTCGTCCCAACATCGCGCGGGGCTCCGAAAAACTGACTATGTTCAAAAATTCCGTGCGACAACGGCTTGTTGGCTCGCAGTCGCCTCGACGCATTACACACCACCCCGACATCGTGCCTCCGTGACCCTTTCTGTAGGTGCCTCCGTGACCCTCTATGTGTGTGGCTCCGTGGCCCTGTGTGTGTGTGTGCCTCTGTGCCCCTCTCTGTGTGCCCCTCTCTGTCCTGGCGAACTTACCTTAGACTTCGCTCCAAGTTCGCCTCACTTTGCACCGCGTTGCGCCACTCACCCGACCTCCGCGCGGCCCTTGCTGCTGTTTTGGTCGCTCTTGCCGCATGCAGGTGCATGCTGGTGGGAACGGCCCCGTACAGGGGATCACCCGACCCCCGCGCGGCCTCCGCTTCTAGTTTGACCGCGTTCATCGCATGGAGTTTGTAGGACAGGCCCTTAAGGCTCTTGAACACTTCACAACACTAACCACCTCAGGAGCTATGGTCCTCTGTGGACTTTGCTTTTGGTTACACCACGGTCTTCTGGTTTGAACTATTGTGGGCTGGTTGCCTAGTATTACTGATTATTAATTTATTACATTGCTGATTATTGCATATTTATTTTATGTTATTAGCTGGCATTTTAAGGTGCAGCAAGTTTAATTGTTCCATTGCCGGCACATATGACGATTAAACATTCTTGATTTAATTTGAAATTTAATCTTAAAATCTGTTAATTAGCCATTAATTGGGCTAATTGTTTGTGATTTCTCTCCTCAATCAATAGGAATTCAGTTTAAAGTCAATGAGCTTCCAGAACCAAGGCCCTATGGCGCAGCCGTAGAGTTGCTGCCTTACAGCGCCAGAGACCCAAGTTCGATCCTGAGTACAGGTGCTGTCTGTACAGAGTTTGCATGTTCTCCCCGTGACCGTGTGGTGCTCCGGTTTCCTACCACACACCAAAGACGTGTGTGATACAACCATACAGTCTTCCCGGGCAACTATACAGTCACCAAAGGTTTGTAGGTTCATTTGGCTTTGGTAAAAATTGTAAATTGGCGTTAGTATACAAGATAGTACTAGTGCACGGGGATCCCTGGTTGGCGCGGATTTGGTGGGATGAAGGTCCTGTTTCTGCGGTGTTTCTCTAAATGAAACCAAGCAAAAGAAAAATAACTAAAATCTTTAACTGAGAAAAGATAAGAGAGCAAAGAATATTATGACAGTGCCTGAGTGGTTATAATGGAACACATCATCCTTCACGATGTATCTCATAAACTATCATGCAATTAGAACACTTGATAAATCAAAGTTACAATTGCAATTAGACAATAATTGAAGGAAAATAATTTAAACCATTTTAATTAATTGAGTTCTGTTAAATATTTTTGAACACATGTAATTATTTTAGGTTTATTTAAATCTTTTAGGTTCATATAAATATTTTTGAATTTTAATAACTGTTAATCTATTTTGTTGCTTCAATGATTTAGTTTTGAGATACAGTTTGGAAATAGGCCCCTTGGCCCTCTGCATCCATGTTGACCATCGTCACAATTTCATACGAGTTCTATGTTATTCCACTTTTTTGTCTTCGCCCCACACACTGGGAACAATGTGCAGAAACCAATTAAACTACAAACCAGCACCTTTTTTTCTGATGTGGGAGATAACCAGAGCACCCAGAGGAAACCCAGGTCAAAGAAAGAAGATACAAACTCTACACATGCAGCACAGTCAGGATCGAACCCGGGTCTCTGGCACTATGAAGCAACAGCTCTACAAGTTGCCCTACTGTGCCTCCCCTGATGTCATTAATAGGATGGGGTTTTTTTTTAATTTAATCTTGTCACGGAATCCTAGCAGGATCATCATGGACAAAGCAGAGGTCAGTAGTGTGTGTGAATGGCTCACCACTGGCCTAAAATTTCAGCCCAATATTTTTGAATGCAGTAATGCCTTTAATTCTAAATATTTGCCAGCCCTAGTACTGAATTTTAAATTGCTTTTAAGAGACTCATGAGTGCTTAATTGTCATATGTACCGAAATGGAGCAATTAAATTCTTACTTGAGGTAGAATTACATGGTCTATCAACAGTCCACAATAGTTTAGTTTATAATTTAGTTTAATTCAGAGATACAGTGTAGAAACAGGCCCTTCGGCCCACCTAGCCCATGCCCACCATACACACTCGTACACTAGTTCTAACCTGCACGTTAGATATGATTTAGATATAATTTTCAGAAGATTCAAGGAATCAAGAGATATGGGGAAAAAGCAAGAACGGGGTACTGATTTTAGATGATCAGCCATGATCATATTGAATGGCGATGCTGGCTCCAAGGGCCGAATGGCCTTCTCCTGCACCTATTTTTCTATGCTTCTATGTTCTCCTAAGCCAATTAACGTACAAACATGCAGGTCTTTTGAATGTGAGAGAAAACTGGAGCACCCATAGAATACCCACGTGTTCACAGGGAGAATGTACAAACTCCATACAGACAGCACCCGTGGTCAGAATTGAACACGAGTCTCTGTTTCTGTCTAAAAGGCAGCAATTCTCACTGCACCATTGTTCTGCCCCAAAGGATAACATAATAAACACAAACAAAATAAACTTCAATACATTTTAAAATAATATTAGTGCAAAACAAAAACAAAAGCCCAAAGTCCCTAGTGCAACCAAGACAGTTTGTAGTTCGAAGTTTGTGTTAATTAATTCTGCAATAATATCTCTTTTCCTTTTTTGCTCATAAAACCTTCTTGAAAATTTTTTATCGCAAGATTCCTTAATCGGCTCAACCATTCCCAGAGTATGGATGCAGTATAAAGCTCTAATTTTCTATTTCAAATTATGATTCTAGCTTTCCATTTTCTTTCTTATTCAATGCTTATTGAGATACATAGATCTTAACTCAATTTATTTAAGTTCCGACAATTCTTCATTTAATATCTTCTCAAGACCAGGTTTGTACTTGTTTATCATCTTGTCCGAGTTAATTATTTTCAGCATTTTTATCTCATTATGCAAAACTTACTTTTTTCCCCCTCCAAACTGCCTACTCCATTCTTGTGCATAATTTTCACTTTGTCAAATAGCTTTGATTAATCTCCCCCTAACAATGTGTTCACAGCTCTATTCAGATACATTTAGTCCCAGTGATAAATCTTCAACTTGCCCTAGAGCTGGGGTTTTAGTTTATACTGAATGGATAGATTTCAGAGATACAGATGCAGTGAGAAACAGGCCTTTCGTACCACCGAGTCTGTGGCAACCAGTGATCATCCCATACACTACCACTATCCTACACATTATGGACAATGTACAATTTCACCCAAGCCAATTAACCTAAACACCTGCACGCATTTGGAGTGTGGGAGGAAACCGGAGCACTTGGATGAAACTCACATGGTCACAGGGAGAATGTGCAACTCCATACAGACAGCACCCTTAGTCAGGATCGAACCTGGGTTTCTGGCGCTGTAAGCCAGCAAATCTACCGCTGCGCCACTGTACCACCTGGATGAGGGTTGTATGAAGTAAATTAATGTTAGCTCCATCCCTGGCCTGACATGAAGGTGGAAACATTCATCACACAAGTTACCTTGCGCACATATACTGTAACTGATATGCTGCCGATATTCTCCTGAATGGGAAAGGTTCAACTGTATATCATGGTGTCCACACTTGTTTGGTGCTAACCAGCTAAAACGTGTGGAGTTTGCATGTTCTCTCTGTGACCCATGTGGATTTCCTCCAGGTGCTCCAGCTTCCTCCCACATCTGAAAAACCAGCTGGTTTGTAGATTAATTAACCCCTGCAAAACTTTCCCTAGTATGTAGGGAGCGGATGTAAAAGTGGGATAAAATAGAATTAGTATGAGCAGGTGATCAAAGGTAGGTGTGGACACGATAGCCAAAGGGCCTGTTTCCATGCTGTATGGTGATCTACTATAATAATCCTGCAGTAATCCCACTTATTCTCTCCACGCACTCAATTTGTACCTTGATGGATACCGAATAGCTCAACAGGTAGATAAAAATGCTGGAGAAACTCAGTGGGTGCAGCAGCATCTATGGAGCGAAGGAAAATGTCATTCTAATCAGAGTACTGAGACAAATTATAGTTCACCCACAAACAAAGAATATGACCAATTAAAGGCTAAAAAGTACCTTTTGGTCTGTCGTTTGCAATTGTGCATCAAAATTCTGACATATTTTAACGCACTTTAAATTCACATCATCTCCTCAGACCTGAGATAACATTCCATATTAATTTGTAAGTAAATGGAAAGTCCCTCACCGAACCTAACTGGCACTGAAACCTAGGCATCGCAGGTCAATAGGTTAAAAAGGCTTTTGGCACATTGGTCAGAGTATTGTGTATGTTGGGAGGTCATGAAGCAATTATGTAATATGCTGGCGAAGCCATATTTAGAATATCGTGTTCAGTTTTGGGCACCATGTTATAGGAGAGATGTTGTCAAGCTGGAAAGGGTGCAGAGAAGATTTATGAGGATGTTGCCAAGACTTAAGGGCCTGGGCTATTGCAAGAGGTTGAACAGGATAGGACTATATTCTTTGGAGCACATCAGTCTGCAGAAGCGTCTCGACCCAAAACATCCCTTCTCTCCAGAGATGTTGCCTGTCCCGCTGAGTTACTCCAGCATTTTATATCTATTCTCGCAGGAACGACCCGCAGGAGGAGGTAGTTGAGGCAGGTACTATCATAACGTTAACAAAAAAATTAGTCAAGGTCATGGATAGGATAGGTTTTGAGGTGTAAATCCTGGCTAAAACAGAGCAGTAATGGTACCAACATTTAGTAAATGAAGGGTAAATGTTGCATTATTCAAGTTAAGTTAGCTTCTTCCAGAAGGTTCTCCTGCAACAATATATGAGAGACGCTGTAATTGGTCTGGGGAACTGTTTATAATGAACTGATGTAATTAATATGCTTGATTGGATTGTAAAGAGACCACCCCTCTGTAGTTCGGCCCCTCAAGGTTCGGGGACCTATAAAAGGCAGCCCCCACGAGGCCCTTTGTCAATCTTCTGGAAGAGCGCCTGGGACTGTTTGAACTTTTGGAGTGTTTCTGCTTGCACGAGGCTGAAGGGCTTGGCCAGGCAGATGCAAGGACCAAACCCATGGTGGTTTAGGTTTCGTATGGGAGAATTTGTTGTGCAATCCAAAAATAAAGATTAGTTGTTCCAGTGCTTGACTCAGTGGTTTTTGACTGAACTAGACTGGGGGGTAAGCTTGAGAAGAGCGTATTTACAGAGGCATATGGAACAAATGCCGGCGGGTGGAAGTAATGTCGATAGGGCATGTTGGTTGGCATGGGCAAATTGGGCTGAAGGGCTTGTTTCCACACAGTTTGACTCTATGTCCCTATACTTAGTCCAGGAGATCACTGGCACTATGAGCTTCTTGTAGTGCCTCCCTTTTATAAATGTTAAGTGAATTAAGTGGTGATTTCCACATTAATCCAGAACAGTTCCAGCTCCCAGGCAATGGGACTCAGTCCACTCAACCAAAGGTATTTTCCAAAGGTCAAGTAGCCTGCAAACATTTCATCTATGGTTTGCCTTTCTTCATTGAAAGTTACAAAGCAAGGTCTTTCTTATTCTCTTTAATCGTAACAAACTATCAACCAGCATTCACTCTATTTTATTCACTTGCTATCGTCTCAAATTGCTGCCAAGCTATGCTCCTCTAGAGTCCTAACTTGTTTAGCATCTTAATAACTGACACTTTCAACTGGAAATTAGCTTCTTGGTCATGCCCTGCATCCATTGCTAAGCCTCAGTATAAACACACCAGATGCTCAGATATTCTTGTTGTTGGACTGGGTGTGATAAGTGAAGTTGTCTATTAGATTGTTGGCACAATTAAAAGCTACACCAGCTCCAAGCGCCAAAGCCTGAGGACCGGGTGATTATTAACCACACACTTTGATACCCTAAATCATTTTCTCAGCACAGAGAAATCCTAAAGAACGAAAGTTTAAGATGAGAGTGGAAAGATTAAGAAGAGACCTCAAAGTCAATTTCTACATGCAGAGGGTGATAAATATATGGAACAAGGTGACAGAGAAAGCCTTGGCAGCAATTACCATCAACCAGTCAAACCAATGCTCATCTAATCTATTATCAACATAGATGGTAGAGTTCAGTGGTAGAGTTGTTGCCATACAATGCCAGAAACCCGGGTTCAATCCTGACTATGAGCACCCATAGTATGTACGGAGTGTGTACGTTCTCTCCGTGACCGTGTGAGGTTTCCTCGGGTGCTCCAGTTTCCTCCTATGCTCCAAAGACGTACAGGTTTGTAGGTTAATTTGCTTCAGTAAAGATTGTAAATGGTCCCTAGTGTGTAGGACAGTGTTAGTTTGCGGGGATCGCTGGTTGGCACAGACTCGGTCGGCTGAAGTGCCTGTTTAAATCTCACCAGTAGCTTTAATTTTCACCAGATCAAAGCCTCAGGAGCAAAGAATTCCATGTGTTCTAGCTACAAATTAATATTGTTTCTTAATCCAGCAAGAAAAATGTTTGCGATTGCAGCCCACATAACCAGACTGGGTAATAATACGGAGGTGCTGCATGTCA